>JAEIFK010000682.1:7320000-7920000 GCA_018901825.1 Drosophila funebris
TCGAGAGTGTTCTCTTAAAAAGCTAGATGTAGACTCTAAGGAAAGTAACACGCGTAATATAACAGCTCAACATATATCGATGTGTAAAGCAGTGCGCGTTCAAGATGAAAATTACGTTGCATTGATAGACACAGGTAGCAAATACAATCTTATGAGTCAAAAGTCGTACAAGAAGTTATTCAATTTGAGTTTAAGCCCCGTTAGTGTTTTGCTCGTCGGTTTCGGTTCAAAAAACAAAGTCAAGCCTTTCGGATCGTTTATTGAATCGTTGAATGTAGACAATCAGCAGTTTAAAGTTAATTTCTTGGTTGTCTCCGATAACTTTCTAGATGTCGAAATCGTCTTAGGAGAAGACTTTTGCAAAGAAGCTGAAATTAAAATAAATCGCGACGGAATAACAATTAAAGAACTCAAATGTGATGATGACCCTGAAATGAAAATAAACTCAGTGATGAAAATAGACGTGACAAATATTGAGGAACAGCAAATTGAAATAAATCCAGAAGCAAGTCCCAGTGCCAAGAGTCAAGTGTATGAACTCGTGAAAAACTATAAACCGGGAAATGCTAAATCGACAAATGTGAAGATGCAGATCGTAATAAAAGACGAAACTCCGATATATTCGCGACCACGCAGGCTTGCATATTCCGAACGCTGCATAATTGACGACCAAGTAGACCAGTGGCTAAAAGACGGAATAGTGGAACAATCCGAATCAGAGTACACTAGCCCTGTGATATTGGTAAAGAAGAGAGATGGTACATCGAGGCTATGCGTCGACTACAGGAAAATAAACAAGGTAATAGTGAGAGACCATTTTCCTCTGCCACTGATCGAAGACCAGATAGACCGACTTGTTGATGCAAAAATATATAGCACGATCGATTTGAAGAATGGATTCTTTCACGTTGACATCGAAAAGGACAGCCGAAAATTTACATCGTTTGTAACACACAATGGGCAATATGAGTTCTGCAAAGTACCCTTTGGTTTAACCAACTCTCCTGGAGTTTTTCAGAGACATGTGAATGCAATATTCAGGGAGCTGACACGGCGAGGTATTGCCATGCCATACGTTGATGACATCATTATCCCCGCAAGATCCGAAGACGAAGCTGTGTCAAATCTCAAGGAAGTCATTAAGCAATGTGAAGACTATGGACTTATACTTAATCTCAAGAAATGTCGTTTTCTTATGTCAAAGATTGAGTTTCTAGGACACGTTGTGGAGAATGGGAAAATACAAATTTCTGAGACGAAGACTAAAGCTGTCACCAATTTTCCAGTACCCAAAAACCAAAAGCAATTACAAAGTTTTTTAGGCCTTGTTGGTTATTTTCGTAAATTCATTTTAAATTTTGCAATTATAGCCAAGCCTTTAACCGACCTGATGAAACAAGATGCCCAGTTTGTCCTCACCGAAAAAGAGATCACTTCGTTTGTTATGCTGAAGAAACTGATTACTGAGCAGCCGATATTGAAGATCTTCCACCCTCAACACGAAACGGAACTGCACACGGATGCTTCTATTGATGGTTTCGGCGCTGTACTTCTTCAGAAATCTCCCGACGATGGTCTAGTACACCCAGTGTACTACATGAGTAAAAAGACGACAGATGCAGAAAGAAAGTTTTCTAGTTACGAATTGGAAATCCTTGCGGTAGTAGAGGCTTTACACAAGTTTCGAGTTTATCTTCTGGGATTACATTTTAAGCTTGTGAGTGATTGCAACGCATTTACCAAAACAATCGACAAGAAAGACGTCTGCGCTAGAGTTGCCCGATGGATTCTTCATCTTCAAGATTTTGATTTCGATGTCGAGCATAGATCTGGCACACGCATACGCCATGCCGATGCTCTGAGCAGATATCCAGTCATGATGGTCTCTAACGACAGTACGCACAGCAAAATCAAGTATCTCCAAGATCAAGACGACGAGTTGAAGGCAATCATAGACATCCTAGCTGAGAAGACTATACACAACAACTACTGCATGAAATCTGGCTTACTACATAAACTAATTGACGACGACGAACTAATCGTAGTACCATTAGCTTTGCAACGCGAAATCATCAAGCAAGCTCACGAGAAAGGACATTTTTCCGTCAAGAAAACTAAGGAGATCGTTGGTAAGGAATACTATATCCCAAAGCTCGAAGACAAGATTCAACGACAGATACGATGTTGCATACCATGCATAGTGTCAAACCGCAAGCTTGGTAAAAAGGAAGGAGAGTTGCATCCACTGCCGAAAGAAGAAGCTCCATTACAAATATTACACATCGACTTCTTAGGTCCTCTTGAGTCAACGCATAAGCAGTACAAGCACATCCTGGCAGTAATCGACGGTTTCACTAAGTTCTGCTGGCTGTACCCAACAAAGACGACATCAGCGAAGGAAGTAGTTTCCAGGCTGCAAACTCAAAGCATAACCTTTGGCAATCCAGTTCAAATAGTTTCCGATAGGGGATCTGCTTTCACATCTGATGAGTTTCAACAATACTGCAAAGAGGAGAACATTAGACATCATGCTGTAACAACGGGCTTGCCACGAGCGAATGGCCAGGTTGAAAGGCTCAACGCAATCATCATATCCGTACTGTCCAAGCTCTCCATCGATGACCCAAGCAAATGGTACCAGTTTGTTGACAAAGTTCAACAAACCATTAACTCGACGTACTGCAGAAGCACTCAAATGACGCCGTTTGAGCTGCTCGTTGGAATAAAAATGCGAAACAAAGACGATATTCAAATCAAGCAACTTATTCACGAAGAAATGATTCAGACTTTCAACGATAATAGAGACGAACTACGCAAAAACGCCAAGCAACAGATCCTGAAGTTACAACAAGAAAACAAAAAGTCATACAATTTGCGACGCAGACCAGCAGTAACTTACAAAGTCGGTGATCTTGTCGCAATCAAGCGTACACAGCTTGGTGGTGGGCTAAAGCTGAAGCCCAAATATTTAGGCCCGTATCGTGTTGCCAAAATTAAGGCGCAAGATACCTACGATGTAGTCAAATATACGTATTTCAACGAAGGTCCCAGGTACACATCCACCTGTGCCGAATATATGAAGCCATGGGTTCCTACCGAAGATGAAGATGATGCATTCGAGACGAATGTATAGAAGGATGGCCGAGTTGTGGGAATGGGTCTGGCATCGCCGCTCAGCCTTCTCACCACGGTCAGTTGAGAGACGAAGAGTTATTGAACTCGAGGTGAATGCGAGAGTTCTGATCTGGAAGCCGGTAGAGAAGGTCGATAGAGAAAGAGAGCTCACACGAAGTTGCGAAACGACGATCGCACAAAAAACCATTTAACGACTAAGATTTAAAGAGCATTACTTAATTTTTCCATAATAATATACAAATAAACTTATATAATAAAAAACATTGTGAATTTACTTAAGACAATAACGTAAATCCCACATATATATTGCATTTATTCAATTCAATGAACTTTCACTTCTTTCACAAATCCTCTGTAAAAGTAAAGTAGATATTTGTCAAGATCTGTGGCCGCTTTTCAAATAACCAAACCAAGGAAAAAAAAAAAAACCCAATGGGAATTAAAAGGGGAAAAAAAAACCAAAAAAAAAAAAAACCAACCCCAAATTGGGGACCCCGCAAAAAAAAAAAATTTAATTAAAAATAAAAAAAAAAAAACTTTATTTTAAAAAAAAAAAATATTTAAAATTTAAAATTTAAAAAAAAAAAAAAAAAAAAAAAAAAATTAAAAAAAAAAAAAAAAAAAAAAAAAAAAAAAAAAAAAAAAAAAAATAAATATTATTTCTTATAAAAAAAAAAAAAAAAAAAAAATTAAAAAAAAAAAAAAAAAATTTTTGTAGCCGTTGGCCCTCTTAAACAGTTGCGCTTCGATTCGAATATCATTGACAGGATGCAAAACTGTGCTGTTAACATTTAGAGTATTTATAGTCCGATTCACAGCTTTCAGGCGACATTTGTGTATGATAACCCAGGATTCATTGTAGGTCTCACAAACCGCATTGGTAAACTTGAACACAATTGCCTCCTGTGGAGAGCAATTTGAATCAGTTTAAATTAAACTAAACTATTACTTCCCTATTTTACTTACATTGAATATAACTTTGAGAGTTATCCATATATGAAAGATTAGCACAACAATGAGAATGATCCGCATTCTGACAGATTTGTAAATGACTTTTGAGTACTCAAAACTCGTCTATAAATAATATTTTGAATATTGCTATTTGCAACTCCAGCACTTTAATATTAAAAGCTTTTTCTGCTTGAACACATTGACTACATTTTAATGCCCCCAATTACAATTGTAACTGAAAATGGGTAAAAAAGTAAAATGTACTTATTTTATATTTTAAACTGATTGCGACAAATGATCTGACAAATGTTTATACATAAGCAATAACTGATTTAAATGATAAGCAAATGTTGTATATAAATTGTCAATATAGGCATTTTATGCTTCAATGAGCTACTTAATTTAGAGTATTAAATGTAATTAAACGAAAATATTTATTGGAATTTGACTGTATTAGACTGGAATAATATAAATTTTGAAGTTTAGACGAATCTGGTTGGATGAATCGCTGTGAGAAGCACAGAAAGCAGAGAGATGATCAAGCAAACCGTAGACTTTGTAGACTTAGCATTGCAATCCATCTACCCTCACCTGGTCATAAGGCTGTCACATTATGAAATATAATTCACAAAAATTGTAATACTTTTATACCAAATCCATATAATTAAATCTTATATATATAAATACTTTGTTGAATCGCTGTTGTCAACGCAAGCACTTGATTTTGTTTTGCTAAATGAAACCTAACCTATCCTACATAAATTCGATAAACTCGTGTTGCATTGCATCAGCCATTTCCTTATCAATTAATCAATATAATGGAGTATGTTCATGTTGCCAACTGTGCTCTCTCTCTCTCTCTACCTGTGCTTCTTATCGCTCAAGTGAAAAGCACAATTGCCAAAAGGTAGCCAATCAGAACAACAAGAGTTAAATGATAACAAAGTTAAGGTATAAGGTATAATTTTTCAAAAGAGTTGCTTCTATTCTAACCCCAAAATAAAGTAATCATAATGAAAAATCAAATGGCAATCAAGGCTAAGCTATACAAACTGTTGCTGAAGAAGAGAATCGTTAGAATTAGAATAAAAAACAATAGAATAGAGTTTGATAGAGCTGTACAAATTAAAT
Organism: Drosophila funebris; assembly: GCA_018901825.1. Classification (NCBI taxonomy): domain Eukaryota; kingdom Metazoa; phylum Arthropoda; class Insecta; order Diptera; family Drosophilidae; genus Drosophila; species Drosophila funebris. Next base: position 7,325,218 of record JAEIFK010000682.1, read on the forward strand.
ATGTTTATTATTCAAAGATAGTTCCATCAGTCTCAGGCCCACTTCCAACTATAGTCTGACATGGGCATTGTATTTACCTCTTTCCCTCTCTATAATCAGTACACACTTTGTCTGCTGGCGACACATGACAAGAGCAGTTTGTGAATATCTAAATTCGAAATGTGCAAGTCAATGTCTGGCAATCAAGCGACCTAACGAAGCCGTCAAATAACCGTCCATCTCTCCATGGACAGCTGAGCAAACCGTCTAAATATTTAATTACACACATTTGGCCACAACGCTTGGGGCTAATTTGCTGTTTAACTGTTTACGTTCAACTCCAACTTTGTATTAAGTTAGTCGTTTTGTTATTGCCTATTCAGAGCCACATTCAACTTAGGAGTTGTATCCCAAGTATCGGTCAATATGCTAAAATATTCAAACCGTAAACATTGTGCGGTTTCTTGGATTGTTTTATTTGTTTTCGCTGCCAGAAGTTTATGTCATAGTTTTCTAGTCAACATGAATACCACAATTTAAAGTTCTCAGTTATTACATCAGCGTATTATGATATTTGATATATTCCAACTGCACTTTAATTAATCACAAAGATCATTGGCCTGATAAATGATTGATTGAAAGTGGAAAACAAGATAATACATAATTAAACTCTCTTATCTCGCTCCATTCTGTCTATAACAAAAATGGCATTACTCTATTACAAGTCTAAATTATTGTTTATAATAACTAACCTATCCCACTATTAGTTACTTAGCTTGTTTTTGCATTGCATCAGCCACATTCTTATCAAACTCTAATGTTATCAATATCACTGAGTAGTAAACTGCTTCATTCTTTCGGTTATCGCGGCTGTCTTGAGCACCACTTAATGTCAAGTGCTTTAATCAATTTGTATGTAATAAAAAATGTCAAGAACAAGTTTTTTGGGAATTCTTACTTAATTGCCAAATACTAATGTAATCTAGCTAAGATCTATAACAGATATATATATATAATAAATGAATAAGAGAACATTACTCAGTTTTTCTATTTTGCATGTGTTTTTTCTTCCCAAAAATATTGTTATTGGGTTCACTACAGAAAGCCAGTCGAAAAGGCTACAGTCGACCGCATTCGACAGTATAATACCCTGTACAGGCTTCTATATTAAAAGTATTTTGATAATAGGTACTTTGATTAAAATAAAAGTAAGAATACCCTCTTGAAACTCTCATTTAGCATAAGAATTCTATGCATGCTTATAGCAGCTAACTTTCACATATTTATACATATTCAATCAAAAGCTGAGTGTTACGACACTTAATTTACTTAAGCTTTTGTCGCAGTAGTTCGGTATCTCGCTCGCACAAATATGCACACATGGAAAGCAGACGCATGTATAACAGTCGTTCGCTATCTCGCTCGCACACATGTGCTGCCTGCTGCTCTACGATTCAATGGAAAAATAACTTTTTTGCTGATTATCTGTCTTATTTATAAACCGATCTTGATGAAACTTTCAGCATTGCTTCTATATGATATTCTTCAAGCACCTGTTAAGTTAGAAGTGTCTACGTTGAAAAATGTGGCTATTATTAGTTTTTTTCAAATTGCTGGTGAAGGGGGGGAGGTATCCAAAATTTTAAATAAACTTGATCTGCGTATGGTATACAGGAACATTTATGCCAAATTTGGTGTCTCTAGCTCTTATAGTTGCTGAGATCGGCGCGCTCATACAGACGGACGGACGGACATTAGGACAGACGGACGGACAGACAGACGGACATGGCTCAATCGACTCGGCTGTTGATACTGATCAAGAATATATATAATTTATAGGGTCGGAGATGCCTCCTTCTGTTTGTTACAAAAATTTGTTTCACAAAGTTAATATATCCCTGTACAGGGTATACAAATAATGGTACACAATGTACATAATGTAATTTAAACTATATTTAGCGAAGAGTGACATTACTGGTCTTAAGAGAGTCTTAAACGAGAGAGAGCTTCGAATAATAATGAGAGGAGCTTTATTGTATTTCGTGCGCTGCTTAAAGCTTGGTTCCAATGTGTTTAATTGTTGTGAAATTGATAATCCATTCATCTCAGTCTTTTGCTATTCTTAAGATTACTTATTATGGGACAATACAGCTTTCGCGTTGATCATTTATATGCAGAAGAGCTGATAATTGAAATAAGAGTGAAATCTGCAGAGCAAATGCTACAACTACTTGGCATTCCACTTTGATTCTAAGTTGATCACAGTCAATAACCGGCTGTTTGTCGGAGCTTTTATTGTGAAATTAAAGTATACTTTTTTATATATGTATATTTTTTTATATAAGTAAATACGCAATTTTTGGAAAGCTCTTCGCGACTTGAGTTTTTGTTTGTTAACAATTAATTGACAAGAGACTTAAATGTGTGGGAAGAGTGCTCATTCGCTCTCATCATTAACAAACAGAACCAGAGTAAATAAAGAGTCTTTATTTAAAGAGACCCTAAATGATTAGATCTTTGATACAACTACATTATCAAATACAAATTGTTCAAGTGCTTGGGAATAGCTCGTGAGAAAGTCATGTGAAACATAGATTGTTGAGTCATTCCGATTTGAATTAAGCAATAATTTCATGCCATTTCAACTCAAAACTTATTCGCGTGCTACAATTATAATATACTCGTCGATGGAAAAGTTCAACAACAATGTATTTATATTGCATTGCTAAGCTTTAAGCTCTTTAAAAATACAATACAATTGAGCTGATAATGTGTAACTGATAACAATAAAATATCTATATATGGTCTTCAGTCGCGTGTAAAGAGAATATGATAGTCGAACAATTCTAACTGGTGTGACTAACTAAAGCTTTGAGCGCACAGACTGAGAGTAATACCGGTTAAACGTAAACAGTATAAACACAAATCAACAACAAACAAACTCTTGATATTGCCTTGATATTGAGACTGAACATTGTTTCAAGTGCGCAAATTATCGCGTCAAACTTTATCTATTAACGAATAGATAAGTATATTAAAGGTAGTGTGTTCCACAAGTGGTTTATCGGAGAGTCGCCGTATATAAGGCAGTTCGCTCAGTTGTGAAAAATTAGTTTCAACTGTGCTTTGTGGAGAGAAACATTTCATACATACGTTCTTTTCAAGGACAAATTAAATTGAATTTCACAAATATGGCTCTTATGTATATATTGGCCTTTTTGGGCCTAATATTTTGGTTGTATAAGTGGGCCACTGCCAACCATAATGAATTTGCTGAACGCGGATTGCCATTTGAGAAGCCCTGGATACTTGCGGGAAATAACAAGGACGTTTTGTTAGGCAAGAGCTCGTTTCAGAAGTTCCTGGCCGAGTTCTATGCTCGCACACGGCAACAGTGAGTATGCGTTGACTTCGAGTGTTAATAAACTGATTCCAATTCAATTCGATATTATAGCAAACTCGTTGGTTATTTCAACTTTAATACACCGATGATTCAACTGAACGATCCAGAGATTATTAAGAAAATTACGGTCAAGGACTTCGAGCATTTCCCCAATCACCAACTTTTCTTTATAACCAAAGAGCGCCTTGTCAACGACATGTTGAGTGTAATGAAGGACCAACGCTGGAAGCATATGAGGAATACTCTCACTCCCGTCTTTACTGCGGCCAAAATGCGCAGCATGTTTAGCCTGATGAACGAGAGTTTTGCCGAGTGCATGGAACATCTGGATAAGCAGGGATTAGCTAGTAAAACAGGCGAAGGCTTTGAATTGGAAATGAAGGAAGTATGCAATCGATTGTCCAATGATTTGATTGCCACCACCGCCTTCGGACTTAAGGTCAGCTCATACCAAAATCCTGACAACGATTTCTTCAAGATTGGTCAAGCCATTGCTTTCTTCCGTGGCAAGGCAATGTTCAAGTTCATGCTTTCAACAACAATGCCCAAAGTATTCAAGGTAATGCTGTTTGTGAGATTGTCCAAGTTCCTCATCTGACAAATTTCAATCTCATCTTATAGCTGCTGGGTTTCAGTATCTTTGATACGGAGAAGACAGATTACTTCATTCGCCTCGTTGTGGACACAATGAAGCAACGGGAGAAGAACAATATTGTCCGGCCAGACATGATCCAGTTGCTAATGGAGGCCAAGAAAGATGCCACGGAGAATTGGACCGATGATGAGATTGTGGCTCAATGTTTCATCTTCTTCTTTGCGGCATTCGAGAACAATGCCAGCCTTATTTGCACCACTTCATATGAGCTGTTGCTCAACCCTGATGTCCAGCAGCGACTCTATGAAGAGGTCAAGGAAGCTCACGAGTCGCTGAAGGGAGAACCGCTCAGCTACGATGCAGTGGCAAAGATGAAATACATGGATATGGTGGTATCAGAATCCTTGAGAAAGTGGGTACTTGCTGCTTCCACCGACCGCCAGTGCTCCAAGGACTACACACTGCGCGATGACGATGGCACCGTTCTGTTTGAGTTCAAGAAAGGGGATCGCATCAATATACCCATTGCAGGACTACATTGGGACGATCGTTATTACCCCGAGCCGACGAAATTCGATCCGGAGCGATTCAGCGATGAAAACAAGGATAATCTGGTGCCTTACACCTATCTACCTTTCGGTGTAGGACCTCGCAACTGCATAGGTAAGTTCTGCATAGAGTTCTAACTAGGAAATACCCAAATTTCATACGGATTCTCTATTCTTCTATGCAGGCAATCGTTATGCTCTTATGCAGGCTAAGGCAATGTTATACAATCTCTTGCTGAAGTACAGAATAGAAAGGTCCCCCAAGACTGTCAAGGATCTGATGAGCGACTCGCGTGGCTTCCAGTTGACTCCCCAGAGCGGTTACTGGGTGCATTTGGTGCCCCGATGAGGAATTAACTTCTATTTCAGTAAATTAATGGAAAAAAAAGAACAAATTGTATTTGATTTTAAGTTAAAATACACATATATGAATATATTTTTTATTTTTGATTATGTTTCCATATACACTGACTTTAATTGTATTTTACTGATACTCTTAGACAATAGTCGAAATGATAAACAAATAAATCATATAAATTACAAGTAATCTAACTCATCATATGTATTTTTTATTTCGTTCCATTGCTAACATCATATCGTAGCTATGTTTAATAGGCTTAAGCAGAAACTTTCGACCCGAAGTCGCTTTTAAGTGTTTGTTTGTTTGTTTTTGTTGTGTGTGTCGAGCCATAAATTTTCTGTGCATTTTTATTACAAAACTTTCAAAAATTCTTGACACATTCCTTTATATAACTCTTTCACTTTCACGCTTGGCGAAAGCTGAAAATTACATAAATCCGAGAGACAATAGAATCTCTGCTAAAACTGGACAACAAAAAAGAAACTGCAAAAAACCCAAAAAGATACCTTATGTTTGTAATATGTGTATATATGTATAGAACTGTATATATATATATATGTATATATATATATATGTAAATTGTAACTGGGCGACAGTTTGGAAGTTCTTTTTCATATATTTTTACAAGTTATTGCACATTTGCGTTGCGAAGACTTTCGCTCTCTTTTTCGTTGGCTTTGTTTATAATGATTTCTTGGACATTAACAAATTCTTTTGTTGGCAGTTTTCGTTTTTATTAATTTGTTTATTAATTTTTTTATTTATAGATGTATTGTTCGTTGATTGCGTTTCTTGTTTTGCGTTCGTTTCGCTGGATTCAAAGTGGCAGATTCTTAGCATTACATTACTACATTACTACAATAATAGTAATAGTATAATAATAATATATAGTTTATAATATTTAATATATGTAAATGCATTATTGATATAGATTTTTGCTTTGTACAAAGTTCTGGCCAGAGCAGACCGTTCCTGCTCTTTACCTCATATGTTGAAATACTTGTGACTTACGACGTTTACCAATTCAGAGTTTGGAATTCGAAACAGTTAAAATAGTTGCAAAGGATTATAATGTACAGTACAGTGAACCCATTTTAAGACTACCCCTAATGTCATGTGATATAATACATTGCTCGATATGTTTATTTACATCATTCGATTGATAATTTAGATTCTTTCACTCCATTCTACACGTTGTACAGATGCTGTCCATTGCCGGCACGGGATTTGCCGAGGCCAAAGAAGTTCCAGAAGCGCCTCAGACAGCCTGGTTTCTTCTCGGGCAACAGACTGAGACTCTGCTCCTCCAGAATGGTGTCCAGTATGTAGTAACTGCTGAGATTCAGCGGCGGTGGAGGAAGCATCGGAGGTGGTCATGATATAGTGCAGTTCTTGCTCTCGTGCATCATCGCCGGCAAGCCCGATGGTGCCCCCAATCCGCTGCCAGCTCCTCCGCTCATCATACTGGGATCATTAGCTTGGGCCAGCTTCTTCTTCCGTTCGTAGGCGAGTGCATCGTTGGGCACATAGGCGACACGAACGCCTCCGTAGTGCTTGCGGGCGGGCAGCCTGTAGACATAGTCGTCCATGTCGCTGGAAGAGCTTGAGGAGCATGTGGAACATATGCTGGCCACATCACAGTTGTCCAGATTGTTCAGCAGATTCAGTGCCCCGCTGCCCGCCTGCGTTTGGGCATTATGCAACCGAAGGTTTGTCTGATTAATCTGCATCTCGGAGGAGCTACGCGATTGATTGCGACGCCTGCGTCGACGTCGGGCATTCGAGTTGTCCGTGTAGCTCTTGGAGCGTGACATGGTGTCCTGCACGCTATGGAAGCGCACCTCCTTCAAAGGAGGTCGATTGTCCAGCTGCTCGTGCACCTCATCCAATTCATTGTTACAGTTGCGATTGCTGCGCTGTTTGGCAGCAAAGAGCTGCTCGTAGCCGTCGTGGGGCAACTCCTGTTCCCGCACTGACTCGTTGTCCAGTTCCAGCTCATTGGCCAGCTCCTGGGTACTCTGCGTCATGTCAGAGTTACTCGGTGAGTTTAGATTGATCTTGTCTATGCTCTGATAACTGTGGGAATCCTCAGCCTTAGACAACAGCATATCAGGCATGGACGAAGTGAGCTGTGCGTCACCAAAAATGGACTTGTCGCCTGCGCAGATGTTGTCCAGGCTGATGCCCAGCTCGGTTAGATCTATGGGTGGAGGATGAGCAGGTCGTGGCATGCCTGGCACACCTCCACCTAGCAGGAGATCAGCCACGCCTGCCGCCTCCATGCGCTTCCGTTCCTGCCTTTCCAGCAAGTCGCCTGCACTCCCCGCACTCTTGCTCGTATGCCCCGCATATGCATGGCCATGGCTGCCACTGCTCTTGCCACCCGCACCACGTCCCGTCGACTCGCCCGTGCGTCTTGGGGATCTGGCTATTTGACTGGAAGTGGAGGCGCGATGTGTCGGTCGCAGTTGAGGCCCAGAGCTGGTGTCCGACGGCGTTGGCGGTTCACCCTTGCTGCACGCAATGGAGCAATAGATGGTGCCACGGCGTGGCAAGAAGGGGCGGCCCAGCAGTGAGCAGCGGCAAGTGCAGCAGGAGAAGCACTGATCCGTTGCATGCCAGTGCTGACCATCGTGACTCATCTGACCCTGATCGACGCCAATGACCTCACCGCAATAATCGCAGTACTCGGCGAACATGGTATCAAAGCAGCCGAGGCAATAGGGCTTCCCCCTCCCGCATAATGTAGCGCTGTCCACCCAGCTGATGCTCGCACTCCTGGCAGGCAAAGTGCTTCATGTGCCAGGTGCGTCCCTCGGCCTCTGTGCACTCATCCGAGAAGATGATCTATGGAGCAAAAGAAGAGCATTCAATGCATTCAAAATTAGATATATAGAGACAATATGTGTTATAGGTTCAGGGCTGCATCTTGCCATAAAGTTATTCTACTCTTCTAACCATTATGCAACGAGTACATGGCTTAACAATTAGATCCCTTAGCTATGTGATTCATTTAGAATTTAGACTCGTACTCACCTCATCGCAAGCGGAGCAGCGCGGCTTCTGGGTCTCGGCATGATGGCGGCCACAGTAGAGATTGCCATCGCGTTGAAAGTATATCAAGTCGACGAGCAGCTCCTTGCATACGCTGCACACAAAGCAGCCGGGATGCCAACACAACTGGGCGCCCAGTCTCTGGGCAAAGACCACAATGTCACCACCGGATAGCTGCTCCTCACACTGAAGAAGAAGAAGAAGAAAGGTAAACCGTATAAATAACAGAAATATGCTAAAGTTGTACAGACGTCAGGCGATAGAAATCTGCAGCGTCTGCTTTGCTTGGCCAAAATATTTAAGCGGCTATAAATGCTAAATAACGGTAATAAAACGCTTAAGCCCCCCAAGCGAGGACATGGCCAACCAGCACGAGAACACAGTCCACACACACACACACACACACACAGTCTCTCTTCTCCCCCTCTCTCACTCACTCTCTCTCTCTCTCTCTCTCTCTCGGTCTCCCACTCTTCCCACTGTTTTGCGGTTTTGCTTTTTCACAACGGAAATAATGCAAAAATAGCTGACGGCCATCTGTGAGGCGAGTCGGCTACCAAGTGCTCCCCAGAGACAGAGAGAGAAACAGAGTGAGAGGGAGTGAGAGAGCACGAAATGGGAGACTTTAAACTGCCAGGAAAAATGAAGCCAAACTAAAAACGGCCGCAAGCAAAATAGAAAATGGAGAATGGAAAATGGAAAATGCTACTGCTACTGCTGCTGTTGCTTGTGTTGTCACGAAGGAAAACCTAACGGAAGCGCAGCTTTTAATGACTCAACCTCAACTCGTTAAAGCCAAAGGCATTCGCGTAATGAACTCATTTACGTACAGCATGTAGCCTAATAGGGTCAACAAAGCTGATGTCGACTTGCCCCATAACCCGCCAAGAACCTTAAAGACGTTAACAGTGGTAACAGGTATGTATACAACTTATATACATTCGTATTTTCCTTTATTTTACGAGTGTATGAGTGTGGCTAAGCAATTAGCGCAATTGCCTTGATTTATGAATGCTTTTGGGCCAAAAAAAGTTCAACACATGCGACTCTAACTGCCAAACATTTTGTGGTAGCACAGTCGCTTCCTCCTCCTCTCTTACACCCCTTCCCAACCCTTAGCACTGACAAAGCCTCTGCCAATTTGCGCCATTTTAGCTTCAACTTCCGTTTCCGTTCGTCCGTTCGTCCGTTCGCCCGTCGATTCGGCGTCTTCATTTGGCGCACGCAAATTACCACAGCAGCGCCACAAAAGCCACAAGAAGTTGCAAGGACGCGAAGGCGTTGCCTCTGTGCAGCTTCTTAACTTTCCAGGCTATTAAACCTCAGTCTGGTGCCGCTCCAATGTTCCCCCTCCACCCTCCCGCCCTCCCACGCAATCAACATTTACTTTTGCAAGCCATTAAACATTGACAGCAAGTGCCCATCCTGCCTGCTACAGGGTTGATAATTTCCATAGCAACTCGACCCCCCCCTGGTAAGTAGCTACTAACTTGGCCCACTGCATGCGTCGTTAATTGTTGTTGTTGTTGCCAACTCCACGAATTTATCGCCGAATAGAGAACTGCACAGGAACCGAGCACTTTAATTAGGCTCAGGGCTCAGACTTTTGCCTCACAATGTCGCCACTCAGTCGACGCTAATGATGTATTTGAATTTGTTGCTCTTCCTGTTGTGGTTGCGGATTTGCTCTTCTACTTCTACTTTAACTTTAGTTTTTTTCCTGTTTTCGGTCAGCACTTTGCTGTGGTTTTCCACACTCAGAACTTTTGCAGGCAAAGCGGTTTAAGTAGTTTCTGTGGTGACGACTTGGCAAGTGCAAAAGTTTTGCAACTCCGCAGACCCCCCGCTTTGATTGCAACTGCCACAAAATGTGTCCACTTAAAAGGACATATCTCACAGCTGCCTTAAATGTCATGCGAATCACAACAATCGCTGCTCATTTATCTTATCAATCCAATTAATCCCAGTCGCAGTTCCAAACAGTTGATGACCCCGAACACGATTCATGCTGAAACCCGTCGAGCACTGCGGACAATTATGCTATTGACAAATTGACGCTGACTGCCACGGGGAGGTGCCACCTGACTGTCGACTGACCCTGCAGCGGTGCTCACGAGTCCTGAGTCCTGAGTCCTAGCTAACCCATTTCGTGTGCGCCCTAATCCAACTTTTGCGCTTTCCCCGACAAACTTCCCAGCAGACAAGCAAGACAATTTCCTGCCCAGCCGCCTCTGTACTCTGTACCCATCCCCCCTCGCAGCCGTGTAGTACAGTGTACACTGTACAGTGGCTCAAATTATTAATGACGCTCGTTATCGTGCCCTTTTCAGTACATAAACTTTTTGCTTAACAGGCACAGACACAGGCCGAAGCACAGACTTTGGGAAGGAGAGCATCAGGATCTACCTTTTTTTTTGGCCTCCCTCCCAAATGACAACTTTTTACTTATTTTTTTTGGCAACAGGCAAGAACACACTACCCCATTCTACGGATGAAAGTATATTTCATCCAGCTGAGGGCTGGCTTTCTTATAATTATTTTGTATTTCATCGTTGGCAGGACGACCTTTAGTGTCACATCCTTGTCAAGTTCTGCTGTCACATCCGCTCTGGCCATGCTTCAATTCTGTTGACTCCATTGTTGTTCGTGTGGAAAATCGGACTTGGCCAAATCAAAGCCAGTTGGCTTTGACTCTCTATCGCTTTCGTTATAGCTGATGCTGTCTCTATTTCTGTCTCAACTTCTGTCTCTACTTCTGTCTCCTACTTTGAGTTTGACGCACGTTCCTGGCCATGCTGTGAGTCATTTACGCTTGAGTGATTATGAGTGCTTGCTGGCAGCATCATTCAGGATCATTGAGCGTATTCATAAATTTCCTTTAAGTATAATTTCTGCCTGGCTGTCCTCGCCCTCATCTTCCTAGGGGTAGCACAACCTTTGCTTTGTTCGCATTTTAACGTCCGTTTAGCAGCTCGGTTATGGTCTGTGAATTTTAAGCAGCAATTCAAGTGGGTTGCTCTGGTTCGTCAATCTCTCGTGGCTTATCATAGATTTCATTAATAATGCATTAATCGAACTCGTAACCTTTAACCCGGGCGCACTCATGACTCACATAAGCATTACCTTATTTAATTATGTGGAATATTCGAAAGGAAAATCAATATTCATTTTACTCTTTCACAGATTAGCATGCAATGCGACTTGAGATTAACTTGCCACAGATCATTTATCAGGCGGCAAGATAATTTGGATTTGGTATATTATAAAACCTGTCTTGGCCAAACGTTATCTAATTTCTTATGGCTTTTGCAAATGTTTAATGAGTTTTAACGTGTTGATTGGCTACTGAAAATGCGAACACCTGTTGTCCATTAATTTGTTAATAAATCGCCGACGAAATGTTGGCATAGTCTATAACTTTTCAGTTACAGTCCAACATTATAAAGATATTAAGCTCTGCCAACTTTCACACATAAATAATAAGAGTCTTTGGCCATGTTAGCTTCGGCTGCCCCCATTGAATCATTGATCAAACACATGAGCTTCAATATTTATTTGCTCTTTGACATTAAACATGAGCGGCAAAAGTTATTGAGAACTTCACACGGTCTGCCTGCGTCTGTATAATGAACTCTAACCTGTCCTGGCAGCAAGTTCCAAGCTCTGGCCATAAAAGTCGTTGTGGCAAGCAAGTAATGAATGGAACTTTCCTGCCAATTTGGGCTGTCTTTGCTTGCGGACAGCCAAACGAAAAATCACTGAAAAACTTGGGCACAACTTTAATGCGGCAGAAAACACCTCGATGGGGTTTTTGCAACGCCCACGCACGTAGTGGAAGATGATGCGGCAAGAGCGTCAGCCAAAATGGACAAATCGACAAATGGACGTTGCATGTCCCAATGTACGTGGCAGACAGACACGCAGCCGCGTGGTAGCATGCGGCATAAAGTTTTTAATAAGTTTTACGAGTGGCGAATGTGAACACAATAAAATCAAGCTGCACAACTATCTGTGGCAGCCAGCGTGCCAGACAGAGATATGAATGGGGTAGGGGATGTGGATGTGGATGTGGATGCGGATGCGGATCTGGGCAACTGCAAGGATGCAGTGTCAGTTCTAGTTCCAGTTCAAGTTGAAGTTGAAGTTGAAGTTGGTTAGCCAGCACGCACCAGACTCTCGTCCAGACTCTCGCCCAGTGAGACTGCCAGCTAATAACAATGCAAATTTTAGTGAGGACAATCAAAGGGATTGAGGGGGCAGATCGAAAGGATAGCTCTCACTGCCATTGCCACGGCGACAGGAACAAGAGGAGAGCTACTATTTTATGCTACTAGCATTGTGCTTTAGTGCCATTTCACTGCGTTGCACAGTTGCTCTATGTGCACATTCACTTTTTCGCCCTGCCACAGACAAAAACAACAACTTGCAACAGTCGAAGACGGAGTCGGACGGAGTCGCAGCCTTTGTGTTGCAAGCAAGCAAGCAAGCAAGTTGCTGCAATTGTTTTTGCAACAACGTTTTTCATTTTCTTGCAGCACTTTGCCGTTTGCTAAAAGTGTACTTAATGAAATCTTTTTGTCATCTTTTATTTGAAATGCTGCCAACTTGCAACGTGCCACCTCTCGGTCTCGCTCGCTTCTTTGCTCGCTTATTGTTTCTGTCAGGCGCCATTGTCAATTCTTTTTTTGCCTTTTTGGAATCACCCGCATATATATAGAAAGATTTCTGAAGCTAAACCCAAGCAGACCTGTCAAACTTTTGCGCAAAACTTTGCCCTGCCTGGCGAAATTATGAAATCGAAACTCGCCATCTACAAGTAAAGGGGATGGAAGGGAAAGGGAAATGAGGGGGGAGGGCTGCCTTTTGTTGCTTATAATAAAATGCAAATGTTGTGCTCACAATTAAGATGGTATGCGAGAGTACTTACCCCCTTGCAGGGCCTTTCATCGGACAGCAAACGCACCGCGCCGCGTCCCAGGGCCTCGCGTTTCCTTTGGGCCGAGAAGATGCGCAGCTCCTTGCGTTCCTCGTCGCTCAGCGAGTGGCAATAGCGCACCTGCAACAGTTGAAGGAAGGAGCAAGTTTCTTGTATTGTAAATTTTAATTAAAATCTCTTTTACAGCAACTCAAAAATGGCAACGGCAACTTTTTTAATCTCGCCCAGCGACGGGAGTCGCGCAAAGGGGAAATGGGAAACGGGAAACGGGCGCCAGGCGTGGGGCATGCTTTGATTTTTATACAAATTTATTTTATTTTTCCATTTATCAATTTCCTTTTGTTATTTTGGCTGCATTTTTTACAACTTTGCCAAACATTAACTGCATTTTTATGCTTCGTCTCTCTATGTCGCCGTTGCCATTGCCATTGCCATTGAGTGCTCCCTGTTGTGAGTTCTTCTCCCTCTCTCTCTCCCTCCTTCTCTTCGGACCCTCTTGGCTCTTTTTAGGTAATACTCACTTCGTTATCTTGCGGCGGCAGCTGGTGCAGCAATTGTTTCACGCGGTACTTCTCCCCGGGACTGTTGACGTAGGGCACTTTGTCGTCCGGCAACTGGCTGAAGTATAAGCGAACCTGTTAACGAGAGCAGAGAGCAGAGTAGATTGGATAAGGACAAATGGTCTAAAGTACTGCAGTTATTGCCCATAAGCTGTCACTTAAAGTTTGCCCAAATGCCTCGAGTCTGAGTTCATTTATTGCCAACTTTATTGACCCATTTGACAGGGCCATTTCGTGACATCGTGTTAATTCATTGCAAACAGACAGACAGACAGTCGGACAGGCAGTCAGACAAACTCATAACGAATTAATCAAAGTGACAAAACGCTTTCACTAACTTGGCTAAAACAACAATGAACGCCCACAGCTGGACCACGACATCGCAACCCGTCAGCGTCAAATGGCCACAACAATTGATGTGAAACGTGCGAAAGTGGAAAATGTCGCAAAAGTCATGATGGCGCACAGAATGCTGGCTGCCTGCAACATGCAACATGCAGCATGCAGCTAACAAAAACTGTCGACCATTTGAGTTTTTATTTTCCCAGAGTTTTTCCCTCCATTGACTTGGGCATTATGCAAGTATAGCTTTTATTTTCATTTCGTGTTCGTTTTCGTTAGCTCTCTGTGTGCCATTTGGGCCACCACCCCGACCACGATTGGTTGACCATGTCTCGGTACCAGGTCTAATTGCAGCCAAATGCGGCAGCGATTTAATTACAAAACGCTTTCGCTTTCAATCGATTGCCAATCGATTTGGAGCGATAATTTTACCAAATGCCCAAAAAAAAAGCGGCTTAGGCCGCAATTAAAGTTGTCGCTGCATTTCCTTAAACGTGCATGTGGCCAGGCATTGAACTGGATACGCTTTAGTGTCGCCCCCTCCGCAATACGCCAGCAAGAGTCCAGCCCATGAACCACAGCAGGTGGCCAATACCAATATGTGTAGCGTTGCAGCAGAAAATGAAAATCAAAAGGAAAATGAAAACGAAAATGAAAACCAAACCGAAACCACATGGAGATCGACAACGAAATTGCTCCCCGTTGGCAACTTTTGATTTCACCTAATTAGTTGTGACAAATTGCTAGTATATGTATGTGTTGCCATTGGCACGCCCTGGCTATGTGTTGCCTATGGTTGCCTATGATTGCCCCCCTGGCAGAGGTTGCCCCTACCTGATCTGGTCGCAGACCCGGCGGCACCCATGTATACTCCTCGAGTGCACAGCCGCTGTCATCGTCCGACTGCGAGTTGCGCTGAAAGTCCAATTGCTGATGGTGGCTATGATGATAGACACTGGCGGTTGCCGCCGCTGACTTGTAGCTGGCGGTGCGCAGCGGCGATGCCACCACCGAGTTCAGTGGCAAATGGTTGGGCGGTTGGCAGTGGCGTCTCTGCAGCGGCGACACAAAATGCGCTGGTGTCCCGCTGCTGCTGGCCGTCGATGGTGCATCTAAATTGTTGCATGTTGCTGTCGAAGCTGTCGCCTGGCTGCCACCGCTTGCCGTCGACGTCGTCGTCTGTTGTTGCTGCTGCTGCGGCTGCGGTTGCTGTGATGTGGAAGCCAGCAGCAGAGCCTGGTCGCCACGATGTGGCGGAAAGGGCGCACCACCGCCAGCCTCCAGTTGCAGCAGCTCACTTTCTGTTTGCGTGTAATAGCTGCTGCCGGGTTGTTGCATCTTGTGGTGTGTGGTTAAGGTGGTGCTGCTGCCGCTACTTCTGGTGGTGTTGCTGTTGCCGCTACGAGGAGCTGGAGTGGGCTTATACTTGATATTTGGCTGGATGCTGTAAACAGAAAGACAATTATTAACATTTTATAATAAAATATGTAAAATATTAACTGGTTATACCCTGTTCACGGATATATTAGCTTTGTGCAAAAAGTATGTAACAGGCAGAAGGACCCGACCCTATAAAGTATATATATTCTTGATCAGCATCAACAGCCGAGTCGATTGAGCCATGGCCGTCAGTCTGTCTGTCCGTACGTCTGTCCGTCTGCATGAACGCGTCGATCTCAGCAACTATAAGAGCTAGAGACACCAAATTTGGCATCAAGGTTCTTGTACCATGCGCAGATCAAGTTTATTTAAAAACTTGGATACCTCCCCACCTTCCCCCGTAATTTGGAAAAAACTAATAATAGCTACATTTTTCAACATAAACCCTTCTAACTTAACAAGTTCCTAAAGAATATCATATAGAAGCAATGCTGAAAGTTTCATTAAGATCGGTTCATAAATATGACCAATAATCAGCAAAGAAATAAAAGTTATTATACCCTGTACAGGGATATATTAACTTTGTGAAAGAATGTCCGTCTGTCTGTCTGTCTGTCTGTCCGTCTGTATGAACGCGTCGATCTCAGCAACTATAAGAGCTAGAGACTCCAAATATGGCATGAAGGTTCCTCTATACCGTCCGCAGATCAAGTTTGTTTCAAATCGATCAAAGCTCTTTATACCGTGTAAACAGCATGTATTTCTGAACGTACACATTTCTAATTTAACAGGTGTTTAAAGAATACTGTTCTGAAACACATGTGAAAGTTTCATAAAGATCGGTCCAGGAATAAGGAAGACATTCAGAAAAGAAAGTAGAAAGAGAAACAATTATAATTCATAGGACGCTCACAGCAGCTAGCTTTTGCAAGTGAAAAGCTGAGTGTTGTGTCACTTCAAATGTTGTACTGCTTGCAGACAATTATATTGCAAGTCTAAACGTAATGTATGCAGAGATTTGTATAAAATAATCAATTAATTGTGATTTACTGTAAAAGTTGCCAGACAAAACTATAGAGTACGTTTATTATAGAGAACTGTACAAGAGAACTGTATTATACTGTCGGCTGCGGTCGACTGTAGCCTTTCCGACTGGTTTTTAAATCTAAATGAAATTCCAGGTAAATTCTTAAGCTATTAATTGCATTTGCCCACCTCAACATCAAATATTTGTTTTTGTTATTGCTTGGATTTCGAGCATTTCTAGCAAGTGAAGCGGCTTAGTATATTGTTTGTTTATATTGCAATTAATCTGGAAAATATACAATTCTATTTAAAATATTTTACTGCAAATATTTTACTTGCTATCGCATAAGCTAGCGAACATTGAATAATTTGTTGACTTGAAACAAACATCCATCTCGCATAATCGTTATAACATGTTAATTTGTTTAAAATTGATCATTCATAATGTTGCGCCGTCAATTAACATATGAGTATGATAAATGCTGACACAACTCGAACGCCATTTGCAATTAGCCAGCTGAGTTATAAAACTCATTCGAATTCAACATTTTGGCCATTTCTAATGCGTTCTGACTGAAATTGTAAACGAGTTGTTGCAATTGCTGTTGCTGCAATTGTTGTAGCTGCTGTTGCAGTTGCAGTTGCAGAGTTGCAGAGTTGCTGAGTTGCAGAGTGGCAGAGTTGCAGCTGCTGCGCATGCGTGCTGCTGTCCAATTTATGAAATTTCGAAATTGCCAGCGCATGTTTGTTACGGCCATCAGCATGGGGCCATCACCATCGTATACACACATATATACACAGTGAAGAGTCATAAAGTTAAAGCCCGACTGACCATTGGAATCTTCTTCTGCTTTGCGCCTTTCTGCTTTCTGTACTGTACTTTCACTCTGCTCGGCTCCACACTCTGGCACACTCAGCGATTATGCAGCCGAGCAGAAGCAACAGCGGCAACACTAGCAACAACAATTTAGAAATTCCAGCGGCAGCTTAAAGCCCCCGTCTGCATATCGCACCCCGTCTTGGCCATGTTTCAGTTTTAATTTGCTTTTTCTTAGCCGCTGGCAATAATTTTGTTTTAGTATTTTTTTTTTTTGTTTGTAATTAAAGTCATTTGTGTGCGTTAACGCCAAGTGCTTTATGCGTTTTGTTGGCTGAAATTAAAGATGAGCTGAAATTGCAGCTGCCTGGCTGGTTTTTTCATTCATTTCCATTCATAGACCATTTGGATTTGTATCACATTGCACAACATTTGGAGCATGAATAACAAATCAGACCAGTGTTGGCCTAATCAACGTGAGAAAAGGCTTGAAAAGCTAAACAACAATTTGCCAGCATGCTAAACGATTTATCAGCATAACTTGTAAATTTATGCAAATTAACAAAATGAAAATAACAATAAGCAGCAACTGCAGCTGGCAGCTGACAACTGGCAACTGTTAACAAAAAACGCACAAATTTGTTAACGTATTTAGCAAGGCCTATGCGTATTAAGGCCCTTTCGCTAAGCCACAATTAATGGGCATGCAAAAGTGAATGTCTGCTGCAAGTGGCAAGTACGAGTGGAAGCAGTAAACATATGCTGCAAGTGAGTGATGGACATTGCCACAATACACAGCCATTAACACGCTAATGTAGTTCAACAAAGATCAACCTCAACCCGATACAACGATACAACGATGGGCAGTTCGTTAGTACGTGGGGCGATAGTGAAAGTTATTTCGAATGCAAATTCATTTGTTTTGTTGGCTAGTGCCAAAAAAAAAAAAGCTATTCAGAAAAGCGGAGACTTGTCTACAATCTGCGTGCGATCAATCAAATGGGCCTGAAACGTGCTGTTACATGCTTTCTAAATCACTCGACGATCCATTGCGATTGTTGGCCATTGTTGGCCATAAACAAAGTCAAGGCATAATCTGTCACAAATGAATTGCTAGACTGTTGATTGACTTTGATAGGAAACGGTGGCCAACTGGCCAAGTGCCAGCCCAATTCAAATCTACCAAATTCGAAACCAAATTGCCAAATATAGCTCAGATTTGTTGGCCAAACATACAGCAGACACTCTCAGAGCTTTCAGCTGTTTCGGCCAGGCTAAGGCGATTGACTGGCTGGTTTTCTCTTTTTCAGACCAAACAAAAAGCATAGCCATAACCAAAAACCTGTTGACTTTTGACGCTTGACGCTTGATTTTGCTATGCGGCTATGCAATTTGATTCGCCAATATGCCTGCCCCAAAATGCTGCTGCTGCTGCTGCTGCATGAAATGAAATTGACGTGCATCTGGCCAACTATGGTCACATCTCTGACACATGCATAAATTTGGGTTAAGAAGATTTCAAGTTGATTTGGCCTGATGTTTGTCATTTCTTTGATGCTTTCATGTCACAACTGCACAACCTGTATGTTGTCCGAGTCCGTCTAAACGCACCGCTCTGGTCAATTCAAAAGTGCTTGACACTTATTGCAATTGGAATTGCGTATGGAAATGGAAATGATTTGGATATGGCAATGGTAATAGGATGACAAGACGAGTTTCTAGCATTGTGGGTCGCTTAAGTCCGCTTCAAAATGAAAACAGGCTGTCAATTTATAGTTAAAGTTGTCGTTGGGCTAATTATCTGTTCTTATCGTTGGCTAATGGAAGACTTTAGCATCATTTTAAAGCTACATAGATAAGCCTTGGAAATTTATTTACTCCAATTCCAAAATAAGCATTGAATTCTCAATCATTTTTGATCATAATTAGTTCTTAAAATATTAGTTAATATTTGTTTACAAGCGACATCATCTAAAACTATTTAATTAATATTTAAATTGTCAATTTCAATTGCAATTCCTTGCATTAGCTGTTATCTACATATTTCTATCCAAACTGATTTCAATTCTCAATCATCTGACACTTTAGCAATCATAGTTTGCTTTTTAAAATATTAGCAAATATTTGTTTATATACAAAATTAACTTAAGCTATTTAATTAATATTTATTTGATTAATATTTCATTTATTTCATATTTCAAATACAACTTCTTGCATTTGCTGTTATCTACGTATTTCCATTCAAACCCATTATCTATTTATATAAGTTCATCCAAAACAATCCTAAACTATTCATTTCAATTCTCAATCATTTTAAACTTTAATAATCTTAATTTGTTTTAAAAATATTAGAAATTATTATTAGAAATATCATTATAAATGAATTTATCCAAATTTATTCATATATTTATTATTTAAATTGCCAATTTCAATTACATTTCTATTCCAACTAATGCTTACACTTCTTCTTTACACTTCTCACTCATTAGATACAATTGCACGTCTAATTGGGTTATTGTTATTCTTATCCGCATTATCTGGAACACTTTAAGGCATTTTGCTGCACTCAAAATTGACTCATCTGTTGAATTGGAGTCCATTTGGAGGCTTATGCAACTCAATATGCAGCTCATTAGCTAACATTTCAGCAAATGCGGCACGTTCAATTCAAATGCCAATGCCGTGCCACACAGCTAATATTACCTCTCAATTATCCACAGCAGAGAGCATGATTGGCAGGGCACTCCGGAGGGGAGTGGAGGGCAGTGGTGGGGAGCGAAGAGCAGCGCAAATGCATTTCAATGTTGCTTTCTTTGCTATGGATATTACCGCGATTTCATTAAATTTTAGACACGCAGTTTCCATAGAACTGGCAGCCACAGTAGGAGCAGGAGCAGGTACACGTAACTGGTTCAAAATCATTTAGGCACACACACACTGACACACACACACACAGTTACAGAGATAGACTCCAACCAGTTTCCCAGAAAGAAGTGCACTACGACACGCAGACGGCAGCGGCAATTGAACTACGTGGAAATTAAAATGAAACATGCAATTCTTTGTAATTGAAAAGAAGCTAAGAAGAGAGAGAGAGAGAGAGAGAGAGAGAGAGAGAGAGAGAGAGGGAGAGGAAGAAGCGAAGAGCAGCATAGAGAAGTGAAGAGCAACAGAGTTGAACCGTAACCGAATCAATCCGCATTAAATTACTTTCACAATTGGTCAAAAGATAAACGTCAGCTCCCAATTTAGCCAACTCTACGGACTTGCAATTCCAATCCCCCATGCCTCATCCCCACCCCTTAGCAACTCCTTGGCAATGCCAGTATTATCTTCATAGTGTAGCACACGATCTCTGCTTAGATCGTAGCTGCCATTTAAGAAGATTTCGTGGAGCACGCCTCGTCAGTGTGGGCTGCTCCAGAATCGAACGCTGTTAAATTAAAATGTTGTGCTGTAGGCGTGTCAGCCAACCCTGCAACCTGCACCTACCTACCTACCTACCTGCGTCCCTCCTTCCCTTTGTAAACTTGGCTTATGCGCCATTCCCAGTCCATTACGAAATCGCTGGCCATAGTCTAAGCCACAATCTTAACCTTAGCCTCAGCCGAGTGCCCTGACCTTGTTGCGTGTTTGCAGTCTCTCTCTCTCTCTCTCTCTCTCTCTCGCTCTCTCTGTCTCTCTCTCTCTTTATCTCTCTTTCATTGTCTTGCCGAAATAACTCTAAAGTGGGCGTGGCAACGTTGACTGTCGAAAGAAAAACGGAACCAGTTGCAGTAAAAAAAGCGAGCGTATATTATTTAAACATATTTCTGTTGTTGTTGTGGTTGTTGTGTGTTGTTTTTTATTTGACTTGGGGCATGGGGCAACTGCAGCATTTGACTGAGTTTACGTCACACGAACAATGGGCAAACGACAAGCGCGATAAGAGTTGTACATGCAAGCACGTCACACATGTGCCACGGCTCCTCTTGCCCTACTCCCCCTCTCTCCTTCACTCTCTCTGTGTGTGTGTGTGTGTATGTGTGCTACACGTGTTGATGTCGCTCAAACTTTATGCATTTTTTATGAGCATGCACACACAATTTTGTGTATGTTGTTTGCTGTGTTGTTTGTTGCCTGTCTGCGCGTCTTTGGAGTTTTTCATTTGAGTGCCACATGGGCCAACCTGTAGCTAGACCGCATTCGAGCCCGTTGCACAAGTTTTGTGTGCAACAGCAACGCCTCTTTAACTACCGCGAGTGATTTAGTGCAATAGTGCCGTTAGTCAGGCCGTAGTTGCAGCCTGCTGTTGCCTGTTGCCCCGTTTGCTGATAAGCTGCATTTGCGCAGTTGCAACATGTAGAAACTGCATCAGCATTAGCCACATCAGCATCAGCATCAGCTTCGGCATCAGCTTCGGCATCAGCATCAGCATAGTCAACAACATTGGCTAAAATGCATAATTAATCTGACTGCAAGAGACCAAGTTGCTGCATCTTGAGAGTGTCGGCGGTTGCATGCCGCATGCAGCATGTGGCATGAGGCATGTGGCATTAGTCTACAACTTAACTCAAATCGAGTCGTTTCATTGAGCTGAGTTTGTTTTAGTTGTTGCTGCGCTTGAGCTGCTATTCCTGATTCGCGTTTCGTCATTAACAGCTTTTTGGATAATTTTATGCAGACTCTGTTGCAGCTTGTCTGCAACCAGAAGGAGAACGAGAACGAGTACGAGAATAGCACTGCCCTTGCCCCTTGCCACAGGCCCCATGCCCCACTGTGTGGCGCTGTCAGCGACTTGAGACACGTTTCAGCGATTTCCATGTTGCATGTGCTACGCTCTAATTTATGCAAAATGTTGTTGTTCTTCTGCTGTAATTCAATCTCCGCTACGCTTACCCTTCCCCCCCTCTCTCCACCCCTCTCTCCCTCTCTCTCTCTCTCTCTCACTCACTGAACTCCTCATCAACAACGTCGTTCATCGAATTCGTATAGCAAATTTAATATACGAAATTTAGTTTCAAGTTCATGTTTTTTGTTTCGACTCTTTTTGTCTTCATTAGACCAAGTTGATGGCCAAGTTTTTATTGTTGATTTGGCGTGTTTTTTTCTCAACTTTTCTATAATAAAAAACCGATTAAACTGGCTTATAATGAATAGTTTTGTTTTGGAGAATGCTGAATAGATTGTTTATTTTTTTGTTTTGTTTGCTGTGAGCTGTGAAATAGTTAGCCAATTAGCTGGCAAATTTGATTTAAAAACAAACGTTATTACGGCTTTTAGGTCTTATTAAGCTAATGGAGTCGGTTGCAAGTGCCGCAGTCACCTCCCATTCGCTCCCATTCTCAGCAGAAGAGACAATTGAAACCTTGCTTGGCTTTTAGCTTAGTTTGGAATGTAATTGCCGTAGATTGGGTGCCGATGATATGCGAACGTAGCTGGAGAAACTCCCACAGTTCTTAGACATAAATTAGATATTTTTTCTGTAATTTGATGTACGCTCTCAGTTAAGCAGAATATGATGATGATAGTGATGTGACGATAATGATAAATGTAATTGCGTTGGCTTCTCATCAAATTAAGGCACATCAAACAGATTACATTTTAAGCAATAACAAATAACAAATAAAAAATGAAAAGCAGAGCCTAAAGAACTCAAGTAAATTAAATTAAGTTGGGAAAGAAGCGTATCAAAAAAAAAAAAACATTATTATGCTTGGGCAAAGAGACTCGAATGAAAATAATTGACACAATAAGTAAGAAATTTTCGTAGAAACGAAACGAAATGAAAAGAAAAGAAAAGAAATCGGAGATATAGAAGAACCCAAAACAACACACACACTCACACACACACACACACGCATGAATTAAAACAAAATGCCATTAAATTTATTGTCTGGTCTCGTATGACAAACGTTGGCAGCAAATCAACGAAGCGTATAACATCATCGCTGATGGATGTGTCTGGCACTTGGACCTGTTGTTGGTGCCACAAGGTGCCACAAGTAATACCTGTTGAAACGTGGGAAACTTGCAACAGTCGTTGCGACCCCTAACAACGTTGCTGAGCGAGCGACAATTACCAAAAAAAGAAGTTGCAACAAAAGCTGAGACAACCCTGCACATAGAAATGGAACATCAACCCTATTGTGTGGTTGCAACACCAGCAGCAGCAGCAGCAGCAGCAGCTTAGGCAGCTGACCATGAAGACAGCAACACGAGGCAACCAACTATGACCAAATGGGATGCGCTTCGTCTGCTTGCAAGTTGCAAGTGCAACGCGAGTAGCCGCCAGGGGCAAACTACACTTTTGACTAGCGAGTCAGCGGCCAGCGGAAGTGTGGCATATAATTAATGATGGCATATGCATCATGTGGCATCAATATAAGAACATAGAGAGAGAAAGACATGGACTTTCAATACTTTCTCACAGTTGCAGAACGGCAAATTGGAAATGCGCAGTGCAGTGCACTGAGGCGTAAAAGGATTAACTTGGCAACACACTTTGATATGCCGCATGCCCCGTTTTGACTTCCTTGTTAACTGTAATGCAAGACAAGCTCCGCAACCATGTGGGGGTCTCTCTATAGAACAAACAAACAGCGCAGAGACAGCAACATTTCAATTAACCAAAAGCGGCAACAGAGCCTGGACAGAAGTCAGAGAGGGCGAGAGAGAGTTGGAGAGAGAGCAAGCAGAGACACAGTCTAATCGCCGCCTGTCAAAACAAAGTTCTCAAAGGCCACAGACAAACTGATACATATAGAGAACAAGTCTGTCTGTCGTCCTGTCCTGTCTGTCTGTCCCTGTTAAAATGCGCAATTAAGTCATCATACGCGTTGCAAGCAAACTTCAGCAGGCAAGTGCAACGCATTAGCCAAATGCACAGTTGGCCAGGCAACATGGCAACCAGGCAACCAGGAAGCCAACCAGCCAGTCAGCCAGTCAGCCAACTAGCCAACTTGTTGAGAACTTTTACTATTTGACCAACTCATACTGGAACTGGGCAACTGTTTGGCTAATGAAGCCTGAAGCGCAGAACTCGAGCACTTCTGAATAGGAATTAGTAAACAGGATCTTTCTTGTTAGCATTGAGCACTGAGCACAAAAATGCCGTTAGTTGCGCCTAGTTCCTCGCCCAGTTTCTGGCCATAATTCGTAGTACTTTAAGCAATTTATCAAATGCAACTTTTTGGAGGCTCATTAACGTGCCACTTGCAACAGTGCAACATGCCGCGTGGGCGTCACTTAAAGACGATGTTGACCTGCTGTTGTTGCTGCTGCTGCTCTGCCTCTTTCACACTTGGCCATGCCACTCACGCCCCTGGTTGCAGATCTGAACTGTGTGTGCCTGGCCAGTCAGTTGAGTTACACATGTTATTTCAGCTTAATTGTGACGCGAACTCGGACTTGAATAACAAAATGCAACGATCTCTCAGCTGCATTAGGTTGCACTTTACGGAGGGATCGCGTGAGCAGAGGCATGGGGCACAGAGGAAGACTCTTGTGCGCAGCTGCTGTTAACAATTTGGTGCACAAAATCTTAGCCAAACAGCAGCAAGCAGCAGCAAACAGCAAACTTGGCTCAACGATGTCCGCAAAGTGGCAGAAACATTTCAAGAAAATCACGATTTTCAACTCAAGATCTTTTTGGCTACCGTCGCAAATACGAGGAATGTCAAGCGGGGCGAGGGGCTGTGCGAAGGTGGCGGTGCTGTGGCTGTGGCGTGGTTTGGTTCCACTTCCATTCGACACTTTCACAATTCGCATAAAAGTGCTGAAATATGGCTTAGACGACATTTGTTCCACTTTGGCAAGAGAGATAGACAAGAATTTGCATGAAATTTCTTTTTTCGGCCAAGTTAAAAATCAAAGCTTGGCTTTTATTTATATTTATTTATAGATTTAAAGATTAATTGAAGCGGATTTGAAATGCAATGACAAATCAATTTGGCACTGCAATTACTTTCAGTTAATTGTCGGTGCTACCTTTTGGCCAAATTGTGTGTTGGCAATGCGGGGGCCACATTGTGTGGGCGCCAAAAGCTTTATTTATTTATGTATTGTATGTTTTTGTTTTGTATTTTTGATTTGCCCAAGTGCTTCTTACAATTTGGCCTTTGTGTTACAAAATGATGGCCATTAAATTAATTAATTTTCGCTTAATGCTTTACCTCAATTTTCAATTAAATGTTGATTACAAAAGTGCGCTTCGTCTTGGCCAAGAACGGGTTTCTTATTTTATTTAGTTGCTGTTTGCTGTTGCTGTTGCTTTCATTCGTTTTGCCGCCGCATAAAAATAGCCACATAATCGGCGTTTATCTTACAGATACACGTAGTAAACAAGCCACGACCTCTGACTGACTTATGGCCACTAAATTGCGTCTTGTGTGTTGGCCTGGCTGCTTGCCAGTTAGATGACTTGCGTGGCGACTGTGGCATATAATAACAATAATCAAAGAACAGGAAACATAATAAGCTCACAGCAACGCCCTTCAATTTTCCTGTTTGCTGGTTAACACCCCCCAACCCCCTTCCCCCGCACCAACCCATCACCCAACGCCTTGTCCCTTTTCTTTCCTTCGAGCTGAGCTGTACGCTAATTTCATTTGTGGTTTTTTATTTTATTTTATAAGTACATTTTGATTCTGCTTTATTTTCTTTGCTTTTTCTTTTTTTTTTTTTGCCAATTATTGCTTTTGCTGCTTCACTGGCTTTTAGCCTCTCTTGGCCTGTTCGCTTGTTGGCAGCATTTTTGATTGATTTCTGTTGGCTTTGGGAAATTCAATTTAAAATACACACAAAAATCAATCAGCCAACTTGTTGTCTGGCTTCGATAGTCGTCGCTTCTGTCTCCATTCACTTGTAAATTTCTGTCATTCTTCGGTTTGTGTTCGGCTAATGTGTTTTATTGGTTCTAACCGAAACTGGAGATTGTTATGCAATAAAAATGTTTGCCTTAAACGCTGTCGGGCTGATTACATCAACCTCAACACCTGGCAACCAACAACAGACAAATGAATGGCCCAACAGGCTTTTGGGCTAAAATGTGATACAAACTTTATGGAATATCTGTTTTAATTGCTGCAGCATGTTGGCTTAAATCCTAGTATGGCCATTTGTTCTGGGCCTGATTGAGGCACGTCTCGTTTTACGTTTGGCCATAAAACAAGAGAGCAATTATGAAATATGCGTAATTGAAATTTTGACTAGATGTGGTCGGAGAAGAGCCGCCAATCACAGTTGATAAATGGCCCGACAGTTAAACGAGAATGCCCCCAAACGTGAACGCCTCGCAATTGTTGGGCAACGAACAACGAACAACTGCAAAAAAAATTACTCATACGCCCCTTTGGAAAGCCAAAATAAAAATTAATTACAAAAATGAAAACTATTTGCGTTACGCTTCGTTTGGGGCGGTCATTTGATATGTCTGCAAATCAACTCCCATTCTTTCATTCTTTTCCATTGCCACATTCTCCAACCCCAGCCACCCAGGCCCCCCTTTCTAGGCCAACTGTGGCCTTTGCCATTTCAATTAAAATGCCATATATCATGGCCAAGAGAGCTCGCTAGCTTTTGCGCGCACATCGAATGCAATTAAAATCAAATACTTGGCTCCATTTTTTTAAATCAAAGCAAATCGTAAAACGATAAGCCCTGCCGCCCAGAGAGAGAGAGAGAGAGAGACCTCACAAAGACCACCCGGCTAAAAGCCAGTCATTCGAGCCACTCGCATCTCCATTAACTTGCCCCGCTGCCTGGCGGCGTCGCTGCCACATCCCAGAGCAAGTCCAGGTCCAAGTCCAAGTCCAAGTCCCGGCCCAAAGCCCATGCCACGTCCACGCAGCTTATTTATATAGTACTTATATTTTATTGTACACATTTCGCTACTATAATACAGAATTCCTATGTAAAGTGGTGCCGATGGCGTTGCCGATGCCGGTGCTGGCGGTGCTGGTGGTGCTGGTGGTGCTGGTTCGCTTAATTACACTTTAAGTAGCCGCAGTCAATATTGACTTTGGTTTATTTGACTTGAAGCCAATGGAAATTCAATAGGACTTGTCTTCTGTACTCTGTCCACGGCTGTCCAGTGCTAATGAGTCGCTTGAACCCATTCCAAAGCTACAAATGCGGCTGGAAGCATTGGGAGCACTGGAAGCATTGAGAGCATTCGCAGGCAGCTCGAATTTCGTGGCACGTTTTGATTTTATCAGCTGGCAAATTTATGCAACACTTTGACTGCAGCCACGAGTAACTCGAAGTGGCCCTTTCAATCAGCATTTTATGGCCAAGTTAAAAGACATTAAGAGGAAATCTAATTAAGCAGCCGACAGATTTATGAATATGGCCTGTTTGCCTGTTAGCCTGTTAGCCTGTTTGTCTGTTTACCTGTTAAAATGCACCACTTTGCCAGCATAAATCAGGTGGGGCAAGTGCAATGTGGCACGCTAACAAAAGATTTTCAGCTACTGCGAACAAAACCATGCAAATGATGCGATAAATGAAATTCACTTCTACTTCAAAGGCACAAAAAGACTGAAGATGAGGGGGGAGATACATTGGGGCATTTGCATCTTATCGAAGCGATCTGCAACGATGTGCCTCCACTCGTCCAGTCGTCCAGTCATGTGGCAAGGCAGAGAGATCTTAATTTATCAAGAGGCGACTTAACGAGGGGCATCCCTAAATACAGATGAGGTTATTAAAAAGACATATGGAATTTATGAGAGCAACGCATAAACTTGGCTCAAAGCAACACTGAAGCGGGCAAATGCAAATACAAAATGACAAAGGCTGTTGCGAACAGGCTCTGCCTGTCTGGAATGGAATATTAAGAGGACTGAAGTCAGAAGGTAGAAGTTAAAGTCCGAGCTGAAGACGGACGGAAGTTGGACTTGAAGTTGAATGTTGAATGTTGTATATTGGCCCTGGGTCCTTGGGCATTGCAAGTTTTGCCAACTTATTTAAGTCTGGGCCACTTTTGAACTGCTGTTGCCACTTAGTTGCATGCAATTCATTTTCCTGTTAACAAAACTTGACAACGAGGGTTTTCAATGAGGTGTCCCAGCCCAGACGGGCTGAAAAGTCGGCAATCTGTGGATGCCACGTGCTGAACGATTTGATAAATAACTCTTGGTGTCAGCTTTGCAAATAGCCGCGCATTAATAACGCCTTTTTAGTACCAATAAAGTCGCTGGAGTCAGGGAAATATGAAACCCGGACTTCATTTGATTATGACAAGCCTTTGAAGTTATGGCTGAAGTTGTGGCAAGCTCAGATTCTTTTAGTTTCTTCCACTCATTGATCAGTGCACATTTCTGTTATACTCCCTACCTCTCACTACCTCTCACTCCCCAACAACCTACATAACTCTCAGCTGTTAAATTTCTGCATCAAAACAATGTGAAAGTATATTGAATTATTGGAAACATTGAGAAATGTTTATGAACAATTGATTTGTTTCGGCAATCTGTGGTTGTTTCATAAGAGAAAGATATACTAATTGGAAAGCTTACAATTGCCTTGCATAACGCACAGTTTAAACACAAAAGCGTTAATCATTTGAAACTGTTAAGTGTGGAAACGTAGCTAATTACTTAAGTAAATTACATTTAACGTAATTTAATGGGATTAACCAGGATTAAAGGGAGCAGAAAAGAGAAGGAGCCTGCCTGGCCTGCCTGCTTAAACTGTTTGGGAATTCGAAACGAAAATGCGTCCAACTTCCATTAGCTGTCAATTGTAATAGTTAGCAGCATTTTACTGAAAAGCTGCTCTCTTCAACAGTCAATAGTCCACTCATAAGATGGAAAGGATACTTTTAAGATTTCAAATGCTACTTAACAGTTAATAATCAATTTAATACTTATGTGTGTGTGTGTGTGTGTGTGTATTGGATACACACAACTCAAACCACACAAATTGGTTAAGCAATTGTGGAAGCTTTTACGAGCATTTAGAAGCCCGGCACATATAAAGCTATTAAACAGCCATTAAACTAGCCCATAAAATGTTCTCTACACATTCGTAAACTTGGCCCATGTCATCGGGTTGGCCAGGCCATTAATTCTGTTGAAGATATTCCCACAGGTTATATTTATTTGGGGAGACGCCATCAGAAATTGAAATTGGAATAGGAATTGGAATGTGAAGCGCGTCAAACGCATTTAAATTTGACTTTTTGTGTTGTTGTTGGCACTGTTGCCGCTCCAATTAAGCCAATTCCCCAACTTTCAACAATTTGGTGGCTTATCTTAAGGTTCTGTGGCCTAGTCTAGGAGTTAAGAGAGTTATGGCCATTGAGATAAGCAGTTAGGCACTGTGGCAGACGCTTTTCAAAGTGGTCTCGAAAGTTGAACTCACGTTTTGGCAGCTTTGCAATGTTGTTGCTCTCGTTCTAGTTGTTGCTGTTGTTGTTGTTGTTGTTGCTGTGTTAGCGGCACCTTTGAATGGCCATCAAACTTGGCCAATTGTTCTTCAATATCACTTAATTGTATATCATCAGAAATGGCCGCATTCACGTAACAACCCACTCCCGCTTCCGATTCCGTGCTCCTTCTCAGCAGCTGCTCCGTATCCGCGTTGTGCAGCCAAACGGCGCTTCGATTGCGGCAAACATTCAAGTTACGTAATTCGTTTAAGGGCAACAATTGAGGTGGCACTGTGGCCATGCTTCGCTGTGTTTGTTGCTGTTGCAAGCGTTGCAACTGCGCCGGACTTAGGCTGCCCGTGAGCATGGCCACCTCGACATCATCATCGGTTTCCCCATTGCAGGAGATGCCCGATGAGTGGAACTGCTCTTCCTGAGCACTGTGGAGTTTCCCCGACGCACTGTGGCTGAGATTGAGGCTGGAGAGATCGCTGCTTATCAAACTCGATTGTTGTGAGTGCAATGCCATGGCCAAGCTGGGAGCAGGCTTCTCCAGGGATGTCTCCGCCGGCAGCTCTAGGGCAATGTCATAGGGTGCCAGCGTAAGTTGTTTTGGCTTCGTTTTGGTCTTAACAGCCGACTTGATTACAGCACATTTCGGCGAGCTGGAACTGCAGCTGGAGATGGGCAGATTGCGATTCTTGGAGCAGGTGGCCTTCATTTTTCTGGGCGTTAGTTTCGTTACCGTCGACTGACGCGACTGATGCCCACTGCGCTGCGGCTGCTTGGCTGGAACTGTAACGGGTGCAGCTGCTGTTGTAGCTGCGGGAGTTTGATCCGTTTGCTTCCGTTCCCCGGAGGCAGAGCGTCTTCGACTGCGTCTAATGCTGGGCATGTTGCGTGGAAACAACTTGCCAGCATCCGGCTGGGAGCTCTTGGACGCACTGTCGCAGCTGAGACTGTTGCTCGGACTGCCGCTGCTGGCGTTGCTGCTGCTGGTGTCGGTGATGGCCAACACCGAGGCGCATTCGCTGTGCATGATGACCTCGCGATAGTTTTTGGATGCATCATTTTGTGTATGGGGCAGGCAGATCTTCCACCAGCGTTTCTTTGATAGCAACTTGGACATATTGGTCTAAAATGGAGCTGTTGCTGCCAATTAGCACATGGCCCACACCCCTTTCTTGGGCAATGGCTGAGCACACGCGTCAATCACAAATCGCCAATCAATTGACACATTAACGAGACACTGGACACAACAACGCAACGCGGTTGCAAGTGCAGTTGCACATATGTATGTACGTATGGTGGTATGCAGCATGCACAGCAATTACTGTCAGCTGCAATTAACGGCCAATCCGTTTGTTCTAATTACGTGCGTAAAATCAATGAGAAATCGCTCCGACTATGGGCAAAAAACGCACGAGAAACGCGCGCGATTCTACAAAGTGCCGCGCGATATCTAAACAAACCGTTCGCTTTGAAGTTGCGTCAACAACTGAGGCCGTTCGTTGGGCGCGCGTAGAAAGTTGTCAGGCCAAGAGCAAAACCAGCTAACAACAACATAAGCTATAAGGTGAACAGGGAACAACAACTACAGATCCGTGAAGAGAGCGAGAGAGAGAGAGACTTGAGCCTTTGTTGTTATGTTGAGAGCAAAGCAAATATCAACAGAAGAAATCGAGCCAGACAGGTTGGTGCAGGTCAAACTCAACACAGCTGATGATCACCGGCTTAAATTCACCACTCACCACGACACACTCAGTAGCTCAGCAACTCAGCAGGTCTCTCTCTCTCTCCGTCGCTCTCTTCTGCAGAGCGAGTGTTAGACTGTGGTAAAGTGCAGTGGAGGGAACAACAGGTGCCGGTTGCCGGTGTCGACAATGAGCGCATTTGAGTGGGGGGTTGAGTTATTGAGCTGAATGAGTTTTTTCTTATATTCATTTTTGAGTACATTTGCGGTTTGTGGCCGCATTCTGTGCGCTTATTAACAAGTTATTGGTGTGAGTCGTGAGCATCAAGCAGGCGCTACTGGTTGCCTGATTGGCTGCAGGCTATTTGACACATTTCAAGCACTTTAGTGAGCTGACCCATTTCATCAGGCCAGAGCCAGCGACAGCTGCAGGAGTGAAGCGGAACTGAGAACTTAAAGACAGCAGCTGAGGTTGAGACTGGCGCTCGAGTTTAAATTAGAGTTTGAGCCTAATGCCACTAGGCGTTTTGTTGGCACATTAGCAACGTCATAGTCGATCATTATCATGAAGCTGTTCAGCCGGAAGGGTAGCTAGGAAACGAATTTGAAACGAAAACAGTGTTGAAGGAGAAAGAAAATCAAAGAGTTTGTATGCTAAGATTTCACTCTTGGCCATCTGTAATACGTAATAGTGAAACTTACATACAATGTTTTCCTACTTTCTAAATTTGACACATTTTGTGGTGAAATTTTAATTATTTTCTTAATAAATATGTTTATCACCTTGCAGTTTATGAAACATTTCGAATTTATATGACAAAAAACTTACATTTTAAAACTTGCCAAATGGGGGCTCCATTTTACTGCTCAGCACTGTAAACGATTCACAAATTGTTTGTCAAACTGTAATGAGAGCAAAATGCCAAATGGTAAATAAATTAAAATGCGTTGTTCAAAGTTAAATATTAGCTGAGAGGCTCAATGGCGGAGAGTTTGGTAAATAAACCAAAAATGTGCAACTAATTGTGGAAAACAGAAACAGAAGGCAACATAAACAAAGCGAGTGCGAAAGTATTTTAATTACCAGAATTGCAGTGTCAAAAACAAGCGCCAGCAACAACGCCACCCCACCAAAAAAAATACCAACGAAAAGTGCGTCAAAACTTTATTTGACAGTTCCAGCTGAACAATTCATGAAGTGAAATGAAAGCGCAGAACGAAACAATTTTGATTAAAACTGCGACGCGCAGTTGCCAGTTACCAGTTACCAGTTGGCAGTTGAAAATGTCAGCCAAATGTAGTTGGCAGTTGGCAGTTAGCTAGCGGGGGTTGCAGGGCGGAACGATGGTACGTGCAGAATCTCTGACAATTGCCATTTGTGCTAAGTACAGAATGGGAAGGGCAACAGGTAAAAGTCAACGTTACAAACAAAATAAAAATAACAAAAAACAAAAAACAACAGAGAAAAAACATTCGTAGGACACAGCAACTACGACAAACGACAAACGACAGCGACAACGCCAACGATTGTCCCCCGCGACCCGCTGCAAAGGTCGTAAAAGTTGAGATTTTAACGTACGCTGTACACGTGTACTCAGCACTGGGAGAGTGAGAGTGTAAGTGCCAGTACAAATGTGTGAGTGAGTGAGAGTGAGAGTGGATGGCAGGAGTCAGCACAGCGCACTTTGGCGCAGCTGACGGCAGTTAAAGCAGCGCTGCCAACGCTATCGCTGCCAAGATGGCGTCATAAAGCACTAAAAAGTATTAAAACAATTTACACTTTGTAAAAGTAGCAGCAGCAGCAGCAACAGCAGCAGCAACATAACAACAACTGTTGTGTGGCTTGTAGCCTGCACGTGTCCAAGCCTAGATAGAAAGGGATAAAGATAGTTAGAGCACAGGCAGAATAGCTGTGTATGCTTTCTTCTCGCTCTATCTTCTGTAACTAAGCTGGCACTTGATGTGTTATTAACTTTTTCATCTGCACACAACATGGCGTCCTCTGCTCCTTCCACTTGCTACTGCCGCTGACGCTGTCATAATCATAACGGTGCTCGGGGTATCGAGCCTTGGCGTTGACAATCGCGTTACCATAATTCTTTTCGTTAAATTCAAATAGCATTTGCTGCTTATTTGCATAAACAACGTGAAAGTCGTAAAGTGAAAAATTGCATAAAATATAATAAGAATGGGGAATTGAAGTGCAAACAGGAGGCGGAAGAATGAAGCACCAGAAAATGCTGCAATTGTTGAGCAGAGAAAGCACGCACCGTGGGCCAAATCCAATTTGTTTATGAAATGAGTATGAATATTAGATTTAAAAGAAAAATATAGATTAAATCATCATAATATCTTATTACAGCAATTTAAACTGTAAACAATCAGTAGCTGTAATACAAATAAATTTTAAATATCATAATCATTTATATAAATCAAATTGCAGAGTATTGCTGTGGGTTCAGGCCACAGTGCAACGCATTCACAGTCATTCATTCACAGTGTGGCTACCGTTACATCCGTTCCATATGAAAGGCGCTCAGTATGCGTATAGCCGCAGTGCAAAGCCAAGCCCTATAGCAGTGCCAGGTATACTCCATATTCTAGGGAGTTGCTCGTAAGACAATAAGCACACAGCATAGATTCTGGAGTTGTGGCAAAAGCAGCGGGAGCCGAAACCATCGCATCCAATCCAAAAGCTCTTTTCCCCGTCTACGTCTGCGTCTCCGTCTCTGTCTCCTTGTCTGTCCCCAGTTTACAGTTTCCTGCGTAGGCGGCAGCAATGTTGCCCTAATGATGACGTCGCTGCTTGAAAGCTGTTTGTTGCTGGGGAAATGTGGCAAAAGTCTCAAGTGCTGCCTGCTGCTTGCTGCCACGAGAAACAGTTGAAGTCCCGTAATATTTATGAAAAATATTCTTCTTTTTTTTTTTGTATGTAAACAAAATGTGATGACAAAACAACCAGGCGCAATCATTGCGTTGATTTGCAAAATGGCGCTGATGACAGTCGTTGAGTTAAAGTTGGGGAATCGTTGGGGAAATGGGGAAAATGGGGAAAACGGGGAGATGCTGCCAACTGCCAACTGCGTGGGTCTACTGATTTTTAATTAAAAAAGCAACAAGAAGCAGCATCAGAGAGCAACAACAACAAAAAAAAAAAGAATAAAAATAATATAAAAAAAAGAGAACAGAAACAGAACTCAAAGTGCGCGTCACAAGGTTTCCTTTTGTTAATCGACTTGATTGTAAATATTTTCTTGCTACCAACTCGAGCGCTCTGCCCCCACCCTGCCCTGACGTCCTCGACGTGTCTGCTTGTCATGGTGCGGCGGCTGTTGCTGCGCTTCTAACGGCACATTCACCCAGCCCCAGTGACACTGCCACAACCAGGCAAAAGTCCCGCCCCCCGTTCCAGTCCCATGCCGCACCTGTCCCTTTCCAGCAGCCTCCCCTCACGAGTGTGTCGCAACATTTGCCTTTGTTATTTATGGCAGCATTGTTCGTTCTCCTCATGCTGTTGCTGCTATTGTTGTTGCTGTTGTTGTTGCTGTTGTTGTTGTTGTTCTTGTTGTTGTTGTTGTCAGTATTGGTGTCGCTGTTGCCATCGTCCCTGCTGATGCGTTGCGCGTTTTTTCACGCGCCACACGTCTGATGGGGGGGCGGCACTATGGGAAGGGGGCGGTTACATGTTTGTTTTTGTCATTGCGTTTTTAATTTTGACTTTGACACAGCAACAACAATAATGCCACTACGTCTGTCAGCAGCAGATGAGCAAATTTTTGGTAACAACTTATAGCCACATGTACAATTACATTGACTACATTGAAATGACGGCAAGAGGGACAACGCAATAAGTTTATACTTGCAATTATTTGGCTAATGATATTCAATAATATTCAAATCAGAATCAGAGAATCTGATACTCGCGAAAATGAAAAACTAGTTCAATTGTTTTCGGATCTTTCTGTTAATTGCTTATTAACTACATTTATATTTAGATGCTTAGTCAACCGAATTGATTTGATTTAAATTCAATGTTACGCTAGCATAAAACATTAGTTAAACACAAACCGTGAAGCGGTTAGTCGCCTTTCTCTCGAAATGAGACTAAATATACATATAAGAGTTCTCCTATTTGCTCTCCACCTTGATACACTTATTTGGGGTTCGATTATAAGGATATCCGGTTTTGAATGTCACGCTGTGGATCCAACATTTTGTAGATTTGAAAACTGTGTGATAAAACCAGTGCGTCGAGGTGTGAAAGAAGTTAACATGGTGGTCAGACTGTTGCAAGTGCCAGTTACCAATGCGTCGGTAGGTATAAATGGAAATCTCTTTAATACATTTATGCTACTACTTTATGGCCATAATCTCTTGCAGCTTCATGTTGAGATCTCGCGACGTGGTTATAGTACGCAGTCGTTGTACCAGTTCGACATTGACTGTTGTCAGTTTTGGCAAAGCAAACGGCGTAATCCCATTGCCAAAGCGATGTACAACTTCTTCCGCTTGGGTACCTATAGCAATATGAATCACTCCTGTCCATACAATGTGAGTTACCCACAGTTTTGTTATTTATTATTTATATTAAACGATTGTTTTATGCTGTGATCCTTCAGCACGATCTGATTTTAGATCATCTGCAGCTCGACAAGGACTTGAACTTGCATCTGCCCATCGGGAAAGGCGACTATATCGTGAAAGGATATTGGTTGGCCTACAATGTCCTGCGCGGTAATATGACTTTAACTATGCAAATTACAGATTGAAGATGAATTATTCAGAAATTCACTGTAAATTTATTGTCAATTCGCTTAACTTAAATATACAATATATAAAGATAATATAATATATATAAAAATTTGAAATAAACTTGATCTGCAAAAGTTTGACGGAAAACTTTGTTTGTTTTATAGTTGCTGAAGTCAGAAAGATGGCCAAGCGGACGGACAGACAGACATGGCTCAATCGACTGATGGATCAATAATATCCATACATACATAGTTTTACATAGGGTCTGTAACATACTCTTTGCACAGATCTATCCCTGTACAGGGTATAAAAACGAGAAAAGGCAACGAATTTATTCATTCGCTTTGTTAATTATTTGATAGTTTCAGAACAAACACAAGGTTCATTGGAAGCATATAACTTACTGAAGGATGCATCTCCCTCTCCCCCTCCTCCTCCCCCCTAAAAAATGTATAACATTGAGCGAAGTCATAAAAGCAGCACTGACAACACTGATTAACTTTTAACGTGGCTTTTTATAAATGACACTTTTCCATCTAAATGTCTAACCATCCGTGTAATATATAGATTAATTTTAAATTCGACTACGCTAAGCTTTTAGTGTGATACAAATAGTACAACAGACAGATTGGAGTACCACGAAAATGAAATCATATATGTATATAAGAGTTTTACTGATTTGTCTGCTGCTTGGTGCGTTTGCTGAGGGAACGCTGATCAGGATAACCGGACTTAAATGTCATATTGTGGATCCAACATTTTTGGCATTCGAGAACTGCGTGATGAAACCAGTGCGTCGGGGTGTGAAAGAAATTAATATGGTGGTCAGACTGTTGCAAGTGCCAGTTACCAATGTCACGGTAGGTGCAAATAGAGTATTGATTATTCCAACTACAGATATCTTTTGCAGGTACGTGTAGATATCTTTCGACGTGGTTATGCAACACAATCGTTATTCCACTCCAACATTGATGGCTGTCAGTTTTGGTTAAGCAAACGGCGTAATCCCATTGCTCATGCCGTCTACAAGTTCTTACGCTTGGATATCTATAGCAATGTAAATCACTCCTGTCCATACGATGTGAGTTTTGCATGCTTTAAATAATAATTATGAATTATTTTAGTTACTCTGTGGCCTTTTAGCATGATCTGTATATAGATCATCTGCCGTTCGATAAGGATTTGAACCTGGGTCTGCCTATTGGAAAGGGGGAGTATGTCCTGAAAATGCATTGGAGAACCTACAATGTCCCACGCTGTAGCTTCGATGTAAATATGCAAATTACAGATTGAACATTAACAATAGTTAATGTTACTTTAAATGTTCTACTCTGTCACATTATGAAACCCATTCGATGGCATTGAAATGCACCAACATACTTTATTCACTAAATTCACTTTTATTCGATTTAATAAATGCAATATCAAGACAAAACTGATATCATTAGGTTTGTTCCCCTTTTGCTTTGATTGTTTTAGTCTGAAGATCTAAAAAGTTAAGTCTGGTATGTCTATTGCTGTATTCCCTATACAGAATAAGTATATAATATCACACAATTGGCATAACAAAGCCAGAAGTTGAGTCGAACGAAACAGAAACAGCTCTGATTCAGTTGTGACGTGTTTTGTTTTGGTTTTATTTAAACGAACTTAATTTGTTTTGTTATTTATTTGTTTTTAATTACTTTCATATCAATATAATTAGCCAGCCTCATTATTTTCCAGTTAAATGTGGCTTTAGTTTGATACAGCTCCTCAAGCAGACAGTTTAGTTTACAACGAATATGACACAATATGTGAATATAGGAGTTTCCCTGATTTTCTTCTAGCTTGTGGCGTTTTCTTGGGGCACACTCATCAGGATAGCTGGACTTAAATGCCATGTTGTGGATCCAACGTTTTGTAGATTCGAAAACTGCGTCATGAAACCATTGCGTCGCGGCGTGAAAGAAGTTAACATGGTGGTCAGACTGTTGCAAGGGCCAGTTACCAATGCGACGGTAGGTACAAAACGAAATCTCTTTAATACTTTATACTAATACTTTATGGCCATAAACCCATATAGCTGCGGGTTGAGATCTTGCGACGTGGTTATAGTACGCATTCGTTATACCAGTTCGAAATTGACTGTTGTCAGTTCATGATAAGCAAGCGGCGCAATCCCATTGCAACAGCGATCTACAAGTTCCTCCGTTTGGGCACCCATAGCAATATAAATCACTCCTGTCCATTCGATGTGAGTTTTGAATATTTTTAATAATAATTATTAATTAATTCAGTTACTCTGTGACCTTTCAGCATGATCTGTTTATCGATCATCTGCAGTTCGATAAGGATTTGAATCTGCATCTGCCTATCGGAAAGGGGGAATATGTGATGAAAATGTTCTTTAAGATCTACAATGTCCTACGCGCTACTATTGATGTAAATATGCAAATTACGGATTGATTAAGAAGAACAACGAGACATATTAATTTACAATTATTAACAAACTGGAAAATTTAATGTGTTTTTGATTTTATTAATGCGCATTACTTAAAAGCTTTTTGCTTAAAATGGCAAATTGATTGGCTTGATTAATGAACAACACATATATATATATAGTATCAATTCAATGGACTGGAAAATTGTGTAAAATAGAACAGACTATTTAATGGGGATTTTGAAATAAAACACAAATTTAAGTATCAAATGCATGATTAATATCGATGGCTGAGGATATTGTAAATAACTCTGAGTATTGTTTGCACATTTGGCAACTTGTTGACGGGTAGTTAACGCATTTTTTTTTGCTGCCACAGGTGAAAGTAGTAGGCAATGCACACGCAGTGTGTTACAGGTGCCACAAGCTCTTGTGTACACAATTAAATGATGGCTTGCATAGCCCAGACTCCAGGTTGAAGTGCCGCCTGGCTGGTTCAATGAACAGTTAAACAGTCAACACCCTCAATTGGGTAACGTTGACATAAAGGCAAACAAATGAAATGGCCAGATAAATACTGTTAAGTCCAAAGGCAAACAGTTGCCTATGTTAGGAGAACTGGCTTAAATGTGCAAGCCAGCCAGCTTGCCAGGGCTCCTACATCCTGAGAAGGACTCAGATTTAAGCAGTATGAAGAATTATGAATATTGAATGCAGACAAAACAACCTAAAGAGCCAAAAAGCTGACATGTGCTTGAATCTGTCTAGGCTAATAAATGTCTGCCTGTGTTTTTGTGTACTGCCTGTGTAAATAATTAAATTCTTAATTATCTCAAGCCACACGCTGTCAGAGAGCGGGGCGTAAATGATAAAGAGGCGGGGAAACTCGTAAACTCTTGTAATGTTTAGACTGAAGTCACATGATTAGCCGCATTAAACTTCATTTGCACTTTCCACTTTCTAACTTCAGTTTAGACCAAAAAATCTCAGCTGACATTGTCATTTAATTAATTTTAATAATTTATACGTTGCAAAACTCACACATGGCCAACTTGTTATACTTGCAACTTGAAAAAGCAACTGAAAGTTGTAATAATATTCTGTCTGTTCTTTCTGTTCTGTCTGTGGTTGACGGTGTCAGAGCGTTAATGAGCAAATTAGTATTCATTATTAGGTGTCGCTTCAGGGCGATAAGCAGGGAGCCTTGTGGTTTTTCACAGCATTTGCATAATGTTAGCTTATCGGTGGTGGGCGTGGCAGTAGTTCAAGTTCATCCCAAGCAGTGTGAGTAAATTAAAATAAATGTGCCTGCAACATTGTTATTTTAATGCTCGTACTTGTAGTTGGTAAGTGTTAATGATACATAACAAAGTTGCGTGCCACAATTGTCGAGGGGCAAGAACGTTTCCCGAATTCCCTGAAATTCTGTTGACTTCCTGGCCGATTCATATCCATATTGATGGCTTCTGGCTTTTGAAATAGGAACCCGACCCAAATTAGCATTCATATCACATGACAGAACTCCTGACTCACTACTCGATCTTGGCCAACCCGTGGCAATTAGCTGGCATTGAACCTTGGACAATCTTTTGTCTGTCAAACGGTCCAGTTGCTTGGGAGTGGGTTAGAAGAAAGGAAGCCCACTTGGAGTTGAAGTTCATTATGTTACGCTTACCTCCGCTGTTGCACAGTTGGCGGGTTGTTGACTTCTAATCCAATTAGAAATTTACTACCAGCACGTACGAGTGTTGCAGAGTCTTGGACTTGGCTCGTTAAGCAATTTACAATTTACTTTACGGTCCCCAACAACAAGAACTTGGGGCAGCTGTCGTCGTATTTGGTTAGAGGGAAACAGTGCAAATTCAATTTGTTAACATTTCAATTTTCACCTTTCGTTATTCAATTATGCATAAATGCAGACACACGCGACCCACACTTGCCACACTTGCCACAGTCGCGTTTGACAACCGACGACGCGTCGTCATTAGAAAATTACCACGCGTAATGATATGCGATGCTTGAATTGTAACTTGCAACTTCAACGGTAACTTTCCCTTTCAGAGTCGCTGAACTTGAAAAATCATACACAAAGGCAAACTCAAAACATGCATCGATGCGGAAATTGTCGCGTCCTGTTTTCAAAGTGCAAACAATTTTGATTGAAGGCTCCGACCAAAGAAATACGCACGCGAATTCAGTTAATCAGAAACTCAGAAAGCGAATAAAGCGATAACATTAAAACGTTATTGAGAACGTCCTCGATTCCGTAAGCCGCTTGCACGTTGTGTTGTGCCGCGTTTGCAAACCGCAACTGATTTGCCAGAGCCGTAAGCATGTGGCAAGGACACGCTGTCTGGCAGTGGCAACTTGCCTGGAGCCGCCAAGTCTGCCGTCGAACAAGTGTATAACTGTATGTGTGTGTATATGTGCATGTGTGTGTATATGTGTAATTCAGAGCGTGGGTGGCTGGGCTTATTGTTTTGGTTTGCCTTTCAACCGGCTTCGAACCAATTCGTGTTGCATACGCACAGGCGCAGAGCGAAATTCGCTCTTCGTTGTCATTGCGAACGAAAGCTAAGAGAGAATTGGGAAAGTTTTTCTCTTTGCTTTTTATTTTGCTTTACAATTGCTGTGATAATTGTTGCCTTTTTATGTTATAATTGTTTTGATTGCTTGATAATAAAGTTTAACTGAGTTAGGCTAAACAATTAATTTGCTTGAATTATTTACAAGTTAATAGTTAATTAAAGTTAGAGTTAAGTTAGAGAATTTATTTACTTAAATTAATTAGAAATATTAATTGTTTAAAACGTATTTTCTTTAGTGAAAATGTTTCTATTTTTTTATTTGTCT
The DNA here is from genome assembly GCA_018901825.1 of Drosophila funebris. Classification (NCBI taxonomy): domain Eukaryota; kingdom Metazoa; phylum Arthropoda; class Insecta; order Diptera; family Drosophilidae; genus Drosophila; species Drosophila funebris. The sequence continues at coordinate 7,366,291 of JAEIFK010000682.1, forward strand.
GCTGTGATAATTGTTACCTTTTTAATTTGTAGGCCTCTTTGATTTGTAAACGGATCTAAGTTAAAGGATTGTTTAACAATTATTTTTGATAATAGCTACCTTTTTATTTGTAGTCATTTTTGATTGTCTGATATTATTTATAATATGATTTAAGTTAAAGGGTTAATTTGCTTAAATTATTTAAAAATATTTATAGTTTTAAATTATTTTATTAAGTGAAAATGTTTGTTTTTTGTTTGACAATTGCTGTGATAGTTGAAATCTTTTATATTGCCGCTATTTTGCTTGCTTGATAATATTTAATTATTAAGTTAAAATAGAGAATTTATTTACTTAAATTAATTAGAAATATTTATTGCGTATTTTCTATAGTGAAAATAATTTGATTATTTATTGCTTAATGAGAAAATGTTCAATTAAAATTTTGCAGAAAGCGGAACAAATGTGAATTGATAACGCAAATTGAAGGAAATCCATCAAGCTGTAAGCTAAAAACACATCAAAGTTGGGCCAATAAAAGCTAATGAATGTAAATGCATGAAAATTAAAATCAATCAGTTTTAGTGTTAGTTAAACCCCGACAATAATGCAGCCACTTAAGCTATCAACCAGGACAGCAGCGAAAGGAGAAGCAACAACAACAACAACAAGAACATCGACAGTGGAAATAAGAACTACCAGTGCTAAGTACAAGCCATGGCCAGCCAAGTTGAAGGACAACATTTATGCCACCCTTGAGATTTGGCATTTACGAGAGGAGACTCCTTCGTCCTTCGACGATGATGATGATGATGATGGTGGGGACAGAGCATAGAGAGTGGGCAAGTGGTTATGGCTGTGGTTGTGGGAGTGGGAGTGGATATGGGGGACGCCTTGTGGCCGACGCAGTTTCGCGGTGACTTGGCAAAGAGCTTGAGCTCTGTCGTGTGCCGGACAACTTTGCTTAAAGTTATTTGCAATTCTTATAAATGTGCATGCGTTACGCACCGTTGGCCAATTCGGATGAGGAAGAGGGTGAGCACATAGATGAGGTGAAGAAAAGGGAGGAGGCGAGGCCAATGAATAAAATGTGAGCATACTTAGCGACATTGGCTGATGATGTTGCCGATGACGACGAGTCGAGAAGGTGAAACATAGCACGACACCCTCAAGGCAGTTCAAGGTGCATTGATTCCCCCTCTCCGCCTTTGATTTGACTGCTTCTCTCTGACTTGGCAGCTCTTTTTCCTTTTCTTATTTTCTTTTGCTGTTTTGGGCAATTGTTGTGTGTAGCAAGTGTAGCAAGTGGGGTGGCTGTCCTTGTCGGAGGGGTTGTTCACAAATCGAAAATCTGAATCTGAAATTGAAATTACTTTCAGCGTTGGCGACTTTTATTGTTAGCTAAAAATGTCAATAACGCACTTTTATAACTCTGAAAGCTGCATTCCCGCTGTGGACTCCAAATACTCAAATTAATGTGTGAAAAACGCACAGCAACATGGCCGACTTGCTGGGCCGCCTGTCATAAAAGCTGTATACTATTAAATAGTAATAAAGATTGCCAGTTCTCAGTTCCCATTTCCCAGTTGCCATAACAACAACAAAAACAATGAGAAGAACTGACGGGCACAGTAGTCAACACTTTGTTCGCATGTGTCAGTCGCAATTTTACGAGCAAAATACTTTTGGCAAAGTTTTTACGTTCGAAATGGCAACAAGCGGAAATGGCATTTTTACTGGCCATCTAAACAGTTCCAGCTACAGCTCCAAGTGCCGCACAGATTGTGTGTCCAGCTCCAGCTGTGTGTGTTGCCGCCTAGCTCTTGCTACTGATGGCAAAATTGAAAACTATGGCAAAAAGGGAAAACTTTTGTATATCCTCGCAGGGGTTGTGAGCCAAGTGGGCAACATTTTCTGCTGCAATGGCACAAAAATTGATTTGTTGTCGATTTCAGTTGGACACTGAACCCCCCCCCTCCCCCTTGCCCTCCCACATCCTTTCATGATCCCCAATTTGTGGGACAGGCATTCAATGTTACAGCTTCGTTTTCAATCTAATTTATGAGACTGCAAGTGCAAGTAAACATGTGCGACAAACGACCTTATGAAGCCAAAGTTTTTGGGCAATGCTGTTAAATAAAAATACTTTTTCGGTTTATTGATATTTGAGAGTTAGCATGGGAATGCTCTGTTGGCCAGGATGTTGCCCCCTTTGCGTTTGCTCTGTCAGCAACAGTAGCGCATGCCATTTGTCTTCTTTGCGAATCATCATTCGAGTGCTGAAGACGTGTTGAGTGTTGTGAGTGTTGTATGTGTGTGTGTGTTGTGTGTGAGCAGGGGCGAATCGTTCAGTATTGAGATTGCAGATCGTCAGTGATCGATTGGACAGCACAGAGAGGCAGGCGAGTTATCTGCTGTGTATTTCCAGCTGAGGCAACTCACAAGTTGCAGCTGGCAGACAATCAGACATTCAGACCTTTATACATTGCAAATATGCAAACATTCAGACTGAATGCACCTACAGTTTTGCCTGCTACTCATTAAAGTTCCAGGCGATAAAGTTATGCTAGATTTGTGGCAAACGATTCGCTGGCTTTTGTGGCATGTGAATTCCTGCTACGCGTTTCTCATTAGCCAGAAAAACGAAATTACATATGGTTAACCCCCAGTGGTGGCCACATTCACATTCATTCTCATACGAGCACTCATTCTCAGCTCATGACATTGCCCTTTTAACTCATTTACCATTTACCATTTACCAATTTTCCTGAGCATTTTCTTAGCTGCTTGTGGCTGTCCGGCTTAGCTTTTCCACGTCTGCGTCCACCTACTTAATTATTTGAAGCATTCGCACAATTTTCACAAACATGTTCTTCTTATTCACTTAATTCACTTTTTGCTGTCAGTGTCTCGAGTCTTGGCCAGTTGAGAACAGGTTGCCAAGGTGGTACACCCAATACACACATACAAACACACACACACACACACTTAGTCTAGATAGTAGCCGCACATTCCTTAGCTGGAAGCTTCACATTTATGCCAAAGTTAAGTGAACTTGAAGCCTTTTGCCAATGTCTTAGCTTCAGCTTCTGACTCTGACTGTGACTCTGGCTCTGCCTTCTGCCTTCTACCTTTTGCTTTCTTCTTTTGCCCTTATCTGCCCCTATACCCCCCTTCCCTTGTCGCATAAGTTGTGAGTTTTTTAATTGCAGTCTAAATGGACTTCAATGAATGCAGCAGCAACATTGGCGGCGACTCGCAACAACCAACTGGCAACTGGCAACTGGCAACTTGCAACTGGCGACTGCAGCCTGCAACCTGCAACTGGCGGCAGTTTATCTTTTGATTGTTGCTGCTTCTTCAGCTTCTGTTGCATTGAAAGCCCTCGAAGTTGTCTCAAAAGCGAAACAAAGTCACAAACGGAGGACGCTGACGATGACGATGACGATGACGCCTTTTACAGCAAAAGATTTTAATTACTGCAAAAATTGTATTCAACATTAACAAAGTGCACTCTATGCTCCACTCAAAGGCCCAACACTCGAGCACCAGTTGTAGTTGCTGCCGCTGTCGCTGTTGCTGTTGCAAGTTCTATATGCGTTTATTTAAAAGAAATTAAGAGTCGCTGCTCCTGAGCCATCGTCATCGATGGGGCTTAATACAACGATTGATATGGCACATTAAAATCGCCGGCAACTGGCATTCGTAAGGCCCCAAGATTGATGATGCCGCACGGCAGTCGCTCCGCTTATCGGCTGCAGCAGTTGCAACCGCAGTCAGCAAACCGCAGCAGGAGCAGATCCGCCAGTTGGAACAGTTGGAGCAGCAGCAGCTGCCCAAAGTGCACGTACTTTGTCTAACTGCCAATGCAACAGAAGAGTCTGGCACGCCATGACCATTGGCAATGGCAATGGCACTGGCAATGGCCACATGCAGCGCACGGCCACAATTCGTAAATTTATTAAACGTCAACACGGCACTGAGCCAAATAAACTTGTCTCACGACAACTGTTGGATCCCAGCCACAAGTCCGAGTCCAGTCCACGTCCAGTCCGAGCATCAGGTTCAGGTTCAGCACGCAGCAAACGGTTAAAATTAATAAAGCATTTTTGTCTTGGCTTATTCGTTTTGCTTTCGCCTGCTTACAATGTTCTAGACAGCGCCAGAGAAAGACAAGACGAGAGAGAGAGAGAGACAGAGTGAGCGAGTGAGGAGAGATGAGAGGAACAGCCACAAGACACAGAAGATGCAACCAATCTATGGCTCGTCTTACCATTTCTGTTGACCACTTTTTCCCGTGTGCGCGCAAACAACGTCAACTTGGCCAGAAAGTTGCCATTGCCGTTGCCGTTGCCGCTGTCGTTGCCCACTCTTTCTACCCTGCTCCATCTCGTTGCCCACCCCATTTTACCAATTCGCAATTGCAGTCATGTGGGTTTTCTAACAGTGATATTTATCTGCGAGTGCAATTACCGTTGTATGGACTCGATTAGGGTCTGGTGGCATACTCATAACTTGATGATGCCTCAACTATTTGTAATGCATACATAGAGTCAAACTACAACTGGTAAATTGAAAAATCATAATACAGTCATTGCCTTCCCGCTTGAGGCAGCATCTACTACCTTAAAATGCAACAAAGTATCAAATAATCAAGTCTTACTTTCTACTAGAGTTCCATAGATGCAGACGATAAAGCGTTAGTTTAGTAATTTCTATAGAAAATGATAGTTCTTGGCTTACTACCTTCTTTACATGGTCAAAACCAAAGAGATTATCTTTCTCGTTAAACTGGCGCTATAGGTTTTATAATCTAACGATCTGACAGAAGTATGGAAATGCATCTACATGCATGTTTATTATTTGTAGTGAAAGGAAATCTGTAATACTTGTTTCTCTGTTTTTGTTTATGGCACTTGAGAGGGCGCTATCTATAGACTGGCCCCAGCAGCGATCATGTTCAGCTGAGCTGAAATGCAACGTATATCTGGATGTAAATCTTGAGCAATGATTAGAAATTTAATAAAGAAACTACAACGAGCGTAACATAATAAGTGACAAGTACGAAGAAAAGCAGGAGGAGAAGAAGAGTTGGAGAGTGAGGGAGAGTGCAGAAGAAGCAGAGCAGGCTACATAAACGAAAACATATCTTAACTTGTTGCCTGAGTTTGTAATTGCCTCAGAGAGGGAAAGAGAGAGAGAGAGAGACGCTTGCTCAGGTTGCTGCTCGTCTTGTTTATGCAGCTCGTTTTGTTAGTTGTTGTAATTAAAGTACGAAAATGGACGGTTGCAACAAGATACAAATACACACATACACACACACACACACACACACACACACAGTCACACACATGTGCACGCGATTAAAAAGGAATATTTCTGCTGAAGCAGAACTTGCAGAAGAAACAGACTCCAAGGGAGTTCATTTTGATGATCATGGTGATCAGCCACAACAACCACAACAACAACAGCAACAACAACAACAACCACAACAACAACAACATTTCGTAATTAGACTAAGAAGCAATTTACAATTTTCAACTTTAATCTTGTTAGTTTAATACGCCGCAGAGTCCAGCTCTGTTGAAAGTGTGAGTGCAGCTGGGATTGCGTGCCGCAGCCAAAGGATGTGGGTGTGGCGCGTTCAAACACGGCCAGCGGCCACGCCCCCAAACAAAGGCGCATCCAGAGCTAAGGTCAGTCTGCGGTTGCCATACAACAGCTATGGGGTATGCACAACTAACAGATACTCTTTATTAGCTGTGAACGAGTGTTTGAGAGGGATATGATGAGGAGTGCTGTATTTGGCCTGTGGCATACACTCTGAACAGTCTGATATACCCGCTAAATTAATTACATGTTTACAGGGTATTAAAATTGAGCTGTTGGTTTTGGCCTGGCCCCGCAGACTGGCACATTGCCTCTGGCATTGGTTGACTCTGTGACTTATGTGGCAAATTACAGCGCCTTGGCTTCCAAGAAATTGAATAAAAAAAACCGCCAAATTATCTGCATTGTGTTTTATTGCCACAACAGCAACAACAGCAACTGCAACAGCAACAACAACAGCAGCAACTGCAACAACAACAACTCTTTCGCCTTGATGCGCAGTGTGGCACGTCATGGATGCCTAATTGAATTTCACATGACGCAGTCGCTTGGTCCTTTGGCTAATCCTCGCCAGCTTCATGCTCTGCGTGTGTAAGTGATAGCTTTGTTTTGGCTTAAATATGGCTGCCATTGAGAGCCTGGAATTGGAGTGGGTTGCAATGTGGGAGTGGCAACTGAAGACGTCTACATAGACGGGCAACAATTAATTTCACACAGACACTTGAACTTTTTGGCTGCACAAATCCCTGGCACTTCCTCTGCATTCTACGCCATCTCTTTCTGCTCCTCCAGCTCGACTTTCCGCAAAACTTTTGGCCAGAGAAGGAGTCTGCCAATGAGTGCGGCATAGTTTTGTGTGTTTTGTGGCTTGTGCCAGCTTTAGCCAAAACAATTTACAGGCTTCCCAACTTGCCTGTTTATTGTTTATGGCATCATTGTGCTCCATTGTTGCCGTTGTTCAAGTTCCCGTTGCCCTCTTCCTCTCACTCTCTCTCTCACTCTCTCTCTCTCTCTCTCTTTCTAGTTGCCAAACTTAAATCCTTTTAGTGCTTTGTTTATGAACTTGCATATAAATTCCAAAATTTTGCACTACAACAAAAGTTGTTGTGCTCATTTTTTGTATTGCAGATAATCCCCTTATTGCCACCGTATATACACATATGTGCTGTGTGTGTGTGTGTGTAGTTGCCAGTGTGTGGCATGTGCTGTGTTGCATAAGTGAGTTGAGATCGCTTTATTAAAGTTTGCGGCAAATATGCCATAAACTGTGTTCATGCATTAAACAACAGCAATTATTTGGACATTTAGACTAATTTTGAGGTAAACAGCTGGGGTAGTGTTGAACAACGTTTGATAATGCTTTATTGACAGTGTTGCGTAACTTTAGCTGTTCAGTTCTTGTTGGGTTTGCATTCACAAAGAGAGTAAATATATATAATGGAGCTTAGCTCAGAGGATCAGTCAGCAATTGTCTGATCCGCTGTGCTTGATCATCTTTTTCCAATTTTCCAATTAATAAAACTGTCTATCAGTATGGGGATAACACCTAAGGCAGCAATAGAAAGATGCTTATTCCCAAACTGACTCAGCTTAAGAAGTTCTTAACAGCTTCTCTAGCAGATCAACACTGTCAATTGTCTGGAACAGGTGCCAGGATTAGGTTCAGCACTGAAGCTGAAGCTACAATTCAAGGGCTTCTTCTGCCTATATAAGACAATCAATGTTTATGCTTAAAGATCGCTCTGCCAGCTACAGTTTCGTGTGGTTGACATTAGCATAATCTTGGAATGCATTTGCCTTTAAAGAGGACATCAATCCGCAGCGCATCATCGATGACTGCGTGCCAAGGATGTCAACCGCTGTGCGGCTCTGTGAAGGGGAGGAGGACACAGTGGACAGTTCTAAATACAATATAGTTGGTAATTTGATGGCTACTACGCGTATGTGTATGTATAAAGCTGACAAGCCCAAGTTGTTGGCCATTGTCGCTCGTTACTTTCATTAGGCACCCGGCACTTGACAATGATGTATCCGAAGAGTATGTGAAAAATTGAAGATGCCTTGCAGTGAGTTGCAACAACAAACACAGCAACAATAACAACAACAACAACAACAACACCAAGGCGAGACGGTCAGTGCAAACCAGTTGGCTTTCCATGGCCACTGCGTGTGAGAGACAAAAGGCTTGCAACTTAAATTGGGCTCCCGGTTAGTCTCTTTGTTGTTGTTGTTGTTGTTTGTTTGTTTGTTTGTGTGTCTGTTTGTTTTAAATGTTGCTTAAATGTTGCATTGTATGTTTGGGCTGGGGTCTGTCAGCCATTGACTGCATTTAGCGTTCATTTGATGAACAATTCAGAGCCGTCGCTCTGCCTCTTGCACTTGTTGGCCAAGGCGTGGGCAAACAAACGGTAGCTGCCATCCAGGCACAGCCACAAGTCGCCATCTCCATCTCCATCTCCATCTGCTACAACAGCAACTGCAACTACAACTTCAACTCAAATGTATCTGTCGCAGTCGTTGTTGCAGCCGTTGTCGTTACCACTCCCCGTTCCAAAATGCCTCTGGCATTCTTGTTGCAATCGTACCTTTCATACTCTAACAAGCGCCTTACAGTGGCAACGTCTATTACTTTCTCAGGCATTTGGTGCAGTTGTGAATTTAGCTGTTTATATAATTAAATGAACTATTAAATTGCTGCTTAATAAGTTCATAGTACTGCTACTAATATGTACTAATACAAGTAGCATCATTTGGTAAATCATGACAAAATATATGTAAAGAATAAACAATTTATTGAACCTATTGTCTTCTATTTATTTACATTTAATATCTTAGATATTTCATTTATTATTATCATTTATTATATTTCATTTCATTTATTATATTTCATTTATTATTATTATTAAATGCTAATCATTTTACTTTAATTTATTTAATTGTCCTTATCGTTTAGTGTATCTGCAATTCGCTTTGTTGCTGTCTCTTGAGTTGCCTCTTTTTGTTGCTGTCGGCAGTGGCATGTTATGTGACTGCGATTTGAATTCAATCAAAATAAGGCACACACATACATATATACATACACACACACATTCTTGCACATGTTGAGACAAAAAGCATTGCCGGTAAATTGGCCGCTGGCTTTTTATGTTTCCTGTGACGATTCTTTGTTTATTAAACTAGCAATTTCTACTTTTATTTCACAATTTAAATGCCCGCAATACACTCACACACACACACACACACACACACACGTTGGGTCCTCCTACGGGCAACCACGAGATAGTCATGTCAGAAATGAATACATGAACTTTGTTGACCGCCGCGCCAGAGATTTATGTGCGCATGCACAGTATGCAGCTCTCCGTGATCTGGTCGACTGCGTCTGCGCCCGCCAATTGACGTTAATTTATGGCATCGCCATGCACTCGCCGAGCCTAACAAGCCCCAAAATGCAATAAGCTCCGAATCTGCCAAAGGAGCAAAAAACAAAGACAAATACACAAAACGCAGCAACTTATGAACTGCTTATGAGTATTTATTTTTATAGAAAATAATCAGAAAGGCAGTCAAATTTATGGCACTACAACCGCCACCATTGACCATTGACGGGGCCCCAGAGTTGTCTCATGGCTGCAAAAAGGCTTGCCATGCTGTTGCACAATTCGACATTCGCAAATCGCAATTCTTTTTCAATCTGCCAATGCCTGAGGCGATTTGTTGCCTCCATTTTCATGTGGCAAGAAGGACTTTTGGCTTATCAACAGTCGCTTAATGCGCTGACATGTTTAATTTTCGGGCGAGTTCGATAAGGAATTGCTGCTGCTGTCACAGCACAAGTTTGTTATGCAAACGAGGGGCGCCTAAGAAGTTATACGTATAGGTTTACTGTCTAAAGGGCTTAACAGAGTTAGCAATGACTGAACCTTATGCATGATCAACTATTTGAGCACACCTCGTTGTGCCTTTTACAGCAACTGAGCGAATAGCTCAAGCTGATCTCTGCCAGTGACCAAGTGGACCACCACAATTCAACTTAAGTCACCTTAATGGCAAACAAATCCTGATTACTGCGTTTACTCTTGCGGTCTCCGAATGCCGCAAGCCTCAACTTGAAGTTATCAGCAATTCTGGTATCGTTCGCTTGTCTGTAAGGCTCTGACTCTGGCTAAGACTCGCACTGTGGCAATACGATTTAAGGCAGTTCGTTAATTGAAATCGAAAGCAGTTTAAAGTGTTTTGCGATACGGTTGGTAAGTGCCGCCGACTTTTTGATCCGTTTGCTTTCTGTGGCAGCAAACGCTATCAAATGACTCTTTATGCCCCAAAATGTTGCACAATCAAAAACAAAACCAGCAAGCGTCGTTTTAGTGTCAATTTGCAGTGGCTATGGCCACTACAAACACCGTCAAATGTACATAATTTATACCAAAGTCATTTATCGCCAGTTTCAGCAAGCCAACAAGAAGGGGCAAGGGGCAAGAGACGGAGCAGCAGCGCAAGCCAATAAGCTGCGCCACCAGTTGGCAGACAGTTAACATATTTCGGTTATAGCTGTAGCTGTAGCAACTAACATAAACATTAATATTAACTTTTTGATAAGTCCTAATAAATATATTTGTCAACGCGACTTTTGCGGCGCATTATTTGACGCGTTTTAGTCGCGTTTTGCTCGCGTTTTATTTGATTTTGGTTTACGCATCCTGCAGATGCGGCCTGTTGTTGTTACGGCTTATCTCAGATGCTGGCAACGAGCAACAATAACAACAACAACAACAACAACGGCAACAACTGTCGATTTTTTCAATCTGGACAGTAAAATTACATGCAAATCCAATTAAGTTGTTAACTCTTCGTTCGATGCCGCGACTTTTTTTTGTATTTTCCTTTTTTTTTTTTGCAATTTATTTTAATTTTTTGTTTTATTTTGTATTGTTGTCTTTTGGTTGTGCCAAAGTGTGAGTGTGTGTTGTTTAAGCTCTTTAGGGTCACTGTGGTGCACTCTTTGCGTTTTTAATGAGCAAGTGCTCTGGACCTGAACTCAGGCCATGGTTTGGGAATGGTTTTCCTCGCGGCTGCCAAAGTGTTGGCATTTGGGGCTATTGCTATTGACCAGCTGTGATTAAATCACAATCCTTGTCATTGTTGTTGTTGTTGCTGTTGCTGTTGCTGTGGCCAATTACTCGTTTATTTACAATGTATGCAGCAAAAGCCAAAAGATTTTTGCTTTAATTTAGTTTCGTTTTAGCTTTTATTTCGTTTGGCTTTATCGTATATCTGGGAACAGCTTATAATTGGCAATTTAAAACGAGCCCCAAAAGCGCTTATTTAAATCAATTGACCAAGTGAAACTATACGCCACAAAGCCCATGATTAAATGGCCTAATCACACCACATTTACGTGGTAACTAAATAATACATTCATTTTGTAGTGATGTACACAGAAATTAACAATGTAATTAGTTAGCATAATAAATCACAGTACATGCGATAGAGGGTGTTTCAAATAAGCTTTAATAAGTTTTTTAAATCAATTTTACAGATAATTATACCCTGTACAGGGATATATTAACTTTGTGAAAAAAATTTTTGTAACAGGCAGAAGGAGACATCTCCGACCCTATAAAGTATATATATTCTTGATCAGCATCAACAGCCGAGTCGATTGAGCCATGTCCGTCTGTCTGTCTGTCCGTCTGTCCGTCTGTCCGTCTGTATGAACGCGTCGATCTCAGCAACTATAAGAGCTAGAGACACCATATTTGACATCAAGGTTCCTATATACCATACGCAGATCAAGTTTATTTTAAATGTTGGATACCTCCCCCCCTTCCCCTCCAATTTAAAAAAAAAAACGAATAATAGCCACATTTTTCAACGTAGAGACTTCTAACTTAACAGGTGCGTTAAGAATGATATATAGAAGGAACGCTGAAAGTTTCATCAAGATCGGTTTATAAATAAGACAGATAATCAGCAATAAAAGTTATTTTTCCATTGAATCGTAGAGCAGCAGGCAGCACAAGTGTGCGAGCGAGACAGCGAACGACTGTGACACATGCGTCTGCTTACCATGTGTGCATATTTGTGCGAGCGAGATAGGGAACTACTGCGATACAGACATAAGTAAATTAAGTGTCGTAACACTCAGCTTTTGATTGAATATGTATAAATATGTGAAAGTTAGTTGCTATAGCAAGCAGAGAATTCATATGCAAAATGAGAGTTTGAAAGGGGTTTTCTTTAAACACCTGTTATGTTCTTACTTTTATTTTAATCAAAGTATCTATTATCAAAATACTCTTAATATAGAAGCCTGTACAGGGTATTATACTGTCGAATGCGGTCGACTGTAGCCTTTTCGACTATTATACACATATATTTATTATTTTACTCTCATTCCAGCAACACATTAAACTAGTGTCATTGCATCATACAAATTATGTGCACCATTCTAGCAAAATATTTATGCTCCGTAATGACACTGCAATTGCTGGACACGCCCTCGCCATTAACAATAGCCTCCCTATACAATTAAATGTGGATATGCATATGTATATTTGCACATATGTATGTATGCATGTGAGTACTCACCCGTAGCTGTGGTTAGTAATCCAATGTGGCCAGCTACTCTATAATTGAATTCACCAAACTAATGATCCATAAGCAAGTCGTTGTCGGCAATTAGAAGACCCTCATACACATACACACACGCGCGCACACACAAATAGAATGGAATGCATTGCAATTGCGTTAAATGCACAAATTTATGAGAATTTAAACAGTGATTTTCACGCTTTAATTACCCAGGCAACCGGCAACTGGTAAGCGACTAATAATAGTTCCCCGACTGAGACAGAGGCCACAATTGAGGTTGCAGCATAGAGAAACGCGTCGACGACGCATGCGCAGCAGTTGCCCCAGCCAACGACCGGGGCAAGTCCGGAGAGTTGCAACTTGCACTGGGGCTGGAGCTGATATTGGAGCTGGAGCTGAGGCTGAGACTCAGACTGACGCTGCGGCTGAGGCTGGAACAGAGACTGGTCTGCGTCTTCCTGGCCGCGGGCGGAGTTGCGTTTGCTACCTTTCCAAAAAGTAGCCGCCAAACGGAACGCGAAACTGCAACCGTGTAACTGCTGCGATGGCGTTCACAAATTTCATTTGGCCTCGCGGCGTTTTGGCTTTAATTTATTGCAGTTTTGTCGGCTTTGCACTGCCAGCGTTTTTAATATGCACTCTGTTAAGTAGTTGGAGTCGGTAGTTGTATTACTGATCTTACAGATCTCTCGCTTGCATTCTCTCGTTCTCTCTCTCTCTATCTCTCTCACACACTCTTTCTCCCACTCTTTCTTTATATTTATCTTTGTTATTGCGCTGCACTACATCCGTGTTTTGGTTCTGTTCGCGTTGAGTTTTGTTTTCGCACTGGCAATCTTGTCGGCATTTGCGCGGTCTCTGTCGCAGTCACGTCGCTGTCGCCGTCGCAGTCGCCGCTGAAGTTAGCGCTGACTGCGCTGCTGAGATCGCAGCCAACAGCAACGAGTTTGGAGTCTGGAGACTGCGATTGGATGGGGAGCCGGTGCATTGGCAATGCTCAAGTTCTTTTACTCGCCGTGCAAGTTTTTGCTGTAGTTCCATCAGGTTGAAACTGAACTTGGGAATGCGAGAGTCAGGCAATAGAACTGGGAGAAAGGGAGCAACTTACATGCTGCCAGTGTTGCCACATTGTAAATTATTCTAAAAATCAACGAATATGCACATTTACCAGTTATCCAGTTATCCTGGTATCATCCTCAATCGTCTGAACACTCAATTTTGTCTGTACAATGATAATAATAATTCGCCAGCTTAAGAAACGCATCTCCAATGAGAGAAACTGGTACTGGGTCCTGGTAATGTGGCTGTCAGCTTAGCGAGCAGAAGAGTTGTTGGCCATAGTTTATAGCCCGATCCACTTTGTGGCTATCTGATGAACGCTGTGCACCTTGACGCATCATATTTCATATGCAATTTGAGTGAAGCCCGAGAATAGATAGAGACACTAATGGCCAGCTGAACTCAACTGAGCTCAACTCAACTCAACTCAGCTGAGGTAAGAGAAGTTAAGAAGTTAAGCTGTAGCCCTGCCCTGTTGTGGCCTAGAGCTAGAATAGGCTCATTAAAATTACAAGCTTTTATACCATATAATTTAATTGATTTCCAAGCACCTTTAAGTTCAGCCAGAGCCAGAGCCAGAGTCAAGTCTGTGACTCGATTAAAGTCTCCGCTGCACGCAGCGGCATTTATGCTATTAGATAAATGATAGTGTTAATCATCATCGGCCAGCCTGTTCGGCCCGGCAGGAGCAGGCTATAAAAATGTGGCTGCCATTTGGACACAGATCATCATTGTCTATGTTTTATGATGTAAGTAATTAAGCCATAATCATAAAATACCGTTGTTTTCTCATTTAAATTAACATACTAAATGCCGTAGGCCGTACAACAAACTGGAGCAAAGACCCAGAGCTGAAGCTGCGGCAGGAGTTGTAGTTGCAGTTGGAGTTGAAGCTGGAGCTGAAGTTGAGGCGCTGGAAAGTACCCAAAGCTGTCGCTGCTAACGGATCTGCTAACCAGACGCCTTTGGCCATCCGTCTACGTCCTCGTCAGTTGATCTTGGCGACAACGAGAACTGCGACAACGACAACCACAACCACAACGACAACGAGACAACCACCACAACAACAACAACAACAACAACAACTGCTGCGGATTGATAATGATGTAGAGCACATTCGTGTAGTCAGCCTATTCACTGTCGTCTAAACTGTGAGTTTGAGAAATGCAACGCCATGAATTGACCAGAGTCTGCATAAACATCCAGTCAACAAGTTGTGGCCTCTTCTCTTCTTTTTCTTGATTTTTTTCCCTCTTTCTGCTGCAAGGCAGGTGCAACCCACGCCCAGTCTTTGTCTCAAGTTCAATTGCATATTACAATTATTAGCATAAATGTTTTGGCCATACCCATAGCATTTAATAAACATTAACATTGAGCTGTTGCCACAAACATGCACCTTGCCAACTGTTGGGCATCAATTTAAATTGCTTTCTAATTTTACTTACAAGCCTTTTGCCTAGAGTCTGCTGCACAAATGTTTGGCCATTTATGGTCGGCTGCTCATTAGATTCCCTGACTATCCTACCCTGCACCGATCCGATCCGATTCGACCCGACTACCCGACTACTTTAATGGCCAATGTCAGTTAACTTCTATTGGCACTGGCGATGGCTTAGACGATGGCGATGGCGATGGCGATGGTTCTACAACTTTGGTGGCATGGCTAACAATTTGCAGGTGCAACGGCAGCTAAACAACGCGTAATTACAAATTGCAATTGGCTGCCAATTTGGGCCTAATGCTCTGCTGGCTAATAAAAAGGCATTCTGTGTGTGTGTTTTTTTATGCAACTTGTGCTTAACTGCGAGAGATTCATGTGAAAATGTTTTGTTATCAGTAGAATTGTAAAGCTAAAAGATAACTAAAGCTTGCATATTTTTTTACAATTGTTAGTTAACATTCTGTTTATTAATTGTTAATTACTATTATTTATTTCATATGCAATAATCATATAACATGAGCATTTTATTACCTGTCTGTTAACTAATTAACATTACTGTTAAACAACATAAATTATAACTAAATTAACTGTTCTTACCATCTTCTCAGTAAGCCCATTTCACTCACTCAATTTCCCCAAAAAAAAAAAAAAAGAAAACTATTTAAATGCTGGCACTTGCATTTATTATTTTATTATTTTCAGCGTCTGGTAGTTCATCTTCTTATTGCAGGTGTGCAACCGAAATGGCTCAGAATCTTAAATGTGGCAAGGCAACGCATTCGTCACGATTTTTTTGTATTTTTTTCTGTATTGTGGAGACGAGCAACAGAATGTGGCATGGGAAGCGAGGCGCATACGGATGAGGTTGCAAGCATTTTCATTTCTTTTATCGCACATTAAATTTACAAAAATAGTTTTAACACCTTTTAAGCTTTACAAGCATGTGTTGGTCTGGTTTTCAGGCCTCGTTGCCCCGCCGTTGATTTATCCTTGCCCTGGCAGTACATGATCTTTGCTGGTAGACATGCGCTGACCATGGCCAAGTACCACAGCAACAACAACAGCAACAACGACGACATGATTCGTACATAATCCAGCCATTATTTCTGCTCTACCCCCTGAGCCGGCCTTTGGTTCATCCTTTGGCCAGGTCTCTGGACGTGGCTGTCGACTTATCGCAAAAATTGCGTCAAGATGTTTTAATGCGACCCGTCCGTCGCGGGTTTTGCGGCTATAAAAATGAAAGCAACTTTGGACAGAGCTGCGAGTTAAGAGCTGAGAACTGAGAGTTGAGAGCTGAGAGTGAACATCCTTTTTAATTTAAAACATTATCGTAAATTCTCTGGCAATTATGCGCGATGTTCAAACGTTCCAGCAACCATCTGCCTCCTGGCAACTCAGCCAAAATATCCGCATCGCAATCACATTTCGCATTGTCCGCAGTCACAACACATGTCCAAGTCACGGCCAAGTCGTAGTTGTTGTTGCTGTTCTTGCTGTTGCAGTTGCAACTAATGCTAATGAATTGGTTGTTGCCCCATCCTGCCCACTTCTGGCGTGCTGCAAGCAGATTAGCGTACATTCTCTCAACTCTCTCAGCCACCTGAAGGCCTGGCCCCAAGTTCTTTATGCCGTTTTGACTAACTAGACAGGCCATATCTTATCGCTGTGGCGCTGTCGACACGTCGTTTTGGCCCAAAGATATCACCATTTCAGCTTGTGCGTGCATTGTTGTTATAAGTCAAGCTTAAACACAGCCCTTGGCACAAATCGACAGCTGCTTTGCTTAGAAGCCAACACAGCTTGCATAGGGCCAATAAAACGACTGTAAACTTATACGATTATCTGCCGATGGAAATTGTGTATAATTATAGAAATGCTCAAGGTTTCGCATTAAATAATAAGACAATATTTAAGCAGCTGATAGATAAATGTAAATTTATAAATAATTGATGTATAAATAAATCATTTAAGTATATAAATAATTGATAAATAAATAAATATTTTAATTTACACAAATCTTTGCTGATTTCCAGTAAAATACAAATATTTTCTTTTCTTTTTCCGCATCGAAATCGCAGCAATTTCCGTTGAGGCGTTACCAAAACTGTTTAGCTCAGAGCCATAAAGCAATTAAGCCCGCCTTCGGTTGGGTTAAGAAAAGTTAAGAAAACTCTGTACTGTACTGTGTACACTATACTCTGTCTGACTGTAGTCTATAGCCTTTCGCGTTTTCACTTTCCCCATTCAATATGTAAATGCCGTAATGTCTGCATATTTTACGAACTGCAAAGTAGACAAGTTTTGTTTTAAAACTGTCAACGCAAGGGCTCGCAACGCCTACCACAGTGAATGGGGGTGAAAAAAGACAAATAAAAAAAAGGGATAGAAAAAAGTAGGAAAACAGAAGTAAAAAGAAAACAGAAAACAGAAGAAGATACTGCGTTCGTAGGAAAATCGTAATAAAATAAATTGTTTCAATGCACGGCAAGTAATCCGCTTTGGCGGCACTCATTCCTTGCGGTTTAAGATTTATGCACTGCAAAGTCGCTTTCCCTGGCATTTTCCTCAACGGTTTCCTTGGCGGCGAAAGTGAAAGGGGTGTGCGCGCGGCAGGGTCTGGCCATAAATTAGCTACGCGGAATGTCCTGTTGTGTGCTACTTGTATTATCCTGGCAGTGGCACTTAAACACAGTTAATCCCCGCATTGCTGGCAAACATACAAAACTTTTGGCAATTTCCACATCATCTTGCTCTTGAACAATTTTCAATTAAAGTGTTGAAAATTTAAAGTCATCGTGCAGCCTAACAAAACACATGACAAATTAGCTTCCTAATGAGCTGAGACATAAATCTTGACATGCTTTTGCCACGCACTCGAGCAAACAGCCATCCTCCACTTCCGCTCCAGCTTCCACATTTTCAAACTGCGCCATACAATTCACAACACAATAAGCAGCAGGCAACCCCGACTCTCATCCTGTTCCCCGTCCCCCTCCTTGTTGCTGTTCCTGTGTCTGTGCCCCGCCCCACGACGTGTCGCCGTGTACACGTGTTAAGGCAAACATGAAAGCCGGGCGAAGATGGCATTAAGGCTTCATTACAAGGACTTGCCAGCGTCCTGTAAGCCGAGCCATTATTAAAATGAACTGTTAATACAACGAGAGCACAACGCTTGATTTAACTGCACAAGCAACCAGGGTTGCCAACCGAATTCAATTGAATTTCAAATTAAGAAATCAAAGCATCAAAGCTGATGGAAAAAAAAACTATCAGCACAGTTAAAAATAAACAAGTTAGCAAAGCCTCAAGCTGACACAGAGCTCGAGAAGCTGCAGCCAGATTGGCTGAGGAATTAAATTGAAGAAGGGAACTGAAGCGGGGAAGATTCTGCTTCCGATGTGATGTACATTGACAGCTCAATTGATGAAGTGGCAAAAGTTATGCAGAAGCTAGGGGAGTCTAGAAGAGTTAAGATAGTTACTCCTAACTATATGATAAAGAGCAAATGAATATAGTATACAAACACAGCGGCTATTCTAGGGATATTCTTTAAATTGTTTATAACTTAATTGAAGTTTAAATATTTTATTACACCTGCCATAAGCGAACAGCTCTAAGACTCTAGCAGAGTCCACTAATTGCTCTTAAAAAGCCGCCCCCATCATAATAACAAATCACACATAAAAAAAATATAAAATAGGAGACTGCGAAACAAAAAGCCGTATCAAGTGAAACTTGTAAATTCTTAAAAGGCCTTTTCATATTTTGTTTGTCATCTCATAAATCCCACGAGCAGCTGTTATAAATAATAAAAGCATATATATTTAAATGCCCATAAATTTGCGATGCGGATTTAGGTCATTAAACTGTACTAAAAACGAAACCAAAGGCAAAAATAAAATCAGTGCCTGCTTCTAGGCGCACGTGAAGTTCTTCTCGAATGGGACATAATGCTCTCTGCCGGCTGCCATAATACTCCAAGTTGGCTGTAGAGACCCCATTCGAATGCCCATTGCAGTGCGTATTATTAGCATAATAAAAATACACACAAAACATATACACGCACACACACTCCCACTCCCCAGTCCGTGTGGATTGAAGAGGGATAAGCCGGCAGCGGATTGTGGATTGCAGATTGCCGGACATCAAAGAGAGAGAGAGAGGCATTGCTTGGACAATATAATTTTATGGGCACACTTTTATTGTGGCAAAGTATCTCAAGCTATGCTGTAGCGACAACATCAGCATCAGCATCATCATCATCATTATAATCATCATCATTATAAGCATCAGCAGAGCCGGAGTAGGCGTTGAAAGCCTGCCTTGGCCACATAACATTTAAATGTTATGGGCTGTGCGGCTCACAAGAGTTGCCATAAATGTTATAACAAATTTTGTTTATATTTTGTTCCCATACTCATATCATGTTCAAATGGCCGTTGACTTTCGAATGCCCAGGCGCTGTTTTATTAAATGCTCTAACCACAAATTGCAAATGTTCACCTGGTATTCACCTGGTTGCAGGTGCAGCTGCCCCAACAGCCTCCCCCGGATATTGTGCTCGTACGTGGGTGTTCACCTTTGTCTGCGCATGTTTTAATTAAATATTCCATTTGCCTAACCCAAAAACCAGAAACCGAAAGCCGCAGTTAGTTGCGGATGGTTGTAGTGCATAAATTTTGCACTGACAGTGGTCAAAATGCCACTGAGTCCTGTGCAACTGAATACGTATCCTGCCCTGCGCTGTCCTGTCCTCTACCACTGCGCCCAGCTGTGTGCTGCATGTTTGCATTAAGGATTATGTGTGACTGCTCACGGCAGTGCAATTCGAATCAGAGTTGTAGCTGCAGCTGGTCTGGGGTCAATCGTGTGTGGATGGGGATGGGGGGGGAGGCGGCCAAGTCATTAACACATGCTCCCGTGGCACTGGCACTGTGCAACTGTGCAACTGTGGTTGTGGTGCGTGTGGCAGGTGTTTTGCGGTCAGACAACTTTAAAGTTTAAAGTGCTTGACAATGTTATGTGCATTTACATCATATTCCATTTCAATTAGCTGTAAAAATAACACATTTTTTTGCTTCGACTGTCACGTTTATGTAAATGCAGCTTTGACCAATAATGAACCACAAAACATTTAACAACTGCATAAATAATTTCCACATTAATTACATGTATTTATTTAAAGCCCTTAATTGCGCATACGCCGCGTTACCCAGCAACCAGAAGTGTTCCAAAAAAATATGCATACAACTAATTGAAGAGGCTAATGCGTAAATTACATTAATTTTCATTTATTTATGGCCAAATGCAATTATTATTTACATTATATTAAATGTACAATATTAAATTAAGGATATTGTTAATTAATTAAATAAAAAAAGTACGCAAGTAGTAAGTAAAAAATGTTGTGATGTTGAGAGGCCTTTTAAAGTAATTTCATTGACACGTTTCATGGCAATAAATCATTTAGAAAGCAAACTCGAATAATTGATGCCATCGCCAATAATTAATGAAATAGAAATCGCATTGCATTACAAATCATTAAAATTCAATAGAGGCAGTCATAAATTTAAGCACATTTAATTTGAAAACTGCGCAACTCGTAATTCACTTTACGCACAATTTTTAATGAAAATGTCAAAAGAAAAACGAAAACGAAAAACTTTTCTTCTGGCAACAATGGCATAATGCAAATGGGAGCAACTCGCGTTGCTGGAGCTGGAGCAACAGTCGACGATGTCGATGATGATAATGGCGACTGTTGGCAGCCAACGGAAGCGGAAGTAATGCCAAATAAGAAAACGGCACACGGCACAGAGTGGGAAAGGGAGAGGGAGTGAGGGAGCAACAACAAAAAGAATATATACAAGGCGCCAACACATAATAATGCCATCATCAATGCCAAACAAGCAACGGAAAAGGGCAACCCAATCCAAAGTATCGACAATGTTCAAATTCCAGGAGTAGAAGAATGAAAAGAATTGACGAGGGGTGGAGTGGGGCTGGGTGGGGAGGGGAAAGCAACTACAAATGATGGAAGATGCTTTAAATTAACAAGCAAATGCAAATAAGCCGGCGCCAGGCAAAAAGCGAAATAAATTAGATAAAGGCAAAAGGCAACAACGCAGAACAACGCACAGGACAACGCCGCGAGCCGCAGCACGCGCAGGATTATTACAACAGGACAAGCAACAACAACAACAATAGTAGCAACCACAATGAGTAACAGCAACAGCAGCAGCAGCAGCAGGAAAAAAAGGACAACGCTGTGAAGCCTGCGGGCAAATGGAAATACATATACTCGTATTTCTTTTGTATTGAAGCTGAAGATTTTGCTGGTTCGTTAAATATACCAAAGACATTTTGGAATATTGACGGGCATACTGAATACTCGGGATGTGTGGCAGGGATGGTCCAAGCCAAATGTCAATAAGTTAAGTGGGCATGGTCATGTTAAACGACCGACGCCTGTGTGTGACTGGCATGCTAAGGCGTCCAACGAGCTGTGTTCGAGGTAGTCAGGGCATTAAACTTTGACTTATAAATATGATTAAAACATATTTTCGAAGCAGCGACGACCCAAAGATGAGGCGGACCGTAGTCAGTTGATAAATGTGCAAAGTTTGCTTGGCTTAAAGCTCAGCAGGCAGTTGTCTGAGATGCCGATATAAATCCAATTTAGTAGCTACCATAAAAGTAGCAGCAATTCCAGTGAACACGCCCCCGCTCTCTCTCTCTCTCTCTCTCTCTCTCTCTCTCTCTCTCTCTCTCTCTTGCTCTATCGTTTCCTCTTCATCTTCAACTATTTGCATGATAAAAATCTTTCATCAAGTCAAGCGCCAAAACAATCTCAGTCGAAGCTCCTCCTCTGCTCCCCACCCCAATCTCTGCATAATTCGACGATTGCAGCGAGAAGCAGCGGCTTTGGCCTTTGTGTGGTAAACACCTAAAGTAGTAAACTGGGATTTAAGCACACACACATTCACACACACACACACACACGCACACATAGAGCACACACCTACGTGTCTATAAAAATTTTACGTTGTTCGCATCGGCAAGGACAAAAACTTTTGCTTCGTTCTGCCAAAGGCAGCAGAAACAGCAGCCAATTGAGAGTTGGGGTAGTTGCTCGACGGTGCGGGGGGGAGGAGGGAAGGTAAAGAACGGAAAAACGTTATACAGGATATGCCTTTTATTGCTGTGTGAGAATGGGAAATTGTGATGCCTGAATACATACATAAATTCTTGGTTAGACTCGAGTAACAAACCCAATAGGGACATTACCAGTGCGTCCTACTACTACTGAATCTATAGAATATGTAAAATACTTTTCAAAAAGATTAAAATTTTTGCAATTTTAATACGTTGGCCGGGCAAAAGGAAGGTGCTGTTAGGACAAACACACACACACGCACACACTCAATACACACACACGCACAACCATATAATCACGTGGGTTGCCAGCAGAACTTCTCTATACACAAAGTCGCAGGACAAACAACAAAAATTTAAAAGTTCCCTTCAAGAGATGGAACATCTCCATGTTTGCTCTGTAATTGTTTTTCGAAAAAGTTTTATAAGCAGCTGTGTGTTTATAGGAAAACTCCAGCATTTACAGCACGGAAATTCCTTTGGCTACTTTGGGACAACTCGAAAACTGAATACACAGAGATTTGCATTTGAGTGGAACTACTCAGAACATCAATATGCCTTTATTTGCCATTTAGATAGAGCTAACAAACATATATAGCTTAATAGTTAACAATGTTATATGTAGTTTAGCAACTAGATAAATGTTTTATTAAATGTTAAAAATTGTAGAACATTTCTTTTATTTTATTTATATATTTTAATCTATCTATTATTATTATTGTAAATTCTATTTTTATGTATTTAGTTATTTAACGTCAACTAATGGCAGTCGTCCCAACATAACAATAAAGTTTAAATGATTAAATTAATTATAATAAAATAAATAATAAATTATAATTTAAAATTTAATTTACAAACTTAAAGTATTGACAATATATATAAATAAATATTGTATATTGTATTTTAATCTATTAATCTATTATAAATTCTTTAAATATATTTACAAATATTTATATATAGAAAATATATATAAATAAATATTAGATTTTATTTCTGAATGCCTAATTCATTTTCCCATTATTTTTTTATATAAAACTTTCATTGTTTTCGATTTTCTTTGTAATTTTTGTGGAGCACGCGCTCTCCTAAATCATTCTTACCCTAGTAAACTCATTGGTCACGCCGTCCATGCTGGCTGGAATCCACTAATAACTCAAAGCAGGCGTTGTCCTGCGCTTTAAAGCCGCTTAAGTTCATGAATCCGGTTCCGGTGAAGCGTCCGCTTATTAAGCAACCCGCGCGCACCTTTTGAGATTTCCGTTGCCATGAGACGCCATTGGTTGCCTAGCATATGGCCAGAAGAGGCCCTCCTCTTGCGAGCTTCAAATTGAAGGTGGCCCCAAAAAGAAGACGTTAGGACCACAGCATTCGGCAGACTTGTATACAAAGCAAACCCCGGACAGACCCAGGACTTGGCATTTAAGATAAATGATCGCCTGCCAACAATGCACAAAGAAGAGTCACAAAAAGTTTGGTCACGTTTGTGCTATTTGGCGGCGGAGGCATATGCTCCATGGGGTGGCATTGCCTCGAACTTATGACAGAGGATGGGGGAAGGGCGGCGGGTGGGGTGGGCAACGTCTAGGTTGCATTTACCTTGCCGCAATTTTAATATGGAGCTGGAGTTTAAAATTCAAGACACATGCAGCAGCTTAAACGTTTTAGAAATCTATTTTTCAAATAGCAAGACAGCAGAAGAGGGGGGATGGCTTACAAGAGACGAGAGAGGAGCAGGGGAAGTGGGAGGAGGGGGGGCAGTCACATATGTGCGTGCAAATTGGCAAACGTTGAGCGCATTTAATTGAAACGTCTGCAGAGCAGGACAACAATAGATTGGCAGTGAGACAGGCAGCAGGTGAAAGTCTTTCACTTGCAGAACAAACAATTTTTGCTATTTTTTATTGGACGCTCAAAACAAAAAGGACACCAAATAAATGCCAATCGGAAGTAGAAGAGAGTAAAGGACATACAGCTCCATGCGAATGCCGGACATGAACTGATGCTTATCCAGCGCCTGCTGTGCCGCCTTCAACTTGGTACAATGCTCGTAAAGGATTAACGTATGCCGTATGACCGTGTACTCCACCCATTGGATATGCTCCAACTGCAGATGGAACTGCTCGAAGTTCCGTTGCAGCATCACGTCATAGATCTCGGCCAGGACACTGCGTGGTATATGCGTTTCCATGCCACCGATAACACTTACATCCAAATGTGGCAACTGCAATTGCAACTCATTGATCTGGGATTTGTAGGCGAAAAGTGAATCCAACTTTTTGTTCATACGCTGCAAACGCTTGAGGATCTGACGCAGTGAGTGCTCCTGCAAGGACGGCAACGTGCCGGACATGTAGTCCAGTGCCCTTAGAGCCTTCTCATAGTTGCCACGACAGATGCACTTGACAATGCCATCGGCCAATCGTCGTTGCTGTGGTGTCAGTGGTGTCTGTGTCGGTGTCTGTATCTGGACTGTGGACATTACCTGCAATAGATCCAGCAATTATCATTGTGGTAACTCTCCCTCTCTCTCTCTATCTCTCTCTCTGTCTCTTCCTCACTCACCTTTTGTATCGCGTATTGTATTATGTTTTATTTCTGAGTATTTTTTCTATTACCTACTGTGTTCAATTTGGAAGTGTGTGCCTTTAAGTAAATGTTGCCATTCCGCTTGATGACGCCACCAACTGCAAAACGGAATGAGCACCATAAATCGAGCCACATATGTTGGCATTACAAGTGGCTCCTGTGCCGCCTGTGTGCGCCCAATTCAAATGGAAATCAAAGTGGGCGTTCATGAGTTAAACACTCCAATACGGCGACTGCGACTGCGACAGCGACAGCGACAGCGACAGCTCCACTTGCAACTCGCGGCAAGCAGGATGTGGCAATGTGACAAAGTCGCTGCCAGTTGCGAGCACTTGTGGTTTACGACCTGAAGCTGAAGCTGGGAGCTGCTTTCTCCTTTACCCACCCACTTGCACCACTGGCAACTCGAGTGGTTCTTTTTTTTGTATACTGGAGTGGGTTGAGCTATAAAATGGCGGAAAGTATTTCCGCTTCTGGCTGCCACATTGCTCAAAAATTTATTATTCTCATCTAGATGAGTTCATTATTTTGCAGCGGCTGCCAGTGCGCTGAGAGTTGAATGTCGAATGCGAAAACAATTTAATTTTATTGTTTTTCACATAAATTGTTACATTTCTTTTCTACGCTAGAATTATGCATTGTTTTTCTTTTTATTTTCCTTTTGGTTGGCAGGGAAAATGGAAAACCTGAAAGATTCCATATGAAATCTGAGCCACAACTCGCACATACGTGGGGCGGGATAACATGTTGGGTGGTGCTGTGGTGCTCTATTGCACTGCTATTGCTGCTACTGCTGCTGCTGCTGTTGCCCCACAATGCTGGCCATATAATTGAGTCACGTTTGGGCCCGGATTATATGCGCTTGTGTAAAATATTCAGATTTATGCCGCGATGTCGATTCATATATGCGAATATATATAAACAAATTGCTGTTGCGAATGTGTGTGCTCTGATTTATGATAAACATGTGCCATGTTGTGCATATTAGCAAAGTCTAGCAGGAGTAGTACCCTAAGAGCGTTAGAGTATTGCAGGTTATACTCATATAGTGAATCTATCATTGTAGACAAAATCTGACAACGAGCATATTAAAGATTTATACAGCACTGCCAATGAAGGAACACCTAAGTTACCTTCAAACTGTGCAAACAACAAACCCTACAAGCCACCTGTCTAGACACCAAACAGTTCTGACTTCAGTGCAGACTTCAATCAGTTCAAATGCCAAGCAAAGAGAAATTTTAATTTATCTTTAGATACTTTGAAGATACATAAAGCATTATTGAAATTCTTACTTTATTGAAATGATTATACTCTCGATTTCTATTCAACTCTATTAATGTATTAAATTACCTTTCATCTATTTAAATTATACATTTTTGTCTATTGGTTCAAATGCCAAGACAATTTTTGAATATTTCTGACTTCGTTGTATGTACACATAGAGAATAATTGAAATTATAAAATTATATAAATACTTATATATAAATACGTATATAATTTTGTGTAAATGTATGCAGAAGGAGGCATCTCCGACCCTATTAAGTATATATATTCTTGATCAGTATTAATAGCCGAGTCGATTGAGCCATGTCCGTCTGTCTGTCCGTCCGTCCGCTTGTCCGTCCGTCCGTCTGTCCGTCTGTATGAACGTCGATCTCAGCAACTATAAGAGCTAGAGACACCAAATTTGGCATCAAGGTTCCTGTACCATACGCAGATCAAGTTTATTTTAAATTTTGGATACCACCCCCCTTCCCCCGCAAATCGAAAAAAACTAATATTAGCCACATTTTTCAACGTAGACACTTCTAACTTAACAGGTGCTTGAAGAATATAAAATAGAAGCAATGCTGGGAGTTTCATCAAGATCGGTTTATAAATAAGACAGATAATCAAAAAAAGGTGATACATGCGTCTGCTTACCGTGTGTGCACATATGTGCGAGCGAGATAGCGAACTACTGCGACACAAGCATTAATAATTTAAGTGTCGTAACACTCAGCTTTTGATTGAATAAGTATTTATATGAGAAAGCTTGCTGATATGAGCAAGCAAAGAATTTATATGCTAAATGACAGTTTCAATAGAGTATTCTTTAAACACCTGTTAGGTTCTTACTTCTATTATAATCAAAATACTTAATTTAGAAAACTGCACAGGGTATTATACTGTCGCGCGCGCTCGACTGATACGCTTGTTTAACCTATTAATTATACTTATAGTAATGTAAAGTGGATATGTTTTGAATCTCTAATTTACGGAATTTATTAATAAATTGAATCTATTAACTCTTCTCTCAATATCTATTCAATAGAATTTCTATATAAATTTAATTCTATTTAACTAGTTAAATCAAAGAATTTGTGTCTAATTTTTCACTTGTTGTAGAAAGTATCAAGTCTGTTTGAATTCCATTTAATTTATCTTTGCTGCAACTTTGCTATTAGAGACACAACTATGCACTTGCATACATAGTTATTTTCTCTTCCATGTTGAACCCTATTGATTATACATATTTCAAAAGCAAAAGCTAAAGCATTCAGCACATATCACAGCACCCGTTAAGGCCACAAATAAACCAATTTTGTACGTTGTTATTAAAGCAATATGCAACACGCTTTGCTCTCATTTGGGCTACGTGTTTATAATGCCAATAACCTGACGCCCCCACACGTTATGCACTCCCCCCATGCTCCAGTGCTCAATCGTCAATAAACAGAAACTAATACATGACAGACAGATGGGGGAGAAGAGGCGAAGAGAGAGTAGAAGAGTAGGAATCAAAATTCGTGTTGGCATGCAAGTTCAATGTACATCTTCAGTTGCTGGCAAGCGAAATTTAATTTATCTGTATCAGTTCCAGTTGCCCTGAAAGTCAGATGACAGGAGCAGGCAGCAGGCAGTCAGCAGGCAGTCGAGGAGCTACACATGCCACAGCTGGAGGAACACATGTTCCGACAAATTCATCTGCCATGTCACAATGCGCAACGGCATGCAGAAATGTTTTGAGGGAAGACGAAATGCTTTCACCCCCCACACACAGATATCGACATGGACATGGATATGGGTATGGATATGGATATGGATCTGGGCAAGGGAGGATTGGGCATTTTGGGGGTCTGTATGTGCCTTGAGTAGTTTGTACAGGCTGCACACGCTGCACGTGACAAGACTCGACGAAAAGTGAAACTTTCTGTGCAAATATTTTTCAAGCAAACAATTTTTGGGGACGACTCGAACTTAAAGTGGGCCGCCTTTCCCTTCCCCTATCTCCCCTAACCTACTCCTGCTGCCTCGCAAACCTCGCAAGTGTCATTAATCAAATGGTACCCAATAATTTGGTCGGCGCGTCAGCGTCTGCCAACCCTTCTGCTGCTGCTGCTGCTGCTGCCGGTGCTCCCGTTGATGTTTCGTCCTTTATCCGTTATTCGTTATCCTTTATGGTTTATCCTTGCTGCTGTTTGCCTCAGTTTCAGCTTGTTAAGCAGCCATTTTTGAAATATGAACTTTTTAAGTCCTCGTTGCGCTGACGAATGCCGGCAGTCATTAATAAATTAGGGGTTAAAATGCCATAACAGCAGGGAGGGGGCAACGAAAGGGGAGCGAGCGAGGGTGGGAGTATTTACTGGGGCGTGGCAGAAAAGTTGTTTATTTAATTGAAAGTGAAACGAGCGAAAACAGATTTGTTTAACTCAATTAAATGGAGGAACGGGGTTTGATTTTACGATCCTGGCAGTTGCTGTCAACAATTCAAGTTTAGTTTCATTTAATTACCCACAATTTAGTTTGAGTTTAGAGTTTTGACGATGGATTATAAAATTTTGGATACATGGTACATGGGCAGGTGCCACGCACCCGGCATTGTAATCGAGGAGGAGACCGACATTACAACTACTAGCCAAAGCTCACAGATTGCGGATGAGGAACCCGATCTGGACTTGGCCTACAACGAGCTGGAGACCATCAAGCGGCGTCTCTTACTCTTACGCGGCAAGCTGTTAATAACTACGGATCCTTGTGCGGTGGAAGTGCCACCAACCCTCGAAGAAGATGCATCCTTTTTGACATCCAATCAGCAACAGTTGTTGCAATTGCAACGCAGCAACTGCGATCTGAAGTGCCAACTACAGAAGTTGTTGCAACATTTGCGGGCCACACGCAATCAAATGAAAATATTGGAAGCATTGCGTTGCCAGTTAAACAAACGCCTCACCAAGATGATCAAGGAATTGGACATGTTTGAGGCATTCAAGCTGAAGGCCATGGATTACTTTGCCATGTGCATTGAACGCAACGAGCAGATCAAGACATGCAAAGTGGATGACGAGGATTTTGCCTCCAAGATGCAAGGCATGATATCACACAATCAGGCAACGATGCGTTACCTGGTGCCAATGCGATGTCATCATCGACTGCACTATGAGCTATCCGTGGAGCTTGTGTTGATGCGCATCTTTCTGCATTCGCTGTTCAGCAATATGGTAGACGATTGGCTTCAATGCAAGCGGCGTCACATCCAGTAAGTAACTCCATGGGTTTACAAAGACGAGAAGTTAATTGTGATTCCAAATTTCAGACGCAATTGGCGCTGCTCGGCAATCCTTCCCCCAGTGGACAATATCAAGTACCGCGAATAAAGTTTATACTGGAATTACGGTCATGAATTTATTTTATTTTTTCTTTTTATTGTTTTTATTTGTTTTGGTTGTTGTTGGCCAAGTTGGTGGGCCGCTTCTAATTGCTTCTGAAATGTCGCTCAATTAAGATTATTGGCGCTCAGCGGCTTTTATGGCACTTTTGTGTGGCCGTCGCAGTCGTAGTCGTAATAATTACAAAATTTCAACTCTGCCCTCTGCAAAATTGCCTCAGATTAATGATGTGCGCCTTTTATTTGAACGCGTTAAAGTTACAAATACAAATAGCTCTGCCTCTTTCCAACCCTCCCTGCCCTGTCCACCAATACTAATCCGACTTTGGACGCCATACAAATGTGTACACATTCCCACCAGGATAAGACGCTCCAGCTAAATACGGAATGGCATCAGATAAAAACAAAGCAGATTTGTCTCTCCCACACAAACCAACGGAAATATCCTAAAAAAAAAACGAGGGGAGAAAGGGAGCGCAGAAAAAAGCAAAGTCCTTGACGCAAACCATGGAGCTGACAGCCCAGAGCTAAGCGGCAGCCAGAGGCTATGATGCCACATCCTTCTAGTTGGTTCTAGTTGGAGCCTTTTGTCGAAATGCGTAAAAACTCAATTGCTGCGCATTGGCAGACAAACAAACTATGGATTGAGATCGAGCTATGTTCTAGTTCCCTTCCCTCCCCCCTCTCTCATCTTCTTCTTCATTCACCCGGTGCCCCCAGGCTAAGGCAACATGGGTTAAATGCGCCTCAATCCTTGTGCTAAGTGAGATAGCGACAAAACGGCAAAAACGAATTTATTGGAGTCATGTGCTGATAAGCGCTCGCTTCAATGCCATGCCAAATTACAATGTTACATGAGAATCGAGTCTAACAGCAGCACAATGAAGTGTTAATGCTCTACATCAGTGTTTATAGAGTGCATAGAACTTGAGTAAATCTAAGTTATATATTTTTCTCACTTCTGCTTTTCGTATTTATTTTTGATAGATATTCATACAATCTTCAACACTGCCCAGAGTCCTTAAATTCCTTTGCACATTGAAAGAGTATACAAACACAGTTAGAGATAGACATTGCCAGATACAGACAACAAACACATCAGACATCAGAACATGGCTGTAACACAGGAAACGCATTAGATACTTTTTGGTTCGGTTAGTTGGCTCGTTTAGACCAAGGTCTCGGTCTCCGTCTGGGTTTGGTCAGTTGGTAACTTCTGTGGCATTCGATGTGCGATAAAAATCTGCGTAAAATGATGCGGCAATTTGATGAGCAACTAACTTCGGGCAATTAGTTTGGTAACATTCGAATTGGAGTTGGAATTGTAGTTGGAGTTCTGATGGCAGTTGGCGGAGTTGTCGTGCGTGTTGCTGTTTAACTAAACTCTTACACGCGTCAATGACGAATGCGTTGGAATGGGCAAGGAAAAGGAAATTGGTATTCGTATTTTTATTGGTATTGGTAACAAGAGGAGTAAGCCTAATGGCATTTAGTGTTAATGTGTTTAGCAACTGTTTGAAGTTTTGCTGATTTATAGAAATAGATTGAGAAAAGAGTATGGTTAGTGGATCTATAGAATATTCTGCGTACTTCTACACTAACCTATCGTATTTGCTACTCTACTCAAGTCTTTGACAGTGTAAATTGTATCTGCATCTTTCTTGCCTTCTTGCCTTTGGGCTGTTTCTGTTTAGCAGCAATCTCAAAGATACATTCAAGTGCCTGAGTTTGCACTGTACTTGTGTGTGCCAGCCGCAAAAGTACAAATAATTTCCATTTGGCTAAAGCAGCCACAGCAGCAGCGCCAACATTTGCATTTTTCTTCAGCCCAAGCAAACCCCACCAAAGAGACAAATAGACAAACATGCCTGCAAGGCGGTAACTGAAACTTCAGCCAGAGTAAGACACTAAACAGTGAGCTGTAGCTGTAGCTGTAGTTGTAGTGGTATATGTAGCTGGTAGTACGAGTATTTGAACAGCCGAGAGAGATATGTCTACTTATAGATACTTTTGTCGACTGGGCACAAAGAAACGATGCGGCACAAGTTGTAGATAAATATGGCATAGATTACATAACTAGTTCGTTCGGCCAAACAATAAAACTTTTGCTTTGCCGCTACGACAATACTGTATGTATGTAAGTATCTATTTTTCTTTTCCACTTAAGCATACACACATACGTACATACATGTATGTCGTATCTTTTTGTATGCTGCAGTTATTTATGATTCCTTCTGAACTCCACACGGCCATCAAAAGCTTTTGTGTCACATTTGGAACGAGCATCCAGCATGGCGCCGTGGCTTAGTTGGTTAAAGCGCCTGTCTAGTAAACAGGAGATCGTGAGTTCGAATCTCGCCGGGGCCTATCCTAATGGACTCTCTTTACAAATAGAGTTTAGTTAGTTATGTACTTTTTTAAATTTGTTTATTTTCCAATTACAAAATGGCAACGCGTTGCCGCCCCACAAATTTGCACCTTCTGCTGCCATTTGCTATTTGCAAGCCATTTATTGTTGTTTCCTTTTCCGCCAGCAATTCCATTTAAATTTCATTGTTCACATTGTCGCTGTTGTTGTTGTTATTGCACGCCAACTGACGCACTTGCTATTAACATGTTTCAATTGCCGCAATAATTGTTTCAATAATCGTTAAAATCAGCAATATTGCGCAGAGCCATGAACTTGCCGCTGCTGCTGCTGCTGCATAGCTGTAAAAGTACTGTAAAAGCTGTGCATGTGTAGGGAAAAAGCTTCCACGACGAAAGCTTTCTATATCTGTGCTTTTTTTATACAGTTAAATCAGAATATATTATGACAGCTGATAAACTCAACTAAATTTAAACCTATCTATAATTATTATCAAAATAATTAATACAAAAACAACATCGATAAAGTTTAAGTTGCGCAACTACTGCATACCCTGTAACATTATTTTTTTGAATATTCTAACAGCATAGTCGATTGTGCAGAAATGTAAATTGGCTTTTTAGAGATTGCTTAGATTAATAATGATTAACTATTACTTACCCTGCACGATGTGGAAGAATAATTATAATAAAAAGAAACTAACTGTACTGCAGAAGAGAGTTATGCACATATTATAAACAAATAATTCATCCTTCAACCACACAGATGCCCACAAACTCCATTTACTGAGATATCATTATCTTCATGTTTTGAAACATTCGTGCACAACACATCTGAACAAATATTAATTTAAACAATGGACTTTTCAGATACTTTAGTACAGACAGCTATAAATAACAAGAATTCTGCATGTGTGTTCCTTTAAATTGACTATTTTCAGCAGTGAAAAAACAACGGCGCCGTGGCTTAGTTGGTTAAAGCGCCTGTCTAGTAAACAGGAGATCGTGAGTTCGAATCTCGCCGGGGCCTTTGAATTGACGGAGTTGCTCAGTTCATGAAATAATTATTTTTTTTTTAGTTATATTAGATATTATAAATATTTATATTTTTCTACAGTTTATAATAATTTCTAAACTCTAATACTATGGAACAGGTCCTAACGAAGTAACAATAACACAAACATGTACAACTGGTTCGTGCAATGGCTAACAAAAGCTTAGATGAAGCTTTCGAAGATTGCAAGCTTTCACAACTTTCGCTCTCAATTAGTCCTGATGGACGAGATACAAGACAACAATCATGAAGTACGTGGGTCGTTCGTAAACAAGTTGAGTGAAATTATCACGCTTCTCGTCCATCAGATGGCACATCCTCTGATAGATGCCCTGGTTCTGCTTCTCCACCAGCGACAGCAGACAGACAATGCGATGGCTGCGAATTAAGAATATTGGGGTCATTTGGGTTGGCTTGTGGTAAATTTGTTGGTTAAGTATAATTTGCACCACTCACCGTCTGTGGTTTAGCTTCTTGACCCGGTCTCGTATCTCCGCCGCCAGACTCTCGACCAATTGGAGCGCACGCCACGAATCATAGCTGCGACTGAAGCGATCCCAGAGCAGGCGCTCCTCAATGCAATCTTCAATGATTTTGTGCGCACGTTCCATATTGAAATTGGTGTGAAAGAATTTCCAATCATTTTTAGGCTTCTCCTTACGCTCGCCCCCCTCACCGATGCCACCATCGCCATCGCCACCATTCTGCAGCGCCCGCCGACGGCTGAGCATGGACTCGGAGAGCAGAGCATTCATTCGATTCGTGGTGCGTACCGACGCTGTGATGCTGCAAGTGAAACAGAAAGCTAATCAGTGGCTGTCACTGGGCACAAGCTGCACATACCGCGTCTTCATTGCGGTCCAAGTGGACGCAGCTAAAGTTCCCGACATCTTTAGCTGTATAGGCTTATGTGAGAAGTATTGCTATGATTGGTAATATCGCGGGCAGCCGGCAAAAAGGAAAACAAATTCCTTGCACAGCTATCTGCAGACTGACAGGAGAGCGCCGTCAACAACAATGACAACCACATCGACAACGAGAACAACTACTTCGGCACTGACATGCTGACACGACGAGCCTCAGCCTGAACCTGCCTATCAACGTTGCCTCCTGCCTGGCGTCCACACATCAGCAAAAAAAAAGTTTTTGTTGGCGACTTTGTTGGTTTATTTGCCAAACTCTTCAGCAACATTTTGGCCTTCCGCTTTGCGTGTCGCTTATCATAAACCCAATGGCAGCAGGGCGCTTCAATTGCAACAACGGCGACGGAGACGTGGGTGTCATCGCCATCAGGCTGCCTGGAGCCTAGTGTTGGCATATGGACTCGCCCTAGACTGGGCAAATTACTTGAGCACTGCCGTCACGCGAAGCCTTTCGAGTTTATGACTTTTGATCGGTTACTTTGCGACACCTGCGACGCGTCTTAGCAAATCGGAAGGACGCAAACGCGGCCATTGTGCGGTTTACAGCCAAAGTTCAAGTAGTTTGATTGCATTTACGACACTTGGCAAAACTTCTCTATTCCCCACAACATACACACATACACACATGCCATCTCTTACATACTTTCGCTTACTGAGATATCTATGCAGCGCCTGTAGCGTATTCAAAGTTCGTGTTGTTCAAAACCGATATGGATACATAGTCGTATGTACTTAGTTATATTTATGAACTTATTAAATTGATATACCCTCAAAGTCACGTGTCGAGAAGCAAACAAATAGTTTCCCATATTTTCCATATGATCAAGCTGAGGTCTCTAAAATTGTGTTGAGGTAGTGCATGGAATGCATGCTTATGCCTCAACTTCTGGCTACAGCACGCGCCAATTAAATAGAAACAGTTGACTGGTATTGTTAAATACTAACAAAGAGTTGCTTATTGAATCAGAGTTAACAGTTTCTCAGAGGAACATTATATAAAATAGACAATCTCACTCTAGTTTTCATGCATTAGAATGAATATTTAATATTTTTTTATATTTGATATTAATGTAAAGTGGATATCAAAGTGGATAAAATACTGGTTTATCTGCCATTTATATATTTATTTATTATTTATCTATATAGCATTGTTTAAAAGCAGCCGAAGCAAATATTACAAATTAAATTATAAAATATAATTTTAAATCAATAAGCTTAGAATTTAATTAATAAATTACTATAAATCAAAATTGTGATAATTTGATTTATGAATTAATGTTATAACAATGTTAAATAAAAATAAGAATAAGTTACGTTAAAAGTAGATTTAAATTTTAAATAAGAAAAATTAAATATAATTTGGAAATAAATTAATATTTTTATGTAATAATAATAATAGGTAAATCATTTAGTTTCTGTGTATTTGTTATTTTATTAAAGCATCGAAGTGATTTAAATGCTGTGTTATCTGCCATTTATATATATTTGAATTTATTATAGCATTGACTAAAAGCATTTGAAACAAATATAACAAATTAAATTATAAAATAAAATTTTAAATCAATAAGTTGAGAATTGAATTATTATATTACCATAAATGAAATAATGAAAATCTAATTATGAAATATAGAATATAATTTGGAACTATTTAATAATAATAACAATATAAAAATCGTATAGTTTCTGTGTATAATATAATATTTCTATGTAATAATAATAATAATAGAAAAATCCTATAGTTTCTCTGTATTTGTTATTTAATTATAAAATGATAAATTAAAGTTCACTTTACATATTATTTTCAAGTATAATTAAATGAATTTTGTACCAAATTCCTCTGGTTGTCTTTCCGGTTCTAGAGTTTGATTCTCAAAGTCTCACAGATGTGATTAAGCTAATATTGTTTCATATATGAAATAGAAAACTGATTTAAATAATTTGCTTATTAGATTCAAATTATCCATCTAGATAAATTCAATAAATTGGAAGTTATAAATATAGAGAAAGTTAATGAGAAGCAGCCGCAACAGCTTTAGTGTCGAATTTGAATGGTTGAGGTAAGGAATTAAATCTGTTATTACTTGAGTAATAAAAGTGAAAGAACTGTAACAAAGCTGAGATAGTGGTATGAGCCGTGTCATAATTGGCATAGATACAAAGTTATTAACATGTGCGCCCGACAATAAATGGTTAGAACTTTAACTGTAATGGTTGCCAACGGCAGTTACCTGGTTACTAATTGCCAGGCCCAAACTTTACGACACGTGAATATGTGCCAAAATTAAGTAGCAATGCCACAGCCAGAGCTACGGGGAATGCCACAGTTGGAGTTGGTAGCAACAAATTAGGCAATTTGTTGGTGGCGACACCCACAATGGCAACACTTTTGTGCTGCCACAAAAGGCAACAGCGACGGTTTGCTACAATTGATGCGGCTGGGGCAGGTTATTAGCACCCGGTAGCACGAACGGGAAACGAGTACAAAACGTAAACAAAAACAAAAGCGAAAACGAAAGCAAAAACAAATATAAATAAAAGGAAAGCAAAGCAAAATACAAGCCCTCTATTTGCATTAACTTACGCTTGCATGCGACTCATGAGGCGCCTTAAATTATGCTAAGGTTTGGCTTGAATTGCTACTGCCACTGCCGTTACCCGTTAGCTATTCGCTGTTGACTGATAGACGTTAGCCGTTAGCTGTTAGCTGTTCGCTGTTAGCCGTTAGTCCGCTTCGAATATTTTGGCAAAACTGCACGTACGCTCGTCCCGAATGAAACTGGCTTTAGGTTCTAAAACATAAAAGCGCAAAACTATCGCTGAGCAATTGCCCAAAAACCGTGAAGAGGAAGCAGCTCTCTAACGGAATCCGCTGACAAGGTGTACGCTCTAAAAGGTGATTGTTTCACCCTTTCAACACACCTCAAAACCCCCCGCCTCAGATAGTACCCTTAGAGCCCAACTAAGCTTTGGTTACAGTGGCATGTCTAAGGACAACTCTGATATTTTTTTATTAGCAAGCCCATCACTCCACACACACACATATATATATATCTTGGGCATGTGTGTATTCTAAATTGTATTTATTTTCAGTAATTTGCTTTATATTTGACATACATGTGTGTGAGAGCCCAAAAGACACACACAAACACATGCAAACACACACAGCAACAGCGTAAACAGTGAGGCAATTAAAAACTTAGGTTACAAACTGTCGACACAGTTGCATGCAACCGCTTTACTCTCACAGCTGTTCTCTGTATTGGTGAGTGTGTGTATAAGAGAGAGAGAGAGAGAGAGAGAGAGTGAAAGAGAGAGAGAGAGAGTGGGAAAGAGCGATCGCGTGCCAAATTCGCGTTGAATGTGTCCACTTAAGAATTTGCAGTTGAAAATCCACAGAAATCGGAACTGTACACGTGAGAACCGTTTAGCTTTGTTAGCCAAATTGTTTGAGCCAAGTGGCACATTGACACATTGTTATGCATATTTTAAATAAGAATAAATATATATATATAATATATATTGTTAGCACAGCAAAATTGGCTTGATAACTTAAGAAATTTATTGCTAAACGTCTTTATAGACTTTTCATTACCACAACTCTATACAAATGCCACCTAGTGCTTTGGGAAATTGGTCAATTGATTACGATTAAATTTGATAAACTTGTCTTTTTAATAGACTTCCAATATCGATATTATTATGATTTGACTGAGTCCATAGCCGGGCAAATTCGAAGTCTGTGCTATCAGCTCACATTCTTATCGTTGTTCAAAAGTTTCATTCTTTTAGCGGTAATCTAGAACACGATACAGGGTGACTCACGCATTAGCTATTGTTATTATTTTCCTATGAATATGTATTTTAATCCAAAGTAAACTCAACTCTTACATAAGTACTATTTAAATGATATAATCACTTGATGAATAGTGAAATAACTTAAACTAAGATATTTATTTAAATTAAAAATGGTTTATTAACTAAATTTTTGATTTACATTAATAACATTTTGGTTAATGCATTCGCATATGTTTATACATATTATCTGTGTATATTAGAGGAACAACTTAATATCTGGAACGGCGTTGTTCGTTGTTGAACGTAATGCCCAAAATGGTGGCAAAGACGAAGGCAGCTCCCTGTGATAACGAAATGTTGATTTAATTGAAAAGTCTTTACCAAAAATATAATTAATGATAAGTTCACTTACCTCAACGGATATCAATATCCAGCCAACGAGCCTAACGTACTTAAACGCGTTCTCATATAATTCGGTCAATTTCTGTAGGCAGCCGTCGGTGTAAACCGAGTGACTAACTTCGCTCGTGCTATTGTTGGTAACATAACAACTTTTTGGAACGGGCATATTATCCTTGATATAGTCATTGGACCCGGTAATGCCGCAGCACTTCAACTAGAAGATTGCAAATCGAACAAAATGTAATAATTACGTAAATAAAATGAAGGAAACTCAATACTCACACTCTTCTGATAGAAGTTCATAGCATCTGTGTCATTCTTCTGCTGAGCCCAGGCCGTGTTTAGTTGAGTTCTTGCCAATTGTTCCTCATCGACATGATGGACATAGACAAAGCACAGCACACAGGTTAAGATCAGTATGGTCAACATAAAGATGGAATACTAAAAGAGAGAGCAAGAGAGGAAGAGGAGATGGAATTGTTAATATATATTTATATATATATATATACTCTATATATGTATATACACTCACCGTCCAGGTTAGGCATGTGTTCTCCTTGATAGCGCCGCAGCAGCCAAAGAAGGATATTAGAAATACTATCGAGCCGATCACAATGAAGAATATGAGTATGGGGCGTGACTCAACGTTGACATCTTTGAGTGCAATTGAATTAACCACAATCACACCAATGCCGAGCAACTAAACGGCATATAAAGGCATTATCAATATATATAAATATAATCACATTGACTCATATGTATGTATATGTAGATAGCATTAGTAACCAGCCAAAATATGGATAGTATCTAAAGTGCAGCACCTAACTGCGCCTATCTCCCATATGTACACACTGAGCTCATACATCATACACGGTTGACTGCCGTTAGTAAGTACCGCACCACAGAGCAACAAAACTACACTCAACAACACACACAACTCCACTGAACTTTGACGCATACTAACTGCGATTCAGAGTTATTTACTCACCGCACATAGAGCGTTGAACAGGAATACTAGATATTTGATCGTTGCCGTTGCACAACCCATTTCACTTTGCTTTTGTTTCTATTTTCTTGTTCTCTTTGATTATAGCGTACACGAGGCTACTAATAAAACTTCGATGTTAGCGCGTTGACGACTTTTTTTAGACTAAATATTTAAGTTAAAAACAACTCGCTTTCCCGTTCCAAGCGGCGGTTAGTTGCGATAATAATTGTATGGGAAGTTTTTGTGTGACGATGCCGCGGTGAAAAACAATAACAACAATAACAACAATAACAATAATAATAACGATAATAAGCGTCCAATACACTGAGAGAAATATTCAGCTGCTAACTTAAGCCTATGATACTATCGTCCTATACGATCTTATCGCGTCGATAGCAAATGTTAGCCTGGTAACTGTTAGTTGATAAATGAGTTGGCCAAATGAGTTATGTTTATTAATAATGGTAGCAAAAGCATTATATTTATATTTGCACACGCCCAGCAATGGGGTATATTGGTTGCTGTCAATGGGCATGCGAGTTAAATACAATTTAAACAGTACTGCCAAGTTCTAGGGTATTAGGTTAGTCTTGCATATGACATAATCGCACTATTCAACCCTGAGCAGATAAGTGTGTGAGTGTAGAGTAAGGTAATTCACAGATAACACCAGTAACAACAGCTAATGCCACAAACTCAACTTATCAGCATTAGTATCAGTTGACAATGCTCTCACTTGCTAAGACTCTTTGACTCATGTCTCATATCGGTGAGTATGCAAAATGAAGCGGGCAGCTGTTGTAATCGAATGCATATCAAACATGTTGCCTAATTGAGTGCACTCGCAATGCAGTTGCTTATTGATTTGTACTCCTCTACCCATTTAATTGTATTCAAACTTATCTCACAGCTGTTCGCATTGGGCAACGTTATCAGCTAGGTGAAGCTTGTCTACGCTATCGGAATGCTTCCTAAGCTTCAATGGACAACATATATGGCACACACACACACACACCCAGACACACTCGCCAAATAATCACACACACACTTGGCTAATATTTGATTTTGGAATTATTTTTTTTCTTGCTTTTCAGTTGCTTTTAAGCGCTGCGCAGAGTCAAAACAGTAAAGAGAATTGATTCTTCATCAAAATGAGCTGCGGCACAAAAACCCTTAAGATCTCCTCATTTATTTTGGACTTTCTTTGTTGTGTGAGTTCAAGTTACAAATTACATTTATCAATTATTCAATATCAATAAATTGAACAAATTGTTCAATTGATTTGCAAATTCTTGCAGGTTTTTGGCGCTTTATCTATTGCTGCGTGCTCCTATGCCTTGATAGTGTTCAGCAAAAGTTCGGCCATTCGTATACCCTGTATTTTGGGTATTGTGCTGGGTGTCCTGATCTTTGGTAGCACCATTTTTGGCTGCATTGCAGCGTTACGAGAGAGCATACGCTTGAGTTGGATTGTGAGTAGAAGAAGCTGCGTAATTTGTTTAATTATAGGTGTTTACCTAATTTTCTTATGTGCCACCTAAAAGTATGCAGCCATTTTGTTGGCCTTAATATGCTCACAAATTACCGTTATATTCGCACAACCCATCAACTTTGACCTCCTCGCCAATGAGACAATCAGCAATGCCTGGCAGCGGCAATGGCATCATAATGATAGCATGTCCTACTATGAAATCAAGGTAAATACACATCTGTATATAAATCGTTTGATAAACTACAATTGAAGGCTACTTTTTAGTATCATTGTTGTGGCAAAACGGGACCATTAAACTATCCCGACAGCGGAATGCGAGTCCCACCGAGTTGCTATTTGAATCAGAATTCCACAATTACGCCAGATTTGTTTACTGATGGCTGCAATAAGCGTCTGGCTGTTGCATTTGTCAAGGGAACTAGATATGAACGCATAAGTGACTGGACTGTAGTGGGCATAGAGGTGTGTTCGCAAATTACCAATCTATTTGCTCTTTTAATTAATTAAATTCCATTTACATATACATACACATCAACAGTTGCTCACTGTGATGGTTACAGGCCTCTTTGCAATCACATTACAAAATGCCGAACGCAGACGTCTCTACCGATAATTCAGTGCCTTAAGTCGAATTGTAAACAGTATTGCAACGTGTACAAATATACCATTTATAATTTGATAAGTTTAATTCATTTATGCATTTCTCAGTAAATACTAAATTGTTAATTTGAAATGCTGAATAACCAAAGCGCACCTACCGCAAATTCCAAGAACTACAATCACAGTGGAATTACTATGTTAAAGCTGTTGGCATTTCAGTAGAAACGGCTTGAATTTTAGCAACATTTGTGCAATGAATACGCAGCTGGCAAAATTAATATATAATAATATTGTATAATAAGTCATTTGCATTAAAACAAAAATACACATTATGTTGGCTTTCATCAGAAATTTTTTACACAGTGTATTATAAGGTTGCCACCTAAGCGCATGGCATATCGCCCTACCGCCACAATACTCTGCCGCTTATCGATAACTTACTCTTCCGTGTTTACAATTTTAATCAAAATGAAGAAGAAGCCGCAAATAACTAGTTTTTTAGGATAAATAGCGAAATTTCGAACAAGCGAAATGCATTCATAAATACCTTTGCACAGTTGGCATACAGCAGGCAAATACGTCACGGAAAATAACGGCTACCACAGAATTTAAGCGCCACATTAACTTGGTAGAGCAGCGGTCGCAGCTGTTTTTGGCGTTAAACACAACAAACAAGAGATCAATTTCTTGACCGTCGCTTAGTTGGCATCGAAGAGAGCTGGCGAGCGAGTGGATTTGGAGTTGGGGCTCAGTCTTGTTGCCGGTCATTAACACAGCGTAGCTGAAGGCAAAAACAACGCTTGAAGACAAAGACGGACGTGAATAAAACAGCAGCAACAGCAGCAGCAGTACAAGCACAAACATTGGCCATTGGGCATTCTTGTGTCCAAATAATAATTCGTCAAAATGGGCCTTCGATTCCAGCAGCTGAAGAAGCTCTGGTTGTTATACCTGTTTTTGTTGTTTTTTGCATTCTTCATGTTTGCAATTAGCATAAATTTATATGTGTCAAGCATTCAAAACTCTGACGCAGAGCCGCGGTGAGTAAACAACATTAACAATAACAATCAAAACAGTTGAGCATATTGTGCGCGATATAAAAACAATTACTGGTTGTGAAGGAAGTTAATGTGGAATTTGCCATAAAGATGCAACCAACCTGCAACCTGGCTTTTAGCTAAATAACCGTTGCGTTGCAATGTCATTGCATAATTTCCTCCAAGGCAACGTCTGTTGTTAGATGGTCGACGCGATGGTGTTGCAAGTAGCGTTGGCGGCTTTGTTGCTGCCGGCGCTGATGTTACACTCGAGTAACTTGACTGGACGGGTCGGAGTCTATGGTCCGTCTATCTAGCCTTGCTTTCGATTTTTATAGCTACTTTGCATTTTTTTTCTCATTTTTTATTTTTTATTTCTAGTATTTTGTTTTCCATCAATCCGCTTGAAGCTGATGATGCGACTTATTGTTAAATACATACTACAAATTATTGCCATTGTCATCTATTGTTTGTTTTAATTTATTTTTATATTTTTTTGCTTTTTTGGTTCACTTGGTCTTTGGTCTTTGGTCTTTCGTCTTTCGTGCAAAGTCATCCAAAACCGCCGCCCAAACGGCGATCGCTCTGGCCGTATAAAAACATTGTGGCCCACTATATTGGCAAGGGAGACATCTTCGGAAACATGACTGCAGGTTATTAAACAACACAACGCATGACACAATGCCCCATTCAATGACTTATCATTTGCAGACGATTACAACATTAACCAGTTCAAGCCTAAACAGGGCGAGGGCGCTGATGGACGACCAGTAATTATTCCACCGCGCGATCGTTTTCGTATGCAGCGCTTCTTTAAGCTTAACAGCTTTAACATACTGGCCAGTGATCGCATACCCTTAAATAGAACGCTCAAGGACTACAGAACATCAGAGTAAGTTCACCTCATGAAGCACTCCAAATATGCCATTCAAATTGAATCTGTTCCTCTTGCTTTATGCAGATGTCGCGACAAGAGGTATGTTGACAGCCTGCCCACGGCATCGGTCATCATCGTATTCCATAACGAGGCCTGGTCTGTACTGCTGCGCACGATAACGAGCGTAATAAACCGATCGCCTCGCCATTTGCTCAAGGAGGTGATACTGGTAGACGATGCCAGCGATCGCTGTAAGCATCATTAAGTGGTTTATTCCATCCGCACTCTAAGATAACGCCCATTGCCATTTACAGCCTATCTGAAGCGTCAACTGGAAACCTACATTCAGGTTCTGACGGTGCCTATTCGACTGTATCGCATGAAAGAACGCAGCGGGCTGGTGCCTGCTCGTCTCATGGGCGCCCAGCATGCGACCGGCGATGTGTTAACATTTCTGGACGCGCATTGTGAATGCTCTCGTGGCTGGTTGGAGCCGCTTCTAGAACGCATCCAGGAGTCACGTCAAGTGGTCATCTGTCCGGTTATAGATATCATATCAGACGACAATTTTAGCTACACAAAAACCTTTGAGAACCACTGGGGCGCCTTCAACTGGCAGCTAAGCTTCCGCTGGTTCTCCACGAATCGCAAGCGTCAAACCAGCGTTAAGCCCAAGGACAGCACTGCACCCACAGCTACTCCCGGCATGGCTGGCGGCCTGTTTGCCATTGATCGCAAGTATTTTTATGAAATGGGCGCCTACGACAGTGACATGCGTATCTGGGGAGGAGAAAACGTGGAGATGTCGTTCCGCATTTGGCAGTGTGGTGGACGCATCGAGATAAGTCCCTGTTCGCATGTGGGACACATATTCAGGAGCAGCACACCGTATACTTTTCCGGGTGGCATGAGCGAGGTACTCACAGCAAATTTAGCCCGTGCTGCCACAGTCTGGATGGATGACTGGCAGTATTTTGTAATGCTTTACACGGCAGGACTGTCGCTGAGTGCAAGAGATAAGGTGAATGTCACGGAGAGAGTAGCATTAAGGGAGAAACTGCAATGCAAACCGTTTTCATGGTATCTGGAGAACATTTGGCCAGAGCATTTCTTCCCAGCGCCGGATCGTTTCTTTGGCAAGATCATCTGGCTGGATGGAGA
Organism: Drosophila funebris; assembly: GCA_018901825.1. Classification (NCBI taxonomy): domain Eukaryota; kingdom Metazoa; phylum Arthropoda; class Insecta; order Diptera; family Drosophilidae; genus Drosophila; species Drosophila funebris. Next base: position 7,410,065 of record JAEIFK010000682.1, read on the forward strand.
GACAGAGTGTGCACAAGCCTACAGTAATTACATGAAGAACCTGCCGGGACGCTCTCTGTCACGCGAATGGAAGCGCGCCTTTGAGGAGATTGATAACAAAGCAGAGGAATTTATGTCGTTGATCGACTTAGAGCGTGATAAGTGTCTGCGTCCGCTTCATAACGACGCTCCACGTTCCTCCCTGCAGCCAGTTACAGTGGGAGATTGCTCTTCGCATGCACAGAGCATGGACATGTTTGTCATTACGCCCAAGGGTCAGATAATGACCAATGAAAATGTGTGTCTCACTCACCGTACGATAAAACCAGGTGCTCTTAACGTGCAACGGATTCGCAATACAACCACATCGAATGTGATGCTGATGCAGTGCGCCGTCGAATCAAGTCAATTTTGGACCTACGACATGGATGTGAGTAATCCACATTTATCAATACTATTATCAATCACATATTAACAATTCTTTATTACAGACACAGCAAATTTCACATCGTCAAACGAAACTTTGTCTAACGCTTAAGTCGGCAACAAATGCGCGTACACAAAAGACGGAAAAGGTTGTGCTAACAACAGACTGCAACTTCAAGGATATAACACAAAAATGGGGTCTTATACCATTGCCATGGCGCATGTAATGCAAACCACAAAACCCTGCCAGCGATTTAACGCAATGTGATATTTATTGAAATTGTTTAATATCCTCCCATGCCCCCACATGTTTTTACAATGAACACACTGTAAAATCACCCACCCCCCCATTCCCCACACACAACACACACGATACACACCGAAATACGCCCACAAGAATTGTTTGTGAAACATTATTGAATGCAGCTTGGAGCTTTTCTCCGATGCATTGCGACTTGATGGAACTCTATGCAATTCTATGTCATATTTATTAAGCAAATATTTAGTCAATTTTAAGGCAACAACTAAAAAGTACTAATTACTTTAAAACATTTTATAAAACTTTAATAAAAAGAAATAACGTACATAAACTGTCATTGTATCTCTGCTATCTCTGCTATATTGTGATCTTCTCATCCTCTGCTGTTTATTTGATTTTATAATATAAGTTTGTATATAGCTTAGCTTATCGGTTCAGCAGGTCATCAACGTTGCAATTGCTTTAAATTTGGCGCATCTACTGCAGATTGTAGCATTCGCAACATGATCGTCTACTATAACACAATCAAGTACACCGGGCTACTGTCCAATTTTCTCTACATGGTGAGTATAATTGGAACACGTAAACACATCTATTCTATTTCCTATTCAATCAATAACAAACGTTTCCTACAGGTGCTGGCAATTGGCGTCATGTCTGCAGCGGGATTGGGATTACAAATAGTCCAACCAAATACACCGGAGCACACGTACTTTGTGGAAAGCCTTGTGCTGGGCGCAACCATCTGCATGATTGTCATATTTGGCTGCTATGGCATGGTCTGCGATCTACTGAGCGTTAATATAATAGTGAGTGTGCCATGAGTATTTTGAGCTTTATGTTAATGCAAATGTCACATATTTCAGTTTACCTGCTTTATTCTGATCGTGTTGGCCGTGGAGTATCTGCAGGTGCATAACTATCAACCACATAGTCGTTACAACGGCGCCTGGCAGCAGCTGGAGCTGTCGATGGCCTGGCAAGGCCTGGACAAACAGCCTGAGTTGATGCAGCAATATGAGCAGCAACAGCATTGCTGCGGTTACAACAATGCCGATGACTACAAGAATTTACATTTGCCCATACCTTCAAGCTGTTATCAGCAATTGCTGCAAGCCGATGGCAGCAGAAATGTCAAGCTGATTTCACGCGGCTGCAAGGCGACAGCAGCCAACAGCAGCCAAGGCGGCATTCAGCATCGCGATAAGCTGTTCATGTGGTGCATTGTTGGCCTTGAGGTAGGCAATTGACACCTTAACCGCAACCGCAACAGCAACAGCAACTACAACAAGCGGTCGCAGCTGCAGTTCACTGATCTTCAATAACAAAGCAAACGTCATTTTTGTTCGCAGGTCTTTATACTGGTCCAAACCATTACACTGAGTCTGCTGCTCTACAAGTTACGCCAGCGTGAGAGGCAGGCAAGGCAACAGGTGCCGCCAGGTGTGCGCCGAGAGCCACGGGCCAACCATGTGGGCTCACGAGCCCAACTGTTGGACAACGTTTGAGAGATTGCGGCCCATTCATCAATATAAATTTGTTTAGTTTATTGTATGTCAAATGCATGATATAAATCTCATTTCTAGTAGGTATACCGTCGTGTTTTCGTGGTCAGCTGACAGCTGAGCGTTATGCCCAAAATGATGCCTACAATCTGCAATTTGAATAATGCAAGAGTTTGAAGTGTTAAGTCAAAGAGAAGACGCTGGAACTCACCTCATAGCTAATGAGACCAATGTATGCCCACTTCTCTAAACGATACAGGCTGAGGTGTTCTCGCTTAACAGCTGTCATGCAGCCATCGGAATAAGGATTCAAAGCATGGACACCGTCCTCGGTGTGGAAACAGCTTGGTGGCACCCTCATCTTCAGACTCGTATAGTCCATAAACCCCTTATTGCCGCAGCATTCATACTGCATACAGAACTCGCAGTTTAATATAGTAGTAAAACAATCATTTGTTTATCCCATTAACTCACCCTACGCTGCAGCTGATTCATGGCACCAGGATGTCCCAACTCTTTCATCCAAATGCCCATAACAAACACTTCTGTGGCATCCAATTGCTTTGTCTCATTGTAGTTTGACAGCTTCCAGATATGAGCCACAATCAGCAGTCCCAAAAGTACCAAATGCTGTAAATTAACCGCAATATAAGCAATCGAAAGAGTTAAGCATTTCAATCAATTAACTCACCACAACCAGCACTTTGATGGAGCCCAGAAAGGCACCCGAGCAGCCAATGATAGCGGCCAGGATGAGCGTGCCCGCTATGACCAATTGCACCAGCTTATCGATTTCAATGTGTTCCGCAGAGCCCTCCTTCAATTTGTAGAGCAACTCATAGGCGCCAGCCAAGGCGGCAAGGGAGCCGATTAACTGATGAAAACAATAGCGATTTAGAGGGATTAATAGTTTGTTAATAAACAACGTCACAACGCATAAAATAAAAATAAAAAAAATAAATGAAAATATAACAACAAATAAAATTTAATTTGGTCCACAACAAAATGAAAGAAAATAACAACAAATACATTAAATTACTGTCGGCTTTATTTTTAAATGGCAAGCATATATACAAACACATACACACACACACACACACATACACACACAGTTATATGTCTTAGGTTTGCTGTGCAAAAATGTAGCCAAGTCAGAGCAATAATTAAAAATAAGTAAAGTGACATGTCGTCTGGCAGAGAATGGATGCAGGAGATTTGTTTGCTGCCAAATTGGCCGAATACAGAATTACATTTAACAATTAAAACAACTCAAAATTATTGCGAATACAATGAACTGTTGAAGAGAAAGGAATCAACTGTAGAGACAGCAAACTGCCTACACAAATGTACAATTTAATAATAATAAGCTGCAACAAGACATTACTCATACGCCGAGTGAGACAACAGCTCATTAATTGATGACACGTATTAAAACTAATGAGAGTTCACACATTAAACAACAACATGTCAGCACCATAAATATATATCACAAAAATGTTATTTTTTGTGCTGCATAAGTTACTCAGACGTAGGCAAAGTAAATTCATTGTGATTTGTTTAAAACTTACCAAGGTAAATGTATTGAAAACCACCGCCGTCCATTGCAGACACACCTGCAGTGTTGGCATATTGAGTTAAGTTTAGTTTGAATATACTTATTGTACTAAAATTATGACAATATATATTTATATTATTTTTGTATATGCCATTCGCTCTTGTTTCCTCTTTCAGTCTCCAACGTTTGCCGACTGAAAAAGACGCGCGCTACTCGTGCCCCAAACTGTTAATGTTATTTTATTTCTTTTCTTTTTTTGGCTACTGTGGCTGCGATGAGAACTCAACTCGTTCAACTTGAAGAAAAACTGCGAAATGTTTACAATTCCGTTGAGTGTTTGCCGCCAGCTCGGCACGGACAGTCAAAAGACATTCCGCCCTGCCGCGCGACAGGCAGCTGGGTAGGCAGGCAACAGGCGGCAGCAGACAGGTCCAAAAGTCTCACAAGTATTTTTATATGCGTCTTTATAGGCATCTCTATATATTTATCTATCTATCTATCTACTTATCTGCTTATACGTATACGTACAATATATATATGAGTAGTTTATGGAAAACGTTGTACGAGTAGAAATTAAAAATTTATGGCACTTCGATTGTGCGATTGTCCGAATGTCCGACATATTGACCATTTCATCGTATATCAATTGAGAAAGTGTTTTTGTATTTGTTTACAACAGTTTCTGCACAATTTATTTTGTAAAATGCCAACACTTAGAGATGCTACGTTTAAGTTTACTTAATTATTTATTTATTGCGCTCGATAATGACCCAGTGACTAATTGGGGGAACCTTTCAAAAACGTTCTCGCCTCAATTTATTGCGTACTGTGATGCCCAGGTGGGTGGCCGAGATCAGGGCGCAAAGCTGTTCGAATGATAGACAGAGAAGGAGAAGGAGAGAATCGATTAAGTGCTACTCGAAATGTTGTGAATACATATTTGGAATATCTATTCTTGGTTTGCCTAAGCCCGCCATAAATTATGAGCGATCCCTGCAAGGTCATTACGCATAACTTGCCTCGACCACAAGCAGCAGCCACTTGATGATCAGCCCGTTAATGACATTGTCTGTGGCATGCGCCTGCACAGCGTCCACACAACCTCCGCTAAACAGTTGACTATACACACGCTCCATATTCCTATAACAGCTGAGCGGATAGGCGCCTCCCTGCAGTATATAATCCTGGGGTCCCCTCTGCCCACAGCAAGCGTACTGCAAATGAAATATGTAAATAAATAGTAAATAAAACTGCTGAGAGTGTACCTTTTGCTCCAGATATGCAATGCGCTCAGTGCTATGTCGTTGATCCGCCCAGAGAGACAGGAAATCGGTGCGTGCTCGCTCCACATAATCCGTAGAGTGGGCGGCAGCAATTATATAGATTTGCAGGCTAATCAGTATCAACATGCAGGTGACAAACTGCGAATGCGAAAGATGTTCTCAATAAGCCATAATTTCAATTAGTAAACCCATCCACACATACGCTCCAAATGAGTCCCAAAGAGATACGTCCGGCTGCAAAGCAACCCAGCAAAGAGCTCAGCACCACAAATGAGCCCACAAATATCTGCACCACAATTGCAATGTGCTCGAAGGTGCCCGGCGAGGAGCTGTTCAACTCGAACACGGACAGCGCAATTAACGGCACGCCAATTAACTGCAAATGAGCTGTACAAATAGAAAATTATCAAAAGATATTACGCATACGCACCGCAAGCAGCACATTCAGTATGATGAGCAGTGTTTTGAGAAAGGATATGCGGCAGGCCATGTTGCCAGTTCTGTAAAACAAAAATCCAATCGATAGTACGTTCAATTGCGTTTCATTAAAGTTGCCTGGCTGAAGTTCTTACATTTGCTGCGCAGTTGGGGAATCAACAAACTGAAATAATGAACACGCTCGCACAATTTCAGCCCTTTTGCTGTACACGATGAGTTGCGACTAAACGACGCGCTTTTATTTTGAAATTATTGGCGGTCCAAAGAGGGCACAGACAGATAGACAGACAGACAGACAAACAGACAGCTAGCCGTTTTGAATTGGTGGATTCACATAAGAAATCCACGTTCCAGCAGTGGTTGTTGTTGTTCAGATTATGCCCTGTATTAATAATTGTTTGTAACATGGCTATAATCACGCATGTAAAGGTGCAAAAGGTGACGATACTTTACTACCAATTCAAACTGTTAACAGTTCTGCAAATTATTGGTAATTAAATATTAAGTATACGCAGCTCTCAACATATTTTATATTTACTCTTTAATTCAAATTAATCACATATTAAATATATATTTTTAATAACTGCAGGGTAGCATCCAGTCGACCATTGCAGACTAGGTCAGACTTACTTGTTGTGACTGCTTGGCGGTCATAACATTTGTGGGTGGTATGATGTCACGATGTCGAGCAAAAGCTTTTGCGCATTTCCGTTATGCTCTGGCCCCACAGGAGCTTTTACTCGAAGTTCATTCATCAATGTAGAATAATAAAGTGCGCATTACATTACATATATATCTTTATCAATCAGTGATAAGGAACAGGAACAAGCGTAGCAGTTGTGAAAATGCTGTCACATCAATGTGAAAGCTTTCACATACAGCACGACTATCATATCAATTCATTTGAGCAAAATGTTTCTATATATCGTAATTTTTTCGGGACTTATTGCTGCCATTCGTGGTGGAGGATACTTTTCAGTGCTGTTGAATCCCAGCTCGATAGCATTCAAGGGAGCAAATCCGTTGGAGAGCTCTTATGTTGGTGATGTTCTTCTAGCTGCGCTTGGAAACGCTGTAATGGGCTCAATCACTTGGCCCGATATGGCTATACGGGATCCCTTTAGCTTGGCCCAGACATCGTTGATTGTCATACAAGTGCGAGGTATCTATCAATTGCCAACTCCGCCAGGCACAAGGAACTATGAACTGATTGGCTTAGATGCCGAAGATTCGTTGAATTATCTGGTTAGCCAGTTGCCAAATGGTACTGTTTATGACATCAACTTTGCCAATCACAAAGAGGGAAGAGCCGTGTTCTTGTCATGCTTCGGTACCATCAATGCAGACATTGTGCAACCCATAGAGATTCTGCAGCCCAACCAATACTGGAGCCACAGACATTTTCTTGAGGAATTGGGACTTATTAACCTGGCCTCTGAGAACTTGGATCTCGTGCTAAAGCCCTCACATGCTTTAATCTTTCGCCTGTCACTGGATCGCATTGCCAAGGTCAGCCAATATGAGCCCATAAGTGAAGCCAAAGTATTGGTCACTGCTACGGTTCAAAATCTGCTGAAGGCTGCCAAAGAACGCAATGGATCTGTGCTCATGGTACAAATCACAAATAAGCATCAATCCCCGCTGCTGAGCAAAAGTCGAGCCAAGGCGAAGAGCCCTATTAATCCCTTCGATAAATCATCGTCAGAGCTGCAGTCGCCAGTTATAAACAATCTGGTACTGTGGTTTAGCTTGGCCTTTGCCATATCGATCACAGCCATTTGTTATGCGATTGCCACAATCGATCCCGGTAGACACTCGGTCATCTATCAGGTTAGCACGTTGAGGGAGTTCACAAAGAAGCGGCACTGAGATAGAGTTTGTATTGAGCTGTATTTAATAAACGTTGTATAACCTATAATATCCCCCTATTAGGTGAGTTCATCAGTCTACAAGTTCTCTAATTTACGTGCCTTGTTTCGGAATTAACCAAGCCAATCACATGCCAAAAGCAAAACACAAAGTAAACAAGTATGACAAATAGAATAAATACATGTTTAGATGTATTTATATGTATTGTATTTGAGAAAGGCAGAGATGAGCAACAAGTTGTCTGCCAGTCTTGTTCTTATTTGCTCAGTTTGGCCATGAGTACGTGACGTTGCTCTATTTATAATCGAGCAAAAAGCTCAGCAGCAAATACAGGAGTCTTACCTGAAGGGCGACCTCGTACCACACGTGGTATGCGTAATATGCAATCGAATTTAAACCACACACATATATATAGTTTTATTGGCTTTATAAATAGTAAGAGCTAATCGTACATAAATTAACTAGCTTAATTTTCAGCATTTGAAGTAAAATGTTCGCTTTATTGAACTTTTAATTATATTCTGTTTATTTTTGGTTAGAAATTATTATTTAAATACTTTGAATCATCGTTCACTGACCCAGTTTTGTACTCTAGAAGTCGCTAACGCAAAGCTGGCCATTAAAATTGCAAACGCCTCTGCTTATTGCGGATACTGATGGTCAGACAGACGGCAACGGCAAAGCAAATCAGCTGCAAATATTCCCAGAATTATTAAATTTGATTGGCAATAAATAGGAAATAAATAAGAAATGTCTATTGATCGATGCACTTACCTCGAAGGTCACCAACACCCAGGATATAATTATTAGGACTCGCTTATCATTGTCATATTGACTCTGGACCTCTTCAATGCAGCCCTTGACGAACAGATTGTCTGGCTCCTGCTTCAGATAGGCATAGCAACTGGGTGGTATCACTTGATTGAGATGCACATAATCCTGAGCGCTTGTCTTGCCACAACACTCGTAGTTCTGTTGCATTTGATCCATGTTGTTGGCCTGCCAGGCAACCTCAACAGCCTTTTGTCCACTCTCCACCTCCATTGGCTGCACAAAGATGCAGGTGCTTACAATCTGGAGTATGGCCAGCAAAAGCATAAACACAGCAACCTACAGAATGGCAAATGTTAGGCGTTATTCAATCTGTTAAAAACATAAAGCAGCAAGGCAATGACCTACCGTTGCGGTCAGACAGACCGACTCGCGTATAGCAGCATAAATGCCAACAATGGAAATCAGTAGAATCAGGCTGGTGAACACGAAGCCGGCGATAGTAAAGCCCTCGGTCTCCGAACTGAAGACGACCCAGGCAATGGATCCGAATGCCAACAACTGAAAATTGTAACGGAAATGCATTTGGAAATTCACAAATGCGACTCATTTGTATGACAATCAACAATAAACAATAAACAATAAACGATAACAAGGTCTACCACAACGAGATGAATGCAATTTAAATATATATATATATATGTACTTTGAGTATTTCATTAAGTGAGCCTTTCCAAATGATCTAATTTATATGGGAGAGACCCAGAGCTATCATTATATGAGTTGCTTTTCTTTATCAAGTCAATTGCTGTGTTGCTGTTATATCTTCAACTCATATTGGGGTGGTGTTGGTGCCAAAACAACTCGCCTGCCATCGAGAGTCTTGGGTTCGGCTTGGGATTCGGGACATTCAATATAGGTCAACCTACAAATAAGTAGCAGGGCTATGACATCATCGAGCAGCCAAGAACTGGTTCAATTCCTTTATGCTTCCTGCAAGTACGTTACTCGAATCCCGGGACAGTCAAAACAAAACAAAACAAAACAATGAACGGAAAGTGTAAACATGTTTGCCATGGCTACAAAACGGGGTTTGTTGAAATGAGGGGGAGGGGATGAGGGGGGGGCCGCGACCTGTCGTCGACGTGGCCATAGTGTGTGAAACTGACAAATGACAAAATATTAAAAATACAACATGGCCAGATATAAGTGGAAACTACCAACAACAATAATAACAACAACAACAACAACATCAGCATCGGGGCCATGTGCATGTGAATATTTGAATATGTATTTCTTGGCTCTTGCAGAACTTCTGTATAGTAAAATTATATGGTAAAACCTCTAGATTGCCGTTATATTTGTTTTAAAATATTATTTTTGTTAGCCATTTCGAATTGGCTTTCGTTTTGTGCGACGGCGTATGACATCATGCTTGCAAGTGGGCTTATTGCCTTTTCCAAATTAAATGCAACAACAACAACAACAATGTTATAATTTTGTTTTAAATTACATTTTGTCGATTTGCATACGTATATAGAATTCTATATATGTATATAAATATAATTAGCTTGTTATCCATATATGAAACTTACCGCCCAAATGGCATTCAGCGAGATTGAGATAACTTTAAGAACGGTTGTGTTGCAACCCATTTTCAAAACGCACTTTGATGATCTGAAAATGAAGAGAAAAATTAGCTTATACGGAATATGTATATTAAATGCATATTAATAATGAAATTTGATCCGCAAATTGCAGGAAGTGTGCACTCAGATTACTTTTAATTAGTCAAAATTGAATTATATTTAAGTACGTTTCGAAAGTAATTTATGCATTATTAGCTACAAAGCCCTAAAGATCACATATATGTACAAGTATCACAGCACAAAGTTTCTTAACCTTTTGACTTGCAGCAATAAAAAAACGCTTGTTTATTTTTTAAATAACAAAATAAATGCCCGCAGTCCGTTGCCCCTTTATTTTGAATATTTATTCTGAGTGTGAATCCGTTTTCGAAACCTGCACGTTCTGCGTTTGCTTGCAAACTGAATCCAAACAAACAAAAAAGATTGTTATTTTGTTCATTGAATGCGACTGAGGCACTTACACACACACACACACACACACAGACACAGAAGACACCCCGCGCTGTGATACGAACAGTGAGAGCGAGAGAGAGAGAGAGTGCCAGCGAGCAGAAGAGAGAGTTAATGCGCTCGCGCATATTAACGCTCCAAATAATGACGTCACTCTCAATTCACTCCCCCTTATTATACGTCATATTGTGAGGCGTAACAAGTTTTACATTTCATCTGAACAGTGAGTTCTCGGCTTATTAACTTGATTTAATCGCCCTGATAAGGTGATAAACTTTTGCGGTGCCTTATCGGATGAGTATAGATATTTAATTTAATTAATATTGATTTAATTTATATTATCTATTGCTTAGAAATCTTCTCATGCAATATGTTCTCTTCAGATTTACATGGCCGAAAAAATGTTTGCATTATCAAATATGCTATTTTATATTCTAGATACTAATATTGTTTGCTATTTATTAAATTAAGTAATTCCTAAATAATTATTTGTATTTCACCCTTTCAATTCTCAATATTAAACTTTACTTACTAATCATATTAATATTAATATAATAATTATATTTCTATTACTTTGCTTTGCTACTCTACTGTTTGGTTTCTGGGGAATTAAAATCTGCTAATAAAGCTCTGAGCAGTGCACATGCAATACTAATTATTTCAAGAGAGCAGCTGTTTCTAAGTCCAAGTCCACTGTCAGTCAATGCACTCAGTCTCTCTTGCTTACATCTCCTTCCCTCCTGCTCACTCTCACTAACCAGCTCTATGCCTCTCTCCGCCTTGGGCTTTATCATAGTGTAACATCAAATACTGTTGTTGTAATGTGAATATCGTGGATTAAGCTTTGGCGCATCGCCCGATGCTGCGCAGCTGGTCGGCATGACCACAGAAAGCTCATTAAGCGTGTCGTCATTAGAGCTTAATTGTGTGTTTGAGCATTGGTTGAATTTCAACTCCCACGTTTCGATTAGTTCGCCTAATTGATTTCAAAAGCTTTCGAATTTGGAGTCATTCAAACTGTGGAACAAAATGCATTTGCAGCATTCCAAATGATATGATACAAAATATTGTTTATATTCGAGTTTAGTTATATTTTAGGCACTGAATTGCTTGGCAAGTGAACACAATTGGATCTGTATTCAGCCTAAATTGGCATAGGTACATTGGTGACACTTAAAGATGAGGTACGAGTACAAGACTGACTAAAAGTTAACGTTTAATTGAATACTGGACACTAATAGTTGTATCGGCGCCGGCGATTCGAATAATGTATGGCTAGTATGATGGCTAGCGCCAATATAATCAACTGAAAATAGACAAATTAAAAATGGTTAATGCAAATCTTCTGGATATCCGGATACACAGCGGGTGGTCATTCCCAGCAGTAACTTACATCGAATCCCAGCAGGCCCCATTCGCAGTATCGCGATGTTGTTGCCTCATCAGCAAAGGCCTTCTCCACACTGCCCAGACAGCCTTCGTTGTAGACATTCAATGGATTCACACAATTGTTGCCTCTGCAACAGCTCGAGGGCACCGTATCATTCCTATGACCAATGGTGAAGTAGTCACCAGCTCCATAACGTCCACAGCAAGAGTACTACATAAACAAGTTAACTGCAACTTAGCCAAAGTGCCACAGGGCATAGCAAACACCTCCGACACTTACCGTCTTCTGTATCAGATCCATGCTGCCTGGCCTGGTCAGCTCTTGTTGCCAATGATCCTCCACCGTTTGCATCGCATACCTTTTGAATGTATCGCGAGTATTCAAGCAGATGTAGACGGCTATCAGCACCAGCAGCACCAGCAACAGCGTCACATACTATTAATTGCATTAAATGTTAGCTGTTTGGCTATATCTGATGAATTGGTAAGTAACTACGACTACATACCGTCCACAACATGCGAGACGATTCGCGTATGGCGCCAAAGCATCCAAATATCGATATAAGCAGTATAATGCCGCCCAATATCATAATGCCAATTGCATACTTCTCAGGCATTGCACCCAAGCCAAGGCCGCCAAAGACTATAACCAATATGCCAAGTATCTGAAATATTCAATATAATTAGTTGTAATATTATGTAGATTAAAACTAAGTGAAATTTAATTAAGTTTAACTCTGTTTCTTAGACAATGCAGCTCAGTTTCCTCTTTATATAATGGAATTCGATTCTATCCTTCCATCTCGTCTAGCCTGCCAACTCCCACAACATTTGTTAAATAGCAGACAGCTTCATTATGGTCTTTATTAAACTCAGCCATATCCTCTTAGCAACACAGTTAATGATGTCATTAAAGTTGATGAATAATATATTTAAACTGCCGTAAGATAAATATTCAATAATGAGTAAAATTTGTATCTATCAGATGTGGAATTTCTCATTTGATTCATCAACAACTGGGGGGCGTATTACAACTGATGATGATTTCATATTACTGAAATATGATTTGTTCATCAAGTCGAAAATTACTTTTCAAATATATACGTTATATTCATAGTCATATTCAATACCAACCGTCTGATGTCATCTAAAAGTCTAGAACTCTTTTAGTATGTCACCTCACTGCATACTTGTCCCAATTAAATTAAGAGTTTCTTTTGTTAAATATGAAACATGAGAACATTATATTTATATGGTTGATTGTCATCGCAGGCATGAAGAAGAAAACGAACATGAAAAACCTTTAGCTGCTTTCATCATCGCCAGGTGTTGACATTGCCATTGGTGTCTTTTGTGTATAAGTTTTCTAATCCGGTTTCTAATTTTTTTTTTTTTTTTTCTTAATTATTATACTAAATCTGAAGGCATGACGTCGTTGTCGCTGGCTGTTTGTTAACAATAGAAGCTTTCCACGCGTCTCAGGGAATGCAAAAAAGCCACAGACAATAGACACAGATACTCACACACACACACTTACATACTCTGATAGAGTGTGAGCTAAAAATGTGCGAATGTATGTGTGTGTTTGGACTAGCATAATAGTCGTGAACTAAGCACGCATATGTACGTTTACGTCTACGAATTCCCTCATACAAGATGATATCATCTGCCGCTGGCTAGAGCTCGGGTAAAAAGAGGTTCCTGTTCGCAAACGTATGTAAAATATTTAAAAAACCAAATGCAATTTTCGAATAAATTGTATACTGCCATATGGCTCAAATCAGTATATCGAAAACATTCAAAACTTACCGCCCATAATGCATTGAAGAGGAACAATGAGTATTTAATGGTGCCCGTTGCACAGCCCATTATTCTGAAATGTATGTATTGTTTTTCCAAAATTTGTTAAATTTGTTGTAATTAATTGTAATTGTTGGCACTTGACACGTGCAACAGCTTGTACAGACTGGAAAACAATAACAAACAAAAAATAACCAGATAAAGTACTTGGGATCTCGCGAGTCGAGGCGTTTGTCTATTTTGAAAAAAAAAAAACGAGCGGAGAACTAACGAGTATAGAGAGCTATACAGCTAGAGCGGACACGGTCACGAACGAACTGAAACTGAAACAGTGAAACACAGAAACGCAGACAGTAACTGAAACTGAGGCTAAATCCGAAGCAGCGTTTGCATTTGGCGCTCTATACAACCACAACAGCATAGCACCACAGCGTCAGAGTGGCACACAAGCAACCACACCAGCAGCAGCAGCAACAGCACCAGCACCACCACCACCACCACCAGCACAGCAAAGCAAACAAAAAGACAGTAAACAAACATGAAAAAGCAAAAGCAAAAAAAAAGCCAAAATCAAAAGTCAATGTATGTATACCAAAGTCGCAGCGATGTCGGAAGCCAAACAAACAAACAAATAAACAGCCGGGCGGTCTACTTCAGCCGGAGAGCTAAATGGCGGAATGACTGAGTGACTGACTGAATGAGAGACTAAATGACTGAGTGACTGAGTGCCTGAATGACTGAATGAGCGTGCATTGCATTAGGCAGCTCCAAAGTGGTGTACTTGGGATCTAGGTCTAGGGGCCGCGTCTGGTTCTAAATAGAGTCTGGCGCTACCTCTCAAATGCGCCAGATGTAAGCGACCCGAGAGAGAGAGAGAGAGAGAGAGAGAGAGAGAGAGTGAGACACTCTATAGTCGATCATTTCTCCCTCTCCGAAAAACTAATGCGCTGTGATTATCGAATACATATTGCGTCATGATTGAGTAGCTTTTGGGGTTTGAGAAATGACGCCAGCCTAATAAATAGTTTCTAATTGATAGTTCTACAGCTGGACGTGTTTAACAATTTATTTTGGTAAAAAGTTGACAAATATTGTACATAAATATATATTTCGCTTTGGAGTATTTAAGTATTTGAGTATTTGAAATAGATATGTAAATTATCAGTTCGTTTTAGTAATGATAAGAGTATCTTTGGTGTTCCTTGCTAAAACGACGCGCTAAATAGAATGAACAGAAGCACAACAGAGCCTAAAAATGATATTGTATTAATATTAATCCAGATCAGCAATATTTCAATTAAATATTGACATACCGTAATGCCAAATGAACCCCATTTGCTGATGTTTGCATAGTTAAAGAATCTGAGAAACTCATCAGCAGCTGCAGATACACAGCCCGTTGCATGAAAGGGAATATTTGTCTTCCCCTCGGGATAACAACTCTTTGGTAGTGTTGGACGTCCAATGCTTACGTAATCATCTGGCCCATTACGGCCACAGCACTCGTACTGTAAAGAATCAAGTTAAATATACTTAATTACTCTAGCCAACTGAAGCACACATGCATTCTCACTTACCGTTCGCTGTATCTTGTCCATTTCACCGGGTTTGATCACCTCCAAATTCCACTTAGCATCGACATCTTCGATAGCAAACTTCTTAATGTAATCCTCATCAAAGTTCTTGCCAAGCAGGCCCAACAATTGCACAATGAGCAATGCAAACAATATGAATCCATACTGTTTGTATATATGTAAGTATGCACAAAGTACATATGTATATGTATATGGTTAAGTATCAGCAGCTGGAGGGAGTTGTTTATCAAGTTCACTCACCGTTGTGGTCAAACAGACACTCTCCTGACAGATGCCACAGCAGCCGATAATAGACGAAAGAAACACAATACCGCCTATCACATACAGATAGGTAAAATAAACCGTAGGTGCTTGATGCAGACTTAATGTGGCTATACCGATTATCAACAGGCCAAAGAGCTGCAATCAACAAAACGACAATTGATTAAGAAAATATGCATTTTGTTTTTCTGTTTCAAATGTTCAATATATGGATTCAATGACTCAGTCAGCGCTGTAAATGCTTTATACTTAGTTAAGCTATTTTACATTATGTTTACAATATCTATAATCTTTAACAACTTAGTAAATAAACATTAAAAACATATAGCAAATGCATTATTATGCATTTTCTATATTATTTAGACAGGATTTTATATATTATATTATACATTTTATAAATTTATATTCATATTATTATTCAAATATTTCAAATATTATATCGTATATTATATATTCGAATTTATATTTATATATTTTATATTCTTTACACAGAGCATTAGACGAGTGAAACTAGACAGAAATTTAATGGTTTTGTGGCAGAAATAAATCAAAACAAATATATAAATATATAAGCATAAATATATAAATATAAATAAGCATAATATAAATATATAAGCATAAATACCTAACTGAATACAGGGTATCTTCCCATCAATCACTTTTAACCAGATCCATCTATACTTTATGCTTAGAGTAGATTTGTTAGCCAGCTTTGCAACAGAGTTAAGCTAATGAGCATACTTATTATTATTCCATAGATTTATCTTTAAAACCGGCTAAATTTTTATATATAAATAAATATATATATATATATATATATATATATATATACATATTTGTCATCTTCTACAGATTCACATCCACTTCTTAATGAATATTATACTCGATATATTCACGTATTTACTTCGTAGCCACATTGCACGTATCGGCAATACAATAATATTTCTCTCTATATAAATATGAAAAATGTATATAAATGCCAAATTTATAACGCAATACTTATTTATTTATTTAATTATAGTACAATTCCCACCAGACTATTGGAAAACTTACCGCAAACACTGTGTTTAGAATGTTGAGGAAGCACTTAAAGCAACCGGAAGTACAGCCCATGTTGACTTGCAATTGAGAGGCGCTGACAGTATTAATTGCCGTATATAACACAACCGATCGGATCGACGTTAACTGTCCGAATGATGGGAGCCAAAAAGACGAGAGCCAATGAAAGCGTCGATCGAGAAGCTCTTTTGGATGTTGCCAGTGCTGTGAAGGTGCTGGAATTTGGGATTACTGAATTGTGCTGAATTTAAACAATTGAGAGCGTAACGTTTTTATTGAAAAACTCATAAGTTTACTAATTTGACTATTTGTTTTTGGCATTGCCAAGGATCGACACACTATTTATAATACTATATTGGACTAAGCATCTATTGCTGCTGTTTCAATTGTCATTGATTGGTGTCTCGTCATCCTTTGCCTTGATCAGTTTGCGTGCCTTGCCCATGAAAAAGGCCGAGAATAGACCAAATATCTGCAATGAGTTATTCGATATTAATGTTATTCAAGCATTCTGTTCAATATTCTTCACATTCGTACCTCCAATATGAATATGGCAATGCAAGTGTAGTAATTGATGTCTGCCTGGAGCAGCAATAGACGTGGCGCCTTTGTGGCGCAGCCTTCGTCATTGATATTTGATGGCTTGGTGCAATCAGCTGAATAACAGCAGCTGCCCGGCAATGCGCGCTGCTCCTTGGCCAGATAATCCTGCGGCCCCTCTAGGCCACAGCAACGGAACAGACTGTGTATGGGCTGCATGGTGTCATCGTGAATGGACTTCTCATCAAACAGACGCTTCACACGATCCTCAAACTGACGCAACAATTGTCCCTTCATCGACGAATACGTAAAGAAGTATGTGGCCAATAGCGTCATTACCAATACCGTGCTAATCAGGTACTGCAATTTAGTTCAATTGTATTAGTTATTAAGGTGATTATTTAGTAAGTTACTCACATATATGGAATACTTGTAGGACTCCTTAAGCGATACATAAACGCCCAGAAAGGCGGCGGCAAAGACTGATGCACCACACAGAGCCGCCGCATAGCCACCGTAGATAGAAGAAGCAGAGCCCCAGGTGACAACGCCACAGGAGAAGAATAATATGTTAAGAGCCTGTTAATAATAGAGAAGTGCATTCATAAGTCGCATATAATCAAAATCGAATAAAAGAAATCATCATTGAACATTATTTGTTGGTCAGAACGTGGCCTAGTCCCCAAAGTTTGAACCAATTGGCTAACATAAACAACAGCAAGAAGCTTAACAATTGCGACTATGCAAGGTGTAGGGGGCAAGAGAGAGGTAGGCATATAAAATCCACAAATATGCCAACATTTTCACATATTACGTATACCACATGCAGGCCGAACTGAAGGCGAAAGTAAACAAGCATATTTAAATAGCAAATAGCAATTGATGGCCAACTGCTGACAGCTGTTCATATCTATGATGAATTTCTTTAAAGAGCCATATTCGCCTGCACAATTCGTAATATCGATTATTTCGTTAATGCTGCAATCCGTCTGTGCGGAAATACTAAGAAGCTTTGGCTACATTGCGTCTGGACGGTCGATAGACAGGTCAACACAGATGTCCTGTGTGGACGTAGCTTGGTCAATGACATCAATTCAACTTACCGAGATTAGAATGCATGTTGAAAGTAGGGCATACTTCCACGGAGTTATGGCAAATGTCTTTTCCATGTTGCAACGAATGGAACTAAGTAAATATGTAAAATATAACATCAATGTGTTAAGACTCGCCCCTCAAAGCAAAACCTTGCATTCATCAATGTGGGAAATAGTTTCACACTTACGACAAATGTTCACTGGTTACAAGTTAATATGAGCTGCTCTAGTTTTAGCCTCAATTGCAATTAGTATGACAACAATTGACACTGACAGTGAACCTCGCTGTTATGCCACGGGGAGTGGCACACACTAAGCCAAGTACGGAAGTGGCAACGTCACTTATGGCCCGAGTGCTGGCAGTCGACTGACAGCAGTCTCGGTTTAAGTTTCGGTCTCAATCGGAAAAGCTGACGCCGGCGCAGGCGCTTTCAATATAATATACAGGGTGTCAGTCTATGAAAATGCGTTGTACAATTACAAGAGTTGATTGATTGATTGATTGCATTGATTCCACAAAGATGTGGTAAGTACAATTAACAATTATTAGAATATGCCAGAATTAAATGTATATAAATATTAATAATTAATTAAATGCGGAAATAGCAATAGCAAATGAGCTAGAGACACCAAATTTGACATGTAGGTTCCTGTATAACATACGCAGATTAAGATTATTTGAAATTTTGGATACCTCTCCTCCTTACCCCACAAATCGAAAAAAACTAATATTAACCACATTTTTCAACGTAGACACTTCTATATTAACAGGTGCTTGAATAATATCATACAGAAGTAATGCTGAAAGTTTCATTAAGATCGGTTTATAAGTAAGACAGAAAATCAGCAAAGAAATTATTTTCCATTGGATCGTTGAGCAGCAGGCAGCACATGTGTGCGAGCGAGACAGCGAACGACTGTGATACACGCACCTGCTTACCATGTGTGCACATGTGTGCGAGCGAGATAGCGAACTA
This sequence comes from Drosophila funebris, assembly GCA_018901825.1. Lineage (NCBI taxonomy): Eukaryota > Metazoa > Arthropoda > Insecta > Diptera > Drosophilidae > Drosophila > Drosophila funebris. The sequence continues at coordinate 7,428,964 of JAEIFK010000682.1, forward strand.
CTGCGACACAAGCATAAGTAAATTAAGTGTCGTAACACTCAGCTTTCGATTGAATATGTATTCATATGTGAAAGCTTGCCAGCTTCAAAAGAGTACTCTTTAAACACCTGTTATGTTCTTACTTCTATTATAATCAAAATACTTAATTTAGAAAACTGCACAGGGTATTATACTGTCGCGCGCGCTCGACAGATCCGCTTGTTATTAATATTTCAGTTTACAGTAAAGAAGGATGATTGAGCATATATAAAGAAAACTCTAAAATAATATACAGAAAATGTATTCTTGATTATGATTTTAGTTTATTATCCCAGCAATGTGTAAACGTATGAATATAAAATCAATTTATCTAAGTACTATAATGTTTAATAATAAAAAACAATTACATATTAGTGTATTTTAATTTAATTAATACTTAAGTCTTATTGTTAAAATTGTTCACATCCAGACAGCATTGTTGCGACGATCTTGGTTCTTCAGGCCGGTTAACAGCAGCCAGGCAAAGGCAGCGCCTACACCCTGTAAAAGACATAAGTTTCAGCTATGATTTGGTTGAGTTTAAAGAGTTCACTTACCTCGCCCACGATGAGCAGCCAACACACAATCTTGAACACCAATAGCCTGTCATCCAGATACTCCACAAATTGGGATTTGCAGCCCACCTTGTAGACACTGGAGCTGTCGATGCATTTGAGGTCGATGCAGCAGCTCTTGGGCACAGCATGATGTATGACCCAATAGTCCTCGGAGTTGTTGACACCGCAGCAATGCAACCAGGTCTCGTAGTAGGCCAATGCGCCACTTTCATTGCGTTCAGCATCCCACAATTGCTCAAAGCCCTCATTGATGCTACCTGAGATGCCATCCTTTGTGCCATGCGATACCATGCTGAGAAACAGCAGCTGTGTGAGTATCAACACCACCACAACCACACAGTACTGCACATCAAGAATCAAGTTGTTTACATGAAGTTTAGTTAGACTTCTATATAGTTAAATAAACTTACTATCAACAGACGCCTAGGCGCCTCGTGTATGGCAGCCAAACAGCCAAAGACGGCAATGATCACTATGACAACGCCCAGGCCGATTATAAGACCGCCAGCGACATTCTCACCAATGCTAATCGTTGTGACATATGCACTGAAAAGATAAACAGATGGTAACTATAAGGCATTACATTAGATCATACCATTTAGCTCACAGAAAGAAAATGCCAAATCCAATCAGCACCAGGCCAAGAACCTAATGAAAAGAAAAGAGAGGCAGGTGTGCGAGTTAGATACAAGTATATGAATATAAGAGACTTGACTCACCGCATACACAAAGTTAAGCAGAAGCAGCAGATGCTTCACTGTAGTATCCGACAGGCCCATTTTGCACTCTTCTTTAAGAATGTTGTTGTTGTTGCTGTGGCAATGCAATAAACGAAATTGAGACAACCGACAACTAACAACTGACAACTGACAACTGCCGAGGCTGTTGCTGTTGCGCTGATCTAAAGGCGCAGCTGTCTCAACTGACTGACTGACTAACTCACTAACTGTTGAGCTGACTGGTTGCTATTTAAATCAGCGAAAATGAGCTGAATGCATTAAATAGGTATTACGTATATGGCTATAGCCAGTTTTGGACTGTGATTTTATATCTGTGAGATACACAAACCAACCTTGTCTACCTCTACTGACTGACCGCTGCGTTTCAGTGGCGTGAATCAACTGAAACTGTCTGTATTTTGTTTCTGAAAATACGCGTAGTACTACAAGCAATATTCTATCCTCTACACACACACACACACACACACACACACACACCACACACACATTGTTTTTCATCTCAGCTATTGATCTATGTATAACAGCGAACAGAGAAAATTAAGAGCGTTGAACCGCCCACATCTCTGCGCTTATTGGGAAAAGGCGAAGGCGCTTCTCAGCTCTGTGTGTGTATGTGTGTGTATATATATATATATAAGTGTGTGTGTGTGTGTGTTTTTGTTTTTCAATTTCAATTTCATCTCTCGGCATTCTCGTTTCGGCTTGTTATTGTTATTGTTTCCATCCAAAAAAAAAAAAAATACAAAAATCTCAATCCTACTCATTTTATATTTTTGCTGTATTTATTATATTTATCTTGCAGTCAACACAAGAAATTAGTCAATAGCAACAGGTTTATTTTTTTTTATTATAGTTGTTGTTGTTGTTGTAATGCGTATTTGTTGCGTGGGATTTTTTTTATTGCATGCGATGCGCTGGCATTGAAATTGTTTTTTATCAATGAATGAAGATAGTAAAATATTTCATTAACTATTTAAATTTACAATCACAATTGCACAAGAACTAACTAAGAATAAATATACAAAGACAATAATACAGGATGCAGTGTCAAAGAGTCAACAATTACAAGTTAAATTAATTACTTAATTCAAGTTTAACTATTTAATTATAGAAACGCACGCGATCACGATGATTTCGTATGCTATCCACCAAATAACAGGTAGCCACAGAGCCGAAAAACTACAAAAGGAAAAAAAAACAATAAATAATTAATTGCAATTTAAGTTAATTAAATATTAGTTAATACTATTTAGCTAATTACGCACCTCAGTAATGATTAACAGCCAGCTGAGCGTATTGAAATTGGCTGTCTTTGTGCTCACATATTGCTTGAACTTGAGCTCACAGCCATCCATGAAGAGATTCAGGGGATTCGTGCAGTCCTGATCCAAACAGCAACTGGCCGGCAGTTCCCTGTCCAGCATTATATAATCCTCAGCGCTGTTGCGACCACAACAGTGTAGCTAATGAGGAACACACGTGATTGAAGCATACAGCATTCACATCAATCCAATCGAGAACTCACCCACTCCTCGTAAATGTTGAGGGTGTTGTTGCTGCTGCGATGCGTATCCCAGAGCTCGTCAAAGCCCTGTCTCAGGCTCTCCGGCATGACATCTCTGCTGGCCGCAAAACTAACGCTAAACATGACAAACTGTATGACCAAGAGGAGCAACAATAGCACTGCGTACTGCAATGACAATTGATTAGTTAGTTTTGTCAATTATAAATATAATTGAGACACGACTCACACTAATTAACATTTTCTTGCACTCCTTGGCCAGGCCAATGAGGCCAAAGATGCTGGCCAGAATGATGACAACGCCAAGTAGTATACAGAGTATGGCTGCCAATCTCTCGCCATGATCCATGGCATTTGGCTGCTCGGCAATCGTGTCCAGCAGCCAGATGCCATACCAGATGAGCAGACAGCCATTAAGCTATTTGGGTAATGTGGATTTGGGATTAGGATTTCAATACAAATTCTTTTGGCAAATCAATGTCACGTTTATTTTTGGCTGCTCAACAACGCAGTTGATGTATTGTCCAACTTACAGCATAGACAACATTGATGACACACAGTATATAGCTGAGCAGGCGTATTGTGCAGTACATTTTCGTTTAGATTACACTACACAACATGACACAGTAGGGATGACACTTGTAATTAGTTGAACGTTAAACGTTTCACAACAAACAACAACTAACAAAAAAATTAATATATATATTTCTCTAATGCGGCACACCTTGAGCAACGGCAATGGTCGCACGGCAAATACTCGGCAACGACTCATAATCTGAATTTGAATTTGTTTGGCCGCATCTTGTGGCGACGCGTCGCTGTCAGTTGGACGATTAACCCACAGTTCTGGTCGCCAGTCGACGGCCAATGCAATAGCCAAAATATATACAAAATGTCTCAGAGAGTCGTCGTCGTCGTCGTTGTCGTTGTCGTTGTCGTTGTCGTTGTCTACACGTTGAATACATAAAGTCAATATCAAAGAAAACTCAGCACAAAGAATCAAAAAATTAGCGTAAGGCGCCCACGCGCAAACAGAGCACACATGTGGAGATAGATACAGATACAGATACAACTAGAGATACAGCTACAGATACAACCAGAGATACAGCAACAGCAACAGCAACAGCAACAGCTACATATATAGATATGCATGCAGAAGAACGGAAACTGCGGGCTGCCAAGAGTTGAGAGCCAAATTGTACTATTTGGTCAACACCGAAACAGAAACAATGATGTCAACAAACATATTTGATCTTAAAAGCTGAATTTTCTTGGCTATTTAGCATTGAAATTGCCCTTCAATGCAGCGGGTGGCCAGCGTCTAACACACACACACACACACACACACACACACACATAAATATTCAGCTAAGTTGACAGTTTGATAATAAGAATTTATGATTTATTAGGAATTTATTGTAATTTATTGTAATTAATAAATACAAATCTACATAGTTGCTTTATTGCTTGAAATGTTACAAATTGCAGCGGCCATTACTTATGGCAGGCACTGTGCACAGTTTGTTGAGAAATCTTATCAAAAATAAATACATGCATATAAATATTTTGTATATATACGAAAGTAGACATCGAAATGGGCTTGAACACTGCCTTCTTCTTTTTTTATGTTGGCACCTGTTGTTGGGCTCTCTTCGCTGACTCAGAATCGGAATCAGAATCGGAATCGGAATCGGAATCGTTTGTTTTATTGCATTTTATCAGTTGATCAATTTGTGTTTTGTTTGTCTCGTTTTGTTGATAGTTGAACATGAGGTAGACTAGCAATTTGTTCTGCAAATTCGATTCGATTAGTGTATTGTATTGTATTTGCACAGTATTGAGAATTCTTTGGCCTTGCTTTTGAGTATGCGCATTGTGAAGAGTGCTTAACAGTGTGAACTTATTTCGGAAAGTATTTGGAACGTCTCCAGCGATTCACAATACTATTGCCCAGCACATAGGCGAGCAGAGCGCAAATAATCTACAAAATAAAATATATAAATATTAATATATATAAATGTGAAATGTATATGTTATAAATAATCTACCTCTACACCGACTAGTGCCAATGAAAATATATTGAATGCCGTCCAGCGCTCGGCAATGTAGTCCAAGAACTTTTGGCGACAGCCCTCCAAGTTAAGTTTATCCGTGTCGCTGTTGTAGCAACTCCGCGGCGGCAGCAGATAATCCTTATAGCCACTATTGCCACAACAATCGAGCTGTGTATGACAGAACAAAAGCAATCAGTTAACATGTGTAAGGTGACACTTCCAACTTCAACACACTTACCCAACTCTCTAGGCTCGCTATTTGGCTAACATTTCCGGGCTTAATTGGCACCGGCTGATCGTGCCAAAGCTGATCGAACGTCTTGTCCACATTGATGAGCAGTGATGTTTGGAATATCCAAAAGAAACCCACCGTCAGCACTTGCAATACGATTAGAACAATCAATATGACCACAAACTATCATTTCAAATTAAGGAAGTGAAATAAAATGTTAATTATTGATTATTGTTGCTTATCAGTGACTGTAGTAGCTTATCACTTACCGATTTTGTCATGCGACTGCTCTCACGTACCGCCCCCAAGGTGCCGAAGAGCGAGGCCAACAGAATAATGATGCCAAAGGCGATGATGATGAAGGCGGCTGTATTGAAATGTTCAAACTTGATGATGACGTGCAGTCCAATCCCAATAACAACAAGACCAAGCAGCTAAAAGAGTGTAAGAACAAGTTAGACATCAATACGTATATTTACTTCTTATTAGGGCCGTCAACATGTGTTGTGAATTTCAATTGTCGGCTTTATTGATGGACTATTAAAATTTGGTTAGACAGTGCGTATGCGTAATAAGCAAATTCAATTAATACGCGTCTTATTATATCTGAATACCCCAAAGCAAAGCCAAGCAAATACATTGTAGTTGTATTTCAAATGATACTAGCAATAAGTTAGCCTTCGCACAAATTTTATTTTCAGCATTTGCAGCTGACATCACTCATACGCACTGTTGTCGCGCGTATTTCGTGTTGCGTATTGCGTATTGCATTTAGCTTTTCCCTTTCACTAGTTTATGTTTGTGGTGACTCTTTCGTGCACAATTAGCTCGAATTAGTTGCATGCACCGTTGGTTGCCATCGCAATTGCAATTATAATTTGAACAATGAATCATTTTGGTTGCATGCCTTCGGCAAATGTAAACAATCTCGCATTTGGCACACTTGGCACACACTTGGCAAGTGGCTATCGAATGGGAATCGCCAATTCACAAACAGCACATATATATTTTAAATACTTTATGGAATGCGCAATTATTATTTTTACACCTTTTTTCCACAGCAAACTGCAAACATTGTTGTCTTAATGTTTACAAGCGGCAACTTGTTGTTGGCAACTCAATTGTGAATAATATTACAATTGTTTGAAACCAGTTGGGAGGAGGCTCAATGGCAATAGACTTGCCGAACTTCCGCCAAATCGATGTCACGTTAAGTAGCCGCCCCATTGGCTTTCAGTTTTTCCTAAGCGTGAGGTAATTATGACTGATTTGTGCGATTTATCATGTTTATGTTTAGTTTTTTATTCATATTGTTTTCATTTTCGTTCGTTTGATTTTTTTTTTTTTGGGTTTGTCTAGCGCAAACGCTTTTGGCATTTACTGTAATTTGTGTCCATAACTGGTTGCGATGTCTTAAAAGTTATTCTTTACTCAGCTGCGCCTTTTAAGGCTCGCAAGTGTAATTGAATTAAGGTCGGCGATTAATAAATTAGCTGATGTCTGAGTCTGTCTCTCTCTCTATCTCTCTTTGAATTACAATTATGCAAATTATCGAATAGCTAGTACAGACAATTTTAATTGCTGCCAGTTGGCGTTGTACATACAAATGAAGCCCACGTTTTAAAACTATGGTCAAATAAGTAAAAGTATTAGCAGTTGATTGAGTCAACCGCTGGCCATAAAGCATCAAGTGGCCGAAAGCCCAATTTGTATGTGGACAAATGATTAGCAGCCCCAGCAGAGTCATAAATTATTGTCTAATAAAGTGTTTACATCGCACTGCAGATAACAACTCAGCACTCTAAAAACTATAAGCCTTTCGGGCTTCTTCACACAACATTGGCATCTGGCATCTGGTATTATGCTGAAGATACAACGCCATTTAATTGTAATTTATTACACATGGCGCCCAATTGTTGTGTTTGCTCTTGTAGTCGAGACAAGCTGGCGCTGGCATAACTTTAGAGCATTCAGAGTGTAAATGAGCATAACCCATAGAATCAAAGTGACAATGTCAATGTTGCTATGTACGCTTTGGTCTCCACGCTTTCATGCTTCATAGACAACAGCTCAGTCGCACTTAGACAGCGCTCAACTTACTTAACAACTCATTCACATAACCATAAGCAAACATTAGATAACCGATAATGTCACATGTGATAACTCTAGTTATTATCAGTTGGCTGCTTCACGGCAACAGCGAGTGCAGCCATAAAATTTAATTATTATATCATTCATATACATATATTAACTCAAGTAATTCGCTCTAATTTGTCCAGCAGACAAACAATTAAATGCAACAATAGAGTAGCCAAGGTCAGGCCACTAACAAATATATATTTGCACACATATATATACTACATACACCTCGTTCGCTGATAAGCCTAACTGACAACTGATTAGTCTAAGGCGCGCTCAGATCCGCGATTCGCGCTTTGAAGAGGCATACGAACAGCATGTGGCAAGTGGAAACTAGAATAACTACACGAGTGTCATTGAGCGCTGAGTGTTTGGTTGAGATTTATGTGGGTTCACAAAACTCAGACTTGACAACATAAATACATGCTGTACATGTTGGTGCTTGGAAAAACGAGCAAAAAAAAAAGGTTGAGCCCTACCTCAAATGCAGGGGAGGCCTATAGGCACAGCTGGCATTTAATTAAAAGCACGCGGCCGCACCAAATGAAGTAATTTTAAAGCTAAAAACAACAACAAATTGCGCCAACAACATCAACACAACAGCAACACATAGCAATGCTCATCAGTAAATCAAAGTTTACTCGCATGGAACCAATGCGGAAAATTGCGCATACGCCGCGTTGTGCGCGCGTTTCTTTTCAGCATTTCCTTTTGGCAGTCTCTGTGTTCCATATCTTTGCTCTAAGGTTATTGCCGAAAAATATTCATATATATGTTGAATTTTGTAATGCCAGCGTGTCTGAAAATGACATCAACAAATTTTAGTTGATGAAAATAAAAATAATATACAAAAATTGTTGGCGCTAAAGTAAAATAAACCACAAATTCTATGTATATGGCTAGAAGCTATGACCGCCTTTTGCTCAGGGCCAAGTTATTTTGTGGCGTGGGTGACCAAGTTTTATAATTTTTAAATTTTTGCCTCTGAGCGAATAAGCAAATTTTTCATCACATTCTTTGTTTTTTTGTTTTTATTTTTATTTTTATTTTTATTTTGAAACAATAATATAGTGCATAAAGAATGAAAGCAACAAACAATAAATTAAGTGAATTAAGGCATCTGGTTTAATATTAGCAAAGATGGCAAACAATATTTAATAAAATGGAAATATACAATTAGCAATATTACGGAGAGAACATGCTCAACATTTCGGAAGTATTTTATATCGAAATAGATATACAGTCACAACTTGTCGGATCAGGCACACAAAATGTTAAGTTGAACATTTGTTTTAAATTTTATGCCTGAATTTGGATGAGCTGCGCCCAGTCGCAGTCGCAGTTCCAGCCCCCGCCCCAGTTTAGCCAATTAACATAAGAATAACGTAGAGTGTTTTTAATAGTAAAAAAAACCTTCAAATGTAATTGAAATGCTGCCGAAAACATTTTAGCTATTCAATCAAACTGGAAAGACTATCTGGATGTGTAAGTAGAAACTGTTTAAATGTATCTCCTATCGGATTCAATGATATAAAGCTCATTAATTACACAACAATAAATATTTATACGAATTTGTGGAGAAGTCAAGGTTTATTTTATGTACTTTTTTATCACATAAACAATTGCCCATTCTTTGGTCTATTTGCTAAACATCAAAGCACAAACCCTGCTGATAAACTACAGAGTGCGAACGAAACTTTGAACAAGTAATTAGAAATGGAAAATACACAAAAAAGATAAAATATATATTTGTATGTGTATTTTATAATAGCTGCTACTGTAGTTAGTAATACCAAATTAACCTTCAAGTTAGACTAGTTGGACTTTAAAAGAGACTTTCAAGCTGGAGCTAGCAAACTTGGCTAGCTTGGTGACTGAAGTCCATGCCTAATGAAACTAGTCATCTCTGTGTAATTATATCTTTTAATGCTATTATAATTATAAGCTTTAATAGCATTTACAAGAGAGTTGCTCAGCCCAATTTACATACGACATTTCCGACAACAAACCAAAACTAATCCCTTGGCCAACTGCCTATTGTGTGTGTGTGTGTAGCATCTCGGGTTACCGTCAATAAATGTCTTAAACATAGTATTCGTCTACTCACCACATATATTATATCCCATATCAGTGCAAATACTTTCAATAGTTTTGTGGAACACGCCATTTTGTTGTGCTGTGTTGTGTTGTGTTGTGTGGTGATCTGTGTGTGGTTCGCTTTGCCAAAATGCACTCTTTATATGCTATTTATAAATATTTAGTATGTTTCCAATGCGAAACTCTGAAGAACTGTGTATGCTTTTGCTGTTTCTTTTCGTTTTCGTTTACGTTTACGCTTTTGTATTGTTTTCACTGCTGCATTTAGTTGGCCCAAAGCACTTGGCAACGCATTGACAGTGCACACACTTGTTTAGAAATTCAAAATACTATTCAATTTAACGGTCGCTCTGGAAACCAAACCCGTCATGTTCGCGCACGAATGTTAACTGATTTGTTGATAGCGAAAACTTTTAGCGAAAACCAAAAACAATTTTCATTTGAAAATGAAAATGAAACGGCCGGCCACAACGAGCGGAACGCGCGGAACTGAAACAGAAACTCGCGCGTGCTATCGCCATTGCATGGGCGTCGCACAAAAGGGGGCGCAACGTCTCGCGCTGTGTGTAAAAAACAACAAATAAACGTACGTATATATTTAAATAAGCCACAAAAACGACAACAAGTTGTGTGCTGCGCTATTTTTAAAATAGTTTACATACTTTTTAGCGCATTCAATTTGATTTATATATGGCAAACTCTGCGTTGTATGAGGGGAAGGGGAGAAGAGAAAAAGAGAGTGAAAGCTGTTATTTATTTAGTTGTTGTAAGCTTTGCACTTGATGATTCATTTGATATTTAGACAATGTATTAGGTCAGCTAAAGAGTTAGAGAATACAACAATGTGTTGTTGTATTCCATGATTTTTTAATATATTTAATTTTGTCAACATGCGTATTTATTAATAATAATAAAAATTATATTCAAAATAAATTAATTCACAGTACTTAAAATAAGTTTATATATATATATATGAAATGCACTCAAGGCAAACATATTGTTAACAATATTGAATCTGTAAGCACATGTAGGTACTTCTGTCTGGCTATAACATTCAATTTATGTTGAATATCGCCTTAATTTTGTATAAAATATATAAATATATATTTAAAGCAATTCAAATTCAACAAATGCACTCCTTGAGCAAAACTGTATCCCTCTGTAGTGCCAAGTTAGTAGTAAGAGCGACGGTGATCATTGCGTATGCTGTTGCACAGGCCGCAGGATACAATGCTAAGCAGCAGCTGCAAGAGAAGATTCCAATTGAGATATATATATTTGATTATATTTATTTATATGGGAAACTCACCTCAATGGCGACAAGCACCCAGCCGAGTATGTTGAAAATCTTCAGAAGATGTTGCCAATAGTTTTCGAATTCCACACGGCAACCAGTGTGAATTAAATTGTCGGGATTGCTCTTGTCGTGGTTCAGGAAGCAGCTTGCCGGCGGCAGGCGCTCGTTAACTATATAATCCTGTGGACTACCGCGGCCACAGCATTGGAACTGTAAATAATATGATATATAATAGACACTTGCATATATTTCAATGTATTCTTAGACTTACCCAGTTTTCATACAGGGACATGGCGCCAGGACTATCCAGCTCCTGCTCCCAGGTGGCTTCCAATGAGTTGGCTAAATTCGATGATGCTGTGTTCTCATTTGTGGTGAGCACAAACAATAGTGCTGCCTGAGCAATAATTATCAGGTACAAAAACGATATAAACTGTTGATAGAATTGTTCACATCGTTAGCTAAGTCTCAAGTCGTTGTTAACGTGGATGACATAAGCGATTACGTCTACTTACGGCCACAGTGCAGCAGACGTGCTCACGCCAGGCAGCCAAATAGCCCCAGAGAAAGATGAGAATAGCGGCTGCGCCAATGGCTATGTAGGTTGACGCTGTCATAAGGCCAATATCATTGACATCGTAGGACATCAGCACATAGGCTCCAAAAGAGATCAACACCAGCGCCAGCAACTGTAAATAAAACAAACTTAATACAATAAATAATCCATTTATGTATACAATAATGTGTGCCACCGAACTCTACACTACTCTGTATGTGTTTGAGCTTACTCAAACCAATTTATAGTTTATTTCTGAGTGTGTGTCTTTCCCTCAGGCTAAAGCACCGCATAGGCGACAAACTGTCTAGTCTGACTGGCGTCATCAGAAGAAGAAAAAACAGGCGCCAAAAGGGAACATTTATCGACAACAATAAAGCAATATGGGTGGAGCTGCTGACTGAGTTTTGCTCCTTGTTTATCCTTAACAAATACCATGTTGTCATATGGAGAATGATAGATACAGGATACAGGCAAGGTCCTTTAAATGACATTGACGCTGTCATTCTAATTAATAGTTCAACAGATTGAATATTCAAGATTAAATATCTATTTGTATATTTTTAAATCTTATACATACATATATTTATTGCAATTTAATATTAATTACATATCATTTTGTAGATACAAATATATGTACATATGTATATTGTGTTTATCTACATGAGTTATGGACATGTGTCTCTCTTAGTGCTTACTCATACCTGGATAGATAAGTTAAACATGAAAGCTATCCCTCTCTCTCTCTCTGTCTCTCACGCACACAAACATCACTCTCATTCTACCTATATTCTGTCTCTCTGCCTCTCTCTCTCTGGTCTGCTTAAGGTAAATAAATCTCTGTTTGGGTTGATTTTAAACAATTTAAGAATTACAACGTTAAATGCAAACATTTTAAAATAGTTTGCCCACTTTACAAGGCATTAAATTATTTATAAATTTAATTGAATTCAAGGAACAACTTTATAAATTTTTAAAACAGTATAGACGTATAGAAGTAGACACAGGAAGATCTCAACTAAAGAGAATCTATTATTCTGTTATTTAGGCATTTTAATATATCAATTTCTTAATTAAAATCGACAGATACAACGTTTACAAACAATACAAAACAATTTAATTAAATTCAATATACATACTACTCATATAGTATTTACTTTTCAATTATATGAAATTCTCAATTTAACAATAAACAAGATGTATTCAATATTAATAATCCCATTGGACTGTTGAATGATTTGCATCTGATGCAAACCACATTGTTTCATAAATCCTTGACTTCAGGCCTAACTGGCATGTGTTTATTCTCCGCATTAGTTTATAATAAAAAATTTGCTAAATAAACTAACAATCGAAATGCAATATTGTAATCATATTGTTTTATAGAGTTTTATTATAACAGCATTCTCATAAACTATGCAAATTTTGAAGGTCTTCGTTAGCGCCTTGAAATTATGATAACAAATGAGCATAACTCTCTTACAAAAAAAAAACAAATACAAATAATAAGAGTAAATTGAGACTGAGTGACCAGTTTATATCTTAATTTCCATCAACAATACAGACTGGAAAATTACGGTTATTGACACAATTGGAATTGTAAGTACAATTGTAGATGTCACTTGATAATAATTTATTTAACTTACCGTACATAATATATGCAGGGCATATACGAAGACCTTTAAACCCGAAGTGGATGCCATTCTGAACTCACAAGTTTTAAGTTATATTTTAAAAATACTTTAAATTCCTGTATACAATGCGAATATCTCGCTCTTTTTGGAAGCGAAGACACTTGTGGAGGGCCAACAAACTTGTTTTTGTATTCGCTTTTAAATGTGTCACTTATGCTCAAATATATTCGATCTCTCTCTCTCTCTCTCTCTCTTGAGTTGCGCTCTCTTAGCACGTTTGATTGTGATATGAGATCATGGAGTAACCTTTCTGTGCAAGTTTGATCATAACAAATATTTTATTAAAATATTCACAATAAAGAGACATATGACGACAACACTATTTATAATTAATTGCGAACTTTGACTGGCGCCCACATGTCACACACACTTAGATATACGAGTATATAGTTCATTAGCATATTTTATTAGTGCGTCTATGTTCAAAATAGCTACATATACACAAATATAAGAATTTCGTGCGACGATTGTACAAGATTTAAAAATGCCCCTGTTCTCCTTCGCGACCAACAGATAACTGAGCTGCCGAGACTTTCTGTTTGGGCGCGTTGCCAGCCAACCAGCCGGCAAATGAGCTTTTATGAAGATTTGAGTTTAGCATTTCTGTCACTTGTGACGTCACTAATGCATTCAGTTGTAGGTAAAAGCGTACAAGCAGATAAACAAAAATTGTGAACTCGGCAACTCTCCAGATTACAAAAAAAACGACTTTGAAATGTTACCTTCTTGTTTAAACACCATGCTCCTCATGTTGAGTAAAGCTTGTTCACATGCCAGCTTTTAAAAAGCTTCGCAACCAAAAGTACAGCGGTGTGCATGATTGTAGAAACACCACCAAACTAAAGAAATAGATAAATTAAGAATGAACATTAAATATAATATAGTAACTGTAATATTTTTATTATTTCAATATCTTTAGAATGCAAATTTAACGCAGGAGTATCAGATACATTTATTTATGCACTAATTACAAAAATTATAAACTGCTAAAGAGTTTCTCAATATGGTAAATTATTCAAGGCGATTCTTAAGGAGTTAATCAGCATTCCTACAAGAGTTAAGAGTAATTAGATACATATGTCAGTTTTCTCTTAAATGAAAAATAATACCTAAAGGGAGAACGGTTGCCCAACGAGAGAGCACATGAAGATAGTTCCAGAAAAAGAAGAGCATTTGAAACAGGCATATGATTAACATAAAGACCGAGGCCGAATAGCAAATGATAATAAGTTTTTTCTGCAACAAAAAACGTAATTTAATAGCTTATTTAATGCAAACAGTGTCATAGAAAACTAACCTGACACTTGAAATAGTTTATTATAATCCCAATTGAACACTGAATGCAGGATGTTCCTTGGAGCATGGCTAAAAGTAGATCCTTGCATATACCGAAGATAAGACCTCGACCTGCAGGGACAAATAAATAGATATTTATTCTGAATAAATATGAATAATTTCAAATAACCTGTCAATTTATAGCCGAGAGCCAAAACGTAAGCATACCAAACTATAAAAATAAATATTAAAATAATAAAAGGCAATATTAATAGAGCCAAAAATGGTAATATTTGGCGAGCTGATACCATTCTTCAACCTTCTTGGAATGTAAACTAAATGAAACCTTCATACGACGTTATAGAAATGAATGTGTACATTTGAGAATTTATTGCCATAATATTGACTAATTAATGCATTAAGTAGCATAATTTGCTTAAGTTTCGATCAATAAAATAACACCTGTTGGCATTTGGATTAAGCATTAGTTTCCGCTGGATTTTGAGTGATGTTCGCTGCAGGCTTGCGTCGTACTTTAAAGAGATGATTTGCCACGAATATAAACGAAATGATAAGAAAAGCTGCAAGACTTGCATATTAATGAATAAATCAATCCAATAACTCAACTCAAACTTACCTACGCCAAGGAAATTGGTAATAATATTATTAGAGCTATAGAACGAATTATAGCAGATAAAATTAAGGCAACTGCAACAGGTCAGAGCTGCCTGAAAGAGCAGCCACCACTCCAAGTAGTATATGTTCTGCATAAGCAAAAATATGAGATGCCAGCTAATTAGGCCAGTATAAATGTTACCTACACGAAAATCGGCCAACACAATAAATGGAGCGGCCAACACAGATGGCAGATAAAATGTATATAAAGCATATGCGCCGTAACATTCCTCGACATACTCTCCACCTTTAGCAAAATAGTAATACATATTATTAAGAAAACAAAGGACAATTAATCATTGTTCTGCAGGCATTACGTTACCTTTCGGCGGCTCGTCAGTGTCGCAATCATCGTAGCATCGAAGCACAAATGTAACAATAACAAAAAGTATGAAAAAATTATAGATTAGGGAAAAGGATAGCGCTACCACGCCCACAGATTTCCAAATTGTACACATCTTAAGCTATTTGCGTCTATAATCCCAACGGTGTGCTCAACAAATGCCACAAAGGGTTTACAGCTGAACTAGCTTAAGACCATTTAATTAATATGAGAGCATTCGGCTTATAAATGAGGCTATCAATGTGGCCAATTTATCGTAGAACCCAATGTAGTAGACCCTGGTACCAGCGGGTATTGGTACTAATAGACCTATCTGGCCGGTTTCCAGGATCAAGGGAGTTGCGACAAGACTACAAATTGCTTATCTCACTCGAGTACTTTGGGGTCAGGCGAGTGCGTCAAATTGTAAATAAATAACAAAGTATTGTGTGTATTTGGTTTTTTTATTGTATACGTATATAAATAAGTTTTAAATGCTTTATTCATTCACGTTGTATGCAATTCGAGTTTGTCTGTCGTGTTTCAATTTACAATGTTAAAACTTCAAGAGATTCCAATTTACAAATATAATGATGAACAGCTTTCTATGTATACATATATAAATCTTTTAATATCTGTTAATACATATAAATAGATATAGATATACATATATATATATATATATTTATGAATATTTCTTTTTGGACACTTGTTTATCAATTTTCAACTGGTAAAAATGTAGATTTACATAGTCTGTTTGTATAAATTATACAACAACAAAATATATGCAATTGTAACAATGAGATTGCTCTTATCAATTCGTAACTTTGTTGTAACAGTGTCTGTGTGTGTCTGTGTATTGGTATTGTTTTCTTTTCTTTTCTTTTTAGACCCGGTACCCAAAGGGTACAGGGGCTTATCTTTTCTTTAGCTTTGTACAACGACTTTGGATTCGTTTTATTATCGCGTGAATTAAGTTTAAGAGCAATTATATACGAAAGCGATGGTTAAACAACATGTAAGCGCCTTATACTAGGTATTTCTTTCGTTATTTCTTTTCAATTGTTTCTTCTCAAATCGTTTTTTTTAACATATAACTTAAATGTTCAATTTTTCAACCAAATGGTTTGCTTTAAATGTATTCTTAATATTTTTCCTTTTTTTCAATTTCTTTCTGTGCGTTCTACGACAATACATATTAAAAGAGAATTAATGCGAATGTGTGTGTGTGCCATATATGGTGTGTGCCACGAAAGGTGTGTGATTTATGATGTGGTTTATGCTTTATATTGGCTTTTATGTTTTGTGATTGTAGCAATCGCATTAGTAGCCATTGCGGCGCTTGTAGTTGCGCACATTGTTGGCCAAACAGCAGGCGAAGATGAAGCCAACCAGCTACAATAATGTAATAAGATTTTGATTAATTGACAAAATCGACAAATTGACATCTGAAGCTCAACTTACCTCAACGACAATCAGGCCGATTCCAGCAAACTTAGCCACTTCAGATTTGCCGGACATGAAGTTGACAAACTTATCGTGGCAACCACCATAAATGTTTCGTGGATCCAAGCAACTGCCATTGCAGCAGCTGTCCGGCAAGGATATCTGTCCGTTAAGGAAATAGTCCTGAGGACCACTGCGACCACAGCATTGCAGCTAAAGGAAAACAAAAATTCAAGGATTAGAAATTATAAATGAAAGAGATATGTATGTATGTATTTAATGCTTACCGAAACCTGAATAGCATCAAAGACACCTCCTTCACGCGCCTTATTGGAGTCCCAGGCTTGATTAATAACATTGCCCATGGCGGTATTAATCTTCTCCTTATTGACGAACAACAGCACCACCATCGTCAGCTGCAGTATGAGAAGAACCAGCAGGCAAACGGCATAGCTCATAGTCATGCAAACGGATTCGCGAATGGCACCACAGCATCCCAGGAACGAGATGAACACCACAATTGAGCCAAGAGTAATCAATGCAATTGGCAGCAGTGCCTGCGGTGGGAAACCGACCTGTCCATTCACCTCAATGGTCCCAATACTATTCAGAATGATCACGCCATACACAATACCCAATATGCCGACAATCTGCAAAAATAAATTGAAATATTTATATAGAATCATATAGAATATCTTAACTAAGGTTATGTAAATATAAATTTGCTTTATACTTATAATCTCTAAAGTAATACTAGCATTAAGCTAAGCTATGCCGAAAAATTATCTCAGCATTATATAATTGAAAGCGTACTTCCGGCTGCGTAATATCACACTAACTGTTCCCCATTCCACTTGCCATGTTGTGGGTGAATCATTCTCTCAACTTCTGGATGAATCGGTAGCATTGTCTCCATAACTTCCAATAAGTAAAACTGACTCAACTACGACTTGTAGTAGGTGCAATCAATGGCGCAGTTACAGTTGCAATGTTGCGATAATTTTGTTTAATAAAGAGAGAGAAACATGGGCATTATAACAAGCGTTAATTACTACTCAGACCTAACGGACTGACCTCAGGGATAATAAGGGACAGAAGTCGTGGGAAACGACTATTAAAATTCGAAGCACCGTAAGCACAGAGCTTACGTAATGCAAGTAGTGTTTGTTGGTTTAATTTAATTTAGTTTATATTAGTTAGAACTCATGCTAACATGTGGCTGTGCTCTTGGGGACAAACGACATTAAGCATACGCACAGTGGTACAAGCACAAATACTGATTAGATAAGGAATATCCCATGGTTTGATAGCAACACAATCTCTTGCAAAGAAAATCCAGCTGACGTCTATTTGATGCACTTAAAGTTCAAGGTGCAAAGCAATTTACGTCAAATTTATGCAAATTGTGTAATTTGAAGCGTTATTGTTGTTTGCTGAGAAGATACAAATGCATTTTGCCCAACAATTTGGATCTGTCAGAGTATAAGCTGCCGCAGTAACAACAATTGTTCGCCAATTAATTGAATTTACTTGATTTAATTATTGTACACTTGTGCTTGCCTCGTCATGGCCATGTATAAATCTGTATTGTATGTGTATCTCTATCTACATATGTATGCATTATTATTATTTGTATCTGAAATCTGTGTGGGCTGCTTCATTTCACTCATTAAGCGCCATATCAGAAATTCTTGTAGGCGGACGAGAAATATAATATTGAATTGAATTGAAACGAACGTCAAAAGCTAAGAACATTTTATTGTCCAAATCTCTGGCATAATTGACCCAAATAAGCTGAGAGTACGAGTTAGCCACACAATAGCCGCACTCGTCTATAGAGTCTGTTAATTGTTCCACTTTCACAAAAACAAAAGCAATTTCCTAATGAAAACATCACGTGCAAACAAACAGCTCCAATGATTAAGGCCTGTCTCTGTTTTGAGAACTCGTAGTCAGATAATATCTACATTTACATTATTTTAACGCTTAAAACTAGCACGCTCTAATGACGTCATAGTTGTTGGCGTCTGTAAGTATACGAAATGCAAATAAGTTAACAAAAAGAAAACCCACAGAATCTTTGAGGAACAACCCTCAAGTGCAGTCATCAATTGCAATAAATAAATACGCACAATTGTGCAGAGAGACAAACATGAACCACACCCAAAACAAAAATGAAATGAAAGTGAAAAAGCGACTCAACGACACCGAATTGTGGGGTCTGTTGCTTTGTTGCTTGTGCTGTGAGTATATCGCAGTTATCACAGCGAAAAGAGCACAAGAAGTGCCGATGATGAGATACAAGATACGAGTCTCCATGTACATGGCTTGTGCAACAGGACGTATGCGTGATACGAGTGAGCAACATGCGACATTTTGATTGAAAGCGTACAGCAATTTACCAAATAATTACACATTAAGCTTATTTATAGTTCTATGGCATGGCAAAAATAACACAACAAGCACTCGCACTCGCACACACACACACACACATGCACAACAAACTACTAGTTTGGCGAATTGATGCTTGAGTTCACAAGTCGATAGTCGAGTTAGCAACAATGTTTGTATAAATGTTTGCATTTGAAGTGCTTTGTCAGCTGCGAAGCCAGCAAAAAGACGCTTTTACTTTATTTGATTCATTTGTTTTGTAATCCAATCTTAACCGTATTAATCGTAAATCATATTTTTAAATAAACAAACGATTAAATTCCATTTTCCATATCCATTCCATTTGCATGCTAACTGGCAATAAAACGCAACTCAACTTTCTGATAATATTCATAATTATATACACTTTATATGCATTGCGATGTTCCACAGCTGATGACAGCATTATAACACACTGCGGTGGGTTATAAAAATTGAATTAGTTTAATTTCCCCAGTGTATGAATGTTCTTGGAATGACTGCAGAAATTATTAATAATTACTTTAGAAAAGAGAAACTTACAATCGCTTAAAGTTTGACGCTTAGATAAAGATCAAAATACAATAATTTATTGCTTGATGTGGGGCACTATAACGAATGGAGTAAAGTCAATTAATGTCAATTATTTAAAACAATTGAAAGAGCATTAACATTTGGGTGTGTGTTGGAGTAAGGGTTAAGAAACTGTTAAAATGCCTGAATATTTATTGGCAACAATTCGGAGAAGTTCATAAAAAAAACCGCTGAAAGTGTTAATTAAATATAAATTATTGTTTCTGTGTAGAGTTTCTCACAAATCAAAGTTGATATTACGTCTCAACAAATTGACAAAGTAAAGCTTCAAAAAATGATCAAATATATATTACTTATTGCAATTCTCTTGAGCCAGTTTTATCTCATTTGTCTTTGTTTTATTTTAACACAAACAGCTAAAAAAAAAAACTGACTTTGAAGCTCAAGTTCTAACTCACTCGATACTCAAACGTGTTGAAAATACAAAATAAATATCTCAAACCAGTAAATGAATCTGGGTGTTTGTATAGGGGATACACATACATACATATATATATATATATATATATATATACCTGTACCTGTAGTTTCCCTTTTGTATTTAACCAACCGAATTGCACAATGTTTTTTGCTGCTTTCTCGACCGTTGCGATATATATTGTCATAACACGGGGGGTATTATCATTTGTTTATTAACTATGTCACATATTTTCGATCTTATAAAGCATTCCTTATAAAAGAAATCTATATTTTTAACGGCTGCACCATTTAGCTTAGCTCAGTTGAAAGTTCAATTTCAGTAGCATAATTAATATGGATTAATTTAAGTTGTGTTGTCTTTATTCCAGGCAAGAGTATTTAGACTTCGACACATTGCCAAAAGTTGTTTTTCCTGTTTGTTTGTATGAGTTGTCTGGCCGAGCGACGCTCAAAGGCGGCTTTTTGTTATGGCCTGTTATTTTGCTTGCCTGTACTGTGAAGTATGTTATATATGTACACACACGCACACACTGATTCAGATATGTATACACACCTGAACCGGGGCTGCACGTGTAAATGTTAACTATGTAAATAGCTTGTACTTATTCCACAAGTTGCCATAGCCAACTCAACAAGTTAACTCTGCTGCTTTGCTGTCGGAATTTCAATATTTACTTATTTTTAGCCCATATGCAGTAGTTATCTTTCGTTTTCTGAATCACAAGGTGTCAATTTGCAAATTTATATATTTCAGTACGAGGTATATAAGTTTCTTTTCAGTTGACAACATTTTTAAGGTGCGTTTTTATATTATTTTTTTTTTTTTTTTGTTAATGTTTGCATGCATAAATATTTGCTTTAATTAATATTTCAAATGCGATCCCGAAACGTAGCCATTTTGTCTGAGGTCTCAAACAGGTCGTCAGCAAGGTTACTTATCGAAGTGGTTGTTGTTGTTGTTGTTGAGTCATACATCTGTTGATCAGAACTAGCACGGCAATTGCCAATTGTGTGTGTGTGTGTGTGTGTGTGTGGTTGTGTGGTTGTGTGTGTCTATATTTGTGTAAATCAAATTATCTATACTATTCTCGGAAACTGCTTCGTTTTTGTCACACTAACTCAAATGACATCATGCATTCATCTTAAATGCATGACTTCGCAAGGATAACATTATGTTCTTATCCATAATATGCTGCGTAAACAAATCTCTAGAGCTAGAGTATCTATGGTAGCTACAACAATGAGGAGCAAACAAACCATTGGAATAACAGCTCATAAACATTGAAATTGATTAAACCGCCTCATGACTCCATCTCTATTGTTTATTTTCTTAATGTTCACATAGCATAGCACAGCACAGCAGCTCAGCGCGGCTCGTCAGATACAGATACAGATACGGCTACAGATACAGATACAGGCACACATACTCATGTATATAGATAAATACACGAATGCTAAGAGCTACTATGTTAGTATGAGTGCGTCTCTCTGTTGGCGATTGGAAGCTGAATACATACATAATATAAAGCGATGATGTCATAGCCGCCAACCATGTCAAACCGGAGACAACGACGACGACGACGATGAAAAAAAAAACAAGTTAGCTTTTGAGTAGCAAACATAGCTAAAGGGAAACTGATCCGTATGTGAGTCTTATTTAAAATACTTTCAGTTCTATGGAACGAATAAACAGCAATAACTGCACGTTTATATTGAAGCATATTCTGAGTAATATTTCAACATGATTTGTCTACAGTTTATGAGGAATTTAGGAATGTATATAATTGTTTTTCTTTTTTTTGGTTTACTCACCGACACGATCGTATTGAATACGAAGAGTATGTACTTGACCATAGATGTTCCACAATCCATTTTGCTAAAGTTTCAGCTTCCTGCAACATATAAAACGTATATTATATAATATAACAAAGATTGCATTGTATTCGAACAAGTTCAAATTATGTAAAACACATTTATTAATTGATCATCAATAGACCGATTAACCGAAACATTTCCATGCGGATATCTTATATAAGTTTAAAGCCATTGCATATGCTTAACTTGATTTATCTCTTTATATGGATTCAGTTAATTAATTGTATGCAGCGATCTCATAAAACAATGGTTTATTTAGTGGAAAGTTGACTTGGCGCCCTAAGCTACAAATATAAACTACAGTTTTTATTAGATTAACAAATAAGACTATTTGAAAAATATTTCAAAGTCATTCATTTGATGATATTCTATTATTCCGCTTTTTTATTTTCTTTTGTGAATCTTTGTTTTTAGTACTTATATATAATATATATATACTTTGTATTTCCTTATTAGTCACGCGTATTATTTTTATTCGTAACCCCCAAGAAGCGGTTCGACCTTAAAAAGGTGTCTGAAAAACACGACATGAATAATAATTATATTAATAACAAAAGCGTTAAGTTTTAGCCCCTTGTTTATTATTTTATAATTTGTTTTTATGAACTCATGATGCGGTACTTTAGTTTTTTACGTGTCAAATGCACGCTGACTATAAAACAATTTACATCAGTTGAAAATTTAGCACATTTACGCCGTTAGCATTGCAATAATTCAGTTGGGTCGTCACAGCAACCGTGGACACAACAAAAAAGTTCCAATGAAGGCTGCCAATAGCACAATGTGTTGTTATGCATGTGTGTGTTATTTGTCTTTTTATATTGATAGGAAAAAAGAAAAGTTCACTGCACTCATCACAGACAACAACACAGTCATTTAATTTAAATAAAATTCTCTTGTGTTTTCTTTATTCACACAGAAGCTGACATTTTAAGTGCGTCGCATCTTTGTTTTGTTGTGCTTTCCGTTTTCAACCACTTTCACACATTCGTCTTTTTTTCAGCCAGCTGCCACTGCAGCAGCATCCCTGCAGCTCAGGTAGTTAAAAACGAGAGCAATGCATATGTATGTGTGCAAGCATATCGCATTCAATTATTCTGTTAGCTACACTTTGCCACTTAATACTTGAAATTACCTTTTTGATATTTCACAACGTTCACGCGCGACACGTCCGACTCGATGAAAAACTGTTTTGAAATTGACAAGGAATTCAGAGTACCAAAAACGGTACCTTATTCTTCATTGGTACTTTTTTTATTTTTCACCAGTGTGAACACCCGCAGCATAAGTAAAAATCCCTAAATTCACATATGCAGCCCCCTTAACAGTCTGTTAGCTAACCATCCTAGTATATACGACAATTTAAAAATTGAAACGGTCACATTGATATTGTTTGCGTACTTTTTAAATCACTCATTTTTTTTTATTACACCAATTTTTTAAAAAACTATCCGGCATAATATTGTATTTCCAAGTTATTCTTTTTCAACATAAAGTATATTACTTACTATGCTAAAGTCTGTTATAAACTGTCCATAATGCAAGTTAAGGTTATGTTTTGCTCATTTGGCTCTGTATTCATACGCCAGACATATATTTATTATGGGAATAGTAATAATTAAAGTAACTTCGATTTGCTGTATTTATTTATAACAATATAATTTCAAGAATTAAGACCTTTGCCAAATTTACATAAATTTATATATTAAAAGAAACATGTGTAAACGAGAAAGATGAAGAGATACATTTCAAAATTGGAAATGATCATTCAAGACATATGTTTATATATATATAAATAATTTTTAATAATTTTGTCGTCTCAGATTGTTTCTGGTTTGGTTAGCCAAGCAGCAGGCAAAAATGAAGGCGACCAACTAAAGGAAGCAAGAATTGTTATTTGTGTTAGGGTGAATCAATAGAATTATTAGTTTTTTTGTATATTTACCTCAACTGCAAGGACTCCCAGACCAGCATACTTAATAATGTTCACATTTGTATCCCATAAGGAGTCAACGGCCGACTTACAACCTGGCTTGAACATCACAGACGTCAAGCTGCAGTATCCATTAGTCGGGGAGTCACAGCAAGAGGCAGGATAACTAGTACCGTAATCAGCAAATCCGTGCAATCCACAGCATTTCAACTAGAAGACATACAAGCAATTGTTAAACAGAATAATTATATTAAAATATAATAAATATAAAAGGCTTACCGATCTCTGCAACGTGTCCATTAAGAGACTATCCGAACTCTTACGTTGATCCCAAATCTTTTGCACAACAGAATCCAGAGATTGTCTTATTTGAACGTGATTGATCCAAACATAAACGATCAAAGCGATTTGGCACAAGAACAAACCCAGCATGACAACCGAATACTAAATAGGAATAGTAACTCTATAATATTATTATTATTACAATAAACAAAACCAAATTCAATTTACCGTTGTAAGGCCACAGGAGCTCTCCCGAATGGCACCGCAGCATCCGAGGAATGCAACGAGGAAGATAACACATCCTAGGACCAGGATTATAATAGCAACACTATTCGCAGTAAATGTTTCGTCGATACTCGAAAAGTTCTTGATCTCAGAGACCATAAGGGAACCAAATACAATGAGTAAGATACCGCATATCTGAAATAGATGTTAATTGAGTTTTAATCGCTATTACTTAAACTCAAGCTCAAAATATAAATTTAATATTAAGAGTTTTATTAATTTGCGAAGTAGGAGGACCGCAGTAATAAGAAAAACTATAAAAAGAGAATGACAAACGCAGTCAACAAGTGCTAAAAAGCCACAAAACCATTCAGAGCGGTCCAGTCATCATAACATGTAAGCATTACTCATCGCGATATCATTCAATCAAGAGGTGATTCGAAACATTCAGCTCTCCAGCTCATTTCATTAGTAGTAATTACGCCGAACATTGGCATGTAATACGTAAAAATCACGACATTCCCAACTATTATAAAGAGCTTTCTCAGTCATCATTAGATAAGATAAACTGTGAACCACTTTCAAAAGGTAGATACACATACAATTGGAGAACCATAACTCGATATATACATATATTCACATATTTGTATGTGGAATACATGCATGGACACATGTTTAAGTCGAAAATCTCGAGTATAGTATTTCATTATTTCAATGAGATAAGATTCGCGTATGCATACAGTATACAAATGCTATACGTATTTGCGGTTCTATAATTGCAAAAGCACAAACAGACGCTTGCAAACATCAGTTAATGCAACTCAATGACGAGCAATAGGGCAAAAAACAATTGTTAACTCTTACCACAAATAATATATTAAATATAAAGAGCACATATTTAACAAACACTCCACCGCAGTCCATATTGCTCTTTTGAATTTATAAAGAATTTGCGGTATAACTGGATAGTTGCAGATGCAAGCACTAACTGATTATTTTTCGAATTCCTACATTTGTTCTATAGGACTCGGTGAGCGAGCTTTTTGTTATCGCAAACTACAGCCAACTTTTTCGATGTTCGAAGTTCGAATTCGACATGAGATCTATTTATTTTAAAGCATACTTTGCGGCGAATTTATAAAACAAATATCGCCGTCTAGAATATTTTTTTTTTTGTTTTTTTTTTTTTTTTTTTTTTTTTTGGTGTGGTTTGCTGCGGATGTGGGTAAGGAATTTCTTTTTAATTTGATTTATTAAAGTGTAGCATCAGTATAGCAGTATTAGTACCTTAACAACCCATGAATAGAACTGTATAATAAAACCAAACCTCATAGCGCATTGTGAGGACTAAAGGGGATAATGAATATTCAGGAATAATAATAACATTATAAATATATATATAGAGTCTCTTATTTAAATAATAAACATATCAAATTTGTTATATATATATTTTTAATGTAATTTTTATTAAACAATTCTTTAAAACAGGATATTTTTAATCTATAATACTTCAGGCCATCTAAGCCGAGACTTGTCTACCAGAATTCGCTCTACGCATGCTGTTAGCCAAGACAGCAGCTATAACGAAGACTATAAACTCATATATGCAAATGCCTAGACCCGCCCAGCGGATGATGTCGGTATTGTTGGTCCAAAAATAGGTAAATTTGGCACTACAACCCTCACGGTATTGATAGATGTTAGCAGGACAGCTTTGAGTGCGGTTTGTGTAACCACAACAGGTGCCGGGGACAGTTTCTCCTCTGGTGGCATAGTCCAAGTAGTTGATGTCACCACAGCAGTCAAAGGTCAACTCCAATGCGCCCATTGGATAATCATTGGCAGCGGTGTTCTCATCCCAAATCGTTGTCACCAGACTCTGCATGTCCTGCAGGAAGGACTGACGGTTGACAGCGACCCAACAGGTGAGAACCAATTGCAGCACAAAGAGTATAAACATCATGGTAGCATACTGAAATATACAATATTATTTTAGTTAATTATTAAACAAATAACTGAACAGTGTTTCAACTCACCGTGCCGGTCAGGCAACCATTCTGACGCCACGTTCCGCAGCAGCCAAAGAAGGATACTATGAAGATGAGAACGCCAAGAACGGTGATACATATGGGAATCGCATTGGTGTCCATCAGTTGTTGTATCCCAGCGAACTGATTAATGTGCGAAAGCATTATCGAGCCCAGCACAATAAGCAGGATGCCAACGACCTAAGAAAAATATTAGGAAACATATTATAAGATTTGAAACTATATAAAGTTAGGGTGAAAACATTATAACAGGTTTTCCGCTCTTCAGCGTTATCAGTGTAACATAGATATATTAGTAATACATCATATGTACACTTATCGCTGCCCATCTATCATAGCATATCACAATTGTAGTACATACATGGCCTTATCAAGTGACTCAGTCATATTCATGTCTCTTGTTTTATTTTTTTGAGTGTTGTCAATGATAACTTGCGATAACAATAATGACAAAAATGTTTTTATATATTGTATAATGACAGTAAATAATCCCCCCTTAAGCTCTTACGCGAGGACATTTATTTTACTAAATAAATGTTTGAATTTATTAACTGCGAAATAGAAACATTTGGTAAAATATTTTTTTGAGTTTCAGCGATCCTTAAATATTTAAATTTAAATTTAAATTCTTCATTTAATTCTTTTTCACAATTAATTGTATTAATGTTTTTAATCGATCCCACATCAATTCATTTATTATATTTTTTAATTTTTATTATTTTATGATTTATCAATTAAGACTGTTTATTAATTAAATCAAACAACATATATTTATCCATCTTAAGTCTATTTTATCACAATTTATTCTGATATCCTTGCGAAACACTTGAACTATATATTCCGTGCTTTAATAAACTTACCAAAAACACTATATTTATAATATATAGTAGAATGTTGAGTAGTCCAGCTAAGCAATTCATATTGAAGCAGTTTTTCTTTGTATATTTCCAAATTAATTTACAATAATTTATATAGTTTTTTTATTAAATGTTATATGGGGAATATTTGAAGACAATTTGCAAATTGAATTTATTGTTTTATCGCGCTTTATTAACGCGTCGTTTACTGAAGTTCGATTAGACTGGCCAACGGGTTGTGCTACCGTTCTTAAATGAACTGAGATCCCGATCGTATCTAGATATTCGCATTTGGTTATCTTATCAAAATGGTCATTTGTATTGATAACACACACAGAAACATTGTGTTAGGTCTTTGTGGCTCAAAAAAAAAAAAAAACAAAATAACCAAATAATATTTAGGGACATTAGTGGGCGGAATAGATATATTCAGTTGATAAGGCATGAATCATCGAGTCGCACTGGAAACCGAACTGGTATCAGCTCTAAAATATTAACAAAATTGATAATGATTTCTGGGAAACTTTGCTTAAAGTTGTACTCAACAAAGTTATCGCCCATTGTGCCACTGATATTGGCCAAGAACTATTAGCCACAACTAAAAATAAAATAAAATAATAGTACATATAGTAGGATAAGATAAGTAAGCTAATATGTGATAGATCATAAAAGTGACAGAACTTTATATAGATTCGTTGAAAGTATTTAACCTATTTGTTTATTGATTATTTATGGCTTTGATGAACATTTTGGCTGGTGATCAATGAATACGAGTGTAAAGAGAGTCTTTGGCTTAACGCTGCTTCCTCATGGCGCTGGCCAAACAGCAGGCAATTACAAAGATGCCAAACTCGAAGAGGGCTATGATCAAGCTGCTCCAGCGAATGAGATCCGTGTTGGAGGACCAGAAATCGTTGAACTGTCCCCGACAGGCAGGACGTGTAACATAGATAGCAGATTCGCAGGTTCGGCTGCGATCAGCATAGCCACAGCAGGAGGCGGGAACGTTTCCATTGTAATCTGCAAAGCCCTCTTTGCCGCAACACTTGAACTGCAATTGGGATAGCACTAAATTAGTATCGATCGGAGCATTGTTCTATGTAATCACTTACAGATAGCTGCAGTGCATCCATGGGATATCCATTAGCGGAATCATTCTGCTGCCATGCAGTCTCCACCAGGTTATTCATTTTGTTCAAAAAGTTATCATTCTCCACAAAGATCCAGATGGACAGGGCCAATTGAAGGGCAAACAAAATGAACATACAGCTGGCATACTAAATTTGAGAAGATGGTATTAGTTATATCCAAGTATCGAAGAGTTGCCACTTACGATTGTGGTGCAGCAGGAATTCTCGCGGATTGTGCCACAGCAGCCGAAGAAGGCGACAATGAAGATGACGCAACCAATGACGATGATGGTAATGGGAATCGTCTGAGCATTGACCGAATCACTGAAGGAACCAAAGGTGCCAATGCTGGACACCATAATGGAACCAACCACAATCATCAATACACCACCGGCCTGCAAATTGATAATTCCAAATTGTATTCACATATTCTTGCACAATCAGGTGTTAATAATCCAGGTACGAGTATTACTTACAACAAACACCAGATTAAGGAAGTACAATAAGTACTTGAATGTCGCGGATAAGCAATTCATTTTGATAAATTCGTTGATTTTTCGTTTGTTTCTCGATTAATTGAAAGTCCGTTCGTTTTGACTGCTCAAGTCCAAGTAAAATAACTCTGCTCAGATCTGGGCATTATTAATGAAATTCGCGCTCCCCAACAATTCGAATTGCTTAACTTATCTCGACACTTATCTTCACATAACAACAATTCGCGTGCAATAGATTCATATGAATAACATAGCAGCTATGTACTAGTACTATGGGCTTATCAATGGACCCTTATCGGATTGTACCCAGATAGAATGTACCGGTTCCACTCTACAACGTGTGTATTATGTACATATAATATAAAGTACTCCATATACTCTTACATATAGTATCGTCAAATGTATATGGACAGAGTTACTGTAAATAGAAGAACTCTTGCGTATGACAGACAGAATCTCTGACTCATTGACAGCTTTTATTATCAACTTATCTTAGGGTAGGACCTTGTCTTTAGTGGGGGGCAATGACTATTTGGGGTCTGCTGTTGATTCATCCGTATTTTGTCCAAGATAAGACGATATTCTAAGTGCATTTGCTGCTAATGTTATGGTTCAACATATTGACTTCAATTACCATCGAGTTATCAGCCTGATAATCGAATTATCATCCCTCAACTGTGACAGGTTCCCCAAAAACAAACTAGCCCAGCCATGTGCATGAGTCAAAATCTGATTATCGAGTACATTTTTTTTTGTTACTGGAAATCACACAACCCAACACAGCGGGAGTCCCCAACCATATCGATAAGATGAATTAATAGCCATAAAAAATTATGCCCATATGGCGAAATACACTTTCAATGTGCACTTAAAATTATATTTACTAAATTTAGTGGCAGATACTAAAAGTCTCTAAGTCTGCGATTAACAGCATTATAATTATACATAAATAAATAATTCCAATGTGCGCTCGATCATTAGTTTTTATAGTAATAGTAAAAAAGGTAATCAACAGAGTCAGCTAAAAGCGAGTGCGTTCGACTGGCATAGACTCGGTAAGTTGCTACTTCTCCTATCTCCTCTTGTGATTATTTAATTATTAAAAATATGATACCCACTTTTAAGTACAGGGTATACAAAGAGATAACAAGACCCACATCTACGGCTATAAAAGTATTTATAAATTTCCAATAGATCAAACGGAAAATGATAATAAAATATCAAACATTCCTGTCTAACTGAAGATTGGGTCATCTTTAATTTAAAACTAATGTTCAAAACGGAAGCTCGTACAATTAAATGATGTTTTTATTGCATTTTGTATAAATAAAAAAAATGTTTACATATATATTTCATTTGTACAGTGCGAAATAGCACAACTTACTATGGAAAATAGTGCAGATTAAAAATATATAAATTCCAACAGATATTGTTATACAAAATGTGCGTAATAAAAATGAATCGATATCGATATTGTAATGGCCATTTGAATCAACAATTATTGGTATTACTTGTATGTATATAATTTGTAAAATATTGGGCAAAATTATTCGTACTTTCGGTTGCAATTAAAATTAGTAAGGCCACGATGTCATCCCCTTGCTCCAGGATCCGCAGAGTTTCCTAATAGTCTGCTCGGCGCTTATAGTTGCGAATGCTGTTCGCCAAACAGCAGGCAAACACAAAGCCCACAAACTGCAAGAGAAGATTAAGTGTGAGGCACAAAACAAGATGCAAGTTGTGTGGCACTTACCTCAATGGCAGCAATAACCAGGCCGGTATACTTGATGATGTCACTGTTTCTATCCCAATAGTCGACAAAGGCCTGCTTGCAGCCGCGACGATAGACGGTCTCCTGGCGACAGTTGTTGGTATCCCTGCAGCATGAGGGTGGGAAGTATCCTTGGAAGGCATAATCAGCAAAGCTACTGCGGCCACAGCACTCCATCTGGGATCATAAGCAAAAATTCAAGCAGAACTGATAATAATCTTTAACTTATGGCAACTTACGCTAATCTGTATGGCATCCATGTAATCGGCACGTCGGGTACGGCGTTCCCAGGCCTTCTCAACCACATCACCCATGATTACCAGATATTTGTCCTTTTGCAACCATATATAAATGACAAACGCCAGCTGGCCAATCATCAGCACAAACAGCAATATGGAATACTACAAACAAAAGATGAACTCCTATTAATATAAATACATTACAGATGCAACAATGATAAAAGGACTCACCGTCATGGACATGCAGTAGGATTCACGAATGGCGCCACAGCAGCCAAACCATGAGATCAACAATATAATTGTGCCCAGCACGATCATTGTAACTGGCACCTGTTGGGTGCGCAGAGCCTCGGAAAAGTCATCGATGTTGTGGACATTGCTGAAGAGCAGGGCGCCAAACACAATCAACAAGATGCCGCATATCTAGGGAACATTAAATAGAGCTTTTAGTTTATACACCTTACCAATTGTTTATTGAATATTAACTAAATATGAAAGCTTTTGCCGAATTTGTCTGTGAGCTTTTGTTTGTTAGGGCAGCAGCCTTTTCCAATTGAAATGCTGATAGAAATTTAAATAGTTTGCAGCAAATTATGGCAAAAATTAAAGAAAATTCAAGTGTAGTAAGAAAACAAGATGTTAATTATGATTAAAAAACTGTCCACAAGACTATTTACTACGGATGTGAGATCTTCTACATCTTCCTATAGCATATTGCTTATTTAGCATATGGTATGAACATTTCAAATAAATAGTATAATATTAATTAGTAGAACAACGATCATCAGATCATAATCATAAGTAATTACGCTTTAAAGTTATGAAAGTCTGTCTGGAGGGGTTCCCTTTGTTTTTTTTATAATTTTCAGTTTGTGTTGATTTCTATAAATTGGTTATAGTATTATTGAGGATTTTCTTAGGAAGCTAAAGTCCAATGTGCCGGCAATTAGGAATAGTTCAATAAGCTTATCAATAGCAATATCTAATCAATACTATAGGCAATCCAATTAAGTAATTTAGATTAAATGATAACCATAACAAATAAATATGCTAAGGGCAACTGTTTGCATTGATTTCGTTGGAATGACGTCAGCAAATAAATTGGCAATATAAGTAATGAACACGTAAATGAAAAAGAAGTAAATAATATGCTAAAGATCAGACTGTAATATTCGCCATATGATTATCAGCATTTTAACCCACTTTTAAATCAATTAATAAGAGCTTGACACGTATATTGACCTATTTTAATGACGATTATTTCGTTTAATTTATGCACAAATTGAATTAAGATCAGAGAGACATACAGACAGACAAACACACAAATAAACGAGTACACGTACTCATAAATGAATGAAATAACTACAACTATGAGTGCGTGCTAACCCATAGTTCAGCCTAAATGAGTTCAAGTTTGCTGTCAACATCGCCCATTTTCCATATCCATATAATTTTCCCAAAGTCTCAACGAAAGCGTGTCGAAATGCAATGTTTTTCAGTTCCAAAGTTTTGACTGCCTGACTGTCTGACTGGCTGACAGTGAGAGAGAGTGATGGACTGTGCGCCAAGTTCATATTTAATTAAGGCAGCTATTTTAAGCCCTCGCCCTCGTCGTCTATATAATTGCGCAAGTTTCCATTTTATATTACACAATTTTTGGCTGCCTTTACGTGACTAGACTACAAATTATTATAATCGTAACAAGACAGTTTCCCAGCCCACAAAAACTATATGTATATAAAATTATATATATATGTACATATATATAAATATTTGTGACTTGTAACTGGTTTTTGGGGTACAGTTCTCAGCCGACATGGAAGCTAAACAATTGCAAAACAAATGGAAATGGCATTGTTATTTAGTTTGTTAGAAACCTGTTGCGGTTACTTGTTAACCTCGTGCAGCTGGCCGTTCTAAGCGTTTGTAGAAGTTCGAGAATCAAAATAAACAACAATTACATCAAAACACTTGTATATGTATATGTATGTATGTATGTATTTTCATACATATGTATGTATGCATGTATACTCAAGCACGCCATAGCCCAATTTTATAATAACGAGTTTTGCATTGTGATGAGCTCAAAACGTTGCCCCTAAACAAACATTTTTGTGAATTGCCACATTCTTTGGATAAACCGGTTTATATAGTAGGCCTGCCTTCACTTTCTCGAGAGCCTAAGAAAAACAAAATACAGTAAAACCTGACTAAAACGGCAAACATACCATACCTCAATTTATTTTTGGCGATTATTAATATATAATACTATCAATTTTAATTGCATTTTCTAATATTTTTAAGTTTATGCCGCTTGTTTTCTTTTATCAGGTTTTACTGTATGTATTGGTACGTATGTAAGAAAACCAGTTATATGGTGAATTGAAAGCTCTAAGTTATGATATCATGCAAATAAAAATCGGATTCGGCTCACCAAATGAAAATGAGATACAAAAAAAAAAACGAATTATCTGTATACAGAATACAATGATCTTACTCACCGAACACAGCAAATTGAATATAAAAAGTATATATTTGACCATAGATATTCCGCAGCTCATTTTGATTGATATTGAGATTCGTTGGTTGGATTGAAGAACTGCAAATGTTTTCTGTTGTTTAAAGAGAGCACAGAAATAAATATGAAATGAAATATGCAGTATATGCATGATATACATATTGTATCATTTTATTTTGAACTATATATGCATGTATATAAAGCGAAATGCACTCACACACTTGCGTTTAGTGTTAACTCATACATACACACACGCACTTATATCATACAAAAAAAGAAAACAATAACAATAATTGTTTATAAAAAATTCTTGCGATCAGTTCGTTCTTCTATAGTTATAACATTCCTGCGAAAATTAACAAAATAACACGTACAGTTTTGAAAATGTTGGGATTACGTTTCGATCGTTGTGCGGCACAATACGGCGACTTATAATTAAATTAGCAAATATCTACGTTCAACGTTTCCTCTGCACCGAGCTTAATCACTAAAGATGGAGAGACGTGTTGTTGCTGCAGCTCAGCGCACTAACTCTGGCAAAAGCATTTGCTTTGGAAGAAGTGATGCCTTGAGCTGATTGAAACGCTGCCAGATGTACGGATAGCGCGATGCCCAGGCCAGCCAGGCTTCCTTGCTTGCCGTGCTGCTCTCCACCTGGCGCAGATGTTTGTAATATTTGTTGTTCTTTTTAAGAGCCGCAGCCACGTCTTGTGCATATTTAGCAAAGCGTAATTTCAACAACGTCTCGGACACATCCAGCAGTCTGTTACCCTTGGGCGGATGTACCAGACAGAGCTGGCAGACTACAAAGTCTTGTGACTGGCTTTTGTTTAGTGGTATAAAGGTTGCTTCACGTCCAACCAGACACTGCTGCAGCCACGAGTAGCCATTGGCATTGACGCGCACACCTGGCAGCTTTACTGGCAGCAATCGGTCACGGCTGGTAAAAAGCGGTATTAGTGGACGATGTTTGATTAGGAGCAATGTGTCCTGATCACGCTGCTGTACGCTGCGAATCGTTCCAGTGTGCATAATACGTTCGTTGATAATGCTTTCGGGTATATGAGAAGGCTGCTTGAACTGGCGCACCAAGTAAGCAGGCTTGCGCTTCATGTATGCAACCAGAAGCATCAGAGTTGAAGTGCCATAGATGGCCAGCTCACTGCCCACTGTGTCTCGCTCCAAGTAATTACATAATCCGTGGTACTTCTCCAAAAGTAGGCTTTTCGTAGACTCCATTTCGATATTGATATTCAATTAAGTACAATAACGCCTGTAAGTGTCGGGGGAGGGTGGAACGTTGAATACTTTATGCAATTTTTTATGACATCATTTTACTTTTATAAACGGCAGCGGCGTCAAAGCAACGTCCTCCAACAGCTTCGCGTCTTTTGGTTATATACGATCAATACTTATACTATATGTATATACATATATATGTTTGCGACGCTGTGGCTAATTTTGTTTGAGATTTTGTTGTCATCTGTAGGTTTTCTTTATGTTTTGCTTAGAGAACAAACGAAGCAACCAACAAGCTCACGTCAGATGGACAAACTTTGACATTCATGCATACCGGCGGCGCCTAAGTGCAAGTGAGACGACAAATGAACGATTCACGATCTATCTATGTTTTCCAACACTTAAAAGCTAACGTCTTGCAACACTTTAGGATCATACAACTCATGCACACACAAACACACCAACGCAAAAGGCATTCAAAAACTCACACACACCTTTGCGTTTTATTTTACCGTATTTTTCGTGTTGTTTTGCGCGCGCTACGTTATGAACTGTTGCCGATGTCGTTACAGACTGAGATCAGCCGCCACAACAACCGCCTGTTGCTTCATGCGGTCGATTGGTCGGTCTCACAGACTCACACCAACGTTATGGGCACGGGCACGTTGGCGTTTTTGGCACTCGGCTCCCACTACATATTTATTGTATACATTATTGGCGCGTAGTATTTGTTTTGTTCATGGCTTCCCCAACCCCGACATATTTAGATGACGATGACATCGTAGCTGTACTTTATAATTGCATTAGCCTGTTTTTTCTTCTATTAATACGTATTCATAAAAACGTTATTTGTCAGCATTTCTTACCAACCTTTTGTTTATTTATTTATGTAAATTCGCTTCGTGTTTGTTTACGTTTTACTTTTTGCTTTTCGTTTTTGGTACTGCGTTTTGTATTACACGCCAATCTTCAAAACGTGTTTCTGTTTGGGGATTTTCTGACCTATGTGTGAGGTTTGATTACCACATAGCCAATCCCTTGCATAAAAGAATCATAAAAGTATCAATTACAATACCGCCCACAATAAACTACTCGGGTTTTAATTTAAGCTCGGCTTCCGCTTTTAATTACATGATGATTCGGCTGTGCACTCGAACTTGGTATTTTGAATTCTAATCGTTTGTGGCTTTTCCTTGACATCAAAACAATAACAACAGTGACGGTTATAACATTAATATCAACAACAACAGCAAGACAGCCAAACGGTTTTCCACGCTATTGTAACTTGCGTAATCCAATCCTATAAACGTGGCTTGAAAGCATACTTTGTTGTCACTTTAAACATACTACGTACATATACAGAATTACAAATATATACATGCATATGTATGTATGTACATACATATGTATACTAGATCTTTTTCATCTGTAATATATGGCGCCGTCACAGTCACCAAATCTAATTAACAACAGCGCACTGTACAATTAACCTCGGGCATATGTAAATGTATTTCCATGCTGACCACAGACAAAATAGAATTATTAATACAAACAGACACACATATGTTCATTATATGAATCATTTGTTGATTTCTTCTGGCGAAAACGGAACAACTCAAAAATAAATAAATATAGCAAGTATAGTTGATAAACAATAAAATTACCATTAGTTGAAGCTTAATTGAAAATGACCGTCAGGGTTCATGCAATTTCCCAGAAATTAAGTTGAGATTTCCCATCTTACGTCAAATGTGAATAATTTCGCATTTTTTAATGGGTAAATTGCTTGTAAATACATAGTAAAATCACCCGCTGCTACTTTCAAGCATACAAATATTTCCGCAAATATAATACAGCTGAGCAAACAATTTGAATGTGTGGTATTTGTGAGAATCAACCGAATGCCAATCATTCTTATCTACATTGAGATCAGATGCTTATAAGAAAGCACTATAAGCTAACGAATATTTCAATCAAGCATTCGATTATCGTTTAAGTTTGCATTTGAAGTGCATACATGTACATATTTACATATGCACAAATACATACATACATATGAATGTATTGTAGGTGGAACGAGTCTGAATTATTTGTACTTATGTATGTACATGTCATGTGTATGCATTTACAAATACAAGCTTATCTACAGTTATCTTCACAACCAATCGCACATACATACATACAAACAAACGTACAGACGTGCGTGGACAACCGGTTCCTTTTATGACACTTTATTAACACTGCATATGGACGTTGATATTTCTCACACTTTTTTCTACTTAAGATGCATTAATACATATGCGTTATTTATATTGCTCCACATATACATATATATACATATACATATACATATATATATATATACATATGTATATAATCTGATTTCCTGGATCACGAGTGTTTTGCATTGGAATTTGATCAGGCGGGAATAATAATAAATTAACGATAAGAAATTGGAAAATAGGGACGCCATAGTTGAGTGCTTTATTCTGTGCTGCTGCAAAGCAGCGTAGTCAAAAATCAAAATCATGTCCTGTTAAAATCGTAAAATTACGTGTGAGCTTAGCAGATACGTATTATCGGAATTAATATAAGCGCCGCGAGTACTGCAGCTGTTGACCGTGAGGCGGTTGCCCGGAGCCAGAGCCAGCGCCCGGTTGTCCAGGTAACATAGACAATTGTTGTCTGGCCAATTGCTGATCATAGGCAGTAGCTCCGCGACCAGGCGCATAGCCTTGTGTAATGCTGCCAGTTGCCTTGGGATTCTGCAAAATGAAAGACTTAAAATGCTATTTAAAGAAATGGAATGTACGGTGCTAACCTGTGCTGCACTGGTACTAATCTGCAGTACATTGGGATGCAATGAAAGCTCGCCCAAATGTGGCTTGTATATAACACCCTCAGACAATAAATGTGGTGGCGGTGGCACATGACCCTGTGGTGGGCCTTCATGCTTAACCTCAATGTGATAGCGATCCGACAGCTTCTCCATGGTCACCTGCGGCTTGGACGATTGCACAGAGAGACTGCTGGCGCCGGCCTGAACCTGCACCAGGTCAGCCTGTGAAATGGGCGGTTGATCTAGATTGATGTGCAACACCTGCATGGGCTGAGTTTTAGGTGACGGTGACTGCGACCCGGGAGCTTTGCTAACCGTGGCACTTGGTCCTGGTTGGAGCTCCACATGGTACGCCGGCCGTAGTGGCAGACTATAATTATATATGGACTGCAGGCGTGCGTCTGCCTGATGCTGGGTAGTCGGCGGTGCCGCGGTGGTCTGGTAAAACAGAGTACCTGTACTTGGATACTGTGCCGTTGGCTCTGGAATTGAAAGAACGGAGGGAGAGCGCTTGTCATGAGTTTATCCATTGCTAAGGAGAACTGTGCACTTTGTATTAAGTTAACTACTTAAGGTTAACGATTAATGTTCTTACTGTTCCATGACATTTTAGCATAGTCCGCGGCACGACGGTAGTCATCGTGTTCTGCGAATCAATCGTAAACAAATAACGAAATGAAAAATAAATTATGTGTCTGTGCATGTTAGAAATTAGTGCGCGCTATGCAAATGAGTGACAATGGCTCATATATCATAGACAATAGGTTAGTAAACTGAAGGTGTTAATCAAATCATAACAAACGGTGACAGATACAGAGACACGGAACTCTGCTAGCCATTGTTAACGGCGTGGCTTACTCTGTTGTTGTTGCGCATAGCTGGCAGGACTCTTGTAGTACGCCTGATGCTGCTGACTGGGCGGCGAGGGGACTGCGTCCACGTTTAACTGATGTAGACTGACTGCCGGGTGGCGGCTGTTAGCGAAATTATATAAATTAAAGTATTGTTTTTATATCGACTACTATTATGTCTTGCCTTTTGGAGCATGGGCAATTGATGATGTTGTAGGCGCACGGGTGGCAGAAACACCTGGGCAGTTGCTACGCTGGCCGCTGCATGCTGCATGACCTGTGCTTGCTGAAGGGCAAACATTTCGTTCTCCTTGGCCTGTTTCTTGCGCGTCTCGTCGTCGTTCAGCACCTTCTTGAGTTGCACCACTAGTTGATGCTTTTTCTGATGCAAATCTGCCAACTGCTCATCCAGTCTAGTTATCTGTCCACGTGTGTCTTTCAGCGACAAGTTGTTCTCCCGTTCCCGTGCTTCGCGCTCCCGTCGCAGACGCAACTCCTCACACTGTCTTTCATACTCTATAAAAATATTGGGCTAAATCGGTTATCTCTATCATGTAACAATACTTACCCTCCTGTCTGCGCTGGCGGTCGGCTAAAATGAAGCCCTTTAGCGACCCTCGTAGCTTTTCTGCTCGTTCAGCAGCTGCCGCTTGCACAGCCGCATTGTTATTGTTCACCGCAGACGCTGGCGGCATCTTTGAGTTATGCTTAGTTATCTTGCCAATTTTATAAGCTTTTAGTGACAGATTTGCAACGTTCAAATTTAGTTTAATTAAGTTAAAAATGGCCAAAGTCCTGCACCAGTTTAAGAAACCGAAGCAGAATTATTTGATGACCAAATCGCGTGGTATTGTCAGGGCTTTGTCCACACAAACTTAGCTTTTCCTTGCTAGCAACGCAACCGCAATTCGCAGGGGAATACTATAAGCAATTTACTTAAAGTTAGTTAAATTTTTATTCACTTTGTATTTGTTTAAGTGTAGCCTTTAACTAAATAATAAACAATTTGTTGTGTGTACCGAGTGTGTTTTGGCAACTCTGCACAAAATTTTCTATAGTTATCTCTTTCGCTCCTAAGTGAAAAACAGCTGGTCGCTTAAATGTATTTTTCGTTTTAAAGTACGGGCACGCTTAAAATAGAGCCGGGTAACTATCGATAAATTAGTCGGTCGATATACCACAAAGGCATCAAAACTCAGTTGCAGTCGAGTTTTCTTTGGGCATTGTCGGTTCGCGGTAAGAAATTCGTTAAAAATTAACCAAAATACAAAGAAAAAGCGCCTAATAATATATAAAAATAATATACAGTGAGAACGGAGTCATTGCTGGTATATTTAGTGCAAAACCGCGAGTGTATCGTGCATCGCATGTTAAAACATACAAATGCTGTGAAATGTGTTCAGTATTTTGATTAACGCACATTGCATTGTTTAAATAGAGAGTGCATACTGAATTGAATATAAATTGTGTGCCTCCCAATAAGTATTTTATATCGCCGGTCATTGAATTAAACACGAAACACAGAAGGCGGCGAAAATAAGAAGAAGAACAGAGGAATCTAGGCGGCAGCAACCAATAACAACAACATGGCGAGTGAGTAATAAATAGCAAAGAAAAAGTAATAAAATTATTCTTAAATTTTATTCATGCGCTGCTCACGCATCGGAACAACTCAAACACAAGAAAATAGTTTGCAGGGAGATATAAAAACGTTTTAGATGCACGTTTATTTTATGCCAAGTATAAACAAATGCAACTCATGCGTGTCATTGTGTGTGTAATGTTCGTTTGCTTGTATGAGTGTGTGCAATCAAATGTGGCAAGTAAAGTACGCGTATGTGTACATTTTATGTGCGTCTTAATATTTTACGAACTGCTCAGAATGCCTAACAGATACCTGCTCCCACCCCGACCAGGTGCTTGGAGTGTCTGTCTGTCTTGCTGCCGGCTACAAAAGTTGTGAAAAGTGGCAGGCGGGGGCTTTTGCAGACGCTTCTATGGCTGTTGCTGCAGATGCAGCCGCCTTTTGCGTCGGGAGTCATGTGTGAAAAATCAATATTTACGCGCTTTAGCATTTGTTGTTGTTAATGTTTGGGTCTTGCATTACTTACCAAAGAGCCAGCAATGAAGATGGCCACTCTAGTCAATTGATCGTTATATAACATGGTCACACTTAGTTAGACTGATCGTCTTTAGCATGATACGCTCTGCTAAAGAAATCCAATCAGAATTTTTATTTGTCATCATCTGCATTCGGATCCATTAACTGACAACCACCTTTAAGAAACCACCCAGACACAGACGACGACGTCCCCCATTAATAAATGAATATGCCCCTGTGCGGCACATGAGGTGCCAGTTTTACCGGCATTACTAACATGCAACCCCCTTGGCTCAAAGCACAACACAAGTGTCAACAACAACAACAACAACATGAACAAGAACAACATTAACAAACACAAGTTGTACGTGCCAGCGCACATTTGAGACAGACGCTCACCACCCGCTTCGGGTGACCCACCAGAGCAGCTGCGCCCCAAACTCAGTTTAGATTTTAATTGGTCCTTTGTGTCTCGCGTCCTCCGACACTTCAGCAGCATGCAACCCCCCTCGACCACCACAACAACATGGGTGAACTGATAAGGCATATCGTTTACAGAAACACCCTGCGCTCAAATATTTCGCTGGATGCCTTTTCTTTATTGTTATTATTATTATTTTCGGGCTTTTCATTCGTTTCACGCAGCTTTACCCAGATTAGCTTACAGTTTTCTTTCTTTTTGTTGTTGTTGTTGCTGTGGTAGTTTTAGCCCCCCCTCTGCCCGTTTGCAACCCAAACGAATTTATTGGTCTCTCTGCCTTTTGGCAATGTTCCGATTTGTGATTTTTCTTATTTTCCTTTCATGCCACATGCCCCTTAACTCATTTTCCTTTACTGCTAATAAGATTTTGGTCTGCTCTTAATGGCCTTGACTCAATGGGGGCTATGGGGAGGCTGCGGCAAGTGGATGGGAGTGACGTTTTAATTGAGTTTGGTCCCTATTCAAATTGGCATAGAAATTAATTTCAATTAACTCAAGTTTTGAGTTACAGACAAGGACACGTCTTGCCAGTGTTTCATTTTTTTCTTCTGTACGACGAAGGCCGACCAAGTTTGAAGCATACTTTTGGGACTTGAGTGCTGTCAGCCATCAGTTTGTTTGGGGAATTCGTAATCATCCTTTCCTTTTGTTTTAAAGTATGTACTTACGAATTTCCGGGCCAAGCACTCACTTTATGAAATTGCCAAAGCTTAGGGAGGTCAACTTCTGCTGGAATTTTCATTTCCTATGCTGAAATAAACATTGGAAACGTTTAAGAAGTTTTCCAAATCAATGGAATTGATTTGCACAACGGAATTCGGATGGCAACTTAATGAATCTTGACAGTTCCTAGTCTAGTTCCTTGTCTAGTTTCACTTTGCGATGACTTATTAAAGTGATTTGTATTTCATGTAAAAATCAAATCAAACAAATTGTTAACAAACCGAATTGAGTTTGCTGAAATTAGAATTGAATTGTGTTATTCAATTCCGTGCTAACTTGCCCAAATTATATGTTTGAAGTTAGCTTCATCCGATTAAAAGTACATATGTATATCAAGTCCACATTTTTGCTTACGCAAGCTGCCGAAGGACAGTGTCGCCACAAGGATAACATTGAGAGCAGTGCAGGAGTCGGCATGGCCCAGAGTCTAAAGAAATCCCTGATGTCCAACAACCTAAAAAGTATTATCAATGAGCTCAGCGTGGGCAACTACGACCTGGCCATGGGTCTGATCAACAAAGGCCTGATCAGCAGCAACTGCAACAACTATAGCAGCAGTCACGATGAGATCATGGGCTTGCTGGAGATGAAGAACATCATTGTGAGGCTGCGTTTGAAGTGCGAGTCGCCGGAGCAGATGATTGGGCCGACGCATAAATCAAATGCTTTGCCCCACAGCTTCAGCATTGAAATGCTGGACGTCGTACAGAAGGTGCTCCGTTGCCGCAGTCACTATGAAGTGTTACGCATCTCACATCATGCCACTTACTCGGAGGTGAAGCGGGCCTACAAGCGGCTGGCATTGCGACTGCATCCGGACAAGAATCGGGCACCTGGTGCTGAGGAAGCGTTTCGGCGGATCAATGAGGCAGCGGATACGTTGACGGACAACCAGAAGCGCATCGATTACAATATGCTAACGGCAATTGGGGATTGTTTCGGTTCTAAAACCAGCCTGTATTCCAATTACAGAGAGGATGCTACTCCCACTGCTCCGATGGGGGTGGAGGAGGAGGAGGCAGAGGCGGTGGCGGAGGCGGAGGCAGAAGCAGAGGAGTTGGAGTTTGATATGGAATGCAGTCAGCAGCGACGGCGTTCCTATCAGCCAGCCAATCAGCGAGTGCCTCAGCCCCAGACGCTCTACCAGACCGAACAGTTGGTCATTGGCCTCGTTGCCTCGCTGGTGTTCATAATTATAACGTTGCATTATATGGCCACAGCGCCGAACTTCAGTTTCACGCCCACCAGGTGAGTGCCACATGCCGACCGCACCCCATGCCGAACCACAAAAAAACCGTCTCGTCTCGTATCGCAGCACCCACAGCGTGCGGCTCATGAGTCGCATCAATCATGTGCCCTACTTTGTGACGCCAGAGTTTGCGAGCAGCCAAACACCAAAGCAATTGCAACGCATGGAGGAGGAGATTGAGGAGATCTATCTGACGGATCTCAAGCACAATTGCAAGCAGGAGCGCAAACTGCGTGAGTTTGTGTAGCTGTTTATCTGTGTATTTGTGTCTTTATGTATTTGTGTACCTCACATTCATCCAAGTTGCTTTCGCAGGCGACAAGTTGCTGCAGCGTGCCCGCAATGGCAACAATCGTAGTTTACGTGACCACGCCCTACGGATGCCAACGCCCGCCTGCCACGCCCTCATCAAGTTGGATCAGGCGAAGTATAAGCCACTGCTATTGGACAACAACTCAGATTCCAATGAGCCTTGGGAATAAAATCGAATCTCAATTGGACTGCAACTAAATTTTACGTTTTCCTCTCATGAACATATGCAATTAACAAACAATTAATTATAGTACTGGATCTATGCTATGTGTTAGAGGACAATGACAATGAACGTATGAATAAATACAAATAACAATCTTACTGCTTTGCCAGACATTTTTATATGTAGCTCTGCAATGACTCACAACTGTCTGTTAAGTTGTTTTATTGCATTAATAGATTTCTACTTCATAAACATAATTTATTTTTATTGTATAAATAAATATAGTTATTTATATCTTTCTCTCAACTAGAAGGAAGTTTTATTGCATAGATAGATTTGTGTTTAAAGCAGATATATTATTTTTAATAGAAATATACTCTGTTTTGTTATTTAACTATTTTTTATGTTTATTTTCGCTGTAGGTGCTGAATAAATTTGTTTATCTCTTCGTTCTAAAGCGACTTTGAGTGTTATGGGAAGATTGCCGAGTCTGTTAAGGCAAGAAGTATCTTTTGAATAAACAATTCTCTAGAGAGAGATTATTCTATTCTAATTCGCTTTAGAGTTTACGTTTAAGCTAGAAGATCTCAGAGTCTGTTAAGACTACAAATATCCTCCCACAAGTTGTGCTATTGCACAGATCTCTACATTTTAAAAAGCCTTGAATTGTTGTGGCCATTACAGACGGCCGAGAAGATATCAGCAACTGTTAAGGATACATGCAATGAAATGGTTTGCTTATTAACTGAATGCCAAACAGCAATTTGTAATCTAACAATGGAGTTGCCATGTGCCCGTTTAGCATTTAACCCAGTTTTTGGATTGCCAGCAGCGCAAATTGCACATGAAACCAATATACAACAACGCGGGGGGTTGCAACAAATACGCCTCATAGCACAACACAAAGTACAAACTGCCAAAAGAGAAAAATAAAGGCAATATGGCCCAAAAGCAATTGCCCCACAATTTCAGGCACACAAATTCCTGCAGAGAGACTGGGAGAGAGAAAGAGAGAGAGAGTGGGAGTAAGGCTATGCCCCTTGATGAAAAGCTAACGAACTTGCCACATTGCATGAAGGCATAGAGAAGGCATACATTGAATACCAACGAGTACCAGTTACAACAAAATTCCAACGCACGGAAAAGGCAGACATATGTACAGCGAAGCGTTCGGAGTCGCATAAAAGGAGTCATGTGGCAGGAGGCTGATGTCTGATGGCTGATGGTAGACGGAAGCGGAACGGAATGAGGTAGGCCAGGCGGAAGTGCCACCTGCCACCTGCCACCTGCCACCCGACATGTCTGTCACTCAAATACTTGATGTTGGTTGGCAACGGTGGCTGTGCAACATCAACGACAGCAACTGTCCAATTTCAATTGCATTCAGCGTCACAGTCTGCGACAAATGCAACAATTTCTTTATGGACCTGACCTGCATTCAAGGGGTTAGCATTTCAATATGTGGCAAACAGCCACAGCATTGTGCAACCACTGACATTTCAGGTGCTGTTTTGCTTTCTATGACAAATGCTGCACCACTTGAAGGGCTTTATTTT
Organism: Drosophila funebris; assembly: GCA_018901825.1. Lineage (NCBI taxonomy): Eukaryota > Metazoa > Arthropoda > Insecta > Diptera > Drosophilidae > Drosophila > Drosophila funebris. The sequence continues at coordinate 7,473,918 of JAEIFK010000682.1, forward strand.
CCACCTTTTTTTTCTTTCTCTATTTTGGTTCAACTTTTATTCATTATTTATGCTCCACAAAGTTGACTCGATGAATGTGGCTGTTGTTGTGCGTTCTATATAGTTTTGTTGTGGTTGTTGTTGTTGTTGATGTTGTTGTTGCCCCTTGCCATTTGCCACTTTTCAAACTTGGCTACGGTTCTTGTCTGGGCCCTTGCCCTTCGCCCCACTTCGCTTCGCATCGCATCGCAGCAGTAATGTTTATCAGAATGGCATTAGGAGGGGTTTTAGCCATGTGTTTGCTTTTTCTGTTTATGCCCTAAAGAGCTAAAGGACTAAAGACTTACGTGGCATGTGGCATGAGTTGTGTTCTGGTATAGAATTAAGAGCTATATATAAAGCTAACTGCAGATACATAGATAAACAAGGAAGATATGAGTTAAAGGTTAAATAATTTAAACAATAAGTATAAGCATAAAGAGCTATAACTAATAAATGTATATAAATTGTTTCAGGAATATTATTTAAAACAAATAGAAGAGTATTTGAAGTATTGCATAGTTGAGTTTGTTAGAGTATTTAGGATTCTCTTCCCTTTTGCCATTGTTTTTTTTCGCATTTCTACTTTGCCAGCTGCCAGAACTTATGCAAATTGACTGTCCGGCTGCGAAGTCGCTGTTTCCTTGCCGAGCACAAGATGAGCATTTAATGTGGCACGCTTAAAGCATTTGCACATAATTTTTGAGTAAATTGCGTTGACTGACAATTCGCAAATAAATGGGATTAGTTTTATTCCTTTTTATTTTTTTTTGTTGGGGCTTGGGGTTGCCTTAAGTAACCGGAATCGTCAGCGATAAATTTGCAAGGCAAACAATGGCCAGGATATGCCGCCAAGTTGTTGGTGGCTGGTGGGTCGCGGCTCGTGCCTTGCGTGCCACTGCGCCGCCCTTTAATTGTGTCGTTTGGCTTAACCCAGATAATGGATAAAAATAGACGAAAAGTCATTACAATGAGTATTTACTGTTTACTTTTCTGAATGTTTAGATGTTTAATGTATCGTTTTGCGTTTCCTATTCACCCGCCTCCTTCCACTTTTAGCTGAAATCGACGAGCTCATCGAGCAGCTGAAGACAACGACTGTCAGTCCGAGCAACACGACGACGCTGCTATGCGAGATCTCGGCCACAAAGGATCCAAAGCTGTTTGACAAACACGAGCTGGCCGAATGCTTTCTGCGGCTCACACAGTGCGAGGACACGAATGTCCGCAAGGAGGCGGCCAAGTGCATTGCTGAGATAACCAAATCGGAGGTGCAGCGCAAGAAGTTCACCAAACGCGAAATAATCGCTGCCTTTCTCGAGTGCCTGCGTCATGTGCCCACGGATGATGGCAGCATGGAGCTGCCCATACAGATTTGTCGGGCCCTCGGCAACATTTGCTACCTGAACGATGAAGCGCGTGATCTCATACTGGAGCTGAAGGGCGATGTCGTTCTCTTGCAACTGCTCGACATTGCCAACATTGAGGATGTGACCAATGCTCCACAGTTCATCAAAGTGCGTGGCGGTCTACTCTCCAATTATCTGTTGGGCGGCGAGGGACTGGCCAAGCGTGCCATGGAGCTGGGCATTATGCAGAAGCTGCAGTGCATTATCGATACGGGCGCCAGCAATGTGGAGCAGCATGAGGATCTGTTGCTCAACACATTGCCGCTGCTCAGCATACTCACCGAGAATGTGGCCGATCTGAACTTTGAGGCACAGTTGAACATTCAATTGTCACGCATTTTGGCTGCCTCCACAAATCCCGATCTTGCCGAGATGTGCCTAGAGCTGTTGCACTATCAGGCCGAGAGTGATGAGGTTAAGCTGCTGCTGGCCAAAGACGGACTCTGCGAAACCATCTACAATTTGCTGGAGAAGTACAAGACTCTGGCCAGCACCAGCGAAGCACGCGCCCTCATGAAATTGGCCTGCGAGCTCATTGTCCTCATCCTGACAGGCGGTAAGTGTCGCTATCAGCTGTTGTCATCCTTAAACTCATTCGTTGACTTGTCTTATTGCAGATGAGTCCATGCACTATTTGTACACAACGCCGTTGCTAAAGAACATGGTCGATTGGTTGGATTCGACGGATATTGATCTCTTGACCACAGGCGTGTTGGCCTTGGGTAACTTTGCACGCACCGACAGCCACTGCATTTACTTTGTGGAACAGCAGACCATGAACAAGCTGCTCCAGGTGTTGGCCAAAAACAATGGCGTCAAGGATGATGTGCGTCTGCAGCACGCGCTGCTCAGTGCATTGCGCAATCTCGTCATACCCAAGCCGAACAAGAATGCGGTCATCCAGGCGGGTCTGGTGCAAACCATACTGCCAATGCTGGAAATACATCAGCCGCCCGTTGTCTTCAAGCTATTAGGCACACTCCGCATGACCGTAGATGGACAGGGTAAGTCAAACATGCAGCTTACTTCAATGTGTTCAAGATTAATGTTGTTTCATTTGCTTTGCAGAGAAACTAGCGCTGGAGTTGCTTAAGAATAAGACCCTCATTGAACAGCTGGTACACTGGAGCAAGTCCTCAGACTATGCGGGCGTCACTGGTGAATCGTTGCGTTTGATGGCCTGGCTAATAAAACATGCGTATCTCAATAAGATTGCCTATGCCCTGCCCCCGCAAAGGCGATGCACCAGCTGAACAAATAGCCGACAAAATCCCACTCACCCAGGACTATGATCGCAGCAGCCTCAGTGAATTTCTGTCCAATGCAGGCACCGTCGAGGCCATGGTCAGCATGCTGACAGCCCAGCATCTGGTCATGCAGAACGAAGCCTTGATTGCCCTGTGCATACTCTCCGTTGTGTATTTGTCAAAGGCCAACGAGGCGGAACAGGCACAGCGTCTGCAGGATCAATTGATTGAGTGCAATGTGGGTGCTAAGCTTGCGGAGCTAATTACCAAGTCGTCGGACAGCATGACGAAAGAAATCGTTGAGAACTTGCAGAACTGCATAAATTTGCTTAAAACAGCCGAGAAACTTGTGGCCCATCTTGAGCAGCATAACATTAACGAGCTGCTGAAATCGATACCCATTCTGACGGAATACTGCACCTTGTAAGGCATGTGGCAGCATTGAAGACACACTGCATTTATAACCGGGTATTGATCCCTCGCTGTCCAAGCACCGCCAGTTGCCTATTTGAGCACACTCACAGTTAGAATTTACCTTGACCACAAGTCGTCAGCAACTTTTGGCCCATCATGTAGTTTTCCACCTTAGAGCAACGATTCATAATTAGACTTGATTGTAGATGCAAGACGAGAGAGCAACACACACACACACACATAAACATACACAACAAATGGGAAACAGATGAACAGATGAAATGAAAATGATGAAACGGGAATGTATTTTTTAGACGCAAGCGTATTTTTACTGCATTTACGATAAACGTATAATTAATTAAATATACATGCATAACATATATATATATATATATATATACATACATTTGTATTTATTAATATATAAGTATATATATATATATACATATATATATATATATATATTTAATGATTTAGCATATAAAACTTTTCTGTTACATGATTTTTAAGAGCACAATAACAACAAATCGTGGTGATATCGCTAAATATATTAAATAAATGTACTTTACGTATTGTACTTATAATTTTTAATTGCAACTTTTATACAAAACATTCGTTGGCACACACCAAAAAAACATAAAAAAAAACAAACGAAAACAATTTTTTCACGCACAATGCATGTAATTTGAATTAGGCATTTTAATTGTTGCACATTTTAAAATATTATTAATTGTAAAAGCTCACCGAAGTTCTCACACAAGTTGAATCAGATTTTTAACATTTTATGCGTACAATAAAAACATAAAAACAAAACAGAATGAAACTCAATAACAATCAGCGAAAATAGTTGAAACTCGAATGGAATATGCAAATTTTTTAAGTGTAGTATTAGAATATATATTTGAAATTTTAACAATTATTAATTATTGTACTCAATTTTGTGGTCAGCAAACAACAACAACAACAGTAATACTTCTTAAATCTAACACTTAAGGCAAATTTAAGCACAATTTAAGGATATATTTATATATAACGCGTTGAAACACACAAATATTTATAAAATTCATAACACAATAATGTAAATTTAAATAGTTCAAATACAATTTGAAATGCATGAGAAATAAATGAGAGAGAAAAACCAAAGCGAAAGTCTACTGGAATTTTTAAATAGCAGGACTATGAAAGATAGTCAAACAGGACAGCCAACTAATAATGTCCATAAAGAATGTAATAAGATAGTATTACTAACTATTTACTGCGTTAAAGGGCGGCATTGGCTAAACAACTAATTTCAGATGATAGGAAACAGTTAACTGGTTTCGCAATTTTGTTTCTGTGTAAGGGGCGTACCATTTTGCAAAGGCGGAAGTACTATGCTGTACTTTTATAGTTAAACTCACTATGTTTTACCACGGTTGCCACTTCATAAGGTTTTTTGCAAACAAAAAGAACTACGAAAGTCGATTTCAGCAACTAGAAGAGCTACAGATCCTAAATTTGGAATGCATGTTCCTGAATTCCCTGTCCGGATCGAGAGTATGTTAGATTTTCAATGCTTCACCTCCCTCCCCAACAAATCGTACCTTAAAATAACAACTTATAACCACGGTTACTAAAGTACCAAGACCTGCACCTTATTTCTTCATTGGTACTTTAGTTGGTACTATTTTTATGAAAAAATGCGGTATTACAACTATTTCTACTACTATTTTAACTACTATTTCTACTACTATTTCTACTACTATTTCTATTACTATTTGTACTACTATTTCTACTACTCTTTCTACTACTATTTCTACTACTATTTCTACTACTATTTCTATTACTCTTTCTACTACTATTTCTACTACTATTTCTACTACTATTTCTACTACTATTTCTACTACTATTTCTACTACTATTTCTACTACTATTTCTACTACTATTTCTACTACTATTTCTACTACTATTTCTACTACTATTTCTATTACTCTTTCTACTACTATTTCTACTACTATTTCTACTACTATTTCTACTACTATTTCTACTACTATTTCTACTACTATTTGTACTACTATTTCTACTACTCTTTCTACTACTATTTCTACTACTATTTCTACTACTATTTCTACTACTATTTCTACTACTATTTCTACTTCTATTTCTACTACTATTAGTACTTCTATTTCTACTGCTATTTCTAATACTACTTCTACTACTATTTCTACTACTATTTCTACTACTTTTTCTACCACTCTTTCTACTACTATTTTTACTACTATTTCTACTACTATTTTTAATACTATTTCTACTACTATTTCTATCACTCTTTCTACTACTTTTTCTACTACTATTTCTACTACTATTTCTACTTCTATTTCTACTACTATTAGTACTTCTATTTCTACTGCTATTTCTAATACTACTTCTACTACTATTTCTACTACTATTTCTACTACTTTTTCTACCACTCTTTCTATTACTATTTTTACTACTATTTTTAATACTATTTCTACTACTATTTCTATCACTCTTTCTACTACTTTTTCTACTACTATTTCTACTACTATTTCTACTACTCTTTTTACTACTATTTCTACTACTATTTTTAATACTTTTTCTACTACTATTTCTACTACTTTTTCTATTACTATTTTTACTACTATTTCTACTACTATATCTACTACTATTTCTACTACTATTTCGACTACTCTTTCTACTACTATTTCTACTACTATTTTTACTACTATATCTACTACTATTTCTACTACTAATTCTACTACTATTTCTACTTCTATTTCTACTACATTTAGTACTTCTATTTCTACTGCCATTTCTAATACTATTTCTACTACTATTTCTACTACTTTTTCTACTACTCTTTTTATTACTATTTTTACTACTATTTCTACTACTATTTCGACTACTCTTTCTACTACTATTTCTACTACTATTACTACTACTATTTCTACTACTATTTCTACTACTATTTTTACTACTATTTCTACTACTATTTCTACTACTAATTCTACTACTATTTCTACTACTCTTTTTACTACTTTTTCTACTACTATTTCTACTACTATATCTACTACTATTTCTACTACTATTTCGACTACTCTTTCTACTACTATTTCTACTACTTTTTCTACTACTATTTCTACTACTATTTCTACTACTCTTTTTACTACTATTTCTACTACTCTTTCTACTACTATTTCCGCTACTATTTCTACTACTATTTCTACTACTATTTCTACTACTATTTTTACTACTATATCTACTACTATTTCTACTACTAATTCTACTACTATTTCTACTTCTATTTCTACTACATTTAGTACTTCTATTTCTACTGCTATTTCTAATACTATTTCTACTACTATTTCTACTACTTTTTCTACTACTCTTTCTATTACTATTTTTACTACTATTTCTACTACTATTTCTACTACTAATTCTACTACTATTTCTACTATTATTTCTACTACAATTATAAAGTTGATACTTTTTTCCCCAAGATCTGGTTGCAATAATTTTCATGAAGTGGCATCCGTGCTTATAAAGCCCACATTGCTTAAAGTAAACTCTTGCAACTGACCAGGTGTATGGAGAACGCCAAATAGAAGCTACGCTGCAAGTTTAATCAAGATTGGTCCACAAATAGCAAAGATTTTTTTCCCGCTGTTTTTCAAAAGTTGCTCTTTTTTGAGGTCATCTTCTTTAATTTGAAGAGCCGATTTGAACGGTAAGATAAAAAAATATTCTAGACGGCGGCACGATTTCGCAAAAAACGCAAAAATAAAATTAAAAAGTTAACAATTTAAAAAGGGTGCGCTTTATCGAAAGTATGCTGTACTTTTATAGTCAAACTCCTTATATTTAACCTCAAGCTATTTTTTCACTTATAAAAAACGGTCACACTGATCTCTAATAAAAGTCAGACGCTAACGCTAAGGCGAGTTCGTGTAAGTTTTATTATTTTAACATGCTGAAAAGGTGTTTGTATACAAGTGCTTTGCGAGTTTCGTGTAATAGTTCTTAAAAACCGCATATTTTGTGCTGGAAAAAACAAAACAACAATTGTAATGCGAAAGACCCGCTCGCAAACTCAGGCGGAAAATGCCGCTTCTACCACACAGCAACAGTCAACATCTTCAACGCCAACTGCAGTAAACACATTTGATGCGAGTAAATTTAAGGTCAGTCTATCATATTGTGTTTCTTTTAGCACTTGAATGCTTTAAAAATATTATTTTTTATAACAATAAAAAAAAACAATTGATAAGTAAAACAATGTGACCGCAGACAAGCCTCGTTTTGGGCGCCATCTATTGCAATAAAAGCGAACATTGGCAGAAAGACAGAAAAGTTCTTTACAACACTGTCATCCGCCATATTTCCTCCGACAAACAAATTTAGTGCGATTAAAAAGATAAATGCGGGGAAATTAAAATTACATTTTAGTTGAATATCATCCCATGATATTTTTAGTTATTTAACGTAGTATTATTAGTAGAAAGCGGCTGTCTTGATTGAAATAATGTCACTTCCTTCGAACGCCATTTTTGCCAGTGCCGTTCAAGGTAATGTAAAATTTGGGACATGCAATTTTGTGTTCACTGTGCGGTCGGCGGATCTAAACATATCTTTGTCGATGGTTTTTGCAACGAATGTAGGCTTATTGCCGGTTTTAATTTAGCATATAAGGTTTGGTATCGGTATGAACCACATTATTTTCACATGTATAAATGTTTTATGTACAATTTGGTATAAGTACACATGCATACATACATACATACCAATTCACATGTAGTGCATACACAATCGTCATTGTCTGCAAGAGTATAACTATGTGTGTGCGTGTGCGAGCTTGTGTATGTGCGGCGTCTTCCTCTAACAGTTACTTTTATCAGGCTCCGCATCCGTAGACGCTTTAACTCAACTGCATTTGTACTTATGTTTTCAGGAATGTGAGCAGATGGTGCAGATGCTACGCGTCGTAGAGCTGCAAAAAATCTTATCGTTTCTGAACATTTCCTTCGCTGGACGAAAAACAGATCTGCAAAGTCGCATCTTATCGTTCCTGCGCACAAACCTGGAGCTGCTCGCACCGAAGGTACAAGAAGTTTACGCCCAATCCGTACAAGAACAAAACGCCACCCTGCAGTACATAGATCCAACCAGGATGTACTCGCACATGCAGCTGCCAAGTGTGCAGCAAAATAATGCGAGTCTTGTTGGCGGTGCACCTGCCCAAGTGCCTCCAGGGGGTGCTGGCAATCCTGCCCAGATGCCGGTGGGTGCAGGCGGTGCCCCTGGAAATCTAATGCCCTTCCTGCACACGCACAGCATCAACAGCCAGATGCCTATACATCCAGATGTACGCCTGAAAAAGCTTGCTTTCTATGATGTGCTGGGTACACTGATAAAGCCATCGACGCTGGTGCCCCGCAATACTCAACGTGTGCAAGAGGTGCCTTTTTACTTTACGCTAACGCCACAGCAGGCTACAGAGATTGCCACAAATCGCGACATACGCAACAGTTCAAAGATAGAGCACGCCATACAGGTGCAATTGCGTTTCTGTCTGGTGGAGACTTCATGCGACCAGGAGGACTGTTTTCCGCCCAATGTTAACGTCAAAGTCAACAACAAATTATGTCAGCTACCTGTAAGTGTTTTTTAAAATGCGGTTACAGTGCTCTTTCCATTTTGAATTGTAAAATTATTCTCTTTTCCTTGGCTATAGAATGTCATTCCTACAAATCGCCCAAATGTGGAGCCAAAGCGTCCGCCACGTCCGGTGAACGTTACCTCAAATGTGAAACTGTCGCCAACAGTGACAAACACAATAATGGTGCAATGGTGCCCGGACTACACTCGAAGCTACTGTTTAGCTGTATATCTGGTGAAAAAATTGACTTCCGCACAGCTGCTGCATCGCATGAAGACAAAGGGCGTTAAGCCCGCGGATTATACACGTGCTCTGAGTATGTTAGGTGATCCATTCTGCATTCCGTAATAAGTTAAAGAATGTGTATAACTTTTTAGTTAAGGAGAAGCTTACGGAGGATGCGGACTGCGAAATAGCAACTACCATGTTAAAGGTGTCGCTTAATTGTCCACTTGGAAAGATGAAAATGTCGCTACCTTGTCGTGCATCAACCTGCTCGCATCTTCAGTGCTTTGATGCCAGTCTCTACCTGCAAATGAACGAGCGCAAACCCACTTGGAATTGTCCAGTTTGCGATAGACCTGCCATCTACGACAATTTGGTTATTGATGGGTATGTTATATATACTTTACGTTCTATGGATTACATTTCTAATGAATTTGTATTGCTTTAGTTATTTTCAAGAGGTATTAGGCTCATCGCTTCTGAAAAGCGATGATACTGAGATTCAGCTGCATCAAGACGGCTCATGGAGTACACCGGGGCTACGTAGCGAGACTCAAATTCTAGATACACCATCAAAACCAACCAAGGTTGAAGTTATTTCGGACGATGTCGGTGAGTATACTAAAAAATACAGTGTTTCTTGTTATGGAAAACTATTCAACTGCATTTAATTCAATTTGTGTAGAATTGATCGATGACACAAAGCCGATGAAGTCAGATTTAACGCCAGCGCCTGAGGATCAACCAACCTCTACGTCCAACAGTGAAACAGTGAGTTTAACTTAGTACAGTATATCAAGTGCAAGAATCTGTATGATTAAACTATTTTCATTGAACTTAATGCAGGTCGATCTTACCTTAAGTGATTCTGATGATGATATGCCGTTGGCCAAGCGGCGTCCTCCAGCCAAGCAAGCAGCTGCCACATCCACCTCCAACGGTACTGGCGCCGCTCAACGTGCCTATCCCTCATCGCAACAGCCGCAGAAAACTGGTACGTTGGATCCATTTTTGTAAAATGAAGCAAAGCAACAGGCAACACTTAAATGTTGAATATTTGTAAATCGCTGAGTAGGTTAATGATACACACACAGACACACAAGACAATATCCATATCCATATACACACCACTCTCATACATGTGTCGCTTTTACACCGCCGATTCCCCAAATAGGCAAATATCTCGAACTATTATGTGGCTGATTTCTTTGCTTTTCTTTTTACTGTTCGCATATTTGATTAAGATATGATGGCATTGAATGGGTTTAGGTTGCGAGACTGAACAGTGAATCTTCTACAGTGTAATATCGATAATGTGTAAATTGAAATCCTTTCTGTCGTTCAGAAAATAGCATGAAGCTGAGTAAAAACATTCTATCCTTAACAACGGCACAACATTAAATATATTTATATAAATTTCTTATAGCTATTTTCAAAATGACAACGCATTCATCACAACTATATACGCGCGCTTATTCTTTGCGGTCACGGTAGGTTGTATGTCTGGGTTATTAACTATAGAATTCGAACTCTATCTGTGTGCCCATTACTTACAGTAAAGCAGTTAACATGGATAAGCCGAGGCATCCTCAGTTGAATCAGCTTTGATAATCATGCTGTTGATTGGTGCAATAGTTTCTCTTTTTAATTTATTCTTCAAGCATATGTTCAATTTAATTTACTTGTCGTTTATTGTTAATGTATTTATTTATTGCCAAGCACCATAACACAATGTACTCTCGCATAAGCAAAGAATCATTAATAAATTTGAAGTTAATTCTTACTCTGAGCAGAAGTTTTCACCGAAGACCTTCAGTATTTGTCCCAACTTGTTGCGTTATAGTAGAATACAATACAAAAATAAATGTAACTTGTAAATTGCTCTGTTCTTTCTCCGCTTTCTTTATATCTCTCTGTCTAATTCTCTATCTTTCAATATATGTATTTAAATATATGTATATTCTGTTCTCTTCTCTTCCCTGTGTGTGCTCCTACGACCAACGACTCTACCAAAAGATTCCCCCGAGCAGCAAGCACAGCGACCATCGCTATCGCCTGAAACGCAAGAACAACAACAGCAACTGCTGCTTGGAGATCAGCCGTCAGCAGCAGTTCATGCCAGTCTATTGGAGTCTCTGGCTGCTGCGGTAGCGGATCAAAAGCACTTTCAACTATTGGATCTGGCTGCAGTAGCGGCTGCTGCTGCTGCAACGGCGTCTGCCTCAGCCCAGAATCCAAATGGGGCCCCGTAGAGTCTCTTTCTCTAAAAAGAAAAAATAAAATACAACACAAATGTAATAATTGTAAACAAATTCACACGCAACACACCCCACACACACACACACACACACACACACACACACACACACAAATTCAAGCTTATTGTTTTACATTTGTTTTGCTTTTTCGATTGATTTTTAGTTGGCTTTTCACTCGTTCCACCAATTTCTCATCGCTGGCATTTAATAAGTACAACACTCATTACCCAATCTCAGAGGCTATTTAATTCATATTCATTGCATTTTCATTTATCAAATCCAAATAAATTGTAAAAGGCAACATTAAATTAGTTGTTTTGTAATATTTGTGTGTGTTGCAGGGGCGCAGTAATGTAGCAGTAGCCGTAACAGTAGCAGTTGTTGTTGCAGTTGAAGTTGCACATACACAATTGGTCTATTCTTTGCGTGCAACATGTTGCTACCTGATTGTCACCGTTCCTACTTACAACAATTTCAACAGTTTGAACACTTTACTTTCATATTTATTAACATAGAGGCCTCTTAACTTACAAATCTGTTGCTTATGTTTGAATTTATTTCCTATATATATATATTTTTTTGTTGTGCTTGTCTTAATTTGTTTACACACACACACACTTTTACACACCAACATGATTTACGCTTCTTAGCAAGATTTAATTTAATTAGCCACACTAAACTACGACACAACAACACATAATTAATTTATTAGGTTGCTTATGACGGCAACCTTCTTGTAATAGTATATACGTTAGATAACAATACACACAAACAAATAGACCTATGCATTATACAATAGTTTAATATTAAACATAAATCAAATGTTAACAATTAAGCGTAAAATAATTCCTATTCATATTGAAGAAAGCAAGAGGAGAATCGATCATCAATTCGGGAATAATTTAGAAGCTAAGCTATCACCGATTTTTTAGAATGCAAAATTCATTTGCATTCAAAAGTTTTTATTTTTTTGCAAATAAAAACAAATAGCATTCATTTTCAGTTTATATTTAATCTTACGTATGTATCTTTTTGAAAAGAAGGGAAAAAAAAAAAAAAAAAAATATATATATATATGCAACTGGAAAATGATTACATGATTTAAATTTCATTCAAAAATAAATAAAGCTAAATATTATCGTATATAATAAACCGCTTCATCTTTGTAATTATTTATTTAGGCACACTGGATTACTATTTTAAGCTGATTGATTGAAAGGTGAAACATAGGACCGACCATATCCATTAATCCACACTATGCACACATGTACAAAAACAAATTATTGTCTGCGACTGACCAAATCAATCAAATCAAGAAACTTACCTTTGTAGATACTACATTCTATAATAAAAAAGACACTCGCTACCGAATTTAATTTGAAACGAAATAATGAAACCATTGCATGAGGGGAATATAAGCACGTAATTTATAAGTAATTATAATCTGCATATTAAAAGTAAATATATTTTAAAAAATCTATCGTCTTTTATTTGTTGTGAAACACACTGAGGGAGAACCTTTTATATTAACATAATGCTTTTAAGATTTAGTTGTAATCTTTCTATTTTACACTTTCGTTGTTTGAGTGTATTTTTCATTTTAATTAATTTCTTTTTTGCAGATGAAGGAGAAATTCGCGAGGATAAAAAAGATGCTTCCGTTATTGAGCTTTCAGACTCGCCATAAAACATTATTGCAAACATGCGACAAGCTCCAAAGATTTATAAAATGCGCCATGAAGTTTATTTTTAATCTGAGCCATCAAACACAATTAACAATTAATTTTCGTTTATATTTAGTAACTGAAAAACGTTATGTAACACATTTAAAGTTAAGTATAAAGTTGCGAATAAAATACTTTTACATTCTTACTTGAAATTTCACATCGCAATTCAACTTTTCCGTTATGAAGTGCAGGCAGTCAGCTGTGCGGCAAATGCTGCCAGTTGTTTAAGTTTTTATTTCCAAGCAGTTGGCAGCTCCGCTGTCAGTGTGACCGAAGTATAACTTAAAAAGCAACGTTGTAGAGCATCTACATTGTGCTAGACCGCTGTATTTCATTTAATATGTCTCAAAAACCAATTTTATATTACGCGCTCTTTAGTCCTCCTGCCAGAGCCTGCATGATTACAGCAAAGCTTATTGGATTGGACTTGGACCTTAAGTAAGTCGCATAGCATTCTAGGTTCGACTGATTTTGTCACTTTGCCTTTATCTTAAACAGACCCGTTGACTTTTCAAAAAAGGAGCACTTAAGTCCAGAGTTCCTGAAGGTATATACATATATAATTGGCGTTATATATATATTTAATGTTTCCTTCTCAGCTAAATCCACAACATCAGATTCCCGTGTTCGTGGACACAGACGGAGAGGTGTATGTGGACAGGTGTGTGCAGAGCTTTAATTATTGCTAAACTCGTTTTTATGGAGCTTTTATTTAATGTATTTAACAGCCATGCAATTATCTGTTTCATGGTGGCCAAGTATGCTAAGAGCGATCAACTATATTCAAAAGATTTGAAGCGTCGCGCTCACATCGATCAACGCATGCACTACGAGAGCGGCGTACTCTTTCAGGTGATCAAAGATATTGTGGCCCGTAACATGTATGGTGGCGAGGCAGAGTTCAATGCACGCTCTTTGGAGCTGTGTCAAAATGCTTACGCCTCATTGGAGCACTTCCTAGAGCAAGGTAGCTTTGTTGTAGGCAATGAACTAAGCGTGGCCGATATTTCCATAAACACTACACTTATAACATTGGACTTAATTGTGCCGGTGGATCATGAGCGATATCCGCAAATTAGCGGCTGGTTAGGACGCATGAAGCAATTACTGCCAGACTATGAAGAGATAAATTTCAAGGGTGCTCAGGCTCTGCAGCAGCGTATTCTAAGCTTCATGGCTGAGCATAAGATAAAGGCAGCAGCATAATTGAGGATAACGTAAAGGCAGCAGTTTAATTGATATATTAAAATGTATATTGATTGCTTGTATTTGTTTTGATCATATATATATATATTTTAAATTTGAATTTATTTGTTTATAAGCTAACTGGATTAAATTCTGGCTACGCTAAATTCTTGTGTGTCTTTTGATTTGGAAGTCAAATGTAGTTTTCTTTTGTGAAATAGTTGCTCGTTGTGAGTTTTCCGTTCATAAATTTTTTTTGATAAGCCGCTAATAGTTTATTAACAAAAGAGCTTTGCTTTCAAATCGGCCTTTGAACTATGTATAACTAGAATACGATGTATATATATATATTTGTATGTATGTATATGTATAATAATATTTAAGGTTTTGTCTGATATCATATGTTATCGCAGGTGACTTGCCTACTCCTATGTTTAGCTATGTACAACACAATCATTATCCTAATCACACTTATTTTGGTATACTTTCAAGCGAACGGCGCTCCTTCTTATTGTTCTTAATCAAAGGTCGTCCAGTTATTCATGCCCTTGCCAACGCCAGCTCCTGCGGTTACAGCTGGCGTTGTGGTGCTATTTGGAGCCGTTGCTGTGGTTACATTCAAGGAGAACTGATCAAGTCCGTATTTGCGCAACAGCTCAAAGTCATCATCAGGTTTGACTGTCATATTGTTGCGTTGGATTTGTGGCGGCAATGGAGCTACGCGACTCGTGACAGCCGCCACAGTTGCCATGTGCTTGGGAGCAAAGTAAGGATACAGCGGATTGTTGACACTATTATTGGCCTGCATAATCACACTGCTGTTAACGCCAGCAGGGAGCGTGCTGGATTTGGATTTGTTGCTATTGAAGGTTTTTCCTAGCGGCGGCAAGGGTCGCGCATTCTGATTCAGCGGATCAAAGTCCTCCAGATCGAAGCTAGTGTTGTTGCTATCGTCCAGCGATATCAGATCGTTCATGCTGTCCTCCGGTTGCGGTTGTGCGCTGCTGTTGCTACGCGGTGACTGCGCGAATAGACGAATAGAGAAAGAATTGTAATAAGTTGGATTTGTGGGAAAAATGTTTGAGATGAGGATAGTTTTGTTAGGCTACTAAATGGCAGGCAAATAAAAGCGGATTAGTGGTTCAATGCAACGCAACTACAGGGACTGGCCTAACAGTGGCCTGGACTTATGATAGATAAGTGGAGCAAGATGTGTTAGTATGAATGTTGTGGGACCGCAACCAGGACGTTCTTAGAAAACTAGACGCGCAGCTGATGTACCTCTCTTTTGGCCCGCGGCGTTGGTATCGGCGCCGACTCGGAGCTCATCGGCGAGGAAACATTCAGCTGTGAGAATCTTGAGGCTGCTGTTACAAACGAAGCGCCTGACGAGCAGGACGAAGACGACGATGTCGATCCAGATGAGGTGTTTGAGCTTCGCAATGATTCATTCTGCTCATCCTGCCAGCAATTGCGTTCCAGTCGATTAATGCCAGCAGTCACTGCTGCCGCTGTGGCCGCAACCACAGCATTGGCACTGCATTGACGCCTCGGCGGTATTGGCGGCGATTGCATATCTGGCGGATTGTCAAAGCTTGAGTCGGTTGTGGCCTGTGGTCGAGACTTGGTCGGCGTCGAAGTATGACGCGGTGGCTTAGACTCCACGTGCGAATGCGTTGAGATGTTGGCGTTGGCCGCATACGGATGATTATAGTAGGAAGCGGGCTGCGTGGGCGGTGGAGGGCGCGCGGGTGGTGCTCCATTTGCTGCGATTCGCGAGCGTGTGCTGTGGTGTTCGGCATTTGGTTTTAGCTGCGTTTCGAGTGGCGGTCGCGATGTCGATGGCATTTGCATGTTGCGGTGATTTGGTGTTGGTTGTGTTTGGTGGTGCAAGTTTCAAGAAGATGAGCAAATCAAGTTGTACATACACAATAGACAGACAAACACAAGAGACGAGAGACGTGACAACACACAGAAAACACATGAAAAAGGCAATGAAAAGAATGAACGAAACATCAATTTTTGTTGGTTTTCAGTTATAACATCAACAACAATAGCAACAATGATAGATAACGAGACAGAGAGAGCGAGACATTAAGCTGTATGCCACAAGCAAGCAACGCGACCTTAGAGCTGCAGCCGTCTCTCGTATGCACGCACCATGCTACTTACGCTGCGATCAACGGCGGGCGTCTTAAAGAGCGGATGATTCTGCAGCTCCTGCGACAGATTCATCTCCGATGAGCAGATCGAGCTTGCCGAGCTAATAGCAGGAGACGCACCCACATGATGATCAAAATTAGGACGCATCGGCGCACCCAACGTGCAACCATTTGCCGGTATGTGGCTGCTCGAGCTGGACATGGCCAGCGACACAGGGCCGCGACGTGGTTGCGCTGGATGCAACTGCAGCGACGTTTGCTCCCGCGTCGCGACGCCATTCACAATGATCTCACCCTCCAGACGTTTGCTGCAAACTGGCGAACTTGGTGCCGATCGGTGTGTGACCTTGCGTCCGTAAACAGCACCGTTGCTGCCGTCCGGACGATCCGAGTGCTGTGGCGAGCCCAGGCCAAAGGGGAATTGTTGGTTGGGATTATGGGTGCCGTTGTCACGCCACTTCTTGTAGGCGGTTTTAACGCCACGTGAGCTCTCCTTGACCTTAAGTAGAATATTAAACAGAGATCCGTTAATCCAAGTCATAGATTTCAAGGCCCACAGATAAATGAACATATATAGAAATTATGAACTTGGTAAATACAGCTACCACTCACCGATTTGACAGCAGACTTAACAGCTGGATTAGTCTGCAAAAGTTAGGCGCATGTTTGGATAATACAGTAATACAGTAGGTAGAATCGATTCAAAGCCAGAACGAGCGAGCATAAAGCACAGAAGCACAACGTGAGTTCCCAGTAGCATATGAAAGAGACACGATTGACGCGACGGACAATTATTAATGAGATATGATAGCGGCAATTAAATAATAACAAAATTACATCTAACAACTACGTTTAAATTGTTAATTGTCATGATGACAATGCTGATAAATAATGTCGTTAGTGCAATGAGGCATGAAAACGTTAATGTTGTCTTCATAATGATTTCAATTCAAGGTAAAAATGATAAAAAGGATTTGTGTGAATTGATTAGTACAGTTTACAGAGTTCAAGGTGTGTGTGGATGATGATTATTGAAGTGTGATGTTGAAAGTGTAAATCCCCCCGTGATCAAATTTCATTTGTTATGTACGAGTCTATACATATCTAAGGCTTCCCACGCTTTTACTAACATTTATTATCTATCTATTATATTGCCACTTATTGTCATTGTTTATTTTTCATTCGTTGCATCATTTTTATCACAATTTAATACATTTGCATATGATGACGAACAGAATGCAGAGCCTTTATTACATTTTTAGTAAACAATTATCGAATATTGTAATATATTCAACAAATAATCAAAATTTAGTTGCAGAAAACATTTCAAGTTTAAACAATAATCAAAATGACTTAGTTGATTTAAATGTATAAAGATTTGAGAAAGTTATGAGAGTTCGAAAGGAATTGCTATGCAAATAAATGTAAATTTTGAAAGGAAATTTAAATGCTAAATAAATGTAGAGCTCTGTCGAATATATATAGTTTAGCAAAATATGCTAAACGTGGCTGTAAGTAAATAGCGTATTAATCTTAGCAGCATTTAGCATTAGACAATCTTTAACGATAACATTGAACTACAATAAAAAAAAAATTAAATTAAATAAAAATAAAAACAGAGAAATTAAAAAACAAAAGAACTTGTATGAAACAAATTTAAATGTTAAGTATTGCCGTGGATAAAAGAATTATGTGCAATTGTTGGTTAAAGAGAAAGAGAGTGGAAGTAAATCAATTAAACTAACATTTTGATGTAAAAAGGTGTTTGTGTGTGTGGAAATTCTACTCGTATTTTTTTGGTGATGGACGATGGCATTCAGTTTAAATATAGTTCTTGGCAAACACTCGCGAAACACTGCGCTTTCCCAAATAATACTGCGAAATAAATCAAATTAAATTAAAGATAATATTTGTTGAACATAATTAAATTAGAAGCGCTTAACAACTCTTAAAAATACAGCACAACATTTATCGGGAAGTTGTAGTGGGACAGCGCAGGGGAACTCTCTCCATGTATGCTCTCCAAACCAAATATAAATATATATATATAGATACACATAAGAAGTATATATACAATATGACCCAAGAATGTAGCACAACTAAAAGTGGGATGTGGAGTGGAATGTTTGGATGTTGGAATTGCTCTATGAGTGGGTTAAGGCAACAGAGATACCAGCTAAGGCCATAGCTAAGCCTAGAATAAGCAGCAACTTTATCAAGGCTCACCTTGTCCTTCATGTGCTTTAGGAAGACGTAGTTGCGTCCGCGTTTCTTCATCTTTTCCGCATACCGCACAGTTTCCAGCTCGAATTCATCTGAGAATCCCAATCCGCTGTTCAGCATTTTGAGCCGATCGTCAACGAATTGCGCAAAGATTTGTAGCTCCATCATTTTGGTGAGAAAAGGTCGCAAGTGTGCGGGCCGAGATTCAATGAATTTGTCGTGATTGAACGTTTTGCAGGTGTCATGAAACTCAACAGCATCTCGATAGCCACCAATTAGCTGCACCAGCGCACCTAGAAATATTTTTGATACACGATCTCCAATGTGATCCTGTGTGTGATTCAAATATTTCTTAAGTTGTGAAACAATCTCTGGAGGCAGAGCGCGCACATCATCAAAAGGACTCTCGAACAGCTTCGTATCACAGTTTAAGATCACAACTTCTCCCAGCTCATCGGCGGAAACCTACAATAAAATAAACATATTAAATTATCGATCACAATCATGTTATCATCATTTGAACTTACAGTTTCGAGTACAGGCTTTGGCACACCAATTAAATATGGCATGGGTGCGCCCAAGTAATCCTTAAATTCCCACGGGAGCACCGGTATAAATATATGCTGCCAGACCATAGGATAGAGGAATGCATTGGCCGCTTGAATGCAAGAGGAGAGCCTATCCAGATGGCTGGACGTGAATATTATCCGACGTTCAGCGAGCATGGCAGCAAATACACAAATCATCTCCTTGGGATCCACAAAATTGTAATACAGATTGAGGTTATGCTGCAATGAATTGAATGATAAAGTTATCTCTTCTATAAACTGATTTTTATTATTGATTAGAGACTTACATTTTCTGGGATACTAGGCAGCTGAAACTGCAGTGGACGTTCAAATGTAAAATGCTGCAAAGGAAATCGGGAAATAAACGATATAGAAAGGTAAGCAATGATCAATTATAGCATTATATATATTCCAAATCTTACGCTCTGTCCGCTGCTGTAGAATACGGTTAGGCTGCCACCCGAATCGGGCACGCCTCTGTTGTAGGCCTCCGAGAGGAAGGTGCGAAAGCCATTTCGATCAGTTCGCCTTAGCTCTGCCAACACAATCAATAGCTTGAGGAAGGTATCATGCCAGGGCAGATAGGTGATCAGCACCATCGCCGTATCCGTCTTGGGATCGTGTCGACAGAAGCCAAAACGCCATTTGGAATCGCCGGTGGTATGCACAAAGGAATAGGATTGCACTGATCCCCTGTAAAAAATAGATAATTTACATAATAATATCAAAATATAATACGCTATGCAAATTGTCTGATTTATTTACTAATTGGATATAATACTTATGCCAATTTAGTCATATAATACCTTTCTTTTCTATTTCAATTTATTTTTAGTGACTTATGAACCTTGTTACCTCCCTGCACTGACAAATGCATTTATATATCATATAAATTTGACTTAGACTCTGGGAGAGGCATGTAAGCATGAAATAATCTGAAATGTTATAAAATCTACTAGATTGTCCACTAGTAATACTATTTCCATATATTTCCTTCACTATTGGCAAATACTGCGATTACTAATTGTTCTCGCATTATTGTGATTTATCCCCCCTTTATGAATGTCGAAAGTCCATTAACTATGTAATTAATAGATTTATAAAATTAGCAGTTACGTAATTATATATGTATATTCATAAATATATGTTTTGCTAAGACCATTTGCGGTCAGGATTGGGCAATTATACACAGTTGTGTGTACAATGAAAAGAGCATCCGGTCGGCAACGACACGAATCTGAAACGACTATGACCTTGAACGCAACAGACGCGTGCTCCATGCTCTTCTCAAGAAATGCTTCATCGCATCTGTATATAATGCATACATATGTATGCACATATATTTATACAAGTACGATGTACATAAGACAACCAAAATGATGAAGATATTCCGCTTTGGACCTGGCGAGAATGACTAATGCTGTCCATTCAGGCGGAAAGTTGATGTGCCGGGTTTCTTCTTCATTTTTTGTTTTGCCTCTTAACCCACATAATAAACATTTAGCAGACGATTTAACAACTCAAAACCGCAAGCAATAAAATCTACATGTTAATCGAAATCGAAGCATTAAAACATAATAAAAAAATATATACATAATTGAATAACAATTTCTGCATATATGAAGTAGTTTCAGTGAGTTATTGACGCTTGTGTTGCTTTTGTTATTGTGTGGAAATCACTTATTAGCAATTTAAATAAAGCACAATTTGCAACAAAAACAACTAAATATTTACTCCCACTGAGCTCGTTTTCAATGCGACGAGACACAACTCGACGCGTCTCTTGGCCTCCGTTTTGAGATTTCTTTTACTGTTTTTTTTTTCGCATTTTGCAGGCAATTTCTTCTTGTTGTGTCTTTTGCAGTCAACGGATTACGTAAAGTCGTTAGATGCGCGCATTTATTTAATAAAATATGCAAAGCAGGCAAACGACAAAAACGCAGCGCGCGTTTTTAATGCGGGCAATGACAAAGTGGACAAGGAAGTGGTGGGGCATTCGAGCTTAACATGTCGGTGCATTGACTTTGCCGATAACAGTTAATTACAACAACGATAGTGTTGAGAGAGTGCGAGAATCGAAACTTTGAATGAATTGAAACAGAGAGAGAGAGAGCGGAAGAGAGCAGGGCTTTGTGGTGCACAAATACATATACGTGTATATTCATATAAATACATAGTTGATGAGCCAATTTACATGTATACCGTTTTATATTTTTAAGTCTTTGCTTTGGGCTAATATTTGCAATTATTATTAATTTTACTTTGAACTAGCACAGCACATTTTGACAAATGGGCAACATTTGTTCGCGTTCCAAAACCATGTTTATCAGTGTTTGCCCTGCGATAGTGACGGCATTTTGAAGGGGGGATTTGAGTGCGGGGGAGAATTAAAGACAACTTGTTGCCCAGTTTTAAGCAGCTGCACAGATAAACCAGAAATGTTTTCGGCGTGACTAACAAGGCACTCACAAAAGACAATTCAATTGACGTATATCTGCACGTATGTATATGTAACCGATACAGTAACCAGAGTGGAGAAATATTTACTATAAAAAGCGAACAACAAGTGTAAAGTGCGAAAATGAATTGCGTTCAACAAAATGCGAATGAAATAATCCACAATGACCATACAAACTGGCGCTCATGTAAGCAAACATAAAACTAGACAACAGGTTATACAATTCATGGACAAACTTGAAGTGGTCGATGTTGTTGCTGCTGCTACTACCGCTGTTGGCATGAATCATCAGCGTGAGCGTCAACGTCGTCGTCGACCATTCACCCAGTCAGACAGTAAATATCAAAATGAACATCAAACGGTTGTTGGTTCTACTTGTCATTGTGGTTTGTCTAAGGCCTGTTTATATGACTAACGTAGAATAACCGGAAACAAATACATATACATACGCACACACCCAAGCATGCAAAAATGTCTTATGGGAATGTGTAACAAATTGCATCAAACATACCTTTCGAGATCGCAGGGAAACGCAAACGACGGAATGCCGGTCAGCACCTCCTTATCGCGAAAGCCCTCTGGGAAGCTTTCAATAATAACGCCAGCAGGCGTTGCAGCACCTCCTCCATTTCGACTGATGGTGCCCCGATCGATGCCGCGTGTGGGTTTAACCTCGCACCAAAACTCAAAGAGTTTCTTCACATCGTTTCTGCCAATAACAGAAAATACAGTAACTATTATATTAGTATATAAAAGCAACTGATGTAAATTTCACTATAGTTGCTCTGCTCAGCCAAGCGTTACGCCCACTGCATTTTTTTTCTCAGCAGCAGATGGAAATCTCGTCAGTAGACAATTACTCACTTGATACGTGAACCCATTTGGATGTGTTGCTGCTTTCTAACTAGCACATGTTTCAATCAATTTTATGTGTTGATTTGTATTATGCTACACAATCTGCTATTTTTATATGTTATACTTTTAATTTGGTTTGTATTGTCACTACCAGCAGCCCGCATAAACATACACAGGCGGCTGTTCACTGGCGCTCTTCCCTTCTCTTGCTCTTTCTCTTTGTCGATTCACGATTGGGATTCGCGACGTCATTGAATCATATCTTTCATTGTTTTTCAGTCGCTATTGCGTATGAATTTTTTGCAAATATTTTAAGGCCACTGTACATTAGATTCTGGGCGTCTTGTTTGGCCCCAATAATATATGATACACTTAGCAAATTTATTTGTATGCAAAATAATCGAACAAAAACAATTTCAACGACAAAACAGCAATAACGCAACGACGCACACGAACCGACCGTAACAGCATTTGCACTTGTACTCGATGCCTACTCGATAGACCACTTAAAGGGTCAGCTGTGCAGTTGTGGTTATCGGTAGCTATCGAAACAACTGCGACAATAACATAACAACCACATAACAGCACAGTACAAATAATTCCATTAACTCAAATAGGTCTGTTATTATGATGTTATGATCAGTGAATTGGAGTACTTTAGTGACAGTTAAATTTAAATGTAAGCCTTATTCGTCGAATATAACTTTTGCCTTACTCTATTATTTATATTTTTCCCTTGCTAAAAACCGGATGATTCATTGAAAAATTAAAAGTAATGCAAAATTTTTGGTTGCCTCGCTGTTAATTTACATTACAGAAAATGTAAAACTTTGTTTTTGTTTCAAGTTGTGGCAGACAGACGCCAACTGTCACGTTGTACTTGTGTTGAAATTGTTTTTGTTTACAACCCAGTTTTGTTACATTAATATTATTACTCAGCACGCATCCAAAAAAATGCATAAAATGGCTGTAATCTGTGTTGCTCTTATATAATTATATTTCCTTTCAACGTCAAATACTAACAACTAAAGTTCCTTTTGCAAAGACATAAAGTGAGAGACGACAACAACAACTAATAGCTTCAGTTTGTTTACAACTTGTTAAGGCAAGTTATTAGAAATATTATAAAATGCGTGCGTCATAATTGGTACGGCAATTACGCCACCCACCTTAACATTTACTAAAATAGCACAAAGGTTCACTTCCCATCCCCTTGACCCTGGCTATTGATTTTGTTGTTGCACGTGATGCCAAGAATAAAATTCAATAATATGTAAGTACATATGTATGTGCTTATGTAGGTGACTGTGAGTATGTGCTAGTAAGTGTTCGCAATATATTCAACGGCCATTTTGGCTTTTGAACGCGACCTACCGGCCTAGAAGCGAAGCCACGGCTCACGGCTCATTGCTGCTTTGTAAGCCATTGGAATAACATCAAAATCAGTTGTTTAAACTGTGTCATACATTACAAAATTATCTAAATTTTTTATTTAAAATTTTCTGTTATTTTACATTTCTTTTCAAGGTAAGCCCACAAACTCATTTCATGGATCGTTATTATGCAAGTCAACAATAAAAGTGTCAAAGTTACCTTTGGTAGTAAACGATAAAAGAATTTATATACATATATATGTACTAGTACCTGACTAGTGATAAGCGTTAGTTAAGATATTTGCCCCTGCTGCGAAGTCATGTTGTGCGCCGTTGTCCAGATGCCGCCCAAAGCGGCAAGTCAAATTCAAAAACGGAACATTATTGAATTGCGAAACTTTGCCCGATGTGCTCTTATGATTAGTCATAATGACAGCAGAACCGTGAGTGCAGCTTTAGCACAACAATTATATCGATACAAACAACAACCACAATTGGTACACCACCAACAACAACAACGACCACGACGTGATCTACAAATTAAACAGGAACTACTGTGAGTGAGAGTGATAAGCCCTATGAAATATATTGTGATAACTTCATAGTCATCTGCTGTCTTTATGCTGATAACGAAATGAACGAGGCTCGGGTTCGAGTGTCCGCCGTATGCCTGGCTGGGCAACGTTCCAGCTGTTATGTCTCCCTCTCAATCAAAACTCATACACTTGTAAAGTGATTGTTATACTATGAGCCGAGTACGATAAGATATGCCTCGCGATTATAGTATGTGTACATATATAATATCAACCCGTCTTGATGCAGACACAGACAGTTCCCATTCAGCAATTCGAATATGTGAGCTTTGTTATAAATTGTAATTTGCACGTCTTTTTAAATTGCAGTCGCCCTCGGGATCAAAGTACCAAATTCTCTGTTAGAAGAATACATACGGAGCCTATGTCAGTCACCATGTTCTACTCCATGTACGCGTACTTGTCGCATATACCGCGCTTGCATGCGCTCGGAATTGCCATATTTGCCTATGTAGTGTATTACCTCATTCAGGTGGTAAAGGTGAGTGGTCTACCAGACATTACGTAATTCATTTTGTGTAAATGCCCCATCTAAATTGCTTGCCCCTAAATTACAGCGGCCGATAATTGCCTGTGCCGATGGGCCATTCAAGCAGTATCTGATAAGGCAGATGCCAACGCTGGAGAACAAGTATTGGCCTACTTTCTGGTGTGTAGAGAGTCGTGCTCAGACTGTCCTTGCGAGCCTGCTGCGCTCCAAGAGCCTTCCGCGTGTCAACTACCGCAGGTTAGTTATTGTTGCAACCCAAATAGAAGTGTATTGATTGGATAGAGGGGTACAATATAACCCTCACTAACCTTTTCAATATATTATAATTCGATTTGCTTTTAATGTGATAGAGAGATAATTTTAAAGCGCATCGACTTTTAACATGACTTGAGATGATTTTACATGATAATTAAAGACGTTTTTGAATATCTAATGCAAATAATTTAATATATATATAATTTCTTTGGAAAATGTGCTTATAATATTACTAATATCGTTATCTATTCATTATCTTTAATAGGGAAATTCTTAGCCTGAAGGATGGCGGTGAGGTAGCTCTGGACTGGATGGAAGAAGGCTGTGACGAACATGCTCCCTGTGTCCTAATATTGCCAGGACTGACTGGTGAATCGCAGGCAGAGTACATCAAATGTCTTGTTCTTGCTGCTCAGCAGGCTGGCATGCGTGTCGTTGTCTTCAATAATCGGGGTCTTGGTGGCATCGAACTCAAGACACCACGACTCTATTGCGCTGCCAACTGTGAGGATTTATGTGAGGTTGTTAAACATGTGCGCAGCTTGCTGCCTGCACACTGCAAGCTGGGAGCCACTGGAATATCCATGGGTGGCCTCATACTCGGTATGTATAAACAAAAACAATAAGTATTGTTTATTGTAATTTAAGAACTGTTTTATTTAGGTAACTATTTGGCGCGCAAGAGTGACGAGGCGCGTATCAATCTGTCAGCTGCCAAGATCATATCGGTCCCTTGGGATGTCCACAAGGGCAGTGACAGCATTGAGAAGCCGGTCATCAATAACTTGCTAGGACGTCATCTTGCAGGCAGCCTTTGCCGCACATTACGTACCCATTTGGATATCTACAAAGATATCTATCAGGATTCTGAAATAGATATACAGCGTATACTTCGTGTAAGTAATATCATTTCAATTGCAACATTTACTTGAACATCTTGTTGTTTTTTGTTTTTGTAGTGCAAGACTATCAAAGAGTTCGACGAGCTGTTCACAGCGAAACAGTTTGGATATGCCCATGTCAACGATTATTACACAGATGCTACACTGCACAATAAGCTTGATCAAATTTCGGTGCCTTTGCTCTGTTTGAGCGCAGCTGATGATCCGTTTCAGCCATTGGATGCCATACCCATCAAGGCGGCCAACCAATGTACACATGTGGCAATCATAATCACTGCCCGGGGCGGACATATTGGTTTCCTTGAGGGCTGGTGGCCATCAACTAAAGATCAATATATGTGCCGTCTGTTCACTGAGTATTTTTCTAAGGCGCTGTTTGATGAGGACGGTGAATTTTTGAGAGCCTCAAATAAAATGCACGAGCGCTTTCTAGCCAAGCAAACTGTTGAATTGGGTTCTGCCCTCAATGTGCCCTCAGCGGTTCTATTGCTAGATAAACCAGACGACCAGTTGGAGCACCATAAGGTGAAGCTGATGTAGATGGTTAAATTATAACCAAGCCACTAACAACTATTATATAGAAAATATCTGCGTATGTATTCCGATTCCCAGTGCAACTAGTTAGCTGGAGACTTGTGATATTATTGAAACCAAATCCAAAGGATTATATTGAAGATTCAAATAATTAGATTTTTTGACATTTCGAAAGCCGTTAGAAACTAAACGAAAATTATCGCTAGAACAAATATTAGTCACATATCAAATTGGAAGAGTGAACCAAAAGCTTTAAAATTAATAATATTTATATTTTAGTAGATAAAATGCATAATCGAGCAACGAAAAGTGAAACTATGACACAGAACAATAATCTTACTCAAATTATATTTTTTTAAATTCAATATATATATATTTAATTAATAAAAAAAATACAACGCTTAACAAAAAGAATACACATAGTACTTAGTTTTTAACAAAGTATTGGCATTCCAATTTTTTATCAATTGTAAAATAGCGAGCGAGTTGAAAACCGTTTACAGCTAAACACGTACGTATATGTAAATATAAAAAAGGTTATGCTTCATTTGGGTCAAATCTGCCTAAATGGGTTTGTAGAGCAACGTTGTGACGTATTTCTTGCGATACCGATGGGTGGCACTAAGCACCATGACACCGTCTTTGATGGAGAGGGCATACAAGTGGTTCAGCATCACATGATTCGGTTCAGGCAACAATGTGGGCTCACACTGAAAACAAAGAAATGGTATTTTAGGTTAATACGTGACCCGCGTTAATTGGAGATGCGGCTGTGCACTTACCGAGAGCGGTGTATCTTTGTTGAGTATGACCTGAAGGAGATGTGGCGGCAGCACTGGCGGTCCGGATACCTTTTCCCATGGCTTCACCTGTGGCACCTCCTGTGAGTACTCCCTTTCAGCATAGTTGGGCACATTCTCGCTGTCTTTGGCCAGTGCCTGGAATACCTCGAAATCTGAGGCACGCACCGATACCAAATTGTTCTTATCGCCCTCATCGTTCTCAACGCTTTTCTGTAAGTGGGACAATCAATTGTAATTAGAACGATAAACAATTGTTACAGATTCGGGTGTTCGGCATTGCCAACCCAACCTAAATCCAAAACTGATGTGTCTCTCAGCTTTGTTTACAGTCCAGCGGCGATTACACAACACAATTGTGAAAAATAGTCTACTGCGTCATCAAATGTAAATAATGCTCACGTATCGATTTTCCACTTGAGATGAGACTTCAGACTCTCGTAAACTTACCAATTTTGGATCGTGCTTCCATTCCCCATCCACACAGAATTTATACTGATGGTCGCCCTCGGGCAGATCGATGATGGTCACAAAGTTGCCATGGCTGCGAACCATCGGTATGGGTTTCCATTTGGAGAATGTACCTGAAATGGTTACATTCTTGCCACCGTAATCCCAGCGTAACACTGTTGGCAGCGCTGTTTTCTTTAGTTCAGCATCTGCATCAGCTGTCGACAGTGATCCTGTTTCCTGCGCCTGCTCATCGTCGTTGTTCACATCCATTGTGTTCTCTCTTTCAGCTGTTGATGTTGTTGTTGTTGTGTCGTTATCAAGAACTGATGTGCGCTTAGCTCCCGCTGCCGCTCTCGTATAATACGGGTCTTCGTCTTCTTGCGACGAACCCTCGGTTAAGACTGCCGTATGTTTTTTATCGAATGAGAAAGCTTGGCCGCCGCTTGCTCCAATGCCGCCCAAAGCTGCTGCGCCCGCGCTACCGCCCCCGTTTCCCCCTCCGGCACCAACACTTCCCACCGAGTCGCGAAAATGTGCGGGAGAACTTGGCGTCGAGAGGTCGGTCGACTTATGGCGCTCTCGATGCATATGCACAGTCGAGCTGCCCGCGTTTCCCATATTGCACTTGATAAATCGTCTCTCTCTCTCTTTGTGTTTTTTTTTTGGAGGTTACTTAAGGCATTTAAGATTGTTGGACGTTTATTGTTTTGGCACTGTGTTTTCCTTGACTTTCGTTATTGTTTTGATAGTCGCTTCGTTTCCGCGTTTATATAAAAGACGTTTTTTCAGTACTAATATTCGTTGTAGATAATATTTGGCATTTAACTTTAAGTTTTTATTATTTAATAGTTTGTTTTCGTCGTAAAAAGGCTAATTATAATTACAACTACAGATATATGTGTGCATATGTATGTAATATATGTCCGCATGTATATATGTACGTAACTGTGTATTCGCAGTTCCAATCGGATTACTGATTCATTCTGTGAGAATGATGCAGAGTTGCATACATAAGTTAATCGTCCAGGGCTACACACTCAATCAGAGCACAATAAATAAACTCAAAATGTTTCTTTATAAGTCAAATTATGTGCATCTAGCTGTGCAAGTCAGAAAGGTCTACATTTGGGTATTATTATTTACACGGCATATATTTTGTTAGCAATTGAATTGTTAAATTGAATTCTTTCCATCGTTTGAGCCGGTTCCACTGAGCTTATATTTGAGTCGCGCATGCAGCCCTGCGCAGATATGCAAGGTTTATATGTGAAAAAATTAGAAGGAAGCACATAGCAAATTAATTAAGCATTACTAATACATAATAATGGCCGAATTGGTGAAAGACTGGCTGGCGGATTATCAGCGCGCTCGCCGTCAGCCAGCGGAGTCCGAGGCTTTTGTCGTAGAGCACGAAACGGATCCAGAAATTGCCGAGGCCATCTTTACAATATTAAACGAACGCCAACGCAACGAGGATTTAGTGCATGATATTTGCCAACAGCTACTGGCCTTCTATCGAGCACCTGAAGTTGCGCTGCACAAGTTCCCTTTGCAGTTCTTACCTGTATTGATATATACGTACCTGCATGCAGTGGCAGCTGGCGACAAGAAAGCGTCGCGAGGCGTAGAGACGCTGCTCATATGCATTTACAACGGCGAGGTGTCCACCGATGATGGTGGCCAAAAGGTGGTTGCTTTCCGGATGCCAATTCTGGCACAGCCATCAGTATACCATGAGGTTAAGAATCTGCCAATGACCGATCTGCGGCGCTGGGAAGAGAATTGCAATCGTGAGGTCAAGTGGGGACCACATCTGCGTATTGAATCGATAAATACTCAAAACCGGATGCGTATCATGACAGCGCTGCTATTCTGCTACAATCAGCAGGTGAGCCTCACCCAAAAGTCGTCGTTGCTGCATCTGTGCCGTGTGACGTCACAGCTGGTCAATCAGGGCTTCACCACCAAATCTGGCCATGGTCATCGTATGAGCTATGGGTAAGCGAATACAATAGGAAATGTAAAACACTAAATCTCGCCTTGTGTTGTGTTGTTACGTCTCTGTGAAAGTACATGCCAAGTGTCTTTTGCCCATTACGTGACTCACACGCCCACACAAACCTATTTCAAATAATGCAAATTGCTTCTAGAGTCTATAAGTGAGATTTGGTTTTGCGATAAGGGTTAGAAAATTTATGCATATCTGATACTTTTCAGGTCGGATCCAGCGACAGGTGCTACATTTCCCAAGCCTTCCTCACCCCGGATACCACTCTCCGCTTCCTTTCTAATCGAACTGGTGCATGCTATTTATTATGCGATGTTTAATGGCTTTGGAACTGTTGCTATACAGACACTGGAGGACATACACAATCGTGCCAGCTATGAGATGTATACGGAATTAATCCTGGTTACAAACGCTGTAAGAAATTCGCTGCATGCGAACCCATCTGGACAGCCTAATGATGGGCCAATGGGCTTAAGCGTGGCGTTAACTCCGGCTACAAATACAGTGACGACCTCAGTATCAAAGTCAATGATCACAAACGCATCATTCCGAACGAAAAAACTGCCCGATGACATACCTATACAAGTACAGGATCTCACAATGCCACAGGCGCCACAGCAGTTGGCGAGTGTTACGGAGGAAACGGAGCCAGCAGTTAAGGAGTCGCCGTCGACCAAAGAGAGCAGCGGTACACGCACTTCTATTATAAGACCGAGCATGGAGGGTATCAAGGCACAAGCGCACAAAGCGCTAATTGCTGGCTTCAAAAAGTCCAAGGATAAAGAGAAGGAAAAGGATAAGGAACCGCCAAAACCACCGCAACGTAAATTTGACAAGCATACGCAGCGTAACTCGTTACTCCAATTGCAAATACAAACGGACGATTACGAAAAGAGTCCACTGACGGTGAGCAAGTCAAAAACGTACGATGCCGTTGCGGAGCCGCAACCCACCGACCTGTTGCCGATGCAAACGCTGTCGCTTATCAATGAAAATGGCAGCAATAGCTTCAGCATTGATAGCGATATGAATGATGGCATTGCCGTCCTGGCTGGCCAGGGCAGCGTTGTTCCAGCGAGCACAATGGCCTCGATGAACAGCAACACAACTTCCATCACAAGCAGCGATCTGCTGACCAAAAGCTTCGACTCTAGCATGGAAATAGCGCCGATGGGTCATAGCAATAGCAATGGCGGCAAACTGGCCGAACACGGTCTGGAATAGTGCGTACCCATCCCCGAGTTCAATAACAAACCAATTAGCCAAATACAAGTATATTTAATTATATCATAACTATATTCGCACGTTACCTTTGGGTATTAACTGACGAACAAAAACCAGGTGTGGTTGGCCCAGGCTACGTTGGGGCGTTTTGAACTGTAAATGTAACGCAGTAATACTTAAAACGTTTGAATTTGTTAAAGTTTATTATCACTCTTAGCTGTTCGTATGTGTACGTATGTATTATTGTATTGTATTCTAATTGTTGGTAAAATGTACATTACTAATTATGTAATTATCGTTTAGGTTTAAGCGTTCAAAGTTCTTTATACACACATACCCCACACACCCACAGACACAACATATACATACATAAAACACTAATATATAGCCAAGTAATTAGCTGTGCATACTATAATTTAAAACAAAGTTTACTAATTCCAAATGCTAAACAAACGCATTTCATGATGAATTTAATTGTGCAATTATCTGTTTGAGTATTCGTTGTAATGAAGCTCTAGAGATCCGGCAAACCAAGAATGTCCTTTTACTGGATCCCAGATCTTCGTGGTCTACAAGGTTCATACAATTTGTTAAGAAATTGAAAGTAAAGCAATTGCAACATATACAAGACATACCTTACGTATATACAAATGTGTAAGCCTAACATATACATACAAATATTTATTGAACGTTGACTTACAACCAATGTTAATATTGAATTAAACTAATGAAATATATATATATACATAAATGAAAGGGATGAGAAACATTGCTGAATTTCATTAAGACATCTGCTTTCTGAATTTGCCCTGTAGAAAGATCCTTGGCACATCGATCCCTTCTTTCAAGTTAAGTGTGCGTCGGTGCACATAGTTGTTGGTTATCACCTCGAAACCGTTGCTGCTGAATAGCTGTGCCAATTCCTGCTCGGAGAAGTAATAGCTGCGAGTTCCGTCCTGACGCATATAGAGATTCTCGGCAATTTTGTGGCCAGGTTTAAATCGCAGCTGCGCCATATCGTACAGTCCGTAGTCTCTAAACAGTACTAAGCCACCAGGTCTTAGCAGGTTATATAGATTTTGAATCACATTGCCAAATTTATCCGGATGTATCGCAGAAAGTACAAAAATCATAGTACATACATCTAGGCTTTCTGAGGCAATATGTTCATGCACCTGTTGCGTCGTGATGTCGCATTGGAAGGCTGTTATGTGCTTCGAATCGTAGAGTGAATTGGAACGCACAAAGTCAACAGCACGTGGAGAAAAGTCGCAAGCGTAGAAGTAGAATCCTGTACACGCCTTATCATTATTTTCCTCCTTCGTCTGTTCCTCTAGCAGCGGAAATACTAAATTACCAACACCGCAGCCCACCTCCAAAAGAGTTCGTCTCTCCAGTTTCCCTGTGTCTGGTTGGTCAGCCAGTAATTCCTGAAACTCACGTGTCGTCCAATGTCGATCTTTGAAGAAGCGTGTCTCATTCCGCTTGTAAAATAAATCCCAGTGCCGCTGGGCATCAATCTCTAGTTTGTTAGCTTTAAATTCGGGCACCATTCGCTTGTTTTGCTCTTCCAGCTTTACTACTTCGGAAGCAGAAAGCTCCTTCGTTTGTGTGGTAAATATATCCGGTTCCATTTCATTTAGGAAATAATAATCCTCTTTGGTTTACAAGTTTAACACAAGCAACGTGTGCGGTGTCCAACACAATAGAGCTGGCCCATATACCGTGCCTACGTCATAAATTCGCATTCAATAATACACAAATTTAATTGCTCTAAAATATATCAATATATTATAATATATATCATAAGTAATTTATATATTATTATATTAATAATTATAATAAACAAACTTAATACAAAAAATCGTTTACTTTATAATATAAATTTTTTGTATTTATATTTGTTACCTTTTAAATTTGTTCTGTGATGAAAACAATCGATGAAACAAACCGATAAGTCTTAAAAGCAACCATGTATTTGTTTTTGATCGAAATAGTAACGGCGCTTCTTTAGAAATTGCCAGTTGGCGACTACAGCACGTCTACATCTAATTCCATAACGTGTTTTCAAGTGAAATATTAAAAAGTACGTATTACAGATAAACAAATGATTTATTTATTGTGTTGAGTTCTTTAGGTCATTATGAACTACAAGCTCGAATTATGAATATGTGTATTATTAAGAAGATAACAAGTAACAAAAGTGAACCTACTATAAGTAGTAGTATCGATCCAGAGAATGGTCGATTTATTTGGTCTTTGATGCAGGAGAAGGCGGCCTTATCTACCCATTATGGTGGGCTCATCGGCCATGGCAACTTCATCATTGGGCGCTTTGGCGCCCTTTTTCTTACCCGAGTACCAGAGGAACATTAAACCGCACACAATATTAACCACGAACGTGAACCACGCCAAATAAACGCCATATCCATAGCTGAAGAAGGAATCTAATAAGTCAATGCAATAATATGGTAGAAGGCTTCACTTACGTCAATTCCGCACCATCCGGATATGCATAGAACAAATGATCCTTGGTGTAGTCGATGGAGGAGAACAACACCTGGAGCACCACTAAAGCTGTGGATGCAGAAACCAAGTGAATACCACCAGCCAAACGCTTGAACATATAGCGAGGATTCATAAACGTGTAGAAAGAGAATACAGCTCCTAAGCTCATGACAAATAACGTAATGCAGGCAAAGGATGCCTGCGTCCGTATATAGTCTGAAAGAAAGTACCACATCACTATCAATTAACAACGGCAACAAGTACACTCCATCTGTGAAATACCCACCCATTAATTCGTCATCAAAGCCGGGCTCATTACGCATAGTGTTGGCGTTAAGAAACATATCAATGTACTTGCAACGCGCTGTATAAAATAGATGTATAACAATTGAAATTGAATAATCTTCGAGTGGTTGCTGCCTTACGGTAGGGTATATAGCTGTAGTAAGCAGTTTGTCCGCCTTTTTTCGGTGGCAGCGGTGGCACCAGTATCAAAATGACGCGCTCCTCGTTCAGCACAAAGGCGGGAATACCAATGTCACGTATGTAGGTGCCCAGTAGACGCACCACCGGCGGATAATCCGTCCAGTTGCTAAATATAGACTGCTGTGCGACCTCCGGTATTACATAGTAGGACCAGGTGTTGTTATACTTGACCCGCTGCAGGGCCGATCCAAAAGTTCCGCGCGCAATAATACCCTTGACATCGAGAGGATCCACGGGTATAGGTTTAGTAGCAGTGGCATTAAATTCGCGTTGACTCGACTCCGTTGACATGACGAGCTTGTGGAAGGCAGTGCGAAAGGTTTGGAAGTCCTCATCTTCACCACGCGCCCAATGGGCGAACATGCGTCGTCGAGCGGTCTCCGAAAACGTATCTGAACCATCGAGCTTCTCCTCAGCGAAATGCTTAATGAACTCCATGTGGGAGAGATTACGCTTGGCATCGTTGATAAATGATTGCGAGGTATATGACATGGAGCTAAAGTTTCGCACCACTTGAGCATTGCTTAAAGCATTCGGGACGATCGTGTTGCGGCAATGACGCCACAAACCCGAGTGTGAGGACATAAAGAACCGACGCGATTCCGGTATAAAGATGCCTGCAGATAATGAAATAATTAATAAAACTATGCAGGAGCAGAATAAGCAAGGGACTCACCTGTTCCGCCTGATATGATAATCCAGTGATCCGTTGAAATGGCCAAAATCCAAATAACCAGAGAGACGACCATCAACAGGCTACAGCCGAGCAGCACACGACGCTGGAACATGTAAGCCTCCATGAGGGGCCGTCTGGCCTCATCTCGGCCAATGGTCGAGGTGGAAACGTCACGCTTCATTTTTCATCCACTTTCTACGGTCTCAGCAGTTGTGTTTGCCGACTGTTGGCGGTCTCCGGACGATACCAATGGGAAATCCACACGCACATGGGACAGGGCACGTTCCTGTTGAATAAAACATGAAAGTTATGCGCTACTCACATTTCTAATGGCTAAAATAAATGAAGTCATATTGCGTATACGCATAGTTGTACATGTTTCACACAACAAATTGCTGTGCGTCTGTAACTGTATGTGTGTGTGTGTGCATGTGCTGTGCGTGTGTGTTTGTTCTCTCACATCGTCATAATTATAATTCAGCAGGTGTTTTAGTGGAATTTACGCGATTTTCATTTAGCTTTTCATTTTCTCTGTGTGTGTGTGTGTGTGTCTGTGTGTGTATTTTCTATCTTTCTTTCTTTTTGGCGGATTCTCGCCTGTGGGTTATTTTTGGATGGCAGGCTCAATATTTAAAACATCATATTTTATGCACATTTTGTCTGGCACTGCCAATTAATTATGCTGCTTTGGAGAATTTATTTATTTACATGTTGACTTTGGCATCGTTGCGCTGGCAACGAAAACGATTTCAAACCCATTCTATCGCCGTCTTTTAGTTTTATTTATTCTTTCTTTTTTTTTCTTTCAGGTTTTGACAGAAATTAAGCAAATTAGTGAAGACATTCAGAGAAACCAAAAAAACAACGAAATGAAAAATGAGTAAAAATAATGTGAATTCTTTGAAATAATGTTCCATTTCATTTATTATTTTTCTAAATTTTAATTTTTATTTTTATTTTGCAAATATTTTTGCGTGAAATTAGGTGCGCCCGGCGTGGGAGGAGGACTGTGCATAGCGTGCACAACACATCGTCAGGTTTTTCCTTCTTATTTTTATAAATATATCTACTTAAATGGCTTTGTTTCTCAACAAGATAATAAAATATATATATATATATATAGTATACATATTTGGCATAAATGTACATAATAAAATTTAAAATGCTGCGCATTATAAAGCCAAAAAATGTCGTTTTAAACATGGGGAAAGCCCCAGCCCCGCGCAATCATTTGTTACAATTATTGCCATTAGCTGAAAGTTATGATCCCATTTTGATAAATATTTTAATGTCTCCATTAATTAATATAATATGCTTTCATCTTTTGCTGCGATGTTGCATGCAACAACATTCAGTGGCGATCAGAATGCTTCCGTAATTTATTTTTAAACAAACTGCAGTGGCAGTGGCGAGTTGCAGTTGCAGTTGCTTGGAGTTGCATTTGCGTCAGTCGGCCTCAAGTGCGTCATTTGCCACATTTAAATAGGCACAGAGATCCCTCTCTCACTCTCTCTTAAGCTGCAGAGTTCCATTGTTCGTGCATGTGTGGATATTACACCCACAAGTGCTACATACTTTTTATTGTTTTTTTTTTTTTTTTGTTTTGTATTTATTTATTTATATATTTTTTTTTTTTCTGTGCGGCATCAGAATTTTACTTTACGCATTTGGCGCGCTTGCCATTTGTTTTAAACAAATTTGTCTTAAACATTTTCGTATTTTTAGACATAATGTACAGTTATCAGGCTTTGTCTATGCACATACATATGTACATACATATACATACATTCTGAGCATCTATAGCCTAGGTAATGTATGTGCATATATCTTGCGACCTGGCAGAATGACTGACTGCCTGACAAATCTGTCGAAAAAGTTTATTTTTCACATTTCATTGTCTTTTTTTTTTTTTTTATCTTGGGCAAGCGCACGTATTGACACTTTTGACATGAGCATTTCTTTTATTTTTATATGTAAGTCTGAATCGTATTTCGAGAACACACACGCACACGCACACACATAAGAACATAGTCTAAATCCAAGTCGAAAGAAAATGTATTATGCAAATATAAGAAACATTTCATTGTCACATTTGCACTTTTGATTTGTATTCCCTCACTTAAATTTGATTTCAGTTTATACATTGTATAAATCAAATGCCATCAGCGTTGCATTAAATTTACAATGCACAATTCAACGCGCCTCGTAAACTGTCAGCTCTTAACTGTTTCGAGTGTAAATTTATAGTTATATAAGTGCACAAACATACGAATAGAACAGAATAACATTAACTGCAACGTTGTTTACCATTAAAGCTTCCGATCTTGCACTAAAGTTATAGTTTACGTTCGATCTGCTGGATTTTGTTTTGTTTGCGGTATCGATGGAAACCCGTACGAAGGCGCGTACGGTTCAAATATAAATTTGCTGGTTTCGAAACTAAACTAAAAAATCAATGCGATAACAACAAATAAATATATATTATACTAGAGCTAAACGAAGACGTTTAAAAATATATTAGCGTGAGTGCCAATATCGCGCAGACGTCGGCAACGGCAACGGAACCGACGACGGAGGCGGAGGCGGCACAGCTACGGATTTTCCACAATACAAATCAAAATGCACACATAACAAGAGACGAACGTTGAGAGATGCTGATCGCAACACGGCCGCTGACTGCTGCTGGCTAATGCAGAGCACAAGCACAGACTGACTGACTACTAACAACGGCAACAGCAACAGCAGCAGCGCCAGGCAGGCAGCAAGCAACAGTGGTTGCCCTGGTCGCGATGGCATCGATGGTGGGAGCACGATAAAACAAAAGGCATGAGCCAAGGAGCCCCCTATTGTTGCTTGGCCGTCGCTGATTTGCCATTGCGAGCGTAAAACAGCCCCGCAACATAAACATAATTGCGGCGTTCTACATACAGGCATTTTTTCATATACAATTTGGGGATGTGGAGTGGTGTGGAGGGGTGATCATTATGGCGTATTGTGTAGCGTGCGTGTATAAATAAACAGAAGGCGGTGGTGGCGTCGGTGTCGCGACAGAAATCAGTGCATGCCACCTGCAGAAGCAACAGAAGAAGACATTGGTAATGGGCCAAGCCCAAGCAAATCCCAAGCATGAACTCTGCATTGTCGTGAATCTCTGCGTCATCGTTTTTTTAATTACGCCATAAAAACTCTGGGCAGTGCCAGTGCCTGTTTGTTATAGTGTAGCAATGTGTGTGTGCTTAAATTTAGAAATTGATGAATTTAGGCATCTCTCTTTTTAATGATATAGAGCCATGGGCAGCTATTTATATGCATACTCTTACTCTTACTCGTACTCGTAAATACTATGCCAGCCAGCCAGCCGCATGCCAGCGCTCATCTCTCAGGCACATTGTTTCCCACACCCGCAGTTCGCCGGCGTTTGGGCCAAATGCTATTAAACGTTGACAACGAGTTTATGAATGCTGTTAGATCTTTTTGGCATACCATTAGCGCATCATTCAACCAAACGGGGCGCGCCAGTCGCATGACGTCGTGCTAACCACTTGTTAGTGCTTATTTGGCAAATGGACAGCGGTCGGCAGCCAGCGTGAATTGATGTGTGTGCGTGTGTATTTGTGTCTGTCTATTGCTGCCTGTCTGTGATGCGCAATGCGCCCATATCCAGATTCAATTCGCTTAGTATATCATTTGGAGCAGCACCTTGCATCGTCAGACCGCCAATAACCTGTTGCGCTTCCGGGCAATTGATGCAAGCATTTCGAATAGCCAGAATGCTCCATTCACGCATCACTGCAACATAAGTTGATGGTAAGTAAACAAATGAATTACAAATTCGTATGAAGCTTACAGGGATTCCGTGCATCCATTACAGTGCACTCGAGCAGCGTAGGCAACAGTTGCGTGTCCAGGCTGTAACCTCTGTTGGCTGGATTCTCATACAGTAAATTGGCCGTGCAACGTACTAGAAGTGTTTTTAACTCAAAGGATACCTTCGATTCGTAGTCAGCATTTGCGTTTGATGTTAGCGCCACTTCCTCCAGCTTTGTCATCGGTTTATCCAAGCTACCAACGCCAGCGGGCTCTTTGCCAGCGGCAACCACGCATCTTAGCAGACTGCTCACATTAATAAATAGTGATTGATCGATGGCATAGATATTGGCATACTTTTCACAGCCGCTGGCACTCGCTATAATGCGCAATAACGTATGCACTTCTCGTGGATGCAGTTCATGACGCAATTTTAGGGTTTCACGCAATATGCAATCTGATTTCATCCTGAATTCCTTGGCAAAGTACTGCATCAGCATAGTACTTAGTAGTCCATTTGGACTGTTCTCTCGTAGATAGTTGCTCACATATTCTAGAAATGCAATTCGCTCCTCAACAGTCGCCAGTCGTTGATAACACTGCACACACGTCCTTCCGTCCTCGACAATGTAGTGTTCCAGTAGAAAGTGCAGGTATTCAAAATTATAAGCTGACTTCATCTCAATAATTGCCTGCCACAGGCGAACACATGTTTGAAACACCAACTGATCTTTGACCACGTGGGCGCCCAGCCCCAAGTAAATGTTGTACACGATCATAAGCAGAATATTATTAGAGCTGCCCAGTGGCGCCGTGTGGGCCTGTTCCAAAATCTGGACACCATGTGTGTGCCAGGTCGCTTCTTGTGAATTTCTATTGTTCACCACGCTGTTGGCTAGCACCTGGAGCGTCACATTGTGTAGCGTTTGCAGCTGTGTTCTCATTATTGGATTAAAAACTACATTCTGTACAAATACAGTAAATTCTGCGTTGTTAGCCAATGTCTCTTGACTAGCACTACTTTGAGTGAGCAGCAAGCGCACGCGTTTCAGTAGCGTTATGATTTCTGCCTCATTCTCGGCTACACTGAGACTGGTTATTTGTTGCAGAATATCATTAGTTTCCTTGTGCTGCAAATATATATATATATATATGTAATATGTGATAATAAATAAAAAACAATTATTTACCGGCCCCACATGTTCCATGTTGTTTTGATTTATCGTTCCAATAGTCTTATCTTTTCGATTCTATTTATCGAAGCCGATAGCACATTTTACGTAGCGTACAGTGGTATTCCCTGTTTTTATCATATAAACAGATGGCGGAAAAGTACATAGATGAATTGAATTGCAATAATTTTAAATAAAATGATTCGATGTTCGATTTCGCACTGAATTGCTTAATTATCACAGGTATTTTGGCGAATTAAAATAAAATTCAATATATATATAACGCAATACCAGAGCTCCCAGTCGCAGTGAAATACTACTCTAAGATACTTGTTGCAGGTAACAGGTACGTAAAAGTACGTCCATCTCTAAAACATATGTCAACCTGCTTTGCTTTTTGTCAAAAACACAATAAACATTAATTATTTTATGCAAAATTCTTGATTCCCGTTCTATTATGCTCATTAATCGCGCGCTATGTCAAAGCTGGCTAACTCAGGTGACGTAAGTAAGAATGTAGCGAACCTGCAAGCTATGCCAATGCTAACAGAAATAGAAACTGCAGTTACAGATATCATGCAAATATTGCATCGCGTCTTCAGCCATGCCGACACAATCAGCCAATACAGAGGTTCTGGCAGCCACCAGTACGCCATTTTCATGCCCACAGACCCCGAAGTAGTAACATAAAACCCAATCTCGGTGAGCCGGTGGCAGAGGGCAACTCAGTGCCAGTAAATAACATTATCAGAGCGGTCGCCTTTACGGGAGCAGTAAGTTATACAGTTATGATGTATTGATGCATGTTTTGTCTGTATCCAATTATGGTTTAGTTCAGTGTCGGTTGTTTTGCTGGAGCCACCATTATGGAGTATGAGAACACACGCAGCATGATTATTTCCAAGGCTAAGCAAGCACGTTTTGGTTGGTTACAAAATCGAGCTATTGTAGATCGGGACAGCTGGGGACAGTTGAAACAAGATGTAACACGCTTCTGGGATTCACTTTCGCCTGGTGATAAGACTTTTGCACCAATATTAGTGTGCAACTTGTTGGCATTTGCGCTGTGGCGTGTACCTGCAATGCGTACCACCATGTTAACATATTTCACCTCAAATCCAGCAGCGAGTAAGTTTTATTCATTGTTATTTAATTACTCTGCCTCAAGTAAATGTTTTCGCAGGAATCGTTTGCTGGCCTATGTTCCTATCTACATTCAGTCACTACTCAGTCATGCACATCTTTGCCAATATGTATGTGCTCCACAGCTTTTCGAACGCAGCCGTTCTGTCCATGGGCAAAGAACAATTCATGGCAGTCTATTTAAGTGCCGGCGTCTTCTCCAGTTTAATGAGCGTGCTCTACAAAGCAGGCACAAGACAACCGGGCATGTCGCTGGGTGCGGTACGTCCAAGGATATTATGTAAATGCTCTTACCCGTATTAATTGTTATCCTTGCAGTCAGGTGCCATCATGACAGTGTTAGCCTACGTTTGTGCACAGTATCCTGAAACGCAGTTGAGTATATTGTTCTTGCCTACAATTACTTTCTCTGCCGGAGCCGCTATTAAAGTTATCATGGGAATTGATTTTGCTGGCTGTGTGATGGGCTGGAAATTCTTTGATCATGCGGCGCATTTAGGCGGAGCAATGTTTGGCATGTAAGTAATTAATTATATATCGTGCTCTATTGTCAATTATCAAGCGAATTTTTACAGTTTTTGGGCTCACTATGGTGCGCAACTGTGGGCAAAACGCATTAGTTTGCTGAATTATTACCATGAGCTCCGCAGAACGAAACAGAAGTAATGCAAATGTACAAAATTTTGTGAAATGCTATATTTTTGAAAGTGAAACATTTGCATTAGAGAATCTACAAAGATTTTACAGCCTTAGAGGCTCGTGTTCTCATGGATTCGGTTCAATAAAGCGCCACAAGTATAAATTATTAAATATCTACGTATATTTCTTTTTCTGTTCTGGAGGTGGCTGCTCTGCCAAATTTCTCTGTATACGCTGAACAACTTCTTTCTGACGTTGCCAAAACTTTTCCCTTAGCTCTTGAGGCGTCTCTCTTTCAGGCGCATACGATATGTGTAATATGCCACCAAAGAATTGTTTAGCATCCAATTGTCGTTTAGCTCGTCGCGCTTGCTCCAGCCGCTCAAATTGAACCGCAAACACGTCTGTGAAGGCCTCCAATTCCACTGTGAAGATGAAGATCAGTTAAGATTATTCCTCAAATAAATTCTTGTTCACTCACTCTTTTTTGCTAATTCGCTGGTCACACAAGTACAGGATTTTATTTTCCCGAAACACTGCATTTTGTTCTTAATGTTCGTGTGCAGATTAACCTTAGGTACACCGAAAATCAACATGTGCTTCGACTCACTGGCAACGGTGTAAACCTGGAAACTATTACAATTATTTCAATACAACAAATTGATCAATCGGGTTCATGCGACTAAATAATACCCTGTGCCCTGTGGAACTTATTGCTTTACAATAGTATTCTTTAAACACCTGTTACGTACCCACAAATATTGGGCAAATTCTTTTTTAAATTCGCGGGGGAAGGGGGCGTGGTTGGAGATTTGCCTCGTTCCTTAAGTCAAAGGCACAGTGTATACAAATTATTATTAAAGGTGTATACTTACTTTTACGGCTTTTAATTCGCGACCCTGTCTATATTGCAACCTCGTCGTGCAGTATTCAAGACGTTTGTGATGTTCTGTTGGCGTGATTTCCATTGTTTTTATGTACTCAGATAAAACTGAGTTATTAATGGAATTATAATAATAATATAATTTTGTAATGAAGTCCTTGCCACCTTTAAAATTGTCTATTGTATTGAAATTGTGTTGACAAACGCAAACACTTTAGTATTGTGCAGCACTTCTTTGACAGTCGCCTGTTGCGTGCACACAGCTGTTCTGAAAACTGATGGCGGGAAAAGAGATCTATAAGCAAGAAATACCCGCCTTGCATAAAAGGCAAAAGTTTAGATCTGTTTGATTCATTGACCCTTGAAGAACCGAAGCGTGCTGTACTGTGCTTTAAAAACTATAATTAACGTGCATTTATTTCAAGAAACAGTGTAATATCAAAACTGCAACAACATGTCTCATTCTCAAATTGCCGGTAAAGAAAACATTACGGACAACATGGAAAAATTCTCGCTTAAGGTATGACACGTTTATATACTATACGAATGTAAATGCATATAAGCAATTATTTACGCAGTACTTAAATACTACTATGCATGAGCTATATTAAGGCCCGCTTTGCCTACTAAACTACAATAATTGAGAAAAACTGTAGTTATTCAGCTATTCCATTACATGCAATTTTGTGTTTCTATATGTACATACATATATTTCTGAATTGATTTCAATATATTACACAGAGCCCGAGCAAGAAAATTCTGACGGAGAGCGCAAACAACGTTCGCAAAATGTCCATCACCAATGAAGATAATGACACTACCAAGGACACCATCATCGCATCAAAGGACACACAGACTATTATGGAAAAGACTGCGGCTTCTTTTGACCCTAGTTTGGAACCTTTGTTGCGAGAGAATCCTCGTCGCTTTGTGATTTTCCCTATACAGTATCATGACATCTGGCAAATGTACAAAAAGGTATGTCATATAATACATATGCATTGTGTAGATACATACAATCATGCATGCGCTATATAAGCAACGACTTGGCCAAATGGGCGGGAAATTTTGTGATAAAGCGCGGCAAACGGGTCACGTCGCAGACGTGTCAGATAGCATTCGTGGTAATTCACAATACCTAACAGGCAATATAATGGGCAGAAAGGAAATTGCAACTATGATGAAATAACATATTTATTAAGAATAGACGAATTGCTTTATTTTTTAAACACTTTTCTTTACTTTCTTGATAGGCCGAAGCATCATTCTGGACTGTAGAGGAAGTGGACCTATCCAAGGATATGACCGACTGGGCAAAACTGACGGATAATGAGCGTCATTTCATTTCACATGTGTTGGCCTTCTTTGCCGCCTCCGATGGCATTGTTAACGAGAATTTGGTCGAGCGCTTCAGTCAGGAAGTTCAGATAACGGAGGCACGCTGCTTTTATGGCTTCCAGATTGCAATGGAGAATGTCCACTCGGAGATGTACAGCGTTCTTATCGACACCTATATCAGAGATCCACATCAGCGGGATTATCTATTCAATGCTATAGAAACAATGCCGGCAGTAAAGCGCAAGGCTGACTGGGCACTTTCTTGGATCTCATCCAAGGCTGCTAACTTTGGCGAACGTATTATTGCTTTTGCTGCAGTTGAAGGCATCTTCTTTAGCGGCAGTTTTGCGTCAATATTCTGGCTTAAGAAGCGTGGCCTTATGCCCGGCCTTACTTTCTCGAATGAACTGATATCCCGGGACGAAGGACTCCATTGTGACTTTGCTGTACTAATGTTCCAGCATTTAGTGCAGCGTCCTAGCCGTGAACGCATCATTGAGATTGTTTCGGATGCTGTGACCATTGAGCAGGAGTTCCTTACGGACGCTCTACCCGTCAACTTGATTGGCATGAATTGTGCCCTTATGTCCGAATATATCGAGTTTGTTGCCGATCGCCTCTTGGTTGAACTTGGCGTGGGCAAGATTTACAATACAAAGAATCCATTCACATTTATGGAAATGATATCTTTGGACGGCAAAACTAACTTTTTCGAGAAAAAAGTGGGAGAGTATCAGCGTATGGGGGTAACATCAAATCGTTTGGACAATGTGTTTACACTAGATGCGGATTTTTAGATTTTACATATTCGCTATCCTCACAGCTGCTGGCTCCAGGTGTTATTTACGCAATTGCAACTAACTTTAATTGT
Organism: Drosophila funebris; assembly: GCA_018901825.1. NCBI lineage: Eukaryota > Metazoa > Arthropoda > Insecta > Diptera > Drosophilidae > Drosophila > Drosophila funebris. Next base: position 7,518,479 of record JAEIFK010000682.1, read on the forward strand.
CTCCTTAACTACTTTACTAGCTTTTAAGTTTAAAATTGGACACAAACCCAAAATTATCATCAATGTCATTCCTCTTGCAAAAAAAAAGGTTCTATGTTCACTTCAGGCAAACTTGACATCCATAAACACATTTTACTTATGCTTATTCAATTATCATTGTACATAACATTTTAAAATTTAAATAAATCTTTATTATATATGTCTGAACTTTGTTTTTCTATTTCTTTTTATTTTATTGTGCATACAAATGTGAATGAACCTGCATATCTCCATCCGCTTTTATTTTTGCTTCTGGATGCATTTATGTACATTTATCGCGGGCTGACATTTGGACAATTTTATGTTATCCAACCCTAAAGAGACACTTCGACTAAATGTGGAGGTACCATAATTGCAATTGATATCGATAGTTTCAAACAGCTGATACTTTATTTTAAAATTCGCCAGCCTGTGTTTATGTGTGCGTGTGTGCGGAAATGTAATTTTATCTCAAAAAGAATTTCATTGCATTATCAAACCAAGTTTTAAATGCTGAATTCTTTGGAAATGTGTCAATCTATGTTAGTATAATAGACAAGAATCGTATTATTATCAAAATGTGCTTTAAATAAATGGCTTAATAGAAAATTTGCAAAAGATCGGGTCTTTCATGTAAATACGAACCAATAACGGCTGCCACGGTTTCTTCGTGGCGGCTATGAAGGCAAAAAGCATGACCCACGCATCACATGACATTGTGGTGGAGGAGCAGTGTGCACTGCTCATAAATTCCAGCGCCAGCACAGCCGCTTCCGGCTCTGAAGATGATGCACAACCAAAGCACAAACTGCGTGGAACAAGGAACATGCACCGGCGGCAGCGATCGCGTTTCCATCTGCCCCGAAGCATGAGGCGATGTAGCTGTTACACGCTGACCGCTTTTGTTGTCTTTTTAATGTTATACAATTACCTGCCCAATATCTACATGGATGTACAAAAACGCCATGGTGAGTGTAGCAGGTATAAACAACTAAATAAATTAACTCTGGATCCTTGCAGTACCCTTGTCGGATTGGTCGTCGAACACGTCTCTCGACATAAAAGAGTATATTGTGCCCCAGCAGGATACGGCACTTATTATGCCGCGCGATTTTTGTCGCAACAAGACGTTTCTGATTATTGCCGTCTGCACGGACTTGAACAACTTCGTAGAACGACAGACAATACGTGAAACATGGGGCAATACAACAGATTTTAACTATGCTGCATTCGCCAAGCTACATGCCCATATGAAAGGTCGCTACCTAGCGCCAAGGCCAGACCGCCTGCGTCTCTATGGCGATTACCTCACCGGTGAGGGTGACACACTAGCGGCAACCGTGCGCGTCATATTTATTGTAGGACGCAGTAATTATGAATCACATATTGGCAACGAAACTCTTACACGATTACACAACGAAGCACAATTGTACAACGATATCATTCAGGATAATTTCATTGACACCTACAACAATCTAACAATAAAGTCCGTCATTGCACTGAAGCATATTAGCAGAAGTTGCGCTAAAACTTGCGCATACTTTCTGAAATGCGACGACGACACGTTCGTTAATGTGCCAAATCTTTTGCACTATTTGCTGGGTGGTACAGTGCCTCTATACAACGATACACTGGACTATCATGATCGCAGGTCGTTTCTGGTTATGCTGCCCCATAACCGGCTGAATGCCACCACCGGCATAATGCGTGGACATCAGTTCTGCAATGTGGTGCCTGTTAGTGATGTGAGCAGCAAATGGTATATACCATACTACATGTATCCAGGGGACGCCTATCCACAGTATCTTTCGGGTGCTGGATATCTAATGTCCATCGATGTAGTGGAGCGACTCTTTGAGGCCGCATTGAATACTTCGCTCGTTTACTTGGAGGATGTGTATATTACAGGGCTCTGCGCTGAGCGAGCGAAGATCAAGCGTCAGCATCATTCACTATTTAGCTTTGCACACTCAAAGCATTTGTGTGCTTTTAAAGGCAGCATAACACAGCACCAAGTGAAGGAGGACAGCATGCTAGAGGCGTGGCGTTATGTATCTAACTACAGTATTCATTGTCCTCCGCCGGGAAATTACTTAAACCATATGCGACTGCGTAATCGCATCAATTGTTAAAAGAATAAGAGCTGTGAATCTGCCTCCCTGTAATACAAAAGTTTATAAAATGTATACGTAGCGCATACTTATACATATCTATTACCTAGTTGCATGAAATACTCTCCTTAAATTATTATATTACGAAGCACAACAAATCTCGCACACATCAATTACAATATTTGTTTTGATTACGTTTGGTTCCTTGTATCAACTTGAAGTGATCTATTTTCGTAAGTTCACAAGTTTAGTTTTTAATTTCTACGTTTTGATAAGAATTGTGAAAAATTATCATATAATCTAAGTCAGCCGTCCTTTAATTCCCCCATAAAAGTTAATTAAGAATATGCCATGCAGTAAAATAAAAAAACAAATAAATTTTGTGTTCAATTAAATTGATAATATTCTTCGTAATTCCCTTTCCATATTGCCAATATGATATTTTTTCACAATGACTAACCAACTAAGAAGCGGTACCATTTGAAAATACTTTGAAAAAGTAAAGACAAAAATAATATAGCAAAACAAAAGATAAAAGACCCTTAATCTTGCCCAATGATTAGTTTACACTTGATAAGCATTATCAATTGAAAGCGCACATAAAAGTTCTTATTTGTCATGTACTACATACATATCTATATATATGTATATAAACATATGTATGTTTAATATTACTGTATAGAGATAGCACAAAACAAAATCATACTTGTAGTTCAAGTTAAGACCGGAAGCTTAACAATATGTACTTCCTTTAGTGCGTTAAGAACAATTGTTAATTCATCTATAGGGTATATTTTTTTAAACATAGCTCGCTAAGCGTTCAATTTATTTTGATTACCATTAATATACATACTTATATGTATATACAAATATTTATCAATCTCATTTCGCCAAGTATTTATTTTTTTTTGTTTAATTCAAAAATAAATCAAATTATTATATCAATATCCTTATAGTACATTATATTAACTATATGAAGTCGATGATTGGATTTTAATGTACCATGGGATCGTTTTTCGAAAACAAAAACAATATAATGGGAACGAAAATGCACTGAGCTAATAGAATAGCTCACCTTAAGTCTAAGTGTAGCAGTTGCCATACAGGTTTCAGCTTGTATGAATAAGTATCATTATAATAGCATATTTCTAAAAACTATAATAACAAATTACATTCGAGTTTATAAGTTATATCCAATTAGAATGCTTCTGCTTCGGATTAGACCTAATATTAGGTGCACAACCAAATCAAATTGCATTAACGTTAGATTCAGATTGTGTTTCGACCAATTGATTGGGTTCAACTTCACTATCCTTACATTTGGATGAAGATGCTGTTGCCTTATCTGAGCTGCTCTGTTTCTCAGTATTAGAAGACAGTAAATCCATAAGTTCATCTTCGGCATCCTTATTGCTTATGACGGACGCCACATCGGTAGTGCCAATAATTGCTTGTGTTTCTGATTCCGCATTTGTGTGCTGTGAAACCGGCGATTCGGTCGGTGCAGATTCTTCGTCTGCTATTATGATAGAATCAGTCTTAGTACTGTCTTTATCGGCAGTTTGGACAGATATTGTTTTATCAACTGCTTTGGTTGCAGTTGATAAGGAATCACACTTGGTACTGTCTTCATCTTTAGCTGTGTCAGCTTCTTTATCCGATTCAGTCAGTTGAGCTAGTTGATCATCCATATCAATTAGGTCAACTTGAACTGTTTCAGGTTCATTTGGTGCACCACTTACGTCTGCATTATCAATAGCAGTCGTTGTATTTTCAGTAATTTCAGTTAGAAGAGTTTCAGAATTTTCTGTTACCTCCACAGTTTCCTCAGGCGGCATTGCCTTTTCAATGGATTCAATATTATCCGTTTCTTCTATGAGTTCTGATGATTTTGATTGGTTTTCAATTAATTCGTCTGTTTTAGCTTTACCTCCATCAACAGTTTCACTGGCTTCGGTGTCTTTGGAAGATGTGGTTTCATTAATGTCTAAAGTATCTATATCTTTTTGATTCTCACTAATGCTTGGCTGCTCTTCAGCTTCGGCTGTATTGCTTTCAGCTTCGCTGTTTTCGGCAGCTAACGCTTGGGGATCATCTGATGTGTCCATATGTTTGTTTTCATTTAAATTCTCTTCATCGTTCTCACTGATCTCTTGATTAGTTGCATCACTCTTATCTTTAAATGGCTCTGTCGGTTCGTCCTCTGACTGTGGCTCGTTATCATTCTCGGTCTTGAACTTATGTTGCTCCAGCTTTTCCATTGCCATCCTCTCCTGCTCCTCAATCCACTTGCGCGCTACGTCATAGTATTCCTCTGCACGTCTTAACTTGACAACTACTTTCATTTTCAGCTTGGCATCATTCTTTTTTATTTCCTCCATGCGCTGACGCTCCAGATGAAGCAATGCCGGATTTGGTCTATTTGTCATTTTCTTTCGGGGCTGTTTCTTTTGAACGGTTCCACCAGGCGAGATTGATGGATGTGTTTTGACCTCTCCACTGCCTTCAGTAATGTCCACTTCCAAAAGACTGGCCAATATGGATGAGCTAAACGCCGCCACATCAATATCCATACTTGGATCCATGTTAGCTGTCACTGGATCAACTTTAGTCACATCTGAGGCCGTAGCCGTTGATTTAACGGACGTTATTTTCAAGCCCTTCGGTAAACTTAGCCCAGATGTTGAAGGTCTGTCTTCCTCGTTGTCCGAATCGATGGTAATCGTGTCAGTTTTGGGCTCCACAATCTCTATTTCGTTGTCCTCATCGTCACTTGCTTGTTTCTCTGGAAAAAAAAGGAATTTAATATTAATAAATATTAATTAAACTTAACAATAACATGTAGAAATAGAATTGTTTAAATGAAACATATTATTTATGAAACTTTAAGTTGGAAAAGTTGTTTAGCTTTCCCTAGTTGAAGTGAATCTTAATTAGTTTATTAAAGATAAGAATGTAAAGAAGTTTGGCATAAATTAATTAAATCTAGTTACTGATCTAATAATGTTAAATTTTAAACATTCAAAAAGCGCATTTCCTCCAGAGGAAAATTGGTGCGCAACTTTTGCAGGGTTCTTTCATTTGGCCTTGGTTGCCGTTCCAGCTCACGACAGTAGCATTCATAGGCAAACTTTGCCATTTGCCAACGTAGTTTGCAGGCGCTCGCTTCACGTCGGAAACGTGGTAGCCTTCTGGCTAACTCGGCCCAAAGGCGCTCACGTGCTCCTACATCATTGTAGTCGACATGTCGTGGATTCCATAGCGTGGGGTAAGCTCGCATTGCTAGCACCAGTTGTTGCACGAACTGTTTGTCGTCGGGCATATCCTTTAACTTGCCAGCCGATTCGCTGGACGAGCCAACATCTGAACCATGTTGGCCACAATCCTGCAATGGCTCGAATTCGTCACGTAAGTCCTGCTCATCAATCTTATACAGAAAATATAAATTGGCCAGATATTTGGAGTACTTTAGCTCAAGATTGGCAAATGTGCGCTTGTCCTTGATGGTTTTGAGGCGGAAAGACTTGTACATCTCATACATTTGCTGCCAGCGTTCCACAATGTACTCGCAGCGATAGTCTGTAATACGATAAGACGAATTTATCAGATTTCATCACGCTGTGGTTACCAATGTCTACTCACTGGGCGCAGATTTCCAAAAATTTAACCACAACGACTTGCGAGTCTGTTCGTCAATGCTGTTGAACTCGGGATCTGCGGACTTGCGCCAAAGCACAGGATGACTCTTTGCAAAATTGATAATACGCAGGTCAATAGGACGTACATCCAGCGGACGCACTGGCAAACGTGCCGTTGGTTTTGTCGCCGCCGGTTGCTGTCGCACATCGGTGATTTCCTTTGGCTCCTTGTGAATGGTATTCTCAATGGCATCCAATTGCTTGCGTTCAAACCCATCGCCATCGCCTTCGCCACAATCCACAGGAAGCCACTCACTCCGTGGTAAGTCTCTGTTGGCTAAATAATTGGTGGCCTTGTCAAAATATCCCTTGAACCGTCTACCCAATTTCAGCAAACGTTCAATCCGCACGTAACGTTTACGTACGTTCTTCCATCGCAACTTTATGTCATCGCCACGTGGAAAGTGGCTGGCAATGACGCGCCACTGCTTGCGGGTGACTTCCATTTTGCCATAGTCCGGATGACGGGTGCACCAGATCGAGGGATATTCACGCAGTAAGCGTGTCAGTTTGCGATCATAGGCGTGAGCCTGCTCATTACGATTCATGCTCTCCTCGGTGCCAAGGGCATCGTAATCATCGTCTAAATCGTCATCATCATCGATATCGTCTACATCATCGTTCAGATCATCATTATAATCATCCGGCTCATCATTCTCATTATCAACTTCGTGACTCTCCTCCTGCTCATCGTCTTCGTCTTTGGGATCTCCTTCGGCGCGTACGCCAAGTGGCATTAAAGGTGGCAGGGGCTCAAGGGACTCGCCATCCTTGAGATTTGCATGCAAACTCTTGCGATACTCATAAACCTGATTGTGAAAGCTGTTACAGCCCGTATTAAACAGATCCACATCATCCAGCTGTCCATAGCATACATAATCCACAGCTACAATGAGAGGATAGTGAGAAGGAAAGAGGCACATTAATGTTTATCGAAAAACTGCTGCTGAATTCGATTCCATTGCCTTTTTGGATATTTTGCAAACACATGGACCAGGAGCTAAATCAAATCATCGCAAGGCTGAATTCAGAAGCCAAGGAAATGGAACTCGCAGAGTTTTTCATAAACATAACACAAAATACTTACATGCAGCTCAACATTCAAGTGGTATATGATCTTTTCTCTTCGCTAAGAAACACTCGTCCATGTGTTTAAATATTCACAAAAGACAATGTACACAATATTTAAAAATTAGCTTAACTTCAGCTTGGCATCCACAGACATCCGCATGCTGTGGTGCATTAGCTGAATAATTGAATTGATACACGACTAAAATAATAATAAATATTCTGCCTCCTTACAAAATAAATGTTCTTATTGAGTAGAATTGTTTAGTTAGAGCTTACCTGCAGCCAATTGACCGTTCTCCAAGCTGTTGGCATCATTTTTGAATCCCATCTCACGCATATCGACCAGACATTTATCCTGCAGCTGTTTAAAGCGTCCAATGGCATAAGTCATTAGGTAGGACAAATGTATATACAGCTCCTTGAGATCCAAATAGCTGCGCGCCTGATTATATGCATTGGAGTGTGTAAGCGTCTGCACCTTGCCCGTCAAATGTGTACATATTTCCATGGCACTGAAGATCTGCTCTTGCAGTTGTGTGCGCGCCGTTCCAATGGGACTGTTGGGAAACACATGACGCACAAGGACTGGTCCTTTGGTTGCCGACGCTGGAGTCATCATAATTGTTGTACCGCCATTGCTATTCGGTGTCGCTGACGGAGCCGGCACATTTACCGAGTGTATTTGGCTGCCGTTATTGACGCGTACAATGTGTGGAGCTCGTTGCTGTTGATTGGTTTGCGGATTGTAGATGCCCATGTTGGAACCAAAACTGGGATTGTTGTGCATCATCCGAGGAGGTGGTGCTGGCCTTTGACGTATGATAACCTGTGGACTTACCCCAACAGGAGCAGGCGAGAGTGTTGTCGAAGGCTGCGATCCGAGAGGCACCTGACGCTTGACCTGCATTAACAATAGTGGGTGTTTAAGATTGATATGATAAGTAAGAAGCCAACTCTATTAAAATAAAACCTTTACCTGTATTAGTCGACCATTTGGCAGGCGATAAGAATCTTGTTGAGCAGCGCTATTGAGATCAACGCGAAATCCATTTATGGTATGGAAAACAGGGCCAGCACTACGAACTGCATTCGGCACCACAGTGCGTCGAACCACTGATGCTGGACTAATTGGTTGGCGGTAACGCATTCCTGAGCTGCTCAACACCAACGGAGGTGGTAGACTGCTGCGCGGGGCGGCAGAGGAGTTGCCATTGCTGCTGCTGCTGATGCTGATACTGGGGCTGGGACTGGGACCACTGTAATTCTGCTGTACGGTCATGATGCGTGGCGTGGTAGTAATATTTGCTGAAGGCGTTACAATGCGTGAAGACGGCTTTTGTGCAACTGAGATTTGACAGTCCGGCTCTAGCATGCTAAGAAGATCAGGGGTACATACAACTTCGTCGTTCGAAGATTTTGGACGCTTGGCGGGAGGACCCTGTGGCTTGGGCGATTTCTTGACTGAATGGACAGAACTGGCATGGCTGCGTTTCGAGGCATTCGACTCTAGGCTTTCCATAGAGTCCGAAAGACTATTAGCCTTTGCCTTGGCCAACCGACAGCAATTGCTGCTATCCTTGTTCATTAATCTACGCATTTCCCCTTCAGATAACGGAATTGTTTGCAGCCCACTGAGAAGATTCAAATTGTAAGTATTTGTATGGGATTAGTCATAAATTAAAAGCCACTCACTTTTTTTGCGTTTCAATATAGTTGATTAGGGCCCAGTGCTGGGCGCGCAGTGGCCACAATATTTTTGAGGTGCATTTGAAACAATTCCAGTTTTCATTCTGCTCTATGTCAACGATGACGCCGCGCGACAAATTTTTAATGATGCACGATTTACAAAATACAAATGGGCACGTGGAGCAGCAATACACTTCACCACCTTGGCCACACCAGCGACAATACAACTCGGAGCCGTCTTCTCCTTTGGAGAACTCGCCACTGTTGTAAAAGTCATGGCACTTGACGCAGTGTGTGACACGCAGTATCGGATGCATTTTGATGTTACTCTCCGAGTTCGGTGCTGTGCCAATGTGCATACGACAGACGGTGCAATGTACTTTTCGCTGGTTAACGATATCTACGGTGGGATACATTTTGAGATAAAAACGGCGTTCCTCTTCTGAAACGCTAGCGTCCATTTCAAACCTCGTACCTAGAGAAAGTACGTAAATTAGTCAAGGTGGACAGGCAGGAATGGGACTGCAATAGACCCAGCAACTTACCCGCAAAATCGAAGTCATAGACTTTAAGCGATGGTGAAGGCGTTGCTGGCTTCGCCAGCTTGAGCACAGTCTCGCTGTTCGGAGTGGTGCTCATTTTGTCTTAAATTACCGGTACCAATAATCAGGCCACGACCACACGTGGATTTGCAGCCAAGGAATACCTTCTTTTACACACACAGAACTGCAGCTGCAGCAACAACAACGCGTCGCGCTTTTTTTGCAACAATTTATAACACTAACACCAACGCATGCCCTACACAAAGGCAACAACGCGGTAAATGATCTTTGTCGCTGTGCAGTTTAATTATTAAAATATGTGAGTTTCAAATTCTTGTGTTTGGTATATGAATTAAAAAGATTTTTTCACTTGACTGCTGCTGTATTGCTGTACTATCTCGGTTTTCAACATGGCAGCCACTTCGTGCGAGCCGACAACTCGAGCCGAGCACACGAAGTATACATAACATGTTTTACCTCGACTCTGGACCGATAATGGAATATATTGTAAATTCATATTATAGTTATAGAAGAATTATCTTTCAAGCTTGATCAAAAAACATAAATCTACTCTTATTTTAATTCTGAAATCTCTATCAATATACACATATTATCTACCGATCGCTAATTTTTAAGAATAATCTTTCTTTTCCATTCTAATAGTCTAAACTAATCCATATTTTTATTAATAATAATTATACCATTATAAATTGATGTATAATGAGAATATTATCAAAATCTAGTTTAAAATTAGGCAGACTTGAGCTGCCCGACAACCCTGTTAATAATCAGTGGTCTCTTTCGCACTTTTATAAATTTCGTAAAGGCACGACCTCTTACGAAATGTTCCATCACCTGAATAAAAATTCATCATATACATAAGTTTCAGTATGTTGTAAAGACCAACATAGCAAGTGAAATGCGTTTTTCATTTGAATATAATTTTTAAAATCGTATGAATTAAACGATGGCATATGCTGACAGTTATCCAACACTACTTCACAAACGCAACACTAGTTACTCAATTTCCAGCACTGCAGTACTTGTTTTGGGCTCTGCAAAGCGAACCAGTTGTAAGTATATTGATATGGTCTTGGTATAGTTTTTAATCAGGGCTTTATTATTTTAAACTGAACAATTAGTAAATAAACTTTTAGCATAAATATAAGGTTTCAGGTGTAGCATAAAGTTTAACCAAAGGAAAAGTTATTAAGAATGAAATTTAATTTGACAACTTTGTAGACTTCTTTTCGTTGTATATCTTAAGTTATTCTCGAGAATTCATAATTACGGAGAAGCAATTTTGCTATCCGCATGCTCTTAGAAAAAGGAATCCCCGGCAGTAAGCACATAACCATTTAGAATTAATCAGATTAAATTGCTATATCACTTGTTACACGACGAAATTATAATTTGGAAATTTGTACTTCAATATATAACTGCATCAATTAGATAACTGTGTTAAATTTCAATCCCTTGTTAGTTTTTAATCAAAATAAATTAATGGAATACCCTAAGTAATTTTGTGGGCGATACAATATGAGGTATCGATACTATGGCGATGTATTTCATCGTATTATAACGATAATTCGATTTAACAGTCGATTCAATGGAACACATCGATATATTTTTAGAATAATATACGTCCGAATTAGTTTGTAAATATTTACCCCTCATGTTCTCTGACTTTGAAAACAAATTTAATTTGTGTGCCTTGTGAAATATGTTTCAACTCAATTTGTAATCTGTCTTCTAACAATCTCTACAGTTTTCAACGAAATGGAGCCTGCATCTTCAAATTCAGCAGCCGATTCTTTGAGTTCTGATTTCTTTTATGGCTGGGATCTACTATTCAAAACTGTAGAAGGAATAATAGATAAGAAGGCAGATGTATTGATGGTCCTTAGTCATTTTTTACTCACTAAGCATTACAAATTTCGCTGCGTTGGTATTGGGGACGACGTAAGTATTTATTGCATATAAATTTATGCATCATCATCATTGCATACTTTAAACAGAAAACTTTGCCCGAAGACGAAGTTGGGAGTGAACTGCTGCCAGATCATTGGAATGGCGATAATACGAAGTACTCTTTGCGATATGTGCATAATAAGGTGCTTTATTTGCTGATTGGACATATTACTGAAGATGCTCTGATTGTCAACCTTTTGGACATTAATACCAAGAATGTGTCCAACATTTGCATTACGCCAGAGTCTTTGGTAGTCGAAGTAAAAGGCAGTATCACAAAAATGATGCCAACTGCAACAGACATTGTTGAACGCTTTCGCAGAGAACTTTGTGATCCAGTGAGTGGCAGCTTAATCGATATGCGCATCATAGTTCAATATTTACATATATTTTCGTTTGTAGGTTTTTACTGGAAATTCTCGTGAGGCAACTACTCAAACGCAGACCAGCCAATCTCCGGCTCAAACTACAGATCCCTTGCGCATTGGTGAACCTAGACGCCCAGGGTAAGAATAAAACTACTAATATGACTAATATATGTATTACTGAAATTGTGAAATTATAGATCATATATGCCGCACGGGTTTGAGCCACGACCATTTGGTTTTCCGGATATAGGACGAGGAGATCTAGATCCGCTGGGTCGCGGGGCTGGTAATCTATTTCCATTCGGCCCTAATCCAGGCTTGGCTCGTTTTGATCCCTTTAGCCCTATTGCGCCACGCGGACCAGGCAACTTAGGGCCGAATCCCGATCACATGCGTCCACCAAATTGGAACCCAGATTACTACATGTAAAAAAAACACAGCCGCCCCGAGAAAATTAAGGCTAATCAAATCGATAGTTATTTTGAAGTTTTCTTTATTTGACTCTGAAAATACATTTATAAATCCGAAAAATGAAAAAGTAAATGAGGAATGCATTTTTAATTTGATTGTAACTAAAATATAAGTTTATTGTTGCTCATATACGATACAGAATATTACGATAAGAACATACAAATCAGCCTAAAAACGTTTATAAATGTATTGGTTAAATGTAATACATACTCATATGTGACATTACAAACAAACTCAACTCGTAGATTTGTGATTAGGCTGCAATTGGGCAGTTTTGGATATATCGCAAATAGTGCGACAACAGATGCAAGGCGATTAATTTACAAAAAATCCTATAGCTATACAATGTAATGGCGTGTTATTGCGCAAAAAATATCAAGTTTATATATTGCTTACGTAAATGTATAAAGTTGAAAGAGCGCTTGAAAGTAATTGCGTCATAATCTCAAGAATAGCTACGGAAATAAACTAAAATTGAATATGCGCAGCTAATTCATAATAAGTATAGTTATTATATTATATACAATACATGCATATGTATAATGTTTTGTGGTATATTTATGCCTAGCCTAATATTATATTACCATAATATTTTGCTAAATTAATTAATTATTGAACTTCCCCGTGTGAAGCTCTCTGTCTTCCTCATGTTCTGTTCTGCTGGTTGACTTAAATTATTGTTTGCCATCACACAAATTTTGGGAGGCTTTCATAATAATTTCTGTTTAGTTATAAAAATGATTTGTGCCTTGGCTGCTTGGGGTGGCGTTAGGCTCATGTAGTGCGTTGTGATTCAAGCGAGCGATGCATTTGCCCTCGTTTATCCTTCACCTCCATCTCTCTCAGTCCCATTCCCCAATAAACATGCGTGGTGTGGGTACATAGCCGCGGGTGGGCAGCGGTAAATGGCGTCCATAGATGTGATTGTAAGGAGATTCGACAAGCTCGGAATCTACAAGAAGCAGTAGAGTGACATTAGCAAATATACACATACATACATATTTATATATATAAGTATAGTATTTGATAATGATTAACAATGGAATGAATGTATTGTGCATGGGTAATGAACCTTATGTATGTACAATGTTAACGGTAAAGGTAAGGTATGGTAAGGTGTGGTAAACTGTTGCTGTCCAGGGTCCAAGTTAAAGTAGAGTTAGTAAAAAAATTCGTACAGTTTAATGGTGATACCAGGTACAAAGGTGCTACTATAAACCATAGGCAAATTCGCATTTATATATATATACACAGCGCATATTCCGATATCTGATTGCGATATCTGATTCCGGGGATAACCATAAACAAATAAACATTAAACTAAATCTTGTCGGCCAAATAACCTCATTTTGAAGATCACATTTTCAATAGTCAAGTATTTGGATTTTCTTGAGACTGAGACTGCGCGGCTTGCGAGGCTTTAGGTAGCCATAAATGGATTCCATGTCGCTGATGTCAAGGCGGCTGGCAGAGCGCCCAGTTCTTTGTGGTGGTTGCGCCTGCAATTGAGGCGGTGCATTGTTAGTTGTTGTTGTTCCTGCTGCTGCTGTTGCTGTTGTTATTGTTGTTGCCGCTGCTGGTACATTTGCTGCTGCTGTAGTTGTTGTTGCTGTTGTTGTTGCTGTTGCAGCTGATGTTGCTGTTGCTAAACTCTTTGTTGCTGCTGTCCCTGTTGTTATAATTTTGTTTTTACTATTGAAATTATTTTTGTTCTTCAAGACGTCATCATTGTTTCTCTTGGCATTGCTATTGTTGCTGTTGTTGTTATTATTAATGCTGTTGTTGTTGCGGTTGTTGTTCGTTAGCTGTCGCTTATTGTTGTAGTTATTGTTGGTAGCATTGTCATACAGTTTTTTGTCAGCTTTTTGCAAAAGTGTCGCCGCCTGCTGACGTTTGCCCCGCCAACTCGGCGCTGGCAACTGTGGCTTGTTGTAGTACTGCGTCCGCTTCAAGTTTGCCTGTAACTTGCCGCCGTTGTAACTTATGTCTGATCCCATTGAGTTGGGCACACGCTCATATATGTTGACCGCCGCGGGTGCCTTTGCCACAATGCGCCTCCGTCCGCCGTACATGTACAGCGAACCCTCTTCGTTTGGCTGCTCGAAGAAACTCTCCGTGGACTGGGACTTGTTGCGTGCCGCCAGCAGCGCAGGTGCCGCCATCTGTCGCAGCTGGGCACGATCCACATACATGTCTGTCTCCTCGTTGCTGTGCACAGCACGCGGACGTTGCACTCCTCGCAATTGGTGCACGTAGTTGTTCTCCGAATTGCCGTTCGCGTTGTCGTCAATGTCAAAGTCCATGTCGAAGTCATCGTATTCGTAGCTGTCGTACCGATCGTCCGTGTTCATTGTTGTTATTGTCATCGGTTCGTCCTCCTGCACCTGCTCCAGCACTGAAATATCACTCTCACTACACCACTTGGCCACGCCGACATGCTTGTCCAGCAGTCCGCCGCTTAGTCGCTGATGCCGACGCAACTGCTGCTGACTGAGGCTGCGCTGCGGTCGTGGTGCTGGCACTTCCCCACACAGTGGTGCCAGCGCATAGCAGCTGACACAGTTGCAGGCATTCTCCGTCGTCAGTTGCGTGCGGCGTGTGGACAAACGCCGTGCGCCTTGACGGACAGCCACCTCTTCCAGGTCATCGTAGTATTGAGTTGGTGGAAAGTAGCCGACAGCGGGTGCACTTTTATGACTCTGGTGGTGCAGCCGATGGCAATGGCGGTGCTGGTGACGATGGTGTGCATGCGATGCATGGGTTGGGTGTGGTTGGTGCAAGTGCGAGTGCAAGTGCTGTTGTTGTTGCAATTGCAATTGCTTTTGCTGATTGCTACGTGCTTTGTTGTTGTTGTTGTTGCTGTGATTGCTGGTCTGGTGGTGGTGGTGCTGTTGGTGTTTGGCTGTCTGCGCCAGTGCTGTGCTTTGTGTCTTGGTTGTTGCTGTTGTTGTAGCTGTAGCTGTAAGGTCCGTTGGCAGTGATTGTGGTTGTTGCATTTGCATTTGCAATTGCAGAGCGTGCGTTTTGTGTAGTTGTTGTTGTTGCAGTTGATGTGATTGTAGTTGTGGTTGATAGCCGCCCTGTTTATAAATACCTATTCCACTCTCATAGCTGCGCGTCTGCCAGATCTGATGCTGATGGTGGCTCGGCTGCTGGTGGTGAACGGCATGCGCTGCAGCCGCTGCCGCCGCCATCAGTTGCTGCTGCTGCTGTTGCTGCAGATGATGCGGATGCATGCCGGCCAAATGATTGTGTATCATCGATGTCTTTTTTTGGCTGAGCGTGCTCATGCCATCGCCATTAACATTACCATTCATGATAATGTTATTGCCATTGCCGTCCCTTTGATCCTTCGATCCCGACTTGGAGGACTTTCCAAAATTGGGCACACGTGCACGCAATCCACAGTAATAAGGATCATCTGCAAACAAGTATTGACTCTTTGAGCTGCCTCTTTCAATATTGCTAACGTTTGTCTTACCATATTTCTTGTTGTCCTTGCCCTTATCAGACTTGCCACGCGACAGTTTGATTCTGGCTTCCAAATCAATGTCATCATAGTCCGGCTATAAGGCGAATATTCGATTCGAAAAGCAAGCATAATATTTAAAGTTATTAATAATTAATAAATAAATAAAATAAATAGCGTAAAATAATGCTTATAGTATATGTAATTGAATTATAATTATTACATAATTCCATTTAATGCTTGTGCATTTTCCTTAATAGTTAAACATCAACAAGCATTTATTTTAAATATTTATTTTCAAATACCCGCGAGCCCATCAAAATCATAAGACTTGGGCAACAAACGTGCTGTCTTCGGTTCGGCTTTGCGCAAGGTGCGCCAACAAGCGTTGCACACGTCGCTGTATCTACGTATCTGTATCTGTATCTGTATATCTGTATCTGTGTGCGAGGCTTACAGTTAGCCATAACTGTGCAGCCTGGCCAGAGACACAGAGAGGGAGAGAGACAGTGACAGAGACAGCAACAGCGAGAGAGAGACAAAGACTTATGTAGTATGTACGTTATGCATAGGCAGAGCCCATAGCATTAGCCCCCAAGTCGCAGCTCGGTCGTTGGGCCCATTGGCAAACCATTGGTAACATTCCGTGCATATTAATTACACGCGATTCGTTTGCAGTTATTTGTTGGCTTGCTGCTGAAATTCGAATATTATTGAATGCAAGCCAAATGCTTGGTGAAGCTCAACGGCAACAATGTCCAAAAGCGAAATCGTCGCCGCAACAAGTGGCCTGGTATTTTTAGCCACTTGCCTGCCAGCCAGAACTGAATGTTGCCAGCACAAGACGGGGGAAGTGTGACTGCTGGCAGACAGGGCATAGAGTCATAAACCATTTTGCAAGTGCCCGCGTTGCGCACGTAGCCAAGCATAGCCAGCCCCCCGTTATATTTTTGTTGTCGTTGCTGTTATTGTTGTTGTTGCTGTTGTCGTTGCTGGACTAGTTGCCACACTTCTTGGCTGTAAGTATTATATGTGTTTTAGCGCTACCAAAATTTTGTTTTTATTACGCGCACACACACTCACACTCCACTTGAGCTTAACTTCGACTCCGATTCCGACAATTGTTCCAACACTTGCCAACAAAACACTTGAGCAATGCTGGGTTGCAACTAGTTGCTAATTAACTCACCTTTGGAATCAGATCGTGTGCATAGACATTATCCCTGGGGGGCAATTTGGGTGGCTTCTCGCTGCGCTTGTGCGCCAATTGTT
Source organism: Drosophila funebris (assembly GCA_018901825.1). Taxonomy (NCBI): domain Eukaryota; kingdom Metazoa; phylum Arthropoda; class Insecta; order Diptera; family Drosophilidae; genus Drosophila; species Drosophila funebris. Next base: position 7,535,156 of record JAEIFK010000682.1, read on the forward strand.
GCGTCTGCAGCAGCAACTGTTCTCGTGTGGCAGCCACATGACCGCTGCTGCCATTATTCAAATGCTTGCCAAGCTGCTGTTGGTGTTGTTGTTGCATCTGCTGCTGCTGGTGGCCGCTGCCAAAGCCTGAGCTGCCCGAACTACCGTTGCTGCCATTCCCGGCTACACTGTAGGGATCCTCATCGGGTATGGGTATGCGCGGGCGATTTTTGATGTCCACAATGGGACGTTGCACTGCAAGAGATGAAGCAAATGGCTGAGTTCTTGCTGCAATAAATCAATAGCTAACTAAACAAATAATCGTACAATTACAACACACGCACACACACAACCATAAACAATGGTAACTGCTGAGGGCTTTTGTCTTCAACTCATAAAACTAGGGATGGCGTGCGAATAATTAGCTCGACAAAAACAAAGCTGGGTAGCAAAACAATGGCAGTGTGTTTGACTGTGTTTTATAGTAAAACAAACATAAAATATATGCAAAGGGATATATATGAAAATAAACATAATTAATTGATAATAATTGATTTTCTCACGAGCATTTGATATCATTGTAAAATTTTTAATTTAAAAGATACTTATTCATTTTAAATTGTGTCATTATATTAACCATGAAAGCAGCATACTTTCTTTTAAATTAGCAGCATTGGTAATCGATAGCTAACGTCATCGATGACAAGAGCGGGTTGACTCCAACGAGTGTCGATTTTTGTAATAGTAAAATGAAGCTTAGCACGAATTTAATATACTTTGCATTAAGTATTTATTATTGAAATGTGATTATTTCCTATTCCATTCTCTTAGAGTCGTAACTAACTCAATTCTCGCCCATCTCTAGAATGCAATATAATGGCAAAGAAACTTGCATTGAGACACACTTGTAACTCACCTGGCGGCAGTTTGCTCTTTAGCATATCCATGGCTACCACATTCACAATGAGCACCCAAATGGGGCACTCCAAAATGTCATTCTCCGATTTGACAAAGGCCACTGCCGATAGGCATTGCGTCTCCAAGCGCCGACGATCTGGATAGGCACGGCGCAGTTCACGATTTACGTTCGACTGAAACTTCTTCATGTCGAAGAGCTGCAGGTTTTTGTTAGAAATGAGGCGACAACGAATTAGTAAACAATACAAACAATTTGCATATTGTAATAAGTAAGTACGAGTACGAGTACGAGTATTCACATTTGAATCTGCGAGTAGATTCAACATTCAACTTACCTTGACTATTTTTTCGCTTTCAAGCGCCTGATTTGGCAGCTTTAAGATTTCGGCACCAATGGATGTCTCCTCGTTGGGATTGCTGGCGGTGCTCTTAACAAATACATTGCTCTTCGCATAGCGACGTACGAGTATATTGCCAGCATCATCCATTTTGATTTTGACGCCCTAAAAAAAAACCCATAAAATTAATTCGAGTACTTAAAAGAATAGCTGTACTTTTGTCTCGACTCTGTCGCTGTCGACAGGTCGAAAACAGGTGACGGGGCCTAATGGCCGTTCGCTGTACCTGAGCCCCATCAATTCTGTTTATTGTTATCAATGTGTAAATAAATTAGGCAGGCCCACTTTAGAAACTGTGTCGTACACACTTTAATGAGCCATAAACTTAATTTCACGCTTACCTGACCGATGACGCGCTTCAGTTCGTCCGTCTTCTGATCTCGCATGGGATTGTCAAAGCCGCACAGGCCAATGCTATAAAAAAGGTAAAACAATTATAAACATATAAATATTATTGCGAACAAGGCATTATTAATTGCGAATCAATCAGCTGCCGCTTTAAATAAAATACACGTAATAAATAAATAAGACTTTGTGTCGCAGTCAACAGAGTTTGTGGCACGTTCACTTTCAATGGGAACTTGAGTTTGGGCTGTATGCGATTCGAGTGTTGTATGAGTCACAAGCTGGATCAGCATTTTGTTACAATAAACGTTTGACAAAACATTTGGCCAACAGGCGGTGCATAAAGCCAACACCACCCCAGACAGCAACAGCAGCAACAACAACTGAAATGTGCATTCGCCTGCCACAAATTCGCATTGACAGTGATTTATGTGGCTGGCGCAAAGTGTGGCAGCTGCAGCCAAAAAATTTATAATAAACATTTCATATTTTTCATCGACTTGTTTAATTGCAGTAACGAGGCTGGAGCTGACTCATTTTGGCCATGTTAGATAGTTGCCAGGCTTGTTTCCCCCCTCCCCAAAGTCTTTTGTTATAGCCTCGACGCAAAAGCAAGAAGAACTGTCAAGTTGTTTCTACTTTTTATATAGGAAACAAAATATTTGTTGAAGATGCCAAGGAAGAGCTGTATTTGTTGGCTTTTGCTGAGTTCAGATATTTCGCTTAAGGTCGCCAAAATGTCGGCTAAAATGCTAACAAGAAGCTGCAGAGGAAGCCGCAAACGGCAAACCGCCAGCAGCAAACAATGAAACGAAGCTAATTGTAATTGTCGTTCGCAAAAAGGCCACTGCATGACTGAGGCTCTTCATCGTTGTTATTGTTGTTGCTGTAACGATCATTGTTGTTGTTATCTGCACTGCTCCTGTCTCTGCTGCCAAGCTCACTTGACGCCGCTCTGTCACTATTATGTTTTATGTTAATTTGTATAATGAAGCGCTGCTTCTGCTGCTGATGTTGCTAGTAGAACGGCAACAATTGCCGTTGGCATTTGGCCATGTGCTTTAGTTCTGCGCGTAACATCTGCCGACGCTGGCGTCAACGTAGCGGCTTCTTGGCGTTGATTTATTGGCTAAATGCTTGTAAAAACCGTTGAAATGTGTGTCAAAGTTTTCCATGAAATGAAATCGACATGGACTACTGCTGTTGCCGCTGCTGTTGGCTGTTGGCTGCACTGCTGATGTATGTATGGCTTTCAAGGTTGCCCCCTATATGAAGCGGATTTGCAGTTCTTTTGTCTGTAAATGCTTCGTTTAATTCAAGCTATCAAAATGCGTTATTAAAATTGAACACAACTGCAAAAAGATGAACCGGTATTATCGCTATTGCAGTTCCCCAGTCAAGCAGTCAACCAACCAGCCAGCCAACAGGCAAACCCACTGCCAATCACATATTCAGATACCAATTCATGGCCTGGCACAAAGTTGCATTCACTTCGATGTGGCTAGCATACGTTGTATGTTGTTGCAGTTGCTGTTGCTACTTATATACATATCGGTTGCAAGGTCGTCCAGTATAACAAAAAAAAAAAAAAACAAAAACAAAAAAGTTAAATGCATATAAAAAACAAAAAAAAAAAACTGGACCTGACACGCCTAAATGAGCTAAAATGCGAAAGGCAAAAGGCACTGGCCCGTCTGAGTTGCATTTTTGCGGCTGCCGTTGCCAATGAAAGCGAGAGTCCAAGTCGTAGCGGGTTTTCAGCGTCATTTTGGAGTTCAAGTTAAACGTGTGCAGTGGGTCAAACCTTGCATGGGGAGCTGATGATGCTGTTGTGGTTGCTGTTGCTGTTTGCCGTTGCTGCTTCTTCAAGGAAGCGGCAGCAAAAATGCAGTTAACGGCGACTGGTTTACAGCGGTCCAAAACTGGCACTGGCAACGCTTTGACCTGCGGCTAGTTTTGCATGGACAGGCACAACATCGAAAAAAAAAAACCAAAATAACAAGAGAAAAACAACGCAAAGCTGATGAAAACAACAGTAACAACCGGTTGAGTTAAAAATAATGTAATATGCATTGAGAGACAAAGCATAGCGCGTAGATCAACTTAAGTAAAAGTTATCAAAACGAAAGACTTAAGCAACGAACTTGCGGTAGCAATACAAATTTGAATTGCGCTCGTTAGCCATGTTAGAACTCTTGTTAACTTTATGCTTTGCTCCAATTAAATAAATTAATTGCAGACAGCTTCTGGTCGCACCTTAAAATGCTGCCAAGGCCAACATTTACTTTGTTCTTGGCTGAAAAAAAAAACAGAGAAAAAAGTGGCACGTGTGGCACGCTAAACAGCAGTCAGGCAAATAGCATGTTGTGCAATCAGTCTGCCAGCCTGCCCAGTCCCCAATCCGCAAGCCGCAAAACCGTTTCTATTGTAAGCAAATCGAAAACTGTCTTTTGTGTGCTGTAAATTAAAGCATGGCCTTGGCTAGCCGCGGGTCGCGCCTTTTTGTTGTGCCTCACTTTTTATCCGCACGAAATGAAATGAAATGTTGCAATCAAACGGTTTGCAGTGCTCTGTTTATATCACGCTGCGCCTGATATTGCCGCCGGGTATTATGATTTGATTTCAACTGTTGCCAGCGACATGCAAATTTGATTGGCAACGCCCACGCAATAATAGCAACAACAGCAAACAGCAATAGCAACAATAAAGGCAACAGCAACAGCAAGAAACTCAGGACAGCGGCAAACTGTCATAAGCAGCAAAATTTATATTGGCGCCATTTCAATTGTTGCCCAAGATAATGGCAGACATGTAAGTGGTCTGGCCATGAGTGTTTAAGGGTTTGCCATTAATTAAATGCGCTTGTTGTGTTTGCTGCTGCAGTTGCTAGTGTTGCTGGTGTTGCTAGTGTTGCTGCTGCCGCTGCCGTTTCGACAAATGTGTGGTCCTTAGCATCTGCTGCGTGTCACTTAACGCGACGCCAACACAACAGCCGCACAGTCTAATTAATTAATTTACATGCAACTGCAACAGCAGCAGCAGCCACAGCTTCAAGCTGCTAGCTATATAAATTGCCAAACTCGTGGCATGCAACAGTTCAACGCAATTCGATTTGAAGACACCGAAGCTGAGTTACACTTCAACTAAGTGCAGAATAAACAAATTAATGTCTAGCTTTAGTTGAATATTTAAATATTAAATAAATTAAACATTTAAATACCTTGAATCACTATAAAATATAGTGAACCGTCTTCTTTTTACTCTCTTTTTTAAATTAACTTTATTCTTCATCTTCTTATTCTAACATTCCATTCTAATGTTAACAGTTTGATATCGATAAGTCATCGATATCAAGTAACTTAGCATAAGTAACATAACATATAATTGCATATGCTTAACACTATTCTCTATTACTACAATATTTAAAGAGACATCGTAATGCATTACCGAGAAGTGAGCAATGCACTAATTATATTTATCTTCAGAGCAATTGGTCGATATGAGAAGTTCGTAAACACATTCGACACTAATAAACATAGTTAAGGTATCATTTATTGCGGGCAATTTAATTGTAGTAAAATTTTAAACGAAACCGGTTTAAAAGATAAATTTAAATTCGCAATTAAATTATAATTAAACTTTCTATTGAAAGATATTTAAATTTCTAATTTTAACTCAGATACGTGCAAATATTTACATGCATTGTCAAAGCCAGCAAGAAGTAGGAGATACTCGTCCGCTTGTTGTTTGTAGTTGAATTCATTTGCATTTGGCGAGATTTCCGTAGAAAAACATTGCGTGTGGAATAAAATGGTCTATGGATATGATAATCCCAACCATGTGGCATTCAAATGCAGCAAGGGCTATTTTTAATTTGAAGATGGTAATGGAAATAGAAGCTAACAAGGGCTGACAGCAGTGGCAAACCAGCAATTGTTGCTAATTACAACAACAAGCTGGATTGTTACACCTATTGCAGAGGAGAGATGGTGGGGATGGGGACAGGGGGAGATAGAGAAAGAGAAGCAGAAGCAGAAGCAGAAGCAGAAAACGACAAGACCCCACACACGCGAGGCAATTGGCATTGTTTGATGTCAGCGGCATGCCAATTGATTAACTTGACACTCTCAACTCGAAATCAGTTTTGCCGCTGGCAAAAAGGCATATTTAACCCTGCAATTGACATAAACAGGTAGCCAACATTGACAACAACAACAGAAAAACAAAACAAACAAACAACAAACACTCGTTGTTAGCCGCCATAAGCAAAAAAAAAAAAAACCGAAGAGGAATCGAAGTTAGAGTCGAAGTCAAACTGCAATTTGCATTGCAATCTACGATGACCTCGTCACGAATGAAACGAATGACTTTCGTTATTATTTTCAATTTCATTTGACTTTTTTCTTTTTATCGCCTAAAACAATATCAAACTTAACCATTATCCCAGTGAGGTTTGTTCAGTTGATCAGTTGACATTTTACTGGCAGCGTCTTCATTTTGTTAAGGCAACAAACGATGCCGCCATCATCGTCGTATAACAATGCAAGCGATGCCCTTTTTTGGCCTCAACTGTTGTTAACCAGCTTACGAATTGAGTTGAAGCTGGAATTGTTGCTGTTCCTGTTGCTGTTGTTGTTGCTGCTGCTGCTGCTATGCGTTTTAATCAGCACATTTATGGACTAATACATAATACATTATGCATTCGATCTGCTTATTGTAGTGCTCATCATCTCCACTATATTATGCAGACTTCTTCTTGACATTTGGCTACGGGTGCTCATACTCCAAAGCCCGAAACACTACAAAAGCCAAGTGGCTGCTGCCTCTATGAGTGCTCGTATAATGTGTGGGCTGCAAAGTAAAATTGCCATAGCAATTGAGCCACAAAGCGTTTGGCATTTGCAATTTCTGGCACGCAACTACGAAATCATTTTGAGACGGAATATGTTAATTAGCCACAACTGCAGTGCGCTGGCCCCAAAAACTGCAGCCAAAACCACAGCCACAGCCGCAACCACAATCAAACCCAAGCTTAGCATAGATATCTTCGGTGGGGACCGCCAAAAAATGAAAAAAAAAACCAAAAACTAGAATTCTTGGAAAACAACTTAAATTGGCCCGCAACGGAAATCGCTCATTTTATAGAAATACGCGCAATTATTAAAACATTTTCACCTGTAGTTGTTGCTGTTATTGCTGTTGATGTTGCTCTTGCTGTTGCTATTGCTATTTCTATTTTTTTGGGCATTTTTCTCATGCTACAAATTGCCGCAGTGAGGTCACAAATGTCGTAATTTGCATTCGCATACGATTACGAGTCTGCTGAATGATTCGAAGGTTCTTTTTTCTATTACGAACCACTTGGCATTACAAGTTCAGCTTGGCAATTAAATCGTAATACGAAAAGCCATCAATTTGATGGGCGTTGGACCAAGGCATCTGCAAGAGAGTCCGCACTCAGTTTCATTCATTCATTCATTCAGTATTGGCCATTTGGGAGCACATCAGGTGTAATTTAGTAATTTATTATTACTGAGGTAAAAACAAAAGAGGAGAAAAAAAACCCCCAATGCTCTCCACTCGCATCTCCTGTTTTGCTGATTTTCGTTGCCAGTGGGTCAAGGGCATTGTCGGCAAACCGATTTGCGCAAAAGTTCAAAGGCATCATTTGTGTTTACTATATAAATAATATTTTTTTTTTTTTTTTGTTATGCCCTCTTGTTGAGTTTATTTGTTTGTTGATTTGTTTGAATTGTGTTTGCTTTGCTCAATGCAGGCAGCAATTAAATCAATAAGGCTTAATTATTTTGCATATGCTGGTACTTACCGCATGCCATCGAAGCCATCATCGGAGCCATTAATGGTCAGCACCGGTGCACGTGCGTATGCCTTGGCCACACGGCGATTGCGCTCGAAGACAATCACTTTGGCCCAGATCTCGTCATCAATTTGCGTCCATTTGTCCAGCACTTCCTGTATGTGTTCCTGCAAAATGTTGCAAACGAGAGTGTCAGTGTCAGTGTGAGAGTGAGAAAGAGAAAGAGAAAGAGAGAGGGGGCAAAGAGTGAGAGGCAGTGTAAGAAAATGGCGTGAAAATGGCAACAACTTTGCTTTGGCAATACACAAAAGACTTAAGCGAGCAACTTGCTGCTGTTGCTGCTGCCAGACAAAAGAAAAACCGAAAACTGCTGCAACTGCAACTGCAACACCAACAATAACAACAAATTTAGCTGCAAATGCAACTAATGCCAGCAATTTTCACTTTCCATCAGAGACTCTATATATATGTGAGTGTATCTAATGGACACTGGCTACATATGTGTGTGTGTGGCATGTGTGTGGTGTGTGTGTGTTTGTGTGTGTACTTTTTGCCAGCCAAAGTGAACGGCCTTGTTGGGCGCTTGCGTTAGTGCTTTTATTTTTCTTGCTGTTTTTCACTCACTTTACTTTTACTATTTATATATATATTTTTGTATTTTGTTGCTCTTAGCTGCCATTACAGGCAACTGTGTGTAGTAGTTGTTATTGTTGTTGTTATTGTTGTTGTTGTTAAATAAAAGTTAAAATCAAATCGGAGCAAATGCTGGCACGAAGTGCGATAGCGAATCGTGTTGCAGTAAGACATATAAAATTATAGACAACGACGTTTACTGCTTTTATTGTTGCTATTTTATATCTCTACTTATTTATATATGCCTGTGTGTGTGTATGTGTGTGTCTGTGTGTACACAGATATTTAAAGTGCTGCAAGGCTTTCGATTGCACTAAGAAATGAAAATGCAACTCGCGCTTGCGTCATGCTTAAGTGCACAGCACATATTTTATATTTTGATATACTTTTCTTTCAAATGGGTAGTTTAATAAGTACCAGAATCATTTGGAGAGTATTTATAAATATATTTGTATATATATAAATTAAAAAGTATTACTTTTATATTAAAAAGATGCAAGCATATTTAGCAGAGAGAGTTAAAGCAGAAACAGTCAGAAATATAGATTAATTATATAGAAAAATTCCTAAATATCCTAAGACAATAACTTAAATATGAAATTCAATTAAATAGTGCTACTAATTAATCAATTGGGTTTTATTTTATTTTATTCAAGGCCACACAATAAATGTATCTTATGCATATAAAATTCTGCATATTTGTCAGAACGGGTTCTTTTATTCACTTGAATTTGTGTGCTCGTACTTATTGTACTGCTCTCGTATAATCAAGGCTTTATAAGCCACACACAGCTGGCAATTTAATGGCGCTACATTATCATATGTTCGTTCAGTTGAGAACAAGCAAAAGAAGAAGAAAAAAGAGTTCAATTAACCCGAACAAAGAACAGGGTCGTAAGTAAAGCCATTAGCCCAGTAACCAACATGCCCACAGTTATTATTTATTTCAGTTTATAGTTGTTTGTTATTGTTGCTTTGTTGTTTTTTTTGGCCAAAGTTCAGCGTACAAATTGAAGCGCTGCCTTAATAATAATGAACAAAATATGGAAAACCAGGTAAACAAATATATGTATCTAACGTCTCTCTTCTATTTTTTTTTTTTTGGTTTAGTTCTACATACAGTGGGCCATAGACACACGAACGAGTGGTAAACTTGTCTAGCTGTGAGCTGAGGCTGCGGTTGTGACTGAAGCTGCTGAAGCTGCCACTTCATGAGCAGGCCGAACATTAAAAATGCAAATAAATCATGTAGTAAAACTTGTTAACCTTTTCGTATGCTTTTTGGCTTTATATTTATTATATATTGTATATTGTATATTGTATAGGTTTGTGTCTGTGTCTATGTGTGCGCACTTTAGCTTTAATTTTAGCTGCTGTATGTGCGAGTATTCAGCACTTTTGATTTCACTTCAAAAGTCTCACAGATTCTTTGGCTTGGCTCCGGTTGCCTCGCTAGTCGTCTGCCTAGTCTGGGCAGATTCACTTTTGTTGTACAGGTTTTCATTTCTTGCTGTTGTTGTTTCTTATTTTTTGGCTGTCAAGAGAGAAGAATCTTGTAGGCTCAAGTGTCGTGTGGCCAAACAAGTTACAAGATGTTGTTGTAGTTTATATTTCTAGGCCGTCGTCTTCAGCCCGAGCAGGCCAAAATGTTTTATGAGACGACCTCAAAATGTCGAAGTTCATCATGGCAAGCTAATGCGGTTAGCTAGTTCGTTAGTGAGTTTAGTAGCTACTTTGATGCTGTTTGCAGTTCTTGTTGTTAGCTGATTTTAATTAGCCATGTTTTGTGTGGGGCTGGGCACGCTGCAAACCAATGGAGCGTGGTTGCTACGTATACGTAATATTTTATTTGTGCATGAAAATTAGCACAGCTCTGAAATACATTTCATAAGTTCGTGTCGTTATCTGCATGTGTGTGTGTGTCTGTGTGTGTTAACCAAAATGCCAATCGATTCTTGAAAAACAACTGAACTGGTTTTTTAAGCACACATTTATTATGCAAATTATTATCGAATCTACAGCATAAAATTAAACAAAAAATGTCTATACTCGCATATACTATATACCTCATTTTTGTCGGGCTCTGACGCAAATCGATTATCCGGCGAGTTTGTAAGAATGCTACAGAGGTGTCTTAACTACTAAATATATACAGACATACACAAAACTCTTTAAATCACATAAAATACAAATACTGAAACCTGGCAAAAAAAAAATATATATAAAAATAATAAACAAGCACAAAAAAAAGCAATAAAACAAACAATGAAAATGTTTTTTCATTGTCATAAGCGAAAGTATTAAAAATGTTGACTTGCACAGCGTCAAAGTCTCTAAGAGATGATCGTATCCACTCTCCACAAATTTCTGAACGCTGAAATCGAATTTAAAAATAATTTTAAATGCAATTCCCAAAGTTCAACAAAGCAATTAAGTGTCTTAGCAACAAAAGCTGTTATTTCTTTATATTTCTTCACTAATTTCATGAGGTGTCATATTTGCAAATTGCAGAATTCTGCCACGCCCCTTTGCCCAAATTTTAATTTACTTTTGTGTTTTTTTTTTTTATGTTTATTATTCCCTTTCCCCTTTTGTAATGTGCATAAATGTCATTTGAGTGTAATTGAAGAAGCTGTCTAAGGCAGCGACTTGGATGGGTTTAATAAGTTCTATAATTGACACCCAGAAGCCACAACAGCTGGCATACAAATAACAATAACAACAACAGCAGTAACAACAGCAACAACAACAACAAATGGCAGAAAACACGTGCACAAGTGCATACAGCACGGAAGTTTGCTCAGGTCGCCGTTTCAGGCACTCTTGAGAATCTTTTTTCTCAGTTATTGCCGTTGTTGTTGTTGCATGTTTGCTGTGTGTGTTTGTTGTTGTTTATTAAGTTTGCACTTTTTGTGTAAAATGCTGTTGAACTTTTGTAGTCACGATTTTAAAGCAACTGCCAAACGGCATCGAAGTCGAAGCTAAAAACTGAAACTGAGGATGAAGTTGAAGAGGGCAACAGATGCGCCTAACGCTGCGAGTTGACATTTAATAAAATGAATTTGCCGGTGAATCAAGCTCGAGCGGCGAGTCTTTGTTGTAATAGATATAATCATTATTTCAAATTATTATGGACTTGATAAATTTGTTTTGTGACAGGTTGCAGCAGCCGCAGCAGCTAAAAGAAATTGCAATGTCTGACTTCAGATGATGGCAAAAAAAAGTTCATTGATATGCTTATTTTCAATTTGATGCTCGCCTCGGGCGCAGAACTTCAACTGTCGTCTGACCCCATTTCGGGAACATCTACCCCGTTGATGGCTAAATAAATATTGATTTTAAAGCCACGTTCAATTGGCCAGCAACCTGAGATGCTCTGCGATTCGCACACAAATTTATGCTAATTTCATGCATAGTTTCATCTCGACAGGCTAGGAGCTATAATAATAGCTTGCGTTGTCTTCCGTCAGCGCCTCAAATGCAAATCAATCAATAAATTTTCACTCGAGCAGGAAATTCAATGAGTTTTATAAGGAAAACTGACTGACAATCTGTATATAAGGCATATTAGAGACTCTTTGATGAAGTGGCATAAAAAGCGGCGGTGAATTTTCAATTGTGAGTTGCCTCGTTTAAGAGCTAAATTACGCGCCATGTGACATGTGTACAGAGTAATAGTACAACTGTGTGTGTATGTGTGTGTGTGTGTGTGTAGGGGGGAATGTGTGCGTGTGTGTTGTGTGGTTTTTCCTGCTGCGCCAACGCGTTTTCATGGCGGCCAATCCTGTTGTACAACTCTGGCGAACGTGCCAGCGAAACCGAAACCGAAACCGAAACCAGGTGAACGAGTGGCCAAACATGCGCATGGAAGTGGAAGTGGAAAAACAGAAATAACAATAACAACAACAACAGCGGCTAACAGGCGAGGCGAAACGAGGCGAAAACTTGTCAGCTTTGCCGAAAATACGTAAAACTTTCATTTTCATGCCACTTTCGTATGTTTGGAAAAGTGGTTAGAAGAAGAAGAAGAAGACGACGACGCAGTCAGCCGTTTGGCGCTTAACGTTCTGTTCGTTTGGGGCTGCCAAAACAAGTTCGTTGCCTGAGTCTTTTGTTTTGATGTCGCTGCATATGTTCAATTGCAAGTGAAGTCTTTGTTGTGCTTGCTGTCAGCTGTGTGTGTGTGTGTGTTTGCCTTTGTTCCCAGCTAATAAATTTGTAAACAATATCGAAAATAGTACAGACCCAATAATAACAACAACAAAACACAACAGAGATTGCTCAATAAATGCCTGGCAGCTAAACAAAAAAAGATACAAACAGCAGAAAGAAAAAACAACAACGTTAGTCTAACCAATTCAAAGGGCCCCCAAAGCTAAGCAACGACAATAGGAAAATGCTGCCATAATTTGTTTCTGTAGTCATTTTTTGGTGGCTTTTTTTTTGTGTGCTTCATGGGAAAAACTAGACGCCTTTTGTAATGCTAAACGGAATTATATAGACGCTCACGCCAATTGCACAACTGCTGTGGCGTTTTAAACGCAAAACGCGTGGGCGTTCGCATTTTCCAAGCCAAATACCATCTCATAAGCAAAGAAAAGTGTCACCAGGCTTTTCACTTTTCTGGTTTCTTGGTTGACGAACTGGGTGAGGCTTTTTGATGTTTTGCAACTGTATTCACAATTTATGCAAAGCTATTTAATCAAGCTGGGAAGGCAGAGGGAGGGGACATAAAAGCTGTTCAGTTTTGATTGGTGTTAGCTGTTTATTGGTTGCAGTTAACCCAGTTAAATAATGCTCATAATATATATTTATGACAACAATAGCAAGTTGACTTATGCTGTATGTGGGTAAATATGTATATACAATATGTGTGTGTGTGTGTGTGTGGGTAGCAACGGCATTTGCCAAAAATAAAGTTGAATAAATGCTATGTTTATACGTTGCTCGATATTGTGATGAATTATTTTATGAATCATATTTTATGTTAAATGAAATAGTTTATTAAAGATTACTAAGTATATAATTATAAAGAAAATGTATATAGAAACTAAGTAATGAATTTGTAAAATTATTTAATAAAATGTATATAAACTGAGATATTTTAAGGAAAGAAATAGTTTTGATTTTTTTTTTTATATTCTGATTGATTTGTTATTTAATAATTTTAATTATAAATATATATATTTATTATATATTTATATATTTATTATATATTTATATATTTAATTATATATTCATTTTAATTATAAATATATATATTTATTATATATTTATATATTTATTATATATTTATATATTTATTATATATTTATATATTTAATTACATATTCATATAACTAGTTCGTTAGCCATTTTGTCATGTGATCTATGATATCATGATATATTATGCATAAACGTAGTCGAAGTGCGACATAGCGACGAAAACAAAAACTAACGTTGATTTTGTTGTCTATTTTGTTGTTTAAATGCTAAAATCAATGAAATGCCCACACACAAGCACATACACACACACACACATACACGCACACAGCGTCACGTTCACTAATATAAAGTCAAGCTCGTGCTGGGCTTGTACATTAGGGTTACGTTAGCATTTTGTGAATGCTGTTGTTATTGTTGTTATTGCTAGTTGTTGTTGCCGAGCGTCGTCTTCATTTTTTCGTCGCTAGGTGTTTTTGCTGTTGCTGTTGTTGTTGTTGCGGCAACTGCCAAATGGCCATAGGCAAATTAAAAATGCACAACGCAATGCGATGGCCTAACGGTAATTAATGCAATTGGTCAATACAACAACTACTACTAACAACAACCACAAGAACAACGCCTGTGGCTAAGGTTTAGTGCGTTTTATGCTGACGCTGACCTCAATGCGGCCAATGCACGTGTCGAGAATATTCGTTAACCGCAAAGGAAAATGGCCACAAATCATAGAAAATCAACTGGCAAAGCGGAAGTCAAAGTCTGTCGAGCTGTCAGTTTGCTCGAATCGTGGCCGTGCTATGTGGCCTCCATTTGACTTGTTTTTTTTCTTTTTGTTGTTGTTTGTTTTGTTTTTGACTCTTTTATCATTCGGTAGCTTCTACATCTAACTAATTACACGTTGACACACACCATTGAAACTGCCTTAAACTATAAGTATGCTAATGAATTGCATTTAATCTTATGGCAGATTAACATCTTCGTGTGCCTTACCTTATAGAGTTTGTCTTTCTGATACCAAACATCTTCCTCCTCCTCCTGCTGGGTGAATGTCTGATCCAGGTTTAGATCATCGCGTGAACGTGATAATATTTTTCTTCGCGATACCATTTTTGTGAGTCGCCGGTCCAAGTGTGTGTGTGTGTGTGTGTGTATGGGAGAGTCTGCAAAGATATAAGAATAAGTCATAAAATGCTGGGAATACGATATTATTTATACTTATGTATTTAACTTTAATGTATGCCGCCAGGTTGGCAGAACTTTTTGGCAAGTATTTAACCATCTAACTGTACATTATTTAATGCGTCAAAAATTCTTTTTGGCTGAAGACCTTTATGCTGACAGGTCTCAAACTGTGCAGCGTTAAATTGCAAAGCAAACAGAACCCAAAAAATCGGCAAGGTTCAACGCACCCAAGCGCAATAACAACAAGTATTGTTTATGACCTGACTTCCTTTTTACGAGTCATCTACAGACGGCCTCAGCTGTGTAAACTTTGTATAGCCTGCTGTTACCCAATAAAAGGCTAAAACACAGACGATGATGGACCTGCAGACTGCAAATTGCATTCCGCCTAAATCCTATACTGGAGCAAAGTATGCAAAATTATAATAAACTTATATTTTTTACTGATGTTATTTATATCGAATATATTTCTGAGTATAAGTTAATATTTAATACATTTTAATTCAATTAGTTCTTCATAAATAAAATTATATATTAAATTTATTCAATTATGCGTATTGATTAACATCCAATTAAAATGTTATTTATCATTTTAAATTAATATGTATTCTAAGAAACACGTTGCTGAGATTTTAAGAAATTTCCAGATAAAGTAGAGTTAAGCAATAAACCGGATATAAGAATTCGTATAAAGATGTGGACATTAGGGTTTTGAAACTCGGAACTGGCATAAATTGAATTTAATTATTAAAAAAAAAAAAATAATATAATTTTACTTTTTTTTCGCGTGATGTTGGACCAGTGTGCATTATGTGATTGTGGCATATTTATTGCCAGCCATAGAATTTATGTAAAACATGCAATTTTTATTGAATTACTTGTCGTTTTGCCAGACTGTCTGTGACTCTGGCGCTGGCTACGCACGGAAGATACAGATACCGATACCGATACTGGGGATGTGATACTGAAACCGAAACAGTGGACAACTGAAAACTGAAATCACCTGTAGGCCTAAGGAGCTGACAAAGGGAAAATAACAAAGCAAAGATAAAACAAAAGCAAACGCCAAGTCGTTTGTTTTTTCATGGCTCAGTTTGTCAAGTTGATGAAAAAAACGTTCATTGCATAATAAACACCTCTTGGGGCTTGGAATCTCTGGTAGACGACGCGTGTAGCGGCAATCTTTTGGCTCTGTTGCTCTCTTAATACTCTCTCTCTCTTCCCCGTCCCGTTTCTGTTTACACTCTCTATAGCTATCTCCTTGCCTCGCTCTCTTTCTCTTTCTCCCTCAATCTCTATATCTGTCTATATGCAAATGTGCGAGGTTCGCTAACCTGTTGTCATATTTACATGCTTTGTTTGTCGCTGTTGTTGTTGTTGTATTTGTTGTTACTCTTGCTGCTGCTATTATTATCATTATTATTAGTGCTTATAATTGTCTGTCAGCTTTCTTTTGCCAAAATGACTGAGTGACTGAGTGCTTGATTGACTGATTGACAACCTAACTTTGGGATGCTACTCATAAATCTTTGACACCTTTTGCGCAATTTTAACCAACGCCATTTTCTGTTTTCCATTTTCCATTTGGAATCGAGTATGTACTCGATTCGTATTGTCAACAATCGACGCCATTTTGTGCGATAGATTGCAATCGTATAACAAATGTTGCCTGCTGGATTTATGCAACAAAAGCCGTTAAATTGTACGAATGTCTGACAATTTTTTTTTTGCACCATTCGTTGTCTCCATCTCCATCTGCATCTGTATCTGAATCTGTATTTGTATTTGTATTCGTGTTTGTATTTGTATCTGTGTCTCTTGTCGCCAGTTTTCTGCTTGTTTATTGAGCTGCATTAAGAGCTGCATTTTTGCACCTTTCGATTTTGGCTGCTTTTGCCATTGTACTTAGCGGTGTTGTACTCGTATTTTATGTTGTACCCATAGATGAAGTCTGTCCAGCTATTGTTATTTATGCATCCGACACATGAGCTACCTATGTACTTACTACTCATACATACTGCCTACTATATAGAACACAATGTCTACTCCCGTTCAGTTGTTCTGACATGGCACGTACGCGTTGTACAAGTTCTCCAGGCAGACGTGTTCTAGTTTGACTCGACGAGCAATTACGTGTATGGCATGCCAATGATATGAGCAATTGGTTATAGCATAGATGCATATATTACCATACTCTTAAATTGGATAAAATAGTTTTGTCAATAGATTGGTAACTCAATAAAGCAATTGCTTTTCTCATGCTTAATTTGTCTGCAAATTACAGTGTTGCCATCTTGCAGACTACTCTAATGGCGAGGCATTAATCAAATGAGCAATCTGGTTACTCGTAGAAGAGTCCTGCCAACTCGTTAGTAAAATACTGAGGAGTTGTCACAATTCTATACAATTTTAGTATTTTCCTAATAAGTTGTCCTTTCAGTATTGAAAATGTACACTTGTTGGCTAGAGATAACGAAGTTGTTCTCGATTGTTAACAGAAAAATCACAGAAAGAGTATTTGAATAACGGCTTGTTTACATATTTATATTATGTCTAAAACACAGACTGGTCATGTGAGAACATTTGATTATCACAGCCTGCAGCTGTGGAAATTAAATTACCTGGCAATTTTGGTGCATTTTTATGGAGCATGTGAAATTAAAATACTTATATTCCAGCTTGTGTTCTTGGAAGTTTTCTGAACAACATATCAACCATTTTATATGACACACTGAATGGGGAAGAGCTCAGGTGGCGGTTGGTCGATGTAAAATGGCGATAACTGCGCTATAGATGGAGTTGAAGTGGTGCTCCAAACAGATCCTGCAGACTCATAGCGGATGAAAGAATGAAATCTGTCAAAAGTACAGCTAAAGACAAATTGCAGCAGCAACAACTATGCTCTCTCTGTCTTTGCTAATGGGTTTTGGGTTCTGTTCTTTGTCGTTGGCTTTTGTTGTTGCTGGGGCTTTTGTAAACAGAAACAGTGAGTGTTGAGATGTTGATGGGCACTTGATGGCATCGTGAAATGAAGTCATCAACTGGCATCGTGTGTGTGTATGCATGTTGATTTTGCTGATTTGTCTGCATAACTTCAAGCACTTTTACTGTTATATTTCACTGTTGACTGCAGGAATTAAAGACGTGAACATTATTACTCGTAAGCCTTGCATTTTTCATCGTCATCGCAAGCGTCGCATTCACTTTCAAATTGTTTTCTCAATCTGTTTTTGATTTTGCAGCACGCACAAAACTCTCAAAGACTTTCACAAAACGGCACTAACAGCAATAACCTTTGTCTCTGTGATCTGTCAGTCAATTTGGCATTATTTAAATAATGGCAATTAATCAGATTTTGTCATAAAATACTCGTAATTATAACTACCAGTTCATGCCAGTTTATGACCAAATGAAAACTATTCAATTTGAGCGCTGAACTTTCACAATTAAGAGCGCGGTTTTGAAATTGAAATAATTACGTTTATTTCTTGCACATGTTATACTAATAAACACATTAAGAGACTTATGTATACTTATTATTCAATTATTAAATACTTTTCCGCAACATTCGCGTAGTTCATTAACATCTGCAGTGGCATCTGCCGCTGACATTTTGTCAAGCTGCAAGCAATAAAAATGCTTTCGCTGTTGATGAAATACATTTTGCAACATGAAATTGTTGATCATCGAAATAGAAAGCAAACTAATTCGTGTTTCGTTCGCAATTCGATATTGTACAACTGTGAAAAATCTACCACAGCAGCGAAACGAATGAAAAATTGATGTGCATGCGCACAGTAAGTTTGTTGCCTGATCCAAGTCTATCGTTTGGCTGCCTGACTACTTTCGAAAAGAACTTTCTTTGCCGACGAGGCCTATAGCAAATATGCATTAATTATAAACTATGAATACACTTGCTGCATATTAACTAACAACAATAACATGCCGCGTTTTATGAATGAAAGTCAACGGCAACGGCAACGTCTTTAATAATGAGCACGAGTATTTCAGTTGTTTTACGAGGCGCAGCCAACGAACGGAAAATCAATAAAGAATTTTGATGATGACAAACCATCAGATAGAATTGTAGAAAACGTAGTCATAGCCCAGACAGCACTTGCATATTAATTATCAGCCATGTAAATTTACTTAAATGGGTGTGAAGTGGGCTGCCTGTTGGGCTGCATGGAAATTCTAATGTTGTTGTTGGTGTTGTTGCTGTTGCATTGGCTAACAACGTTGTCGTTGTCGTTGTCGCTGTTCATAACGACTTTGACTGTCTGCAACGTGCCGGTCATTGGCTGCGGCTGTGTTTGTCGTCGCTCACATTATGATGGCCACTTTTTCACTTAACATTTGCCGGCTGCTGCCAACTGCCAACTGGCAACTACCAACTGTCGACAGCCGACTGCAAATAGTTTTCAGTTCGTTTACCTAACGTTGTCATTGTTTTAGCCAGGGTTCAAATGCAATGCGAATACGTCACGAGATTTACTATTTTAGCTGTAAACAGACAGCACGTGTGTGCCCCTCTCTCTCTCTCTCTGTCTCAATGTCTGTTTGGCAATATTTAGCTTGTTGAAAGCATCAGCTACGCCAGCTGCTGTGGATACTCATAGTTTGTAGCTGATTTGTTTACACCCGACGACATGTATGTAGGCAGCTTTATGAGGTGACTAGCTAACAATTCAAGATGTGGGTGTGTATGTGTGTGTGTGTGTGTGTGTGTGTGTGAGTGTGTGTGTGTGTGTGTGTGTGTGTTGCATTGAAAGCCATCACATTTGGCAAATGACAACCACGCAATATGATATACGCATTAGCACTGCAACAGGTTCGATTCATAGGGAACAAAGCCCAGCAAATATGCCAAATCATTTGCCAAATGTTGCTGATCCCAAAAGATGTTAAGGTCATGCTACTAATTTGGAATATGGTAAAGTTAGAAAGTATTTTCATTATATTTCTTTCTTATTTTTACGTTTGAGTTCATTATGTAACCAGAACCGACATAAAAGTCACGGCTAATGAAGCGCTTCTTTAACTTGGCCACAAAACATTTGATACTTTCGTCGACTCCATATTCCGCTTGTTCTTTGGGCTAGTGACAAGCTTGAAGAAGAATTTATGCTGTCGTTGTTGTTGTTATCTGCTCTGGCAAGAATTTGATTGATTGGCCATGGTCAGAAATAAACAAACCTCTTTTTGGTTATGCCGCATAAGAAAATAGCTTAAAACGAAATTGTTTTCACAGTCTGCTCGAAATTCACGCTGGGGTCAAGCCGAGAGAGAAGAAGTTCAAACCAAGAAAAGATTCACCCGAAGAGCGCGGCCGCAGCCATTGATTTGTTGCTAAATTAAATTAAGCAGTCATTGACTTCTAAGCCATGGCTAAAGACGGGAGGAAATGTATACATACGCATAATAGAAATATCTAGTCATAATTTTCATTTTATATTTTATCGCCTTAATGCTTATTGTCTTGCTTGTGGCACTCGACTTGACTTCAAACTCTGACTATGGCTAATCAAATGCTTTAATTTGCATAACAACGCCGTGAAAGTGCTCCGCATTGGCATGGTTCAGTTACTCAGGTGCGAGTCTGCAAGTATTGTTGGGGTTAAGGTTTTCATTATGCAAATTGTTGATGCATATAAGTATATGTTTTGTAAATAGATATATCGCGTGTGCAAATAGGAAGCTAATAGTGCAAAATTCAAAAGGCAGCAGCTAAAACAATGTCTTGCGGAACTTGAAACTTGCCTCTGGTATATTTCGTATGTTATTTTTCGGCTATTTAACACCTGAGCGCGCCAAGCGTAGAAAGCATTATTATCGCCAACAGCAACGACACCAACAAACATATATATATAAGTATATATAGTATATCATTAAATAGCAAAACATAAATATGCATAAGCATATGCATATTGCATTTCGCAAGAGCATTCATATTTCCCTTCTTCACACACACAACACGCACATCTGGCACTCATCGTTCATCATTCACGCAATTATTGAACGAATTTCTGTTAAATCATAAGGTTTAACAATATATATGCATATAAAGTCATGTAACTGTCAGCGTTTTGACTGCGCGACTTGTGCAATCAGCAACACACAACACACAACACAAACAACAACAAAAAAAAAGAAGCGACAAAAACAAACAAACTAAGCAACAAATCCAACAGCTAACCAAAAGTTAACATTTCAATTTTTGAAGTTTCTGTAGATTTGATTGATTTTCGTTTCGGGTTTCTTTTGAGTTCACTCTTAAAATGTAAATTTACAAATTACTTGACGCGTTTTTTAAATGCAAATGATCCACAAAAAGTGGTTCAAATTAAATGACTTAAGCTGCGAACTTGCAGCAATAACCTAACGACAAATGAATAGCTGATGTAAACTCATACATCACTTAATTATGTACCTAGTCCTGGCACACTAATCATCTAATCCAGCCAAACAATTTAAGTAGTTGCCGTTCATTAGCTAAGTATCTCAGTTGCATCATCAGCATTTGTAGGCCGCTCTCACAATTAATCAATATGATAGATGAAAAGCTGATTGCCTGATTGCCAGAATGCCTGATTGCCAGATTGCAGCTGCATTTACATTCAGCTGAAGCGTTAGACAGCCTTCGACAGCGTGTTGCAGGTGATATTAAACTGGTTCAGGGCTGTCTGCCGTTTGCTGCAGCAACAAGTTGACACTTTCATTATGCCACAAAAAGTGTTCCGCATTTTTGGCGCGTATTTTAGATTCGTTACGTTTAACCATCAACAGCAACCACCACAACAATAACAAGAAAAGCCAACTTGCACTGGCCAAAAGAGACGAGTGCAGCTTTTGGCTGGCCAAAAACACAAACAGCAAACTATTAGTTTTTTGCGGAGTGAAAAGCAAAGCAAATTACAACAAAAAAAAAAAAAACACAGAAATTACTTGCAAAAAAGAAAAAGAGCAGCAGCAACAACAACAACAACAACCACAACATGTGACGACTGCTTTCGTTTTCAGTTTGAATCTCAGCTTACAGCTTACAGTTTCAAGTTAACAGTTTTCAGTTTTCATTTGGCCTGCACGCTTCAACTGGCTAGAGCCTTGTCTGTGGCATCCATGGCTGGCTGAAAGAGATGTGGCGTGCAGCCAACCCATTGCAATGTAAACCAAAGCAATTTGAGCGAACCTACAGCACACACACACACACACAGGTAGACGTGAGAGCAGCGCACACTAAATTTTCCACGAGCGAGTGAGTTTGAAAACGAAACAGATTTTCTTTCATTTTAGGCATTTGTCTGTGGCGGGAGAGCGAGTTGACCATCATTACTTTGGCTAAATAAAATGAAGTAAAACTGAATGAAAGCAGCGGTTATTTATGAGTTAAGTTGTATTGAAGTTTAGCTTGGCGATTTGTGCTTATCACACGCCTGCAATCGACAATAGCAAATCTGGTCAGCAGCTGCTTTTCACTTTTCAAATGCGATGACGGCCCTCGAAAGCCACGAAAGTTGCTTTTATTTATTACACATTGATGCTGCTGCTGTTGTTGTTGTTGTTTGATGATGATGTTGAAGAAGATGATGATGTTGATGAAGAGCGGAAATATGAAGTAACACGACAGAGAGATCATAATATTGTCTGGGGTTTGTTCAACAAGCGTTTTGTCTGCCTGATTGAAGCGAGCAGCAGCCACAGCAACAGCAACAGCAACAAATGCCTTTGTGGCCTACGCGTGCACTTAAAATGCAATTTATAGTTAAGAAAACAATGCCAAATGAATGAAATAATGTTTTAATAAAGCCAAACGCTACAAAGCCAGAGGCTCGTTAGGGTTTGGCCGCTGTTTGTTGTGCGATAAGGCCATCAGCTAATGCCGACACTATCGGGCTAATCGTTAACAACAATAACAGCAACAATAACAGCAACAACACGTGCCATGCACTATCTATGTAATGTAAGTATCAACAATTTAATTAACTTTTAATATCTCGCGTGCAGATGCTAAAGTGGCAACTGATGTGCTTCATTTTTCAGCTAGCCACATTAAGATATCGTTGAACTTTTGGCCACACACGCATTCTTACAAATTGAAGAGAAATAAGCATGTGCCAGGCATATGATTAACCCATTTTTTAGTTTCACTAATGAACAAACGCCATAAATTGTAGTTTGGGAATACACAATGCAGACACAAACACACACACACACACACACACACACACACAAATCAACGGAATGAAAAACAAATTGGCAGCTCATAAAAATGCGCAGCGCATTTGTAAACATAACCCAAAGAAATGCCAGCAAAAGAATTCACAAAACTGTTAGACAAAAGGCGAGACACCGTTTGGCAGACATTGAGAAACTGTAGAAATAAAAAAAACTGAATAAACTAATATAATTTATATTGATATTGATAGATCGCTTAGATCTTAACTGTGGAGTGAAGGGAATTTCGTAGTCATGCACTTTGACACGGCAAGAAGAAATATATATATGTCGATTGTCTTTAGTTTGCTTTGGCGCATTGCGCATACGCCACGTTGTCGTTGCTGTTGTTGTTGCTGCTGCTGTTAGTGTTATTGTTGTTGTTCTTTTCTGTTGCTGTCATTGCGTTTGTAACTTTGCCACGACCTTTTTTTTTGTGACTGTGCGCACGAAAACTCATTTGTTCATGCATAAGTTGCTGTTGCTGGTGTTGTTGTAGTTTTTCTTTTGTTGCTTCTGAGAAAATGAAGTCAACTATTGCTGTTGTTTTTTATTTTTCTTGGTTGTTATTGTTGTTGTACGCCTGTGACTGACATTTCCCATTAAATTGCCACGTTATTGTCTAAAGTCGTAGTGTACATTTGAGGTTCTTGCAATAGCAGAAGTTGCTGGTGTGGCAGGGGGTGGTAAGCGTTACAGCGGGGTAGGCAAGACCAACTGAACTTTGCATATTTGGTTACTGCATTTTCAACACGTCTCTCTGACTGTCTGCCTGGTTGTCTGTCTGTCTGCAGCTTCTTCTGCTGCTTGAACACTTTAAGGTCTTTTACGCGATTGTTTACATTTATGGCTGCATAATTGGGTGCCTCTCCCCCCCTCTGTCTGCCGCCTTCGGGCAGTGCAACTGCAACAGTGCCACACTGCCACAGAACTGTTGCCAGTTGTTGGCTGTTGTTGTATTTAAATTTTTGCACACTAATTGACTCCCACCAAGAAGAGACGAGAGCCAAATGCCGAAGGCAGCCAAGCCAAACTGCAACTCACGGCGACTTCCTTCCTCGACAATTGTCGCAACACCTACCGCATTCCCTCTATATATACACACATATATATTTATATATATATATATATATATATATATATACATATATATATTTATTTTTCAATTTTTTCTCTCTCTTATGTTTTTTGTTTTTTAAGGCACGTCTTTAGTTTATTAACTGCATTTGTTTCGGAGGCGTGTTGACGACTCATCAGTCAGTTTGTCAGCTTTGCATGTTGAGAGTTGCTCTTTCTTCTTATTATATTTGTGAGTGTAGCTCAGGGCCAATTGAGTGTGCCTAAACTAAACTGATGCCTAAGTCACAACTTGACATTGTATCGTTAATTCTGCACTAATAGTTTTAATTAGTCCTAAAACCATTTCCAGTTTTGTATACATAAAGTAGTCGCAGTTCGGTTGTTTAACATATATTCATAAAATTAAACTGTTTTCAAGTCTTATTTTGGACAACGAACTTGCTGCTTGGCCCAGCAACAACAACAACAACAACGATGTCAACCTTGAGTCAAGCTCGTCGTCTGTGGCTTGAATCGTATCGTACACTTGCTGCCATCATATTATTTTGTATTTAAATGAAATGAAAACGAAACCACAACTCAACTTGGAAATAAATGTAGCAAAAAATGAAAAAAAAAAAACAACGATAACAACAAAAAGCATAGCAGGAAGTACACAACAATACGCACACTCACACACACACAGACCCACACACAGGCATAGCTGTGGTGCGTGTGAATATGAATGCATTTGGTATTTGGCTAAATGTTACGCATACGCCACGTTTTACAGGGCGAGGGCTGCCTGTTGCTGTTGTTGTTGTTGTTGTTGTTGTTGTTGCCAGCTGTGTTGCATGCAGCTCTGGCTACGTTTGTTGCATGCGTGTCTGACATGCTACTCACCTTTTGCTCAATTACTTTTGTTGCACTCTCAGTTGCTGCTGCTGCTGCTGCTGCTGCAATGTCGAAATTGTTGCAAAATTGCAGATATTTTCCCAATGATTACGTAGCAGACGCCTGGCTCGTGTTGTCGTTGTTGTTGTTGTTGCTATGCTTTTTATGCACTTTTTTTAATGCTGTAACAATGATTTTCTATAATTATTATTTATATACTTTTTTTATTTATTGATTTTCAATTCAATTTCTTTTTTTTTTGCCAACAGCGTCGTGCGCTTTTCACTTTGCCGCTTTGTTGTCTGTTGTTGTTGCATTAATTTCACTTTGCTGTTTACTTGATTTTTTATATATTTATATTTTTTTTATTTGCAGACTTGTTTCTAATAATTTCTTAATATTTTATTGCAAATTTGTTTAAAGAAGATGTCGGCAACTAATGAATTATCGCTGCAGTTAATATTGTTAAGTGTCTGACGCACAAATTTGTTGAATTTCATCAATTAATTACAGCAAAAAGTCAGTTGTTGTTAAACTTTTTATATATTTTATTGTTGTTGTTGTTGTTTTGGTTTTCGCTTGCTATTTCAATATTATTTTGGACGCACTTCAGTTGCATAACGACTGCGCGCACAAAAAAAATTTACGTTTATGTGGATGACGATGATGATAATAATGATGAGGTTGTTTTTATTTTTTTTCTTTCTTTCTTTTCTTTCTCTGATATTTGTTTGTTTTGCTTTTAGCCACTGCTTGACGGGCAGCAGAGCACCACGGGCTCACAGCTCAACTTGTACACGTACGTGTGTGTGTGTGTGTGTTGTATGTTGTGTGTGTTTGGTGTTTTCACTGTGCCGCACCGACAGCAACAATAGCAACTGGCAACAAACGCACTCGACGACTTTCGCGACTCGACTGACGACGGCCGTTGACGGCCAAGACGGTCTTGGGTCTGGCTTTGGATCTGGCTTGAGTTGGGCCTGGCTGGCTGGCTGGCTGGCTGACTTGCTGGCTGGCCTTACCGTAAGTTCGGTTACGTTGGCCGTTTCTCGATTTGCCGTTCGGCTTTTTTTGTTCGTTTGCTCGTTTGCTTGCTGTGTGAACGAAAAACTTTTGCTTCATGGCTTAACTTGGCTTAATAGCATTTAGCGTGTCGAAGCTTGCAGAGTGCCAAGTTGAAGCTTTTTGCCGAGCCAAGCTTAACCAACCAACTCTTTCGCATTGGCCAACAGCTGCTCAATGTTTCGCTCTCTGTGCGCTCTCTCTTCGTTCGCCTCTCTTAACTGTTGCGGCTGCGACAAAGCAAAAACAAACACATAAAAAAGAATATGCAGCAGATTCTTGGACAGGTCAAAAGGCTGTTAACCAAAAAGCAATAATTCTTAGCCAACAGCTCGTCAATTTGCATATTTCTATCATCAATCTAGTTGAGACCAGCTCCTACTCGTATGGCGCTCATGCACAGCTTTCTACTACGTGATAATTACATCATCAGCGCGTCGCAGTCATCATCCTCATCATCATCAGCGCCATCATTGGCATTTCTTTTTACAAATTAAATTGGTTTTTTTTCGTACCGTGTTCGTCTGTGTTTTTTTGTTGTTACTTAAAAGCTTTTGCCGACATCGCGACAGCAACAAAGTCGCCAATAAACCGAATGAAATGATGCCAGTAAATAATTACACATACATATATATAAATAACGGTGATTTTTTTATATTGATGCGCTGTTTATTCTAATGGCATTGTGAAGGTCAGAGTGTCGTTAAGTCTCGTAAAATGCCAGAATGCTTTTAATTAAAGTCGCTCTTACATTACGCCCACAATACAGCACAGAGCACAGCACAGCGCAGACTATACAAAAGACTTAGGCGACAAACGCGACACCTGACAAAGTCATAAATCAGAGCAATCAGCGATTTACCAAAGATTTATGTGACGCCAATTAAACGAACTAAGCAATTACACATTTCTTGCAATAAATATACCATAAATATAAATAAATAAATACAAATAATTATATTTGCAATTGACACAATTGAGGCTGCAACAAGTGCAGCGCATTTGCATGAAAATTTCATAGAACTGCAAACAGAGTTCGGCTGTAACTAAAGCTCTGCTTAACGCTAACTCCCATGAACCTGTTCAACTGCGAAAAAAAATAATTACAAAATCAAAGTAAATATATGCTGGCAGCGCGTCAATTAAAAATGCCAGACCAAAAGCCAACAACTAACAACTTGCCATTGCTGATCATAGTTGTTGCCGCCGCTGCTGTTGCTGCTGCTGGTGCTGGTGCTGTTGCTGCTGCAGATGCAGTGCACCATTTCAAGAGATTAATGAATTTTTAGACCCTGCAGCTATTGCGTAGAAAGGGTATACAACATTTGTATGCTAGCAGAGAGAGTCTCTTCTCATTCATTAACTCACATCACTAAATTATAATAAATAAAATAATAAATAATAAAACTATTAATAATAATAATAATTAAAATAATGAAACAATTAAATAAATAGCATAATATTCATATTATTTATATTTATTATATTATTAATATTTTACCACATTATTATTTATATTCACTATTATTACCCGCTGTCTGCACTGAGTATCTTGAAGTCGTGCTTGCTGAACTGTTGATTCTAACTTGTTAACATTTAATCGCTGGCTTTGGCGGGTTTGCACCCAATGCTGCACCCACCCAGCCGCCACATGGGGCAAGCGCAAAAGATATCCAATTGAAACGGCAAATAAAATGAAGTTCTAGGCAGGCTTGATTGACGCAGCAGCAGCAACAGCAGCTTCAGCTTTAGCTGGACCAGCACTAACAACAACAACAACAACAACAGCAACAACAATGCTGGGAATGTCTAGAAATCGCAGCAAGTTAAATTATAATAATAATAAATTCATGTGCTGCTGCTGTTGCTGTGAGCCCGCCAAGTTCGTTGCCTAAGTCTTTTGTTTGTGCCTGCCTGCCTTTGTTTGTCTATCAATAATAAACATGTGCACACATTTTTCACACACATTTAATTTGTTTAAATAAATATCAAATACACACAGTAAGTAAATGACTTCATTTTGGCCCAGTATTACCTAATCCCCACAGGCTAATAACAGACCCCAATGTCGGAATCCGAATCCGAATCCGAACCCAAGACATAGCTTCATTTCCCAGCTAATGACACTGTTTGTACAATCTCTCTACGGTTTGTGTTTTGACACCAGCGCACAAAAGCAAAGCACAACCACTTTATAATCATTTAGTTGGGTGCTAATTATGCCAGCACAACAACAACAACAGCCACAACAACAACAAATAGCAGCTGTCCAGTCTCTAAGCAGATGTTTTATGCGCACTTTTGTTTAGTTTAATGAACGCTATTATCAAATTATGAACAGCGCACTCATGATGCCATCATAAACGCACCAAGTTGAGCTCGAGCTCGAGCTCTTTGCGAGTGGGCGTAGAGCATGTCCAGCATACAAAATGCCAGACATTTGGACATTTGGACTATTGGACATTTGGCGAAATGCCATAAGTTAACTGGAAATTATGATCATTATACCCTGTACAGGGATATATTAACTTTGTGAAAAAAATTTTTGTAACAGGCAGAAGGAGTCATCTCCGACCCTATAAAGTATATATATTCTTGATCAGCATCAACAGCCGAGTCGATTGAGCCATGTCCGTCTGTCTGTCCGTCCGTCTGTCCGTCTGTCCGTCTGTCCGTCTGTCCGTCTGTATGAACGCGTCGATCTCAGCAACTATAAGAGCTAGAGACACCAAATTTGGCATCAAGGTTCCTGTATACCATACGCAGATCAAGTTTATTTTAAATTTTGGATACCTCCCCCCCTTCCCCCGCAAATCGAAAAAAACGAATAATAGCCACATTTTTCAACGTAGATACTTCTAACTTAACAGGTGCGTTAAGAATGATATGTAGAAGGAACGCTGAAAGTTTCATCAAGATCGGTTTGTAAATAAGACAGATAATCAGCAATAAAAGTTATTTTTCCACGGAATCGTAGAGCAGCAGGCAGCACATGTGTGCGAGCGAGACAGCGAACGACTGTGACACATGCGTCTGCTTACCATGTGTGCATATTTGTGCGAGCGAGATAGGGAACTATTGCGACACAGGCATAAGTAAATTAAGTGTCGTAACACTCAGCTTTTGATTGAATATGTATAAATAAGTGACAGTTAGCTGCTATAAGCAAGCAAAGAATTCATATGCAAAATGAGAGTTTCAAAGGGGTTTTCTTTAAACACCTGTTATGTTCTTACTTTTATTTTAATCAAAGTACCTATTATCAACATCATTTTAATATAGAAGCCTGTACAGGGTATTATACTGTCGA
Source organism: Drosophila funebris (assembly GCA_018901825.1). Taxonomy (NCBI): domain Eukaryota; kingdom Metazoa; phylum Arthropoda; class Insecta; order Diptera; family Drosophilidae; genus Drosophila; species Drosophila funebris. Next base: position 7,564,170 of record JAEIFK010000682.1, read on the forward strand.
ATGCGGTCGACTGTAGCCTTTTCGACTGGTTTTAATATGCAGCGCATGGTATACAAATTGTTACCCATCAACATGTAGTTTCTTCATTTTGCACTTGTTATACTTTTGGAAACACTCTCCATCTATATATTCAATGGGCTGGGCGTTAACTGTGAAATCCAAGACGGCGACTTTACGCACGTTTGGCATTCACAATCCAATATAGGTTTAAATGTGGTATGCGGCATTATATAACTCGACTTTGAGGCTCGAAATCGATTGGTCGCGTTAATGAAACGAAAAGTGAAAGATTTTTTTGCGACGGCGTCAAGTGAAAGACGCCCAATGGCTTAAAGTGGTCCAAAGCAGCAGTCTAATTAGATATAAACGCTATAGAGAAACACATAATTGTTTTTATTGAAAGCCAATTAAAGTCAAGTTCAAATGGCGCACCTCGTGCCGTGCCACAACAAAAGGGGGATACCAAACAGCCTCGTGTTTCTGTAATTAAAATTGGGCGAGCGTTGAAAATCTGCTAGCCAGGCGAAGAGAAAAAATGAGAAAAGGAGGAGATAAAATCCAATGTGATGTATAAAAATAAGTTAACAAAGAGTGAACAATGCCTGCGGACAATTTGCAAAAAGCTTCAAATATTTATAATTATTTAGATGCGTGTGTAAATGTATGTGGACCAAACAAGGCTCGCAGTTTGAGTCAGCTACAATGCAATAGTCTAATAAAATTGTTTACAGCATGCAACATAAGTAGGTGCAATTTGGCTGTAACAGTTAGCCAGTTAGCTAGTTTGGTTGTCGTTGTTAGCTGTCAACGGCTGTCATTAAGACCACGACGAGCCTTGGCTTCACTCATCTTTACTTAATGTCTGCACTTTGTCTAAACAGCAACAACAACAAAAAATTAGGGGAACAAATGACAGACAGAAACCCCCAAAATAATAAAAAATAAAGCTACAAAGTTCAAGTCCATAGAAGATGGTTGGTAACATTGACCCGCGACGGTTATCGTTCGTCGTTTCGTCGGTTGTCTAACCAAACGTCAGGCAGTCGCTGCAGCTCATTCATAAAGCAGCGGATCTTATAGCTTAGCTTAGCATACTCGTAACCGTACATTCATCAATGTCAATTCGTACTCATAAACAGATAAATATATATATATAAATATATATGCATAGATTTCTTATTAGTTTTTGTAGCGAATTATTCTTGGCGATGGCAAACAAAAGACTTGAGACACAAACGCCAAACGCAAACGCCAAACTTCCCTTAAGCAATCAACGATTGGCAAATACAATTACAAAACGGAAACATTTTAAGTTCTGCAAAAGTTCAGACAATGAGACTATGCATGATCTATGACTTTGCTGAATATGCGCGTATTCATTGATTTATAAGCCGCTAATAACTCAAGTGGGTTCTTGTGGGCCATAAGCCAGAGCCAAAGCCCCGAAAGCCATGGCTGATACCAAAAAGCGCCAGCAGGTAATCAATGTCGTTCGATCAGCGCCACTTGGTCGCCTTTTGTTTGAGGGCAGGTTGTGAACTTGACGCCAATATGTCACACACTCGAAAAGCACTCGAACCGATTGGCGTTAATGGCAACACACATACAACAACAACACACTTTGTCACGTCTAAACACATGTGCCAGCATTTTTGTTGGCTAGGAGAATACCAAAACTTTGTCTCTTTAGCTTAATTAAATCATTTAATGAAATGATTGTGCGCTATTTTGGCATTTGATGTCATTGGCTCAATGCGAAGGCTAACATCAATAGGCCAACAGCAGAGTTTTTGGGCCTGGCTAACCACCTGGCTAGCACCAGCAGCAGCAGCAGCAACTCAACTATTGCGCAATGGGCCATAAAATACCCTTTTTGCTTATGCTTAGGCTTGGATGTAGGTCAGTTCGCTCGACTCGGGGGCTAATGTGGTTAAGCGTGGAGTACGCCTCTTGCAGCTGATTTATGCATGCTCTTTTTCTGTTTTGTGGCATGCCACAACAGGAAACCCAGAAACGGGTTTCGCCAGCTGCAAAAAAAAAAACAACCAAGCAAAAAGGGCGAGGCAATAGCAACTGCCACACAGCCGCATTGGACGCACTTTCGCTTGCAGACGACACGACCTTTGACAAGCCGCAACAGCTTGTGGCAGCAACTCGCAAGTGTGGCAGCAACTCTCTGGCCGCTTGTGTCTTGTGTCGCCGATGTTGGCTTAATGATTCGTTAGTCTCTCGCAAGACGCTAAGTAGCATTCCGTGTAACTGCGCTGGTAGAATTTTTGCCATGACTATGGCAAAACTATTTGACCAAGTTTGTCGCTTAAGTCTTTCGTTTTCAGTTCCCGACTGCCTGCTGACTAGCTACCGTTTTGCCTTTGTTAAGGTATTTCTTTTTCTGCGTTGTTGTTGTTGTTACCAAAAATGTACTCCAACTCCAAATGTTGCTATCTGATCTACGCTTTGTCGCGTGCATGTTTTTTTATTATTATACATTATTTGTTGCTGTTGTTGCTGTTGTTCCTGTGGCTGCTGCTGCTGTTGCTGCTGTTGTTGCTGTTGCTGTTGCTGCTGCTGTTGCTTTTGGGGCAATGCGTCTCGGAATGATATCATGTAATTTGAAACAATGTGCCCGAACAATTCATTATAAGCCGCCAACTGGTTGCTGACAGCTGCGCTTGTTAAGTGATATTCAATAGATATATCTAGATATATACACACATACATATATACATATATATATGTATATATCTTTGCAGATTTTGTGGTAAGCGCGTGCGCTGCCTGGCCGTTTGAGCCATTTATTGTATTTTGTGTGTGTTTTGGCCAGACAGGATTTGTGTCTTATGGAATTTGTTTAAATTGCTTTGTAGACTGCCGCAGCCATTGCTGTAGTTGTTGTTGTTGCCTCTACTAATGCACCTTTCACCTGTACTGCACATTTGCTGCACTGTGTTGCACTGTGCTGCACTAATTGCACAATTTGGGTTTGTTGTCAAGTGCTCAACATTTTGAACTCCTTCTTTTTTATTATGGGGTGGGCGTTTCGAATGCCGTTTCTTTGTTTTTTTCTTTTCTGAACCAATTTCAACGGCAGACAAATAAAATAATAGACAAAAATGAGTTGGCTATTCGTTGTTGTTGTCGTTGTCGCTGTGTTGCAAGTGAAAGGCCTGCGGTCATTATACAACCAAATGGAGCTGGGCAAAAAGTCGAGCAGCCCAGCAACCGAGTGACCCATGTGCCCAGAGTGCAATTAAAAACAACGACGGCGCCGGCTACAACAAATTGTTATAGAAAATTATCGTTGAACAATGCGCGACCGCCCGCGCCACAAGGAACCGCAACAGTAACAACAACAACAAATAATAATAAAAACAATTCAAGCAGCTGCGAATTGAATGGAAGCTGAATTCAGTTGCAGCCATATGGCACAAAGCACTCGCTCCTAAGCCCATATCCATTGACTCTGCACCTCGTTTGCCCAATCACCGCAGCCGCAAAATGTAAGCCAATTAATTTGGCTTATATTTTTTTTTTATTTCGTATATTTTTGTATTTATTTATATATATCTTTTTGCTTGCCAATTTGGCAGGCCATAATTGACCAAAATATGGGCATTTAATTACACATTGTGCTGCAATTGAATGCCAATCGTTTGCCGCTCTAAATACATTAGAAGACTGGCAAGCCCCAATCTAACAGCTTAACAGACTGAGAGATCGACAGCACAACAACACAACAACTCAGCAGCTCAGCAGCTCAACAGCTCAACAGGTGGGCCTGTTTACAGCTTTAGACCCTTTGCAGTGCCAAACTAATTACAAGAGAAAAAGAAAAATATAAAGGGAGGTGAGGGCAGCAATTACACAGATTTATGTGTGTAACTGTGGCTGCAACCAAAAAATTCAAATCAAAAGTCGAGCAAAGCGCTGTGAAATTCATTTTGCTCAAGGTTAACACGTGGAAAACTACGAATGCAAGGCATCTGTCTAAGCAGAATATGGGTTGGGCTGTGGATAGCTAGATGGATGTAGTTAACGTTAACTAGCAGCAGCAACAACAACAGCAGCAGCCTCACACCCAGACAAAGAGACAGTTGAAGTTAGCGGCGCAGAGCTTGGGGCTTGGGGCTGAAACTGTGGTTGGGTGCTGATTGTCCAGGTATAGAGCTGATTGTGCTGTGGTGCAACCTCAAGATTTGAGCACTCGCAGCAGTTGTGGTTAATTTGCTTGTCATTGCCCAGTTGAGTGGCGGCTCGACAAACTCTGACGCTGACGCTGGCGAGACGCTGCCGGTCTACTATTTGAATACAAATTTAATTTGAAATTGAAACGGCTGCCGTTGCCACTGCCACAAATAGCAGCTAGCTTGTGATTTTAGACTAAGCAGGCATTTTGGGCAGCTGTTTTGCCACTTGGACGTGCCGTAAATTAGCCACAGAATGCAGCGCAAGTCAGTTAATTGGAAAGTGAACGCTTGCTCCACATCCACATCCACAGCCACAGCCACATAACAAACTGACCTTAGACACAAACAGACAGGCCTATTTAGTAGCACATTACTTGAGGCCTTCTTTGGCCTCATAAGCACTTTTCCGGCTCTATTCAGCTATTTGCAAAATGCGCCTCAATCAATTTATATCAAATTTAACCCCGTTCGCCTTTGAACCACAGTTCAGCAGCCAGACCTCCCCCCACCACCGAAAAAGTTAAACAATTTTGTTTAATCAACTTTAATTTTTTGTATTTTTTTTCGGTTTCGGCCTGAGATCTGTGGGCATTGTCTGGGCATGCGGCACGAACGGTTATGGCCCATAAGTGAGCGGCAGGAATACGTATTCAGTAACTCAGTTACTTACATACGTACGGGCCAAACCTATGGCCAGTACAACGACTCACGCGACGGGTCTAAACTGATATGGAGTTGGTTCGCCTTCTTTAGCTATTTCAGCTCAGCTTTGCGCAATTCTTGTCCAACGAGCACAGTGCACAAGTCCAGTTTCAGTTACAATTTGCAGTTTACAATTCACAGTTAACAGTTCCAGTTTTTTAGCCTGTGCAAATGTTGTCCAGTTTAGTTGCTTACTTTTGCTTTCGCTTCTAGTGCAAAATGTTGATTTGTTCTTCATGTTGTTGTTGTTGTTGTTTTTTTTTGCTGATTTGCACATTTATTTTCAACCAGTTGGCGCTGTGGTTACCGGTGGTTGGTGGTTGCTGGTTACTAGTTGGCGGTTAACAGTGTGCGCACTTGTTACTGCTCCAATTTGCCACGCTTGATTTAAGCAGTGATTAGAGGCGGCAACTCAGTCGTCGTCGTCGTCGTCGTCTTCGTCATCTTAAGCAGACATCTAATTTATATGCGATTGCGTAATCTCTGGCGATTTTGTTTCTCTCACTTTTTTTTTTTTTTGTAGCGTCCAGCGTTCATGTGAAAATGCCACAAATGCGTTGGCCATATAACAAATAAAATTTAACACAAAAGAAAGAAGCAATTTTGTACTACACGTGGACATTAGTGGCAACTTCAGTTTCCCCCCGCTACCCGCTACCCGCTGCCACTGCCTCTGCTTCTGCTTCTGCTTCTTCTGGCTGCTGTGACTAATTTATGCGCCAAGGTTTAATTTGGTCAGTCGGCATATCAAATGTTTGACTTTCAGGCCCAGTTGGTAATCTGGCTTTAAATAGGCATTGATGTGTTCATTCAGTGAGCTTGATGGATGCGTGTGAGCGTCAAGTTAGATTGTTTTTGTTCACATTGAGCATATGCTGGCAAGTTCGTTGCCTAAGTCTTTAGTTTAATATATGCAACAAATTAGTGTCTGTCACTAGGTAAACAAATTCAACAAATTAGACCGACTTGCAGCACACTTTGCCATTTATTTGCCAATGCACAAACATCACATATCACATAGTGCCAGTGGCATTGCCACGCCTCCCACCCGCTGCCACCACCCGCACCATTAATGAAGACGAATTGGGGCAAGCGAAGAGTTGTATTTGCTTGATTTGATTTGCTTTTGGTCAAATTCATTTAACTAGTGACTGCTTTTATGTATGTTATTTGAAATTAATCAAGCTGATACTTTGATACTTTTATTGATAATTAATTCAGATAAGCGGGCAAAACGACTTAAACTACACAACAACAACAATAACAACAGCAGCAACAGCAACAGCAACAAGTTTAATGAAGAACTTGCCGCCAACGTTGCGCTGCTGTGGCTCTAAAATTGAAACCAGTTTGTTGGCCAAGTGAATGCGGGTGTCACTTAACTCATAAATCTTTTGCGACCACAGCCAAATGGCCTTGAAGTCGCGCACATGCTCCAGCCCAACTCAGAGTCAGAGTCAAGCCAGATTCAGAGCCCAGGCTTCTTTACAGATGCCGCTGTGTGTCCTGACAAAAGCGTTTCTCTGGAATTTCACCGCGCTTCATTTCACATCAGCCTCAAGTTGATTTTTTTATTGTGTTGCTGTGATTAATTACGGACTAATGTCAAATTTTTTGTGCTTTCAGAGATCAGAGACGACAGAGCAGAAACATATTCTGCATTACGCGCTATTCATCAGCTGTGAAAGGGGCTCAAATCTGAATCTGATTGTTGCGTGGGCCATGTGACTAATCAGTGGAGATATATATACAGTATATGTGCAATCGATGTCTGGGCCTGCCACTATCAATGTCTGTCAATTAAACTGGCCAGCTTGTCACATATGTCACAACAGCTTGCCACTGACTGCGGCTGCTGCTGCTGACCAGGCCAAGCGACCAAACAAGAGCTCCCCATGTTCCGCTGTCAGTCGCATGTCGACGCAACTGTCGAGCTTAGAAAAAACTCCAATTGAGACAGCGACTGTGTTATCAGAGCGGTATTTAAATTATGGCCGCAACTAACATCGACATACCATGTCAGCAGGGCGAGCAACTTGTTCGCAGCTATGCGATGCAAAACGGCAAATGGTCGCTTGACTAATGGAAGTTCAAGGCATTGCATATGGCCATTTTAACTGTATAATTAAGCCACAAGCTGCAATTAAACGCCAGATCGTCGTGCTGTTGTTGCTGTTTCTGTTTACACATTTAATTAACATGCGCAACTAAGCAGTTTTTATAATATATCTAGCTAAACATTGGCCGAGTTTGCATTCCCCCACAGCGCATGCATTGCAAAATTGTGCAAAAAAATATACAAAAATTAATATCAAATCGATAATGTTTAAGTGTTCATGGGCCGAAATGGAAACAGAGCCACAGAGCAACAGGCGACACAAAAAACAGGTAAAACAGCCTCGCTCTCGTCGCTGCCAAAGCGGCGTGGCCAACGGGAACTAAAGCTCTTCGCGCTGCCCAAAGCTTCCAGCACTAACTCTGCCAGCCAAAGAGTCTTCGACTTGCACTGCAACTGCAGTTAAAAAGTGAGAGTGGTTCAGCCAGTTGCCGAGTTACGAGTTGTAGCGCGCTCTCTCTCTCTCTTTCTCTCGGAGCGATGTTGACAAAGAGCTTTTGCAGCTTTTGTATGCTCTTCGATGCGCTCTTAAGCTTTAGATTGCAGTCAATTTTGCCATCGTATTTGCTTAATTTTTAATTGTTTGCATTCGAAATTAACAGATGGCCTCGCCTGCCTGTTTTTTTTTTTTTTCCTAAAATCATATTTATTTGATACATTATAGCCTACTGTTACTATTAATAATAACTTATACTACAGTGAATTTTAATTTCAACAAAATATGTACATCTGTATGTACATACTTAAACCAAGATAATTGGGTGAGATAATATACATGTTAATTGAGGATTATTATAATGATCTGTTGTGCAGATCAGATGGGTGAACTTTCTGGAGTCTCCTTCTCGCCCTGACTCCATGGATTCGTCTGCTTCTCAGGAGCCTTTGCGCCAGCTGGTTTGGGTGATTTGCAAGCCTGTTCAGGTACGCAGCAGCTTGGTGATTAATAACGTCGCCGATTTTCGGTACGATGAGCTCGTTTTCAATATCTCTAGTACGAACGTACCATGCCGCGCCAGACATTCTTCGCAACACTTGGGCTTGCACTACTCGTATCTTGCTGAGGTTGGTTTTAGATGCTATACCATATACCTGGATACCGTATCTCCAGATGGGTGCCAGGATGGCCTTGTATATGTTTGCCTTGTTGGAAAGCGATAGCTTATTCCTCGCATTGAGAAGCCTAGCCATGCTCCTCGCCTTTGCCTTGAGGCGCCCAGCTACATCGGTTAAGTGGCGCTGAAATGTTAACCTCTTGTCCAGAGTGACGCCAAGGTATTTATGGGCCTCCTTGTGGGCTAAGAGTTCTCCATGTATGAAGACCCCAGGTGAGGTGCCTTTTCTAAGTGTGTATGTGACTGATACACACTTATCGGGGTTTATGGCAATGTTCCATCGGTAGGCCCAGTTCTCGAATTTTTTTAAGTAGATCTGGAGTTGATCTGTGGCTGTATAGACACATTTGTCCCTGGACAGAACCGCAGTGTCATCCGCAAAGGTGGCTATAAGCAGATTGTTGGGGTCGGTCATCGGCATGTTGACGGATGCTGGCATGTCATTCGTATACAGGCTGTACAGTGTTGGACCCAATACGCTGCCCTGAGGTACACCTGCTCTGACTCTCTTTGGTTGAGAGGATATCCCGTCCTGAACAACTTTAAAGGAGCGCTCGTGAAGGAAACTCTTGATGATTAGGTAGAGCTGAGGTTTAAGAATTCCTTTCAGTTTATGCAGAAGCCCTGCATGCCACACTCTGTCGAAAGCCTGTTGTATATCCAGATAAGCTCCAACGACATACTCCTTTCCGTGGAATCCATCCAGAGCAAAGTTTACGACCCGGTGGAGTTGTTCTGGCGTACCGTGACTAAGCCTGAATCCAAATTGGAATATTGGCATTGCCTTTTTGACTGCACTGGTCTCCAACATTCTTCTTAGGATACACCTCTCCAATATTTTGCCTAACGCTGGCAAGAGGCTTATCGGGCGATACGCCGGAAGGAGACTGATTGGTCTGTATGAGTTGACCTCCGTTGGTTGCTTCCCAGGCTTGGGGATCATGGTAATCAGTGCCAGACTCCCCCAGATCCTTCTTCTTTTGGACCGCCCACTTAAATCGTATTCATATTAATATTAGTTCAGCGTGAAAGTATGCAGTATTAAATGTGAGTATTTCGAACTTGTGCGTTGTTTTTCAAGTTTTCCAACAAATTTTGGGACGTTTTCTGCGATTCAGCACTTTATGAGGCTCCCTGAATAACCCCCCCAGGTAGAGTGCATGTTAGATTTGCGATACCTCACTCCCCTGCCCCGCAAATCGCGCCTGAAGACAAAACTTGTACCGCCCACGCCCACGCAGACGCTTCAAACTTGGCACGTCCATGGAGAGCACCACGTGGAAGCGATGCTGAAAGTTTCATTAAGATCGGTCCACAAATAAGAAAGAAATCAGAAAAATAAAACTGAAAAAAACTTCCGTTACTCGTTTTTTTGCCCCGCCCCTTTTCAAAAATTCCGAGTTTTTTGGTGCGTTTTGTTCGGTTGGAAGGGGTGATTCGAACGGTACAAAAAAAGTGTTCTAGGGGGCGGCTGGTTTTCGAAAAAAACGCGAAATAAAAAAAAAAAATTACGAATTTGAAAAGCGCGCGCAGTTGAAATTCATTGCCTACTTTCCAGCGGGTAATTAAATTGCACTATTGAGAAACGTGTATGCTACAGTTTTTGGTAAACATTGAATTAATTATACTCTATCTAAATAAAGGTACATTACAATTAAGGGAATTTATGAAACATCAATGAAACACAATCAATTGATATATAATAAAAAAAAAAATTAATATAATCAAATAGACCAAACAAACAATAAAAAAAGAATAAAAAATATAAATAAAAATAAATAAATGGAGCTACATGTAAATATATTGAATGCCTGCCTGTGGTTTTACTGCTTCTTTTCATTGCATAGTTTTAGGCTGAGAAATATTTTGAATTGCATTTAATCTGTAAATATGTAAATAAATATGTAAATATATTAAATGGCATGTAAAGCTGCATAAATTACGCAAGTTGTTTGATTAATGAATTAATTGTTGAGCATATATAAATATAAATTAAATTAACTGCAATATAAATTTGTTACAATTATCATTATATTAACCTAAGAACACACAATATAAATAATAATTATAGCAATAAAATAGTAGTTAATATTTGCATTGAAATAAATTTTAAACAAATATTATTTGAATTATAATCTAAAATAAATACTGAACTGAGATAATGATTTGTGTTAATAATATTGTATTTTGTTGGGACCTTGTAACAGTTTCTCAGCATTTAACAGCTTTTCTTCGCTCTTTTGTTTCGCTTTCATTGTTGCTGTCGCTTTCTAATAGCCCGTAAGATCGTAAAAAACTGAATAAACTGTTTAATTAAGAAGTGTGTCATCTTATTCTTGTAAAAGCCATGCATTTACCAACGATTCAATTAACACATGACCGCCATTTACCATTTACCATCGGCCAACCCGGTCAGAATGCGAAGAACTGTTGCAGTTTTTGGCAGCCAAGTGGAACTCAGCGTCGACTTAACTGTGCACTGTGTAAACACATGTTCTTGCAACTGATTACAAATTTACGATTATATACGATTATAGGATTATACAAGTATGTTTACTGTCGATTTTTGTTTCGTTTTGCCAATTCTTAATGTTATTTTTATTGCCATACAACACTCGCTCGCCGCCAAGTAAAACAAAAGACCAAAAGGAATAAAAGACCTCAAAAAAATCTGCAAACTGAAAACTGAAAACTCTGAAATGGAAAACAAAAAGAATGGCATCTGAAATTGCATTTGGTTAGTCATGCGCAAAATAATAGCACACAAAACATAAAATATAATAATAATAATAATTGTTAGGTGCAAAACCACCAGACATTGTTGCGTTGTTGCCTTTGTGCTTTGTTACACTTGCCGTCAACTTGGCAGCGGCAGCGGCAACCGAAGTTGGTTTAGTTGCAGTTTTTCTGGTATCTCCTTTGTTATTTCCATTAATAATGATTTAATTTCCATTGTTTTCCCGCCAATTCTGCGCGACTGCGTCAAGGACACGTCCATGCGTCAGCTTCAGCTTCAGCTTCAGCTTCAGCTTTAGCCTCAGTTTCGACTTAAGTTGCTAGCTGATTTGGCAGATCTGTTGCCTTTGCCAAGGCACTGCAATGTGGTTTAACGTTGACTCAATTGACCTTCCAGTTGAAATACATACCAGACTATTACTAGCCGCCACACCAGTTAGTCAGAATATGTGTCATAATTTCAGTTTATTATATATACAAATATATACAAATATATATATATAATTCATTCTACTTATCATTATCAGCTTAAGCTTCACCTGATTCGGGGTTTATCGCTGTTTAAACTACATAACCCAAACATGTCTCACCGCATTTATAGAACTTTCACCGGGGAATGGGTAACTTCACAGCCTCGCTGATGATTCAGTGGATCTTTGGCAAATAAGAGGAAAAAACCTCATCAGAATTTAATGAATGCGCCATCATAAACAGCATTTATACTCGTATATATATATATATATATGTAAATAAAAGAAGGCCAGAATGAAGGCACAACAATTGCGGTTAGAACTGCGCCAATGGGCTTTCCAGCTGAGAGAGAACTGGGCATTGACTGTTTACAAACGAAAAGCAGGTCAAGTAAGAAACAAGAGCCAATAAAATCATTTACAAAAAATAAAAATAATAAACAAATACAACGATTTTGACAACAACAACAACAACAGCAACAAGAGCAACACGGCAGTAACAACAAGATCATGAACAATTTGTTCTAATTTCATGCACAAGCATATTGGCCTGGCTAATAAAGCGGGCAACGGTACTGGCACCCCATCGTCTCCCAGAATCAATAAATCGATTTCATAATTTGCGCGCATGATGCTGCGCATTCCAAAATCAGCAAATAGCGTCCCCATGTCCAACTCTATGTCTCAGGTCTGAGTTGGCATCTGTGTCTGGGTTTGTGTCCCCCTTTTTTGGGTTATACTCTTTGGGTTGTGATGACATTGCCGTGTTCCTGTTTGAGCCAAAGGCTTGACCTTGCTGCTTAGCCACAAGCATTTTGCATAACGGCAAATGTGACTTAATTGCTGCCGGCCCATGACACAATTGTACGATTTGGGCTGATTGCTGATTAGGCAACGTAAACATTAGAACACAATCGTGTCTGCAGCGTGTGTATGTCTACCACTCCATGTGTGTGTGTGTGTGTGTGTGTGTGTGTGTGTGTGTGTGTGTGTGTATGTGTATGGGTGTGTGTGCTTGTGATGCGGGCGCCAGGAGTTCAATGTCAATAATTGAGCATGGCGCGCACAGCTCATAAATAACGGTGCAGTGTCATTGTCAAATGGCTTGGCCAACAAGTAGGACGACGACGAATAAAGTTATTAACAATGCGCCAACATGTACGTGGACTCTGAAAATGGACGAACGTGACAAATACCAAAAAGCCAGGCATCGGTCCAGGTTACAGCATCGTTCGCCACAGCTCTCACTGCCAATGTTGTTTGCATAGTCAGCGGCAGCAGCAACAACAACAACAGCAACCACAACAACAACAGCAACGGCAACAGCAACAACAACAGCAACCACAACAACCACAAACAACATCAGAGTGTCCATCATCTAGGAAGGCAGGCGGCAGGCAAGTTGAAAAAGGGCAAACGCGTTGCAACGCCGCCAACGTTGTTGCAACAACGGTTTGGCTGCAGGCCAGCAGAACCACCGTTAACATTTTATTTGACTAAAATTGCCTTTAATTTATTGCTGACGTGGCAGCATTTGCATGTGGCATGAAGAGTTAGCGACGGCAACATGTGCCTTGTGGATGTGAGGCCTCGAAATGTTTTCATTGTTGATTTTGCAGAGCATTTTTGCCGCCCGTCAAGTGCCACTTGTTCTAATTTTTCCATTTCAAAACCAATCAGCGCCTTGCATTTGCCTCCTCTTGTGGTTGCAGTTGTTGCTGCGGTTGTTGCAATTGCTGTTGCTGCTGTTGTTAGGTCAGGGACCCGATGTCAGTGCCAATGCCAGGGCCAAGTATGTAGGAACCATAATGCACATGCGGCACATGGAAATCGAAGCCTGGGCCCTCTGGGCCACGTTTCACATCATAAATAATGTTGAGACTAGCATTTTAATAAATCAATTAAACGGCGCAATGCATTGAGACATTGTATTGGGGTTTGGGGTTTGCGGCTGCTACTCAAGTTGCCAGATCGTTTCCCGCGAATCTACATTTCTCCTTGGTACGTAGCCAGGAAGTGTGCCCGGGCGAGCAGCAGGTACATCGATGATTCTGGCAACAAGTTAAGGACATGCCTGCCCGCAGTACAACGAGCCGAACACGTGTTTAACTCCAACTGCAGAATATCTTGGCACGTACATAAAAATATTACACGAGATAAGAACGAGCTGCTGTTGCTGCTGCTGCTGCTGTTGCTGCTGCTGCTGTTGCTGAGGCAGCCGTGTGGGTTAGGTTTGGGGTTGGCCCTGGATAACATCCGCATTTTAATAGCCATAGAAAATTAGAATGCTCGCTAAGCAAATGCGACGTAATTAATGCCAAAGCAAAGCGAGCAACCTGTCAACGTAGCTCAAAATCACAATGACAACTTGCGGTACATGTACACGACCACGCCCACGCCCACGCCCATTGCCATATGACAACTGACAGCTGACGACTGTCGTCCGTCGACTACAAAGTGGCCAACAGCTATGCAATTAGCATTTTGTCCGGCAGCAACAAGTTTATGCAAAGTTCAATATCAACTGCTAACCGCCGGTTCGACTGCTCCAAATCCTTTTGCAGAAACTTGGTCAAAATACTTAAGCTCAAGTTGCAGTGCTCTTGCTTTGTCATCGAAGAAACGCAACCGACTGACTGGCAACATGGCAACTGGCGAAACTGGGTCAACACTGTGTCAGAAACCGTCAAAATGCCATATGCTAAAGAATCTGTGGAGGAGTTTAGCACTCAGCCGGGTCCATCGATGCATTTGACATGCTATGACAGTTTTATACCCGCCAATTTGATGCAAACAACAACAAAAACAAGAAGAACAACACGAACAACAATAACAGCAACATCAACAATCAAGTAAACAGCAGCAGCTTCTCTACCCCCCGCTGCACTGAGGTGTTGAAGGTGTTTAGGCCATTTGCATATTCAGTTTTGGTCTTTGTGATTGGCTTCGTTTTGTATGCATTGTGTTTTTATTATGAAGGCTGATCTTAACTGTAACATACTCGTAAGAAGACCTAAATCAAGGTTAAAACGTTTCTACATATTCTGAATCATGTTTTGATTATAGAATCTTTCAACAGTTTTATGATATGCTATCAAAAAGCCTTAAATATTTATTATGAAAATGAATAGAAATTGGAATCAGCTTCAAAATGACAAACTCTGCTCAAAACTGTATGACGAGTATTATATTAAAAATTATATTCTAAAGATTATAAAACGTTTAAAATAAATTAAAATGTTTAATCACTTGGATACAATTCCTGATTTTCTCGATCTGCATTAAGTGAAATACCCAAAAAGTGGGAATTCAAGATTAAATTAAAAATTGCTTTTGAATAATGCACTCTTATGAAATCGATAAGATGTCCGAAAAATTAATTATTTATAGATAAGATAATCTCTTATTTACTTAGTTTTTTATTATATATATTTAACAATATTTCAAAGCTTAGAAATTTTTAATTTCTGTACCTTAAACTCATTTATATTTTTAATATTTTTTTAAACACATACTTGAATTTGACAAATGAATAAAATGGATATAATTTATGGTTATAAGTAAAAGCTATTTCGGTATAAGTATGGGTGGGTTGCATATCTATTGCTATTAAAAATTCAAGCTTAATTAAAATATTGTTCACAACAGCAAAAAATGTTGACAACTCTGTTGTGGGAGAAAAAAAGCTAAATGTAGTTATCGCACATGCTGTTACTTTACAGTTCACGTAAATGTTAAACTCTTGACGCTGTTAATTAAAAGTAAAAGCATTTGAATAATACACAAATTTTGACAACCCTGGAACTAAGAACTATTAAATGAACATTTATAAGTGGCAAATAATAAAATAATCGACAAATGAAGTTTAAATTGTTGTTAGAATTCGGTGAAATACGATTATTGTTGTTGCCACACACATTTGCACTTCCACACAGAAAGTGCATCGCCTGCAATGAGGCCTTAAATTACAACAACCACATTATCTAGTACAAGCAGCCCATGGCGAGACCTGGCATCATCATGGAACATGGAGAGGTGGAGGCAAAGGCTAACCACGACTAGGAGAGTGGCGTGTACATGGGCAGCAGTTGCAATTGCCCTGACCTCACAACAAGCTGGCGCTGTTGACGTAGCCGCCTCGTTGGGTACCCTTAACGCCTGCGATAGCACTACTCTCTCTCGCTCTCTCTCCCTTTCGTTCGCTCTCTCTCTCTCTCTCTGTCGATCTCTCGGTGTAATTTCGACACTTTCAAGATTTTACTATAAAAATTTGCAATAAATAAGTGCCGCAACGGGTGTCTATGTACGTATTTCTCTAAATGTATTTGAGTCTTATTGAAGTGGTTGTCTATGGAGGCTGTGCCCTTGCTTGTTACTTCTTGTTCTTCTTGTCTTTTCATTTTGGTTGCTGTTGTGGTTGTTGTTGTTGTTGTTGTCGTTGACTGTGGAAACCTACACGCATGTCCAGCCTGATGATATGTACTTTCGCAAACATAACTGACATGTTTGCCTAAGAGGCAATAAAATAAATCCAAAACTAAACACAAAGCCAACCGGACAACGTCCACTGTCCAGCAACGCAAGCATGGAAGGCAGACAGACCAGGCCAGAGATCGCACGTGTCGGACGAACAAATGAAGTTAACTCAATCATGGGCCAGGCCTGCGACTGGGACTGGGACTGGAACTTGCAAGGGCAACGTGTTGGCCGGCAATAGTAAAAATGTTAGAATAACATGTATGAAATTTATCAAGGCTACCATAGGGATTCGTTCTTGGGCTTGCCACAGCTGAAACAGAAACAAAGGGCAGCAGAAACAGCAGCGGCAGCAGCGACAGCCACCGCAGATGCAAGAACAGCGCCTGCCTGCCACACGCTCAAGGGAGCAACAAAGTGATATTTATGCCAATTGCTGGCTTATAAAACTGGCCAGCAACATGCGAATGCGTGTGTGGGTCTTAGAAGTGCTAGTAGATGTTACCAGGGATAGCACATGGGCATAGGCATAGCCATAGTTATAGGCATAGGCATAGGGCATCTGTAGGCTGCAGTTGTAGCTGTTGCTGTTGCTGTTGCTGTTGTTTCTTATGGCCGCTTGCACTTTGGCGCAAATACAAGCGGACACAAAGGTGAATTCAATTTATTACGAGAGCATTTCAAACTCGAAGGTTGAAGTTGAGTTGAGTCCGAGATGTTCTTGTCTGCTTGTCTTATCAGGGCAAACTAATCCTTGGGCTAAAGTAAATGCAATTATGTGTAGTTTATGCGCTCGCTGGCTTCATACTTTTGCCTGATTGACAAATAAATTAGCGATGCATGCAAGACGATAGCTACTGCCTTAGTTCTTGCATTGGTAACCTCTCTAACTCTAACGAGCTGGCCCACTGAAAGTGTGGTTGCTCCGCCCCGTCGGCTGGCCACTGATAAGCATTTGATTGTTTTTCCATTTTCCATTTTCATTGCCATCAGTCAAGGCGGCTAATTAAGCGGGCAAATGCAATCAATGTTTTCACTTAAGTGCAAGTAAATTTCACAATCATTGGACAACATTCTCATTCTACTCGTTCCATCTGTTGCAGCTGTGCAGGAAGCACCAACAGCATCAGCAGCAGCAGTCGGAGGAGCAACAGCAGCAGCAGCAGCAGCATTTGTTTCCAGTTAGAATGTCAGAGCTGGACTTGAACTAGAAGCTGGCATGGCAGGTCATTAGTAGTTGTCAATGATGTCGTGATTTGTGCAGCACTTCCTGGGGATTGGGCCAGCGTAGTCTACAGAGAGAGTACTCCATTCCAGCATTTCGCCTGCGACTTTTAATTACATTTTTTACATTTTTTTTTACATATTTTTGCGTACGCATTGACAACAACAAGTCAACGTCAAAGCATTTGCCGCCTGCTGGGCAAGAATTTATAGACAATGCAACTACCTCAATTATGGCGATAAGCCGCAGACTCCAAAGACCTATGTATGCCTCCAATGTCCCCCTTCCAATCAGCCCCCTTGCCCACTAACTGCTGAGCTGCTTTGCCCAATGTCTTTTGCATAAAAATGTCGAATGTCGAATGTCGTGCGGCGTTTGTTACTTATTACATGCGACTGGGGCGACCGATATCGATATTGTTTGCTCCATACCGATCACTCACACTCGCACACACACACACACACAAGCACACGCACACTCACACACAGGCTTAGTTAATACCGTAGCATACAACGTGGTCTGTCGCTAAATCGACCTTCAACTTTGTTTGCAACCTTGTTAGTTAGTTGTATGTTGTGTATTTTGTGTGTGTTTCGGTTGCTATTTCTGTGTTTCTCTTATTTTTCTTGTTTTCCTTTTCCCTTTTTTTTGTTTTATTTTCCCTCTTCTTTGTTTATGCTTACTACGTGTTTTTCTTTGGAGTTCGGCGCAATCGCGATCACTTCTCTTGATTGTATGCGGCAAAAAGACAACGCCTCCAACACCGCCGACGTCATCGGCACGCAACTGACAGCAACAACAACTGCAACATTGCAATGAACATCAACAACAACAACTACAGCAACACCCGCTACAACAATTGCACGACAACTAAACACTGTCACAACTGACGGACAACAAACTGGAGCCTGGAGTCTGGAACTTGCAACTTGGAACTGCTTCTGGGAGCTGCTGACTGCGATTTCATTTTCGTTTGCAGTCGCAACGAAATTTGTTGCCATCGGGGCATGTTGCAAATGAAGCCAATCAGGACGGCGACAAGGGCTCTTCTAGCCATCATTAAATTGAAAATAAAATAATGCACTAGCCTCTGCCTCAGCCACAGCCTCAGCCTCTGTCACGCCTGCTTTAATAACTTTGTCCTCGGCAGTTTCGTTGTTCTTTTTTTGGTTTGTGGTATCGTTCTCCACGCATCTTGTACCAGAACCTGGGGGCACCAGGCAGACAACGTGCAACTTATTGCTCTATTTTCGCGCTTTGCAACAGTTTCGATTTCAGTTTCACTTTCAAGCCCCATTGTTTGCAGCCCCATTTGCTGCCCATCATGTTAACAAGCACTTGGGGCCCAACGCCAACTCAGCACACTGAAAACCCTCTGGTGCCCATCAACAATGTAAACGAGCCCGCAGGGTTTTAGGTATAGGGATGAGGACTGCGACTAGTTACGGCCTGAAGTCAGCTGCAATAAACAACTTAAACGACATCGTCTATGAGTGGGCAGCAGTTCAGCAAATCAGCAAAGTCAGCACAATCACCACACAAATTCTGACCCAAAAGCCACAAAATAAAAGTCCCTGAGATATATATTGCTTGGAAATTCTGATATTTGCGTCATAATCAACAAAAAACTACACCAAATTGTTGCAGTTGTCCCATGACTCATCAACATCAGCATCAAGATCAGTATCAGCATGAACTTCAACATCATCATCTGCAGACAGCTGCCCGCATGCTGAAGAACAGGTAATCTACACAGCAAGAGAGAGAGAGAGCGATATAAAGCGACAGAGAGAGAGGGAGAGATAGAGAGAGAGAGAGAGAGAGATCTGCCACAATATCTAGATGATGTGACGTCACAAGGTCGTCGCATGGCATTGCCATTGATTGTGGAAATTCCTGTGAAGTAACCACAGCTTATATAGCCCGATATATAACAATAAATATTCCATCTGTATGTATCTTAATTTTTTTATTATAACACTTGACAGTCGACAGTTGCCAGATGCCAGATGCCCAGTTGCCAGTTGCCAGGGAATCAACCGCATTTATCGAGTTTCGAGCAACATTTTTTTGGCTAGCCGCAATATCATTCTTAATACACAAACATAAGTGTATTAATTGTGATCTGATCTGGTTAAACTTGTTTTACTTTCGACCGTTTATAACGGTAAATATTAAATACATTCTGCATACTAATGACAGTTATTAAAGCAGTTTAGCTGTTTAAAATATTGTTGCATTGACATTTTGGATTATTATTTTGGCTGCAACTCGTCTCCCGCTCTCTCTCCCTCTATCTCCCTCTCTCTGTCTTTCTCTGTGTGTGAGATACGAGTACGTACGGGCCATCATTTAAATTTATAATTACTTTTTATGTTTTATTTAAGCAGTTTTATAAATAGAAACAAGTCTGACTGCTCTAGTCAAGAGTGTGCGTTCAGCTACATACCCTGTACCCAAACTAACATAATTACAAATTTTAATATAAGCATCACAACAAATTAGAACCAATAACCTGTTTCTCGTTGATATAATTGTCCAATTATGTTCCACAACTTTATAACTTTATATCTATATTCTATTTCTTTCATACAGGGTATCATACTTATTTCAACCAAGGGAAAAACTGAAAAATCGAGCATTGAACTTGGCGAATGAAGATCGTGTTTGGGTGCAGGTCAATTGATTGAGCAAAATTAATATGGTTTGGTACTTGTCAGTTCCAGTTACCAATTGCAGAGCACACACCCGAAATGTGCTGGACAAGCGGCTGCTTTTTGTGTGTACTTTTGACATTTTACAAATTTTTCGAACAGGTTTACACAGACATTATATAAATAATAATAATAATAAAATACTAAACACATTTTAGCGAACAGCATAAGATTTAATAATTAAATATTTTGCTTTGTGTGCGCTGATAATTTATTTGTATTTAAGAATACATTTCAAATGTTTCACTCAGTCCGAACCGGATATAAAGTTGGGGTTCATTCTGACACTCGAGTATGCTCGTATGATTCTCATATTATATGGTATTATGTCATAGGATAAGTGTCTAACACAGCGAGCAAAACTAGTTGGCTAAAAGTGAAACCGCTTCAATGTGCGTTCTCAAGAAAAGTGAAATTTTAGCACAACATCATCGACGAGATAATAATGATTGATCACTTGATGTTCATGCAAATTTGTTAAATGCAGCATAATCTTGGACTGAGGATTAATTCAATTAATAAATTAAGCTATACGGTTAACCCTAAGGCAAAAAAGTAATAATTATTCAAGAATTTGAGTTGATACTTTGTTCTCTGTGCGATTAAGCATTAACATTAAGCATATATACAATTAAGTTTTATATAAATGGTATTATTTCACTGGCTAAATATTTTCTGCATCATCTTCGAGGTGAGAGACAACTAATGCTACTTGAGCAGGCCTACGAGCAATTAATGTCGCATTCGAGTGTGCAGAAAATAATCAACAACTTCAAATCAATTAAACAATTCAAAATCATATTCGTATTCGAGTTTCGAGTTTCGTATTCGCTAGCGGAAGTAAAAGCGACAGACAGACAAAACTGCAGGAGGCAGTCGACAAAGAGACAGACAGACAGAGAGTCAAGCAGACAGACAGTCCATGTTTGTTGCTTGGGTGGGTTAAAGCCATTAACATTGGACTATGACTCTGATGGTACAGATATGTACTCGAGTTTCATTAATCTTCCGTTTTGTTTGTTGTTTTTGCTTAATTTGGTGCACACAATATAAATACATTTATATATATATTTAAATATATATTTTTTGTTTATAAATAACAAAGCCAAACTGCCAAACAGCACACCCGTTTTAATTTTCTGCATATTAACCAAATAGGAAATCGCGCTAATTGCTTGGCGTCGCTTTTTGTTTAGAAACAACAGAAAAAAAACAAATAAAAGTCAGTTCAATATGCCCACGCCTAAGCTTGGATCAACTTGGCTCTACTTGGATCGGATTGGATCGATCATTGTATGTAGATTACGTTAGCCAAATGATGCTCAATCAA
This sequence comes from Drosophila funebris, assembly GCA_018901825.1. Taxonomy (NCBI): domain Eukaryota; kingdom Metazoa; phylum Arthropoda; class Insecta; order Diptera; family Drosophilidae; genus Drosophila; species Drosophila funebris. The sequence continues at coordinate 7,585,241 of JAEIFK010000682.1, forward strand.
GTCAAATGGTCAATGGGCAGGCAGTCTTAGCAGACTTAGATTTTCAGTTATGCCGCATTTGACGGGCTTTAAAGTGAGTCGTGCTGGGCCTTACATTCAACGGAGTTCACTATTAAATTATGCCATTAAATAGCAACAAATTAATAACAATTAAAGAGTGGAACTCGGCGCATTCATCAAATAGTCAAAACTAGTTAATGTTGGTGCCATCAGATCTGTAAGAACAACAACATTTTAATACATACGCGTTATTAAAACCGAAAACAAATCACTTTTGTTTTCAGTTGCCAACTACTTTAGCCGAGCAGCTGGACAGCAGCATTAAAAAGAATTAATAATACCCTCAGATTTGGGTTTCTGTCTGAGTCGGCTGACGGTTCCAGTTCTCCACTTGGTTATTTTAAGCTCTGTGCTCATGTGAAACCAAAAGTTAGCATCACCAGGAGGAGGAGATGTTCAAGTCACAAAGCATACACACCTTTCGGTTTCATGGCCTGGCCATTCTTTAGTACGCATATACTATATGAACTATAAAGATTGATATCATTGCCTGATGCCAGATCGGATAACTAACTAGCATAGTAGCCGTTGTCTAAGCCCGTAAACTCGTAGAATGCCTTGACGTAAGCAGAGAGACCACACAAAAAACTGGTTACAAAAGAAGCCAGATTCTAATTGTAAGATTTTTTCAAATTTGGCCGCTGCCGTTGTGGATGTCATAAAATTTAAACTTTTGTCGCTGATTTTCATATAAAAAAAAATCGTATTGTTTAAGATTTCTTCATGTTTATTCAAGGCCAAACACAGGCCATGCCAGGCCTGTCCATGCCAAGCCAGGCCAGCCTGTTTTGGGGCGCCCAACATTATTTGCATACTCACACAGAGGGGCTTAGAGTAACTTACATAGTATTTAAGTATACACGAGCATGTTGTTGAACAGATTTAGCTGCTAGTATGCAGATTAAGCAATCACAAGCTTAGAACGTGTTAGTAGCTCGCTTGCTCGCTAGCTCGCGTGATCTAAGCTACCAATAAGATCAGCAATTATAGAATAGTACTGTATTTAGATCGCAGCTTAGTATCCAAGCCACAGTCTGATGTTGTCCAGCTACGACTAACTGCAACTTCATAAATCAATCGACTATAAATAAGTCAAACTTAATGGCCTAAACCCATAGCAAAGTCCGAGTTCGAATTGATAACTCGCCATAATCACTCACGTAACTATTTATAGAGGCGGCAGTAAAATATTGCTGGCAGGTTCAAAATGTCCTTGCTCATAATTTCATAGCAGTCCAAGATTGTGGCTGGAATGCCCTAACGCCAGCCAATAAACTCTTCCCCATAACTACACTGAGAGAAATGCACTTATTTAAATTGTTTTAGATTTCATTAATTTAATAAATATGAGTAGTTAAAAATTAGTTAAAGAAGTCAGTCATAGACTAAATTAATTACCCGATTCGTAAAATATACTGAAATTATTAATTATATATAATGCATACATTTTCTTTTTACTTGTAGTCTTATAAACTGAGCCCACATTTACATACTTTATTTAGTTTTAGCTACACGAATTCGCTATGTGTATTGTCTATTTATTTATCGCCTGCTACTTGTAATTGCCACAAATTGTATGACATTTTTATGCCATTTGGCCGGCTTGGTGTGCATAATTGATTTACGTGCTGTTTGTGTATTTGCCGGACTAGCAATAAATTTATATTTATGTATGTGCAGTAGCCACAATTCTGAGGTGCCTTATCGTTTTCGCTTTCTGTTTGTTTGCCCGGCAGAAGCACTCCAAGTGGACACATTAATCAGCTGCCACTAAAAGACCAAGTGAGAACGCCCACGCCTGCAATGGGATGCGCTCTAATGGCATAAATAGTATATGAGTATTTTTGCTACAGTGTTGCTTATAAATCATCGAATACTCCTACTTCAGCTAGACTATGAAATGATGATGTTGTCGTTGATGCTGTGCTGCAGTTGCCACCCTGGCCCCCGCCTTGTATCTTTTTGAATATCATGAGATGGCAATCGGCGAGTGTTGAAACTGCAATTAACACAATCAGCCATTTTAATCTTAGAACATTAATTAGTATACTTTAAGTGACTTAAAGTTGAGTTCAATACAGCTTATTGCACACTGGACAACTTAATTGCGTTAATTACTTGTTAGCTTGCTTTGCAATCGAACATCGAAGAACGAGAACTGAAAGCTGAATGCATTCTATCATAGCCATAACTCACAATGAAAGTGCGCTAGTTGCGATATAGTTTAATATATATTTTGTATTATTACATAACATAAATGAAATAAGTTAATTCAATTAAATTCAATCCAATTTGCATTATACTTATGCATATACTTATTTATTAGTGTTAGCTAACGATTTAGATTATTGTGACAACTCTTTGGTATATTTCCAGTATTGTTTATCGATAGCCCAGTTTTATTGCTACATTTTACGACAAACATATCAGCTGCTTCAATATAACAGTTTGTCTAAATTCCCAAAATAATATTAATTTCAAACATGTTTAATCTTATGCAGCTTTCCTGATTTTATATTTTTATGAACTGGATAAATTCATTAATAATTCACTTTTTATTAACTAGATGCTTATCAAAGAGTTAATTAAATTGCAAATGGGAATCATGCAAAAGTAACTGATTCCAGTCCCAAATTCAAATTGGAATCATTTGGAACTGACGCGAACTAGCGTAGCTCTTGGATAATTTCTTTTGTATATTCGCAATTTGGCTTAATTATATATTTAAAGCTGACATTTATTACAATTAAAGTTACAGGCTGCATTCTGTGTCTCTTGTCTCGGTTAAGTTTCTTAGTTCTTGGGCTTGGACTCTATAGCTGTGCTAATTTGCTTGCAACGTGATTAATAAGCCGCCATAAGTTGCTATCACAAAACAGCAGCCACAAACTCGAGACCATTCATCTTCTAGACAAAAGAGCATCGCCAAGTTCTTAAGTTGTTCAAGTTCCTTCAGCTGCCGCCGCCAATTGCGGCGAGTTGCGAGTCGCCAGTTTGCTAGGTGCTGAAAACGAAATTCATTTGGCTGCAACGTGGCCTTGAGCATGAATTATGTGTGCAATTACTCTTCAGGTTGTCATGCCTGCTCCGGCTTCAGCAGCTACAGCTACAACCTGAACATCGTTGCTCAAGTCTGTCTGTCTGCGGTGCTCTGTTTCAGTTGTTGCTGCTGTTCTAATGCCAAGTAAAAGTGCAAGTTGCCAGTTACGATTATGGAAGTGTGCCACTTGTTGCGTGTGCCTCTCCTGTCTACGCTCTGGCTATGTCTATGTGTCTGTCTTCTTTCTAATGGCGCCTTACGGTGGCAGATGGTGGTCGGTCCAGGCTGGCCGCAGGCTGGCGGATAGAGTTAGCATCGTTGGCACTTAATTACAGCTTGTTCGCCATGTTGCAAGTCAGCGTGTTGCCTGGCACGTTGCAGTTGCAGTTGCTGCTGATGCTGCTGCTGCTGCTGCTGCTGCTGCTGCTGCTGCGCCGTGTGAAATGAATGTTGGCTGTCATCGTGTTTGGTGCATGTTGTTGATATCATCGAACATCGAGTTGGCCCCGGTGCAACCTCTGCTGCACTGCAGCAGCGATAGCCATCGGCATCGCGTTCAGTTTTGTGATATGTGAAAAGTCGTTGCTGACTCAGCATCATAATCTCTGGCCAACTTTTGACAAGAAACAAGTCAAGGTTGTGTGCGCTATCCAAGTCCATGTCTTGGTAGAACACTTGTCAGCTAATTAATACACACTTCGGGCAATGCCACACATCATAATTTCATCAATTAGCGTATGAAACAGCGGCACACATCTGAGACTCCATTTAAACACTTTCAACTTGTGCTACGTCATCGCCATTGGTTTGGGTTCCAAAAAACAATTGTTTTTAACACATTTGCTTAATGTGCAAACAAATTGTGTTTTAAATTATAACAAGATGAATTTACACGCGCCCAGAACTAACCAGCTAGACTAACCATACCATACCATAGCGAGGTAACTCTTTGGAGGTTTCCCAAGCTCCAAGGTTAAGTTCCCAGCCAATAAGTTGATTTCCAAACGCGGAAATTGCAAATAACTTGAATCAGCCGACCAAATTGCTCCACTCTGTTCAATTAACGCCCCAGAAATCTGTTTCCCATCAAACCAAAATTCAACAATTCATGGCAATCGCAAATGCTACTGTTTGTCTACCCTGTAAAGCGATTGGCAAAAGAGGTATATATCAATGCAAGGAATGTTCTGTAGCAAACAATCTACAGTAGTAGTAGAGTAGTCTAGTCCTTGATAAATGTGATCCTCTCGTAGTAAATGTCCATAAATATTAACCTAGAAGTAAGACATTATATGTATTTAAATGAATCTTTATTATTTACTTTGAAATAACAGGGTATTTTGCAGCCACTTCATTTATACATCTTTTGTTAATTTGTAATCTGGCTGGAAATCGAACATGAATTACATACCTGACTTTTTAGGCGTAAACAAACCCATTCCGTCTCAGAAGGGGGAATTGCAATGTGTCTTGCATGCCAAAAAGCCAAAAAATTGTTGTGAAATTGGCAGCATCAAGGTCTTTGGACTGCGTTGACAACCTGTAGCTGAATCAAACAGCTTTGACCTTTACTTTGGTATCTCTTTATTTTGATGGTGTCGTTGACACTTGCCCGTTCATTTTGTATCAACTCCAATTCTGTTACGTCATTTGCAGCTGACGTGAATCATTTGCTTGTTACTCTTTCAGTTTCAGTTTCAGTTTTGAGATACCTTTCTTAACTTGTATTTTGTAACAGGCATTGACTATTTCCGTTTTGAGTGAAGGACTCGTGATTGATCGATTGATCGATGGATTGAGTGAGGCGTGAAAAGGGCCTGGCATTTCACAAATATAAATAGAATTCTATTGTGCATACATGACGTATGCGCAACATGTTCTCAAGACGCCCATACAACTGTAATTTGCTTATCAATCATACGCACAGTTGTCTACGCTTGATTTCTTTTTCTATTTTTATTATAACTGCTGCCCACGCTCTGCACTTGAGCTCTGTGCCAAGAAGAATTTTTGTGTGTCAGCGCCGCACGAATTATGGCTTTAAATCGTAAGACGTACAAACAACATACATAGTTAAGACAATACAAGACAAGACGAGCAAATAAGTACAATACACGCACAAAACGATCGCTTAACTGTTGAAGCTGTTCTAGTGCCATGCGGAAATTGCTTGCAGTAGTTGTTGTGAAACATGCAAAAAAATAACAAAGCGCCCAAACACGCGCAAATAACACCAGACTACAATTCATTATATACATTTTTATTTGTATTATTATTATTGCGCCAGAGGAGCAGCAGCAACAAATAATTAAGCATAAATCGCAGCTTAAGCTTCGCTTTGCCCGGCGGCCATCGAGACTCACTTCTGTGAAGTCAGATTTCGATTCGCATCGAAGTCGTAGTCGATGTCGATGCCGATGTCGATGTCGTACTCCATTGAATTATGCATTGCCACGTCCGTCCATTCGTCTGTGTGTCCATCCAATTAGACACGATGATCAGAATTTACAAATGTTTTTAACTTGTTGCTACAAAATGCCACAGAGCACTGACAGACAACTACAATTATTCGAGGTCTTTCAATTTGCATACGAGCGCTGCAATAAAACTTATTTTGCAAGTTTAACACTAAATTTGTCATGTCTCGTGTTACGCATCGAGGGAAGAACTGTTGTATGTATATAAATAGTATTATTTATATTTAACCTCTATTAGTGCAAACTTTATTGATTAAGCAATTGCTCCACATTTAATCATGGCACATTGTGAAAGTCTGCTTTAAATGTGAAAAATGGAACTCAAAAACGGATTGAAACCGATTTATTAGTATATCTGTAACTTTAATCAGTTTTTAGCATTCATTTATCAGTTGTAAATAGAAATTTCTACATTTCCTTTGACCAAAATAGAAAAGAAGTATGACACCCAAAATTGGAATGGAACCCCAATACGTATGTCTAAGATTTGCACAGATATCTCAAACTGTCGTCGACTCACAGTATTGATTTATAGATCAATTTCATCTTATTTAATTATTAATTGCACTAATAAATCTACGGAGAAAATCTACATGTTTCGGTGTACATAAGTTAGTCAGAGGTTCTTATCTTTATAAACAGACTAACATAACATTCAAGTTGACGCGTCGTGTTGACGTTTTCTGTTTGTTTGCCATTTGGTTTTTCTCTTCGCCTATTTCCCAAGCTGCCGCCACTTTGGCTTGTAATTTTACGAAACCCTTTTTTAGACTTTTTTGTTGTTGTCTGTCGCAAATTTGTGGCCGTTTCTCTTTCGTTTTGTTTATCAAGTTTCTTATGTAGCAAGGTCGTTCGTTGGTCCGCAGTTGTTGTGCGACGCCAAAGCAATTTGTAATGATTATTAAAACAACGGGCCCACTTGGCATGCCCCGACATACCCATGATACCCATGCTAAACAAGCCATACTATATTTTTATATTTGGTTTTTTTCGTTACAAATTTGTACATTTACGTGGATTTCAGTGCTAACCATTCACCAAAGCGCTAAACTGTTGTTGTTACCATTTTAATTGAATACAATAACAAAGAGCCAGCAAGATAATAATAACAAAGCAGCAGCTAAAATTATATTGGATTACAACACGACCAGTTCAACAAATATAACCCTCCTCCTCCACTTATAACTGTTGCCCACCGGCTCGCATTATTCTTGAGCAATTATTACCACATATTTCAGCTTGTGTGTGTGTGTGTATTGTGTATTGTTCTGATTGAATATCCATGAACATTGATTACATTTATGACAGCCGGTCACTTGAGAAGTTATATTCCAAGCAATAAGCAACAAGTTTAGGCATTCATACGCTGAACGAGAACTGTATCACAAAAGGAATTCCACACTCGAAACAGCAAATTTCAGCTTCTTTAACTAAACAATGATACAAATAACATATGATGTAGGGAAACCAGAGAACTTGTCATTGTTTGCTAAATGAAATTTATTGCATTTTATTCAATTAAGCATACATTAATTATTCCGTGTTTAAGGTTAAAGTTTGCAAATATTTCAATAAAGTTAAGGGAGTATAATCAAATGTCAATGCATATATTAGTAAAATACAACTGGATATTTCACATCACATTTTAAAAGTCTATAAAAATTGTATATTTATTAAGCTTCTGCTATTGAATTGTTAATTCTATTTCTCTTTTATTTTTCCATATATTCCTAACGTTTTATTTATGGCTTGAATTTATTAGAACGACTCTCATAATGTTTGCATATAACATTATTAAAATCGAATTATTTAGCATTTGTTAGCTCTTTGATTGTGAAGCAAATATTGATCTAGGTATAGATGCTGTCTGTCTATCTGTTCTTAAAGCATTTATTGTATGACTTTATTTTCAATTGAAATGCTGACAATTTTTTGTGTTTCAATTTGAGCAAACTGTCTCAACAAACAATGGTAAGTTGCCACACCTTCATGCAACATGAATCACGCAATCATTCCACATAGGCGACAACTGTTTGCATAGTGCATAGTTTGGTTATGGAATTGAGCCAAAATTCAAGTAAATTGCATTTAGCTGTATAAGCCATATAAGCCAAATACCATAAACGTAGCAAACTAAGCTGAATTATGTCGCTCGTTGAGTTAATCAAAAGCTGATGCCAAATAAAGAAGCTTGAAGTGGTTTCGTGCAGAGAGAACACTTTTTACCGGGAAATACCCGTAGCAGAAGTCCGAGCAGCTGAGATAGAAACATTAACTGAATCAGAAACTGAAATCAGCTTCAACATCCGCAAACCGAGCAGCTGAATCAAATCAATATAAATCAAACTAATTCACACGCCCAAAATAAACCAAAAAAAAAAATGTAAATAAATATATAAAGTTAACTGAAAAAATGTTAAATTCTACATACAAATTGCGGGGCAATTGAACGAGCTGTGAATTATTTATGCTAAATTGAAAGCGGTATGTCTTTTGGGCGTCTCTTAGGGGCGTGTTAGCAAAGTTCTTAATGCTCTGGCATTAGCATAAATGCTGAATTTACGTGCGTCATTCCATGACAATGGGATATGACTATTTTTGTCTGACGAACGTCGCACAACCTCATCGCTGAACTGTTACCAATCTTCTGAAAGCCAGGCCTAGCCAAAAGACAACTGCAAGCATTGGCTCTGCCGTCGGTTAATATCTTCGGCTGTGTCGTTGTCGGGCGGCTTTTTTGGCATTCGTATCGCACTCGGGTCGCGACTGTGGTTTTTGGCCGCCTCAGCGTTTGTTAGCTGTTGCTGTCTTTTGGCCTGCCACACCGTTACTTGGCCAGTTGAAATACGCAGCTTGGGGCGAACGGTTCTAGCGCGCGCTTCTTTCAAAGCTCACAGCTAGCATCAGCTACAGATACTAAAACTACTAACAGAAAGAACATAGAGAGAAAGAGAGAATCACAGCAGCCGTCGTCAATTGTCGCGTCGTCAACCGTTCTAAATCTCAGAGAGTGTTGTGCAAATAGACAAAAAGAAAAGAAACAGAAAAACAGCTCTAGCAAAAACCCACAATAGATTTAAGCAAATCATTAAACGAGCCAAATAAAAGCAAATAAAAAACTGATAGTATATAGCAATATATATATATATATATACATTGATTGATTGTGGGCGTTATAGCCAAGCAGAATACTGAATCAGCAGCCGGACATCTTCAGTGCGTCGCATCATCGCCAAGGAAAACATCTTTGGTGCGCGTGTGTTTGGATATTCGAAAATTGCGCATACGCCGTGTTGCACTTTGTAAAACAAGGTAAGTGAACCAATTGAAATTAAGTATCTATAAAATTGATGATGTTGATGCTGCAGATGCAACCTTGACATTTGGGGAAATACATGGTTAATTTGTCATTCTTTGCTAATTAAAATCACAGCACGTCCAACTGCTTTTGATTGGCAGCTAAATTGTGCAATAATTTCTGAAATTGTTTAAGACATTTTTGTTCATTGTTGTTGGATGGTTTGACGCTTTGGCGTTTAATTAGCGTTTTGCTTTGGCTTATAAATAAACATGTCTGGGCTGTGGTTTTATAGTGCATGTGAGAATGTGTGTGTGTGAGTGTGTGTGTTGTGGATGTGCTAAACGCCAAAGGCCACTATGTCGTTGTTGTTGTTGTTGTTCTTGTGCTTGTTGTTGTTGTCCATGAGTGTGAAATAAAAACTAAAGAGCAACAGCAACGGCAACAGCAACGGCAGCAAATGTTAAGGCATTGTAGGCATGTAAATTACAAAATCAAGTTCGTTGCTTGAGTCTTTTGTTAGCAGTAGGCACAAAAGGTTCTTAAGCATGAAATAGAAACTAAGCCAACGCATTTAATAATCATAATAATGCTACCATATCATACACAATGCAAAGTGGATAAAAATTGTTGTGCAGCGATTATTATTATTGTTATTATTGTTGTAGTTGTTGCTGCTGTTACTTGGCAACCTTCAATGCAAAAAAAAAAAAAAACCCGTTCGACATCAAGTTGGACTGCGTGTGCTTAATTTACGCCCAGATTAGCATTTACATTAATATAATTTCACATTTTTATTAACCAAGTGTCAGAGTTAAGCGCCTGTTTCGGTTTGCCTTGACAGAGTTGAGCGTGCGTTAGCCAGGTAAGCCGGCCGATGTAATCTGCAGTCGAACGCAGCCCCAAAAGTGTCCAAAAATAAAGTTGAAGAACACACAAATCAGATGCGTAATACTTGTCCGCTTCACAATCAGAATCATAGTGTCGTTTCTACCTGTGACAGATGTTTATCAAACAACCCTCTCTTTGTCTCTTTGGGGTCTTTGGGGTCTTTGGCCTACGTTTCGCTTGTTATGAAATTCGCCATCAGCATTGCAGATAAGAAGAAAGCCAGCCGCCATTCAGATCTCTTCATCTGCGATTGGAGGCTTTCGCCAAAAAACTGCATATAATAGAGTTATATAAAGAATCAGAATCAGAATCACACTCGGAATCTCACGCTCATTTGCATGCGACCCAATTTGTAAGATACGCGTTGGTTAGCTCTGTGAATACCCATGTATTTGTACTATGTATAGATAATCCCTAATGAATCAAACTTGAAACTAGCGAAGGCATTAATTTTTACTTCATTTCAACGCATTTTTCACAAAAGCGAAACCAGTTCGAGTCTTAAGTCTTTTGCCCCTGAATTTTTTGGAATTTACTTGTATTTCTATTATTTGATTACTTGCCAGAATTTTACACCACATTATCGAGACAAGTACGCAACTTATATGTTTTTAATGATACAATATCTAAATGAATTACGGGCCATTTCATATTTAATTAGGAACTCGATTCACAGCTCAATTTCAATTTCAAATTGAAACTGAAATTAATGAACTCCAATTAAGCAGAAATAAATGAGAAGAAATAAAAAAAAACTATTGGCAATACATGTATCGCAGAGGCCTTTGTTGTCGATGGCTTGACTTTGCTTTGTATTACGACTATTATTATATTAAATTGTATTTATATAGTATGTTGGACAAGTAGTTTAAATTTTTTAATGATTCGTCTGGCCTGTCATTGATTGGCAACTGAAAGGTGGTCTGCGTTCGATTTATGATGTAATTTCAACTTGTAACTTGAGCAAATGCAATAGCATCAATCTGAGCACAGAGTTTATGAATCATAAAACGGTATAAATCGTACGAATAATAGAAAAAAATTAACATAGTCAAATTGACAATTGACTAGTTGACTAGCTGACTAGTTGACTTGCTGACTGACTGCTTGGCTGAGTGAATGAATGATGATGAATGACTAATTGAAATGAGATGCTGTCAAATTTTGAGCATAACGAGACATATTTAATTAGCAGCTACGTTAAACATGAAATTCATAAAGCAAACATAATCGAAATGTTCACATTGTATTGTTCTGCCATTTTTATAGATTCTTCATTCTTCATTCTTGATTTTTTATTATTTGCGGCACTTGTCAAAGCCTAAGAATAGCCAGAATGGCCAAAAAACAACAGCCAAGGCCCTAAGCGTGCACGTTCACAAATTTTGCAAGTAATTTTGTTGTGCACACACATTGAAACAATGCCGTGGCGGCTGTATAAAAAATAATCACTCAATAGCAATAACAATAACAATAACAATAACATCAACAAATAACCAAAGCAAAAGCAACAAAAACAATAACAAAAAACATAACAAAAGCGGAAGTTAAAGTCGCCTTCGAAGCCGCACGAAAGCGCTGTGTAATTTTTGTCTTTTCTCTTTCGCGCCTTCCTGGCACGAATACGTATACGAATACGAATACGTATTCGAATGCGAATATGAATATTTTTGTGAGAATTCTCAACAGTTGCAAAAGGCAACCAGACAGGCGATAGAGAAATAACTAAGCGAAAATATTATGAAAGCCCGTCGCGTCGCGCGGGCTATAAAAAAAATGCAAGTGAAAATTGGAATTTATAATTTCGTGCCATGCAGCGCGGCCGATATTCAACCGCAAATGCAACCCCCGCGACCCGCCATGTGATCCATGGATGCATTTGCCGACAGACCTGGCACTTGTCACTGAAGTTGTTATTGCTATTGCTGCTGCTGCCTCTGCTGCTGCTGCTGCTGCTACTGCTGCTACTGATGATGATGTTGTTGATGATGATGTAATGAGCGACATGCACATCAAGTGACAGAGCAAAAGTTGCGCATACGCCGCATTGTACTTGGGCCTAGTGCAAAACTCACAACACTCGAACAAGTCGAAAGCTAAGCAATGCAGAGCAGTCTCAAGACTTCAGATAAAGACAGCTTGTTGCAGCTTCTGCTTGACATACAAATACACACACACACACACTAACACAAAGAATTGACACAAAAACGCTTCAAGCCCAAACAGAATCTAGTACAACGAACATTGAAGTCTCTTTTCGATAGATAGAAACAGTAGAAACAGCTCAACAAATTGAATTGCATGTACAATACAGTTTTCTTTTAATTACATAGTTTAAATGTACAAGCGTTCCTCCTTTTAGAATCTATTTAATAGTAATAAAGCGTAAGCTATTCAAAGTCTTTGGCAGCTTCAACTTCTTCTCTGCACTCAGCTAACCGCTTTACCCTTCGAATTTAAATACAGCCATATAAACATGCAACAAACTGTTACTTCTGCCACATTATTTTGACATCTGCACGTGCGGCGCGACCTAAAAATAAAAGTAAAACTGTAACACAGCTATAAACGTACAACACCCATGGCTAAGTATATGGCATAGTACTTGGTTTTTCATGTTGTTGCGTGCCCCTTTTTTTCAGCTGCTGCTCATACTATATGTTATTTCAATTTATGTGCTCTGCTCACATGAAACAAAAAGGCAACAACAAATAAAATGAACAAAAACTAGAAAATAAAATGCCAACTCATAAAAATAATGTTAACCACAGTTATTGTTGTTGTTGAAGTTTTTGTCATTGTTGTTTGTTACAGTTGCGTTGGAATCCACAGCAACAGCAGCAGCAGCAACAATCACAAGTCACACTGTCACAACCCCAGCCCCCCCCCCACAACGCCCTCATCATTGTGCAAACAATTCACAACCCATTTGTTGTTGTCTTCATTTGCCACATTAAAATACAATCTTATTAAAGAATTTCCATGCTATAAATTATTACAGCAGCACCTGAGCTGTGTGGCCCAAGAAGTTTGAATTAAATCATATATTTAATTAAGTCAATTGTTAGGCGCGTTAATTTGTTTAATTGGTGTGCATCAAAACACGTTTGTTAACATGCAAATTGTTAATAAAATTGATGGGCTCATAAACAAACAAATGCCCAAAAAAGTGAACGCAATGCATAGAATTTTTGTTATATATTTTTATTTTTTGGCGAACAAAGCAATTTAATAAAAGCCAAACTCGTTTTAGCCAAGCCGGAATCGCAGCCGGACATGTAAGGCCTCCCCCTTCTGTGCACACACTCCCCCCGCCCCCACAGGGTGAGAGCAATAAGACACATAACGCATGAGGCATAAATGCGCTCACAGTTCAAGTCGTTTAGGTTTCCACTTTCAAGGTTGCAGCACACGCCAAAGAACTTGCGCAAAAATAATGATACAGAACAAACAGAAAGGCAGCTTGTGTGTACATTTTATATTGCATTTGGGTGTGGGTCTGACGTACGCCCCACTTTGTCCACTTGAGGTTGACAAGTCAACTTACACACACACACACGCAGCGCAGACTCGCCAACATTTTGAAAGGCACACAAAACTAAATTGCAACTAGTTTAACTTAAGTGTGTGTGTGTGTGTGTATGTGTGTGTGTGTGTGGCACATGCCAAGCAAGCAGCAGTTGCGCAATTTGTGGCATGATTCATAAAAACCAATTAAACAAATAAAACAATGCCACTGTTTGTGCCATTCTGTGGCTACTCAGCAAGTTTTTCATTTAAGCCGCTTAACGGCCACAACAACAACAACAACAACTACCATGCAGACAAAGCGAACTAGCAAGAAAAAAGACTTCCTTCTGCGCAGGAACCGAACGACCTTGGAGACGTAGAGCGAGAGAACGAACAATGTTTTACGCACACGCAGAAAACAGTTTCAGAATGCGTTGTGGCTAAAAATAAACCAATGTGGCCCGTTGCCGTTTCAGAAACGGCCTTGAAAACGGGCCAGCTTACATAATTAATTGCACTCAAGTTAAGGCTAGGCGGTCACATACACACTTACAAGCAATCTATACTGACTACACAAATGTATTTAAGCTTGATTGCTGGCCTGGCATGCGGAAAATGTGCGCGTGCATATGAAAGACTTAAGACACGAACTTCACTCTGATTCTGTGTGCGAATCGCAACGCTTTGTGACGCACATCAATCACAATGCGACTGCGGGGGTTTCTCAATTAGTACTTAAAGCATTTTTAACAGCTCACAGTGCGTGCTTTAGCTTTCAACTGGCCTGATAAATAAAATCTACAAAATATAAAACAAAGATGATTAAATATTTACGAGATTTGTTGTTGGTTCATCGTATTACTTTTTATACATAGTTTTATTTTTTAGAATACACAAAAGACTAATAATTATAAGTGCAAATATATCAGCGTTAAAATTAAGTTAAATAAGTTTCTGTGTTTGTAGTAATTGGATAATTTTAATGCAGTTTTATATGTTGGCAACAGCAAGACGGCCAAAAGGCCAGCTAGCTAATTAAATTTCATGTCTGTATACGTATTTGTATTGGTGTGCCATGTGATCATCGCTAAAAAATCAACAGCACGTTCGGCATACAAAAAGATTTTATATATTAGTTAAAAACCAAAATGCCAACAACAACAACAACCACAACAACGCAAAGAAGTGTCAGGGACCGGACAGCAAAGCGGAGAAAAGAACGAAATGTTATGCGTATATATTATACAAGACAATATATAAAACAGAAAGAAGAGAAACAACAACAAAGTAACTGAGCAACAGAAACTTCAGCATTCTGGCCAACTTAATCACAATACTCTAAAATAGAAGATGAAACAGTCTAAAGCTGAATGGCAATATTCCCTTTGGGTTTTTTGCTCGACAGAGGAGGTCACATTTGTGGTCATTAAGATGGTTGACTCATGAATGAATATGAACTAAATTAAGCATACAACTTAAAGAATATTGAAACAAACTAACTGACTAAGAGGAGTTTGAATATGCATAAGCAATAAGTACTTACATATATGTGTGTGTGTGTGTGTGTGTGTGGTACAAGGCTAGACAACAATCAGATTGTGGGTGCGACAACATTAACAACACATTAGTGATTAGCAACAAGTTCTGCGTTCTCGAATGTAAAAAAGAAAGAACCAAAAACCAGTTGAAATTAGAAATTTATCAGGCAGGTAACAGAGTTTGGTTCTATGGTTTGGTGCGTGACATATATCAATTTTATGGCCAATCTGCCTGCTAATTAAGAGCAACGCCAACGCAAATAGAAAGCCGGTAACGCGATGACTTCAATCGAATTGACCGATTTGACCGCTAATACTTAATATGCTTAGCGACCTGACGACTATTAAATGCCAACGAACAATTCTTTGCTATTAAAAAGCACTTCAATACAAATAGATCACGATTTGGCTGCCCTGCAGCTCATTTAACTTGCAATGCGAGTTGTGCCCTTAATTTGTCACTGACTCCCTTGATGTGTGTCATTAGATGTGCGATAAGTACATGAGAAGGTGCTAAACGCATAGCAATGCCTTGCATGGGTGGGCAGCAGAAGTTCCAGCTAGAAAACTTAATTCGGTTCTCAGACTCACTTTCAATGCCCACTTAAGCCGTGTGACACACATCTAGGTCTATACATTTACGTATTTATTGATAAATCGCATTTGGCTAGGCAAATTGAATGCCAATCACGTGCATGACCGCCAATACACCTGATATGCCAAGCTGGTAGCTGGTAGCTGGTAGCTCGTAACTGGCAGCTGGAATTTTGTCACAAAACGTTGACAATGCGCATAAACAAATCAGTTTGGCCAGCTCTGTACGCCCGCTTGACTTTGAAACCGTTTTCAGCTTCAACAGAAAAAAATAAAAACCCAAACAGAAGTTAAGAAAAACCAAGCAGGCAATTGAAATGCATTGCAAGTGTTTGCTGACGAAAAATGCAAAATAAAAAGTTGAACAAATTGTCGCCAAGGCGCACGCAATTAGAGGCAGTGACATTGATAATTTAATTTTAGCTATACAAACATTTCTATAGCTACAAACTCAAAATTGAGTTGCAAAATCAAATGACTTAAGCGACAAACTCAGCAGCACATGGACAGAGAGATAGAGCGACAGAAAGACATACAGACAACAACAAAATGTTGATGAAGTTCATTGGCTTGCAGATTGATTGGCTGATTGCTTAATAATCTTATACCGGATTAAAGTTCTCTCTATAAACATAATTTGATTCCTTTTTCTCGTCATACACGCCAACAATTTAGTCAGCCACATGCCCCCAGTCCAGATCTAATCATTTCAAATGGCGCTCAAAAAGCCATTCGCACCACAGCAAGAACGACAAATTAATTGTTGTAATTATATCCATGTGTGTATTTCAATTATAATTTGGAAAACGCTCTTTTCAGAACAGAACGAACACCCACACAAAAATGATTTCACGCCGCAAGATTATATCGCGTTCCTTGGACAATTTGGACGCCATTGGCCAAGACGAACAGGAGGAAGATGTTTGGCACGATCGCGAAAAGTTATTCCGCGTAAGTATGACATCATTTTCCATCGATATCAATGTTCTAAAGCTAACACATTTATCATTTTATCCTTCAGGATCACATCAATGAAGTGCTGACCAAATGGGAGCAAATCGATGATGAGATTTGGGCTAAGATAATCGTTTTTGAGAAGAATCGACGTGTGGCCAAGGCCTATGCCCGCTCCTCTGTGATAACCATAAACGGTTCCAAACATGGCTTCGATGGTGTACGGTAAGTACTCCAATCAGCTTTGCTTTAGTGTAGCTTCCTAAGCCGTTCCTCTCTTATAGTATTGGTCTTAACGGGTTTGAGAATCCCATGCGTGATGCGGAAACAAAGGTCATCAAAAAGTCTATCGGGGATGGCTTCAAGATCAAAATGGACGACACTGGCAACATATTCATCAAGCGGTATGGCAAAAGCAGCATTTATGTGAATAATACATCGTTTGCCAATGAGGAGACGGTCATTGGAGCTGATATTATGCAAATGCCGCAAATGTCGCTAACTGCTGGGGCCTCATCCAAGCTATTCGACATGAAGAAGTTTCAGACTAACATAAACCGTGAATTTGCACGTAACTATCCAGAACGTAGCCGTTTGGAGCGTCAATGTCTATCGGCTGTGTCGTTGGTCAAGTCAAATAATAATCTAATCAATACACCGCTGTGGATAATGGTTGTCAACGTGGTTGCCATGGACATGCTGAAGAATCGCTTGCAAACGCTGCCCAAGTCGATGGATGCGCTGGGCATGCGTGTGCCCCTGACACAGTCCAGCGAGGATCCGTACTCCACCATTGAGAGCCAAGTGGGTCTCATTTACCCCACCCCGGCTGCCTCTGATGATTCGCAGAACTCAAGTAATTCTAGCAAGGGACGTCGCAGTGTCTTCAGTGCCGCCTTCCTCAACGAAAGTCCATATGTTCCAAAGGTAAGTAAATTTATAAATATAACCTTGCCAGAGTTTGCTTTAATTGTGATTGTATTCTATGCAGCCGGACTATGAGGCAGCCGCACCCATGGCACCCGTTTATACGGAAAAGAAGCGCCAGAAGAACACGCAACACCGGAAGAAGCAGGATGATCCCTACTACTGCGGTCTATTGGCACGCATTCCCAACTTTATTAAGTCATCGAAGCAGCAATCTGCCAGCAAGCCCAAAAAAGAGCCGAAGATCTCCCGCAAGATCTCGGCGCAACATCATCAATTCTTGTTGGCCGCTCAGCAGCAGCAGCAGCTACCGCAGACAGCAGCGCCTATTCCGATAGCCACCTTTCATCACTCGTACTTCCCTTACAAGCTTTATCCGCCGCAGCATCGACTCTCACAGTCGCAGCTGTCACTCTGGGATGCGCGTAGTCTTATCAGCGCCCATGGTAGATACCAATAATACCAAATCCCGTCCATTCAATTATTAAACAATTTCTTCTCTTCCTTTGCAGAATGAGTAATACGAGCTGGCCCTAATTTATTCATTGCCTAGCATTATTTTAAAAGTATTTAGTCAAAGTCTTCGTATTACATTTGGTCAGTGGAATGCATTTCGCTCACTTTTGTGATAAAATACGCGAAATGCAGCCATTATTGTCAGCATACTTCTGGGCGTATAAATAATAATACGCATTAACAATAATACTAATATACAAGAGTTAATGGTTAGACACCTGAGAAGAGATTTAATGATTATGCAATTTGTAATAATTAATTAAAATTTTGCCATAGTTTTTAAATCGTTTAAGACTGAGAACGTCCTAGAGTCGAGTTGTGCACAATAATAAGCGATAATAAGCACATTTTTATAGCAAACGAAAATGTGAGAATTGTCATAAGTAATTGTTTGCAACTTTAGGCAAGTAACATTTATTGTTTTATTTCCTGTAAATACATTTCATATGTAAATAAGTTCGAATATTATACATATGTAAACATTTTTACATTAAAAAAAGTTTTCCAAACAGCATGTGTTATTTAATTTATTTAAAAAGTATCGGCGATCAAAAAGTAAGTACTCGAAATCTTATCGATACCATTTACAGCTGTTATTCTACATAGCTATGTTAAGATCGATGTATCCAAGTCGATAACGATAATTTTGCAGCCCTGTCTTATCTGACAACGCCAAGAGGCCGCCGAAATAATTTTTACTTTCACTTATTATTAAAAATAAATATATTCCAAAATAAACAATACAAATATATCAACCCGAACTTATTCTCCAAATCAGTGAAATAATTTCGTTTAATAACCTAAACTAAGGTGGCACAAATGAAAGTAAACGAGTTCCGTTGGCATTCAAAGGCAACGCTTAGAACCGCATCAGGTTAGCATTTGTTATTTTACTGATTAAAACAGAAAACTTTTGGTTTTAACTTTGGAGAGCTCAAAATTTTTAGTACTTACATAAAATTATTAATATCTCCAGGACCTGTATACTGTGGAAAATATAAATCATGTCTGAAAGTGTGTGTCTATTCACAAGACTGTTGAAACATCTCCTTTAATTATTATTTTATAC
The DNA here is from genome assembly GCA_018901825.1 of Drosophila funebris. Taxonomy (NCBI): domain Eukaryota; kingdom Metazoa; phylum Arthropoda; class Insecta; order Diptera; family Drosophilidae; genus Drosophila; species Drosophila funebris. Next base: position 7,604,115 of record JAEIFK010000682.1, read on the forward strand.
ACTTTTCAGTGAGAAATGAGAAGTTTGTGGACTTAGCAACATCCGAATCTTCTGTTCCTATTACAATGTCAACGGCTGCAATCAGCACTGCGCCAGCGATCGTCCACATGCTAATGACGCCCAAATCCAGGGATACAAACAAGCCAGTTAGTCCCTCTGAACATTTACGTAAAATGATGCCCCAACAGGATGTTAATGTTTTCCGTTTGCAAAGAGATCTTAATAGTCCTAGCGCCGCTTTACGTACGCGTGCAATACGTGCCTTAAAGTAAGCGGATAGTTTAATTATATTATGGCTAAAAATAATATGTTTATATCTGCATCAACAGCAGTCCTAACAAACCCTATAGCAATTTCGATGTACCACATGCTGAACAGAGTATAATCACAGCAGAAGAACGCAATCCCAGCTGCGAGCCAACTCTATCCGATATTCTTAAGGACGTGATTGTATTCGTTGAAGTACGTACTGGGAATGACAACCGCTCTGAAGGGGTCAAATCCATCATCGCGAAACTCGGCGCCCAAGTCAATGATCGCCTTTTGCGGTATGCTGTGCTAAGCTGAAGACAAATATATATAAATTTATATACTTAAATATGATCTGCAGCAACACCACACATGTTGTCTTCAAGGACGGTTTGTTATCCACATACAAGCGTGCTCAGAGCTGGAATATACCGATTGTGTCAATATTGTGGATTGAGGCGTGCAAGGTACAGCGACGTCTCTGTGAGCCCAAACAATTTCCCATTAGCAATATCCATATGTATGAATACCCCGAGCTGTACGGCAAAATGACGGTAAGTGCTAATTATCATCAGTAAAGAAAAAACACTTATCTGTATACTACATTCTAATTTTTATAAATTTGAGGGCATATCAAATCTGCAGACATCGGAAGTATTTTTCCATTTTGTTGTTTAGTGTAATTTCTTTCAGTCACAATATTTGCATAGTAAATTTTCTTGATTTAATTGCTCCATACCGTTGACTTTTGGAAGCTATTTAATTGGTTTATTAGCTCTATAAATATATATACTAGAGATCCATACAAATTGATTAATTGCTAAGTTGACAGCATAGCTTTGATAAGATTATTGAGGGGCGCTGCATTATCAAAATACGCCGATGACTCAGATAAGCAAAGGGAATCTCTTCAGCTACGTTAACTCGAGCGTAGTTCACAAAACGACTTTAAGATTACCTGCACAAAGTTCCAGGATATCCAGTAGTCAGCACATATTCCCTAAATCTAAAAAAGTACTTAATTGATACTTGAAAGACCACAGCAATTATTATTGTTATCATTGTGAAATCTCATATAGAGATACATATCTTGTATATGCGGTCTTTATACGACAAACGCACTTTATACATACCCTATCTACAAACGTTGAAGTACAGGGTATGGCCAAAATGGCAACACTAGTCATAGTAGGGCTATTAAGAGTGCCGTCTGCAAGTTCACGTATTTCATTTCATTCCATTTGAGGTTTTCGACTGACAGATTCTTATCGTGGGACAACAAATGTCAACCACTTTATTATTGTTGTTGTTGTTACTATTACTCGCTTGTTTGTCTGCGTTGGGTTATCTAATTCAATTTGCGTGTAACGTGGTTGAGTCTGTGTTTTGTTTTTATCAGTTTGCAGGAAGTTGGCAACAGCAGGGCGTAGCATGGCCAAGAACTAAACAAATGCAGTTTATATATAAATATATATATGTAGTATGTACATACATTATGTTTTATTACTTAAATATTACGACAGTTTAAAAGACATGCTGATCATCGCTGACAACTTAAAACCTATTTTACATGCACGTATGTTTACCGCCTCTTCACAAGAATACATTTTATACGATAATATTATTATTCGCATTCATTAATTTACATAACTCGTTAGGAAAGAACGTTAATGCACGAGGCATCTACGATGACGGCGGTACAAATAAGATGTTCAAGTTACTTATATAAAAATACTTAGGGTTTGCATTTCGTTTTGGGCTGGCGTTACACGCGCTGCAGGCAAGGTTTTCTGAGATTTTAACAAACATATATATATACATATCATATACACACTTCGTATATACATACAAATAAAATTACTAAACATTACATATTTACGGAATATCGTAAAAAAAGCCCGTTGTGTTGCTATTTACATACAAGAAATGCGAATTTAAGTACGTTTATAATTTCAAATTTACACACTGATGACTTATGAGTCCTCTGCTGTCGACCTTGTATGCTATAACTATCACGCATAGGAACATGGTTGTGGTGTGTAGGAAGGCCACATCAGGATAATGCTACCTCAAGGCACATCATTATCAAGAATCCAGAAACAGTTCCCCATGTTGCAATCGTTCCATTGCCACTGGCATGTGCCTCCGGCAATATATCATCGGCGACAATGTAAATCATGGCGCCAGCAGCAAATGACAGGGCATACGGCAGTATTAGGTTAGCGAACGTCACTGCAACGGCTCCCAGTACGCCAAAGATCGGCTCCACCATGCCAGATAATTGGCCATACCAAAAGGCACGCATAACACTAAATCCAGCTGCATGCAATGGCAGGCTGACAGCCAATCCCTCCGGGAAGTTTTGAATACCAATGCCAATGGCCAGATTCCGTGCACTTTCAAATGTTGAGGAGTTTGTGGTACCCACAGCGCCGAAACTGACGCCCACAGCCAGACCCTCGGGTATATTGTGTACCGTAATGGCCACCACCAGCAGCATGATACGTTTCCATTGCGATAACGCCTCCTGTGCACGCTGCTGTTCCAATGCCGCTTCAGCAGTGTATGTACATTGCTCCACTTCACTAATGCTGCCCTTCTTTCTGCGCCGCGACTCGCCGCTGTGCTGCACACTGAGGCAATCCGAGAAGCTGTCTAGGCTCTTAGATGCATGCCTCGCGTTGGCTCCATTGTGTTTCAGTTCATCAATTGCAATGTCCGCTTTATCCTTACTCTGCGTCATTTGTATCATCATGTTGGTGCTATTAAGGCCCAGATAAGACATCAACTTGTCACAGCCATAAACAAATATCGAGCCCAGCAGAAATCCACCGGCAACTGGTAGAAATGAATAAATTCCATATAAATTCGAAGTCTCGGCCATTTCAATAGCCGGGCTGAGCAATGACCAGAACGAGGCAGCAATCATGACGCCAGCTGCAAAGCCCAAGGCTGCATCCAATGAGCGTCTCTGGTTGCCTCGCACAAAGATGACCATCGCTGCACCAGCGGCCGTTAGGCCCCAGGTGAGAAGCGTGCCCAATAGGGCTTGCGTTACGGGTCCATAGCCAGGTATCATCTCTACACTCTGTTTAGCTTTGGTGCCTGTCTCTGGCTGACTCTATTATTATATTGTAATTGCTCGCTTTGCAACTTCTTTATAATTTATGTGCGTGTTAGTGTTATCGCTGCAATGTCAGTCTGATGGAAAACAAGTTTCTAAATTACTTTCCAAGCTGCCGCAGCAGACGACTCTGGCCGTCCCGCGCGATAGTTTACTCGCTGGAAAGTGCCACGTTCTTAGTTCTTCTCTGCACTGATTCTGCTCCGATTTTTATGTTGTAACTCAGTTGACAATAATGGCAAATCAAACAAAGCTTCAGAACAACTTTTGGATTTGTTTGGCTCTCTAAATTTCAAACTATAATTTAGATTAGGCGGCGGGCAGAGCACACTTGTTGCTTATCGCTGTCTGGCGGATGCGTGCCACAGCATGGAATTGTTTATAGTTTAATGAAATTATATACTATTGGAACGCGTAATACTGTTCGTTTAATTGGTTTCTATTTTGTTTGTTTTTTTTTTTTAACAGCTAGTTGAGCGCGACGACAAGCAATGAATGAGCCGCAGACTGAAGCTGTCGGCTGTGTTGTAGCAATTTTTATATGACAGCGGGGGTTGCTCTATCTGCGCTCGCCGCTCCTACGGCGCATGCGCAATGAGAAAAACAGAGAGAGAAGTCAGGGCTGCATGCGCACTGGCCAATGTTGCCACACTTGTTTGCAGAGTAAAATTAAATACAAATGAAAGGCGCAATTAATTTCGTTTTAAAGTTAAATGTGGTAAATCAACTAATAATCTTATACTTTTAACTGTATAAAAGGCATTTATATACATAACTCTTACTGAGAGATCAGACCAAACCAGTTTCTACCACTGCATAAAGAGAGCGTAGAGAAGATAAAAGTCGAGCTAATATAAACAGTTGCCAACAACGGCGCTGATATCACGTACATTATAAACAAATAAAACAGTAGTCTTAGCTAAATCTGACTGACAGAAACAGTTACGAAATTAGCAACAGCAGAAGCAGCAATAACAAAATATACATATTATTTATCAGTTGACGCTGCGTCTTTCTAATCAACGCTTAATGCTTTTCAGCGCGTACGTTGTATGCAACCAGATTCTGAACTGAACAAACGACGCAAGCGGCAAGCCACGCCTACCGGTACAAAGGATCAGGAGAATGCCAATAAGGGACAAGCAACAGGAACCCCAACATCCACACCAAAGGTATGACTTTTATATAGCTTTCTCAATTCGACATATTTATAATTAAATTCTCACTTTAACAGAATGATATTACACGCTTCTTTAAACCCTTGAGCCAGAATAAACATCTGCTTGACGACGATATCCCAGAATCACCAGCTACCAATTTACTTAATAGGTAAATAATAATCACTAACAAACGAAATAATGCAGTGAATCGTAATATCTGTTAATCTTACACAGAATCACGAATGGATTCTTTACCCCACAATGTTTACAATCGAAGCAGCCAGACAACAGCACACCACGTGCTTATCCAAATCTTGTCGATTTAAATGGAGTGGGTGATATTACCAAGGAAAAGTCAATGGCACAACGGAGTTTACACTTCAACAGCAAAGACAAACGAGCTGAGAAGCCTCGGAGCAGTTCCATAGGCGTGGAGCCAGCACACGTATCCAGACCGCAAGTGCGCACAACTCGCCGTAGCAGTTCAGTACATGCAGTTGAGCTTTCCAATGTTAAAGTGCAATGTGAGCCGCGTATGACCCGACGACGCAGCTTAATGAATATGTCAAATAATACGGAAGAAGAGCTTTTGACGCCACAACAATCGTCGGAGCCGGAGGAATGTAAAACGAATCGCCGCTCTTCCCTGCAATATACTCCTCGTCAGAAAGTCGAGAATCAGCCACAATCACAAGCTCAAAGCGAACCAAGGATAACTCGACGTCGTAGTTTATCTCTCATTTCGACAGTAGAGCCTAGCACACCAAAGGTACTTAAGAAGCCTTCATTTCAGTCTATTGCTGAAGAGCCATTGGTAGAGACATCGATTGGCAATAAAACAAACTACGTGCAACAAATGATGGAAGTGAGCCCGTCCTACGCTCACATAATCTCTAAAGCAAAGGGACGCCGTACATTGTACAACAGCGATCACATGGATATAAGCGAAGTGAATGACGAGAATGTTAATCCTTACCTAGAGCAAAAGAGTTCGAATAATATGCTGGTAAATGTAACTCCACAAACATCAACGGAGAGCTTTGTGACTACAAGAACATCTCCGGGCAGCTCTGAAGGACAAACTCCAGTGCCCATATTCAGCTCAACTCGATTGCCAGGCAGCGTAGGCTCGAATCGACGGCGTACCCTCTATAGTGTTGACATGGATGTGATCAATGAGCGCATAAATCATATTAATAACACTTCAAAAAGACGCTCGCTCGCCTTAGCTAGGGAGGTCGAGATGGCCGATTCTCGTCCTTTGACCCCACTGCAGGCGGTGGCGGTAGATACAATGGATGCTGAAAGCAAGGAAGAGGAATCGACTCTACCAAAAAAGCGACGTCTTTTTACACCAAATGACGAGTTTATTGTAACACCACCAAAATCAAGCAAAAAATCGCGTACAAGCTCCAGCGGTAGCACATCTTCTAACGGCACATTGAAACGTCGACGAACTTTGGCCACGCCAAAACCGACTGCAGCAGTTGGACCTAATTTGCAAAATGATTGTGAGATTAATAATGAGAGTGATTCCATTAACGACAGCACATCTGAGCAGCCAATTATCCGAAAAAGAAATTCTATGAAGCGCCAGGTTATAATGCACACTCTAGTGCACACCAACATGCATAAGGAGCAGGTGCAGGTCATCCACAAGGTTGGTAACACATCAGCCCGGCGTTAAGCGATTGTTTTTAATTAAATGTATAGTTTGTCTAGACCTTGACTCTATGTATTCGTTAGTCTGTAGTTCTTTATACATCTAAATTTTATACAAAGTTCTCAATTGTGAATATTGAACCTGAGGGGGAATTATTCATTCCTTCAAACATTTGTAATCTAATGATTAGGAACCTTGAAGTAATGTATGTAGTTTTAGCTTAGTTTTGTTTTTAATTATCAACTATATTCATAACAAATTCAATGATTATTGATAAAACATAGTTAACACGCAGTTGTCATTAATTTGAAGCCTTTCACTTACTTTCACACAAATAAATTATACATAAATATTGCAGAATAAAACAAAAAGTATAGTCGTATTAATTTGTCTTTGCTTGCACATCGACTGCTCCGTTTTCAATTGACCTTCTGTTTTAACACGCAATCTCAGGCAATACGCAAACTGCGTGGAGTGCGCCTGGATCCTACAGTCACCAAGAGCACCACTCACCTGGTTAGCCTGGAGCCGCGTCGCACGCTGAATCTATTGCGTGGTCTGATGCGCGGTGTTTGGATTGTGAACTACAAATGGATTCTGGACTCAATGCGCGCTGGTAAATGGGTAAACGAGGAGAAATATGAACTAACGTCATTTTCACGTGCTATTACGGTGAGTTAGACAACTAATTAGTAAGTTTAGTATTGAATGTATTTACTTACACATCTTCCATTCGACAGATTTGCCGCACCGAACGTCAAGCTTTCGGCATATCCTATCGTTGTGAGCTGTTTCGCTATATGGAAACCTTTTACGTGTCATCTCTGTGCCGACCTATAACATTCAATAATATAAAGGAACTACTGTTGCTTGGTGGCGCCAAATTAACTGAGAATCGCTATAAAGCCAAGTTCATTGTAGGTGATAAGCGACGAGCTGAAGACGATCGCATCTATCTGACTCCCGCTTGGGTATTGGACAGCATAACAGCCATGCAAATTCAGAAATTTAGCAAATATTTAATGAAAAGCGCCATAATAACGCCATATGGCATTCGATACGAGGATCCACATGAGGAACCAGAGAGGCATCATGGGAAGAACTTAAGAGTCTGCTATAAAGATCCGGCGCTTGTGATCAATAAATAAGTCCACTACACTTGCTAATTATGTTTCAAGACCTTTACGTTGTTTAGTTTAAATATTTTCTTCTTCGTTTTAATTTATATTCTTTACTTGATTAAATTAATGAGCTACTCATTTATAAACCCAAAACGAATATTAATGAAACACATCTTTAATTATTCCAAGTCGCAATTATTCGCTTTATTCAATCTATTTTTTTTTAAATTGTACTTTGCAAGTAAATGAGGTAAACTTTAGTTGTATTGTTTGCGTTTCCTTGTACTGTCTTTCGTATTGTTTGTACTTTACAGTTCACAAATTTGGGCAATAAATCGGGCGTCCAATGATAAATACTGCAGGAGCGTGCGCAGACGATAAATGATTCGGGTGGAGATGGATGAATGAATGCAAATAAAAATGAATTCAAATTAACGCTGTAACTAAAAACTGGCAACCCAAAACATGCTGAAATGTTTGATGTAAAAAAGAATAAATACAAAATGATGCGCTTTTATTTGTTGTAAATAAAGTTATTTATCTTTTTTTCTTCTAGTGTTTTTTTTTTTTCAAATATAGTGTACGAAGTAGTTGTGCAGAAAGTAGGATAAGATTATAAAATCAAAATTTTAATTTATACGAATGAATACACGATTGTAAATGCTTATACGCCTGTGCTACTGCTACGCAATCATACGAACTAAATATAATATCATAATAAAATCAATTTATTATAATATTATACATGTAGGTAAACTTAAGATTGAGGGTTAAAGTCTTCCGTCTTCTCTTGCTGCTGTATCTGCTGCTCCACTCAATCGCTTAGGCAGCTTCGATGGCGTTTAACATTCGTATCCGACGAAATTCTTTGCGATGGAAAAAATTAAACTTTTGCTTTTGCTGGAACATCATCTTATCGTTCATCTTGCCCAGGACAGGTGTTTGTGTTCCTCTACTGTTGTGCTTACTGTTGTTGCTGGTATTGCTGTTGTTGTTGAGTTGGGGTGGTTGTTGCTTCATATTTTTGATGTTATTGTCGAAAGAAACCAGCTACTTCTTGCCCTTGGTGGCCTTCTCAGCGGCCTTGGTGACCTTGCCACCGGAAGCGTCCTTGAAGTTGACGGCCTTGATGACACCGACAGCGACAGTCTGTCTCATGTCACGGACAGCGAAACGACCTAGAGGAGGGAACTCCTGGAAGGACTCAACGCACAGAGGCTTGGATGGCACCAAGTTGACGATGGCAGCATCACCGGACTTGATGAACTTGGGGTTCTCCTCAGTGGTCTTGCCGGAACGACGATCGACCTTCTCCTTGATCTCAGCGAACTTGCAAGCAATGTGAGCAGTGTGGCAATCCAACACTGGAGTATAGCCGTTGGCAATCTGGCCAGGGTGGTTCAGCACGATGACCTGAGCGGTGAAGTCAGCAGCACCCTTTGGTGGACTGGCCTTGGAGTCACCGGCAACATAGCCACGACGCAATTCCTTGACGGAAACGTTCTTGACGTTGAAGCCAACGTTGTCTCCGGGAACGGCCTCAGTGAGGGCTTCGTGGTGCATCTCCACGGACTTAACCTCAGTGGTGATGTTAGCTGGGGCGAAGACAACAACGCAGCCGGGCTTCAGCACACCAGTCTCCACACGACCGACGGGTACTGTTCCAATACCGCCAATTTTGTAGACATCCTGCAGGGGCAGACGGAGGGGCTTCTCGGTGGGACGGCTGGGTGGCAGGATAGCGTCCAGAGCTTCGATGAGGGTCTTGCCATCGGCATTACCATCCTTGCGCTCCACCTTCCATCCCTTGAACCAGTTCATGTTGGTTGATGGTTCCAACATGTTGTCGCCGTGCCATCCAGAAATGGGCACGAAGGCAACGGCAGCTGGGTTGTAGCCGATCTTCTTGATGTAAGAAGACACTTCCTTCTTGATTTCCTCATAACGGGACTCGCTGTATGGTGGCTCAGAGGAGTCCATCTTGTTGACACCAACGATCAACTGCTTGACACCCAAAGTGAAGGCAAGCAGAGCGTGCTCACGGGTCTGACCGTTCTTAGAGATACCAGCTTCGAATTCACCAGTACCAGCAGCAACAATCAAGACAGCACAATCAGCCTGGGAGGTACCAGTGATCATGTTCTTGATGAAATCTCTGTGGCCAGGAGCATCAATGATGGTCACGTAGTACTTAGCGGTCTCGAACTTCCACAAAGCGATATCGATGGTGATACCACGCTCACGCTCGGCCTTCAATTTATCCAAAACCCATGCGTACTTGAAGGAGCCCTTGCCCATTTCCTGAGCTTCCTTCTCAAACTTCTCAATGGTACGCTTGTCGATACCACCGCACTTGTAGATCAAGTGACCGGTGGTGGTGGACTTGCCGGAATCGACGTGTCCAATCACGACAATGTTGATGTGAATCTTTTCCTTGCCCATGTTGGTTTATAGGATAGCTATAGGTTGAACAGTTTGTTTGTGGGATGTGTTGGAATTTCACAACGTGCATCAGGTGTGTATGTGTGTAAGAGGGTTCACACAGGTACAATCAGCAATTTGGGGAGAAACAGATAGGTAAACAAAATTTGTTAGCAAAAGATAATTAAGTGGATCAATATTAGTAATCAGAGTAAGGAAAAAAATATTAAAATGGCCTAAAATACTTTTTTCTGGCAACGTTTAATTATTGACTTTGGTTTGCGTGCCAAGCAGTTCAACCTAACCTCAAAGCAAAACGTGTTTGCGTCCGCATTTCAGACACTTTGGCTTCGCCGAGTGCTTCGTTTGAGGTTAGGTTTAGCCGCAGCCGCATGCCTCGGTGGTGGAAGTGTGTGTAACAAAGGCACAAACGAAACTGGTATCAAAAAGAAACGTGCAAAGAGCAAAAAATACAACTTTACGATTTGCTTAAATTATAACATCTAAAAAATACTCGATTTTCTTTCAGTGATTTTGGTATTTTTGCTTTCGTCAAAATTCTTCAGTAGCAGAACTGAATAAATATCATCATGGAAAATCGAGGTACATTAAAATTAGGCAAATATGATTCAGATAAAATTGTGTATGTGTAGGCATACATACGTACACACCTACATTAATACATATGAACAAAGAAAATTCCAGCAAATTTAATCTAGGCATGTGTCTGTGTGTGTGTGACGCTGTTGCCGGCTGCTTTTATAAAGCACGAGTGCGAGAGAGAAGACGAACTAAAATGGCGACCGGGAATTGGTTTGAACAAAGGCAAAAATACGATCAAGTAGTGGTTGGCAGCGCGTTAGAGACAACGATCAAGAAAAAATAAAGTGCAACGCAAACCGGCCATCTTGAATTAGCTCATATGCAAGATAGCGAATTTCATACTTGTGCAAATATTCGGAAATTTCACAAAATTTGATCAAATTGGCGTGTCCATATGGGAAGACAAAACTTGTTCGACTTTCTGTTGCTGCAAGAAAGCTTTCATTGGGCAGTCACACCATTGAATTGAGCCGCCATCTTGAAATTCTATGTATAGAGAAAGACTGAAAATTTTGCACATGCAAAAAAAAAGCACGTTGTCAGCACATGCGAAATCGTCCAATTTTATAGATTGCAATTGTTGCAACAAATTAATGCTTTTAGAAGCATGGACGTTATACCGTCACAATGAGACATTATGAATTCTAATTGGTCTAACTAATCGAATACCCGGTGCCACGACTATGTGGGCGTGGCGAGAGAATATTTCACCACATTACAGAAAACGTTGACTCATTTTAGAAATTAAATAGTATAAACAATTTTTAATGGTGCAATCTTCATGTGCTGCTTGCCACGTGTTTGCTTTCAGGCTTCGTCACCACCTTTCACTTTGCATCTTATAGGTTATTTCTAATTGACGCACACAGACACAAATTTTCACATGTGAACAAATATGTAGAATTTAAAGTCCAATTGCATATTTGTTTATAAACTACTGAATAATTGCACTGTGCTCTTACATTGCACTTATTTAATTTAGTATGCACTAATAATTTATTTTTCACTTGACAACTAGAACTTACTCTCGAATAAATTGAATGAGAAATCACGAAGTCTATGCGTATACGGCGACAGACTTGAACAAAGTGAACGAGTGTTCGGCAAGACAGGAAACTTGTAGCCTCGTTATTGTGAGCGTGGCGTTTCAGAATTGCTTCACAGATATCGAATATATCGATATTAATAACATTCAGTGTAACCACATGCTCCAGTAGATGAATTACTTAATATATCTAAACTGTTAATTGATGAGTAAATTATGTTAACGGTGGAGTAACCATCAGTGTTATAAAATGTCAATGACGTGGCTAGCTATTGAAACGAATTCAATTCTAGTAAAGCAGTTGACCGGCCTGGATGAAAAATTTAGTAGGCGGTGCTAAAACAGTATTCTTTAAATTTAATTCAGATTTCAATCAAGTTACTAAATACTAACTAACAAAATGTGGCGCTCAGTAGCTGCAGTGCTTATATTTGGCTTTATTGCAATTGCAACCGGCGCCGAGCATGACGTGTTGGAACTCGGTGATGATAATTTCGTGTCGACTTTGAAGCAGCATGAGACAACATTGGTTATGTTCTATGCACCCTGGTGAGTGGGGTGGGCGTGGCATGGTTGGCATGCACTTGTAATTAGCATTTACCAATTGCTTTTGCCAAGTCATTGTTACATTCAATGCATTTGTGGTGAATTTAATTGAATCAAAAGTACACGTCAGCGACAGCGAGTGAGAAAAACGCCGTACCGGGATTAGCTTGTCAGTGTCGGCCATTTTAGTGGGTGAATGTGTACATATATACAAATGTAAGCATTTGTATGTGTATGAGTGAGCATGTGTTTGAGGGCTGATAGTAAAGAAAGCTGTAAACTTGACTACTCAAAAGCAATGAACTTGTTCTATAGGGGCTATATATGTATGTATGTGCGTGTTGTATCTATCCCTGTATGTGTGTGTATGCAGACAAAGAGTGAAGCTATTTAAAGTTTCTGGACTCTTAATGCCGGCCGGCAGTTCTCAATCTAATTTTCAAAGCTATTTCTTGTCTAATAGAACATTAGAATTGTGCCTTATCAGCTGCAACATAAGCACAGAACAAGCTATTTAATTGAGTCGTATTTCGGTTTGTACGATAAGGGGTACATTAACTGTGCCTGTGCCCTGATAAGGACCGAACTCAAAATTAATTTCTCAAACATTTTTTTGGGAAGTTGTAAGCATTTTGATAAACACGTACAATTACTTCTAGTTGTAGATCTTTATGACGTGTCTTTAAAAACTATTTGCGTTATTTTTTAGGTGTGGACATTGCAAGCGTTTGAAGCCTGAATATGCTAAGGCAGCTGAGCTTGTCAAAGATGACGATCCACCAATCAAATTGGCCAAGGTAGATATAAATACATGGATATTCAATAGACATCTACTAAAAATCATATACTTTTACAGGTTGACTGTACCGAGGCTGGCAAGGAAATTTGCAGCAAATATTCGGTTAATGGTTATCCAACATTGAAGATCTTCCGACAGGATGAGGTGTCGCAGGATTACAATGGACCACGTGAGGCTAGTGGTATTGCGAAGTACATGCGCGCTCAGGTTGGACCCGCTTCCAAGCATGTGCGCAGCGTTGACGAACTTACCAAATTCCTGGACACCAAGGATACCACAATCTTTGGCTACTTCAGCGATATTGACTCGAAATTGGCCAAGACTTTCCTGAAGTTCGCTGACAAGAACCGCGAGAAATATCGTTTTGGACACAGTGACGATAAGGATGTGCTGAAGCAACAAGACGAAACGTAAGTGAGGGAGCAAGTTTCAAGTTGAGGGGCCCTTGCATCATGTCATATCATTGCATTTACATATATATTTTGAAAGTTAATAAATAGTTGGTAATTTCCTTGTTATTCCTGTTGCACAATCACCTCCATTTCACTGTCCATAAGTTTCATCATTGCTTGCTCTACTTTTAATGAGGAAATATGTTTTTATTCTTCTATACCTAATCTTAAATCACACCAAACATGCCTTCTTGTTTCTTCCACACAGAGATAAGATTGTTCTCATTCGCGCCCCACATTTGAGCAATAAATTTGAGGCTTCCACCATTAAGTTTGAGGGCAGCTCCGAGTCTGATCTGACTACTTTCATCAAGGAGAATTAGTAAGTTACTTTGGGCCTTAAGTATTCTTATATCAGTTAGCTAACAATTGGCTTTGTAGTCATGGCTTGGTTGGTCATCGCACCCAGGATACATCCCGCGATTTCCAAAATCCTTTGATTACCGCTTACTATGGTGTCGATTACCAGAAGAACCCTAAGGGAACTAACTACTGGCGTAATCGCGTACTCAAGGTGGCTAAGGAATATGTTGGCCAACTGAACTTTGCCATCAGCTCCAAGGATGATTTCCAGCATGAATTGAACGAGTATGGTTATGATTTTGTCGGTGACAAGCCCGTTATATTGGCCCGCGATGCCAAGAATCTCAAATATGCACTGAAGGAGGAGTTCTCCGTTGACAGCCTAAGCGACTTTGTTGAGAAGCTGCTGGCCAACGAATTGGAGCCGTACATCAAGAGCGAGCCGGTGCCAGAGTCCAATGATACGCCTGTTAAGGTGGCCGTTGCCAAGAACTTCGACGAGGTTGTCATCAATAACGGCAAGGATACGCTGGTCGAGTTCTATGCCCCATGGTGTGGTCACTGCAAAAAACTGACTCCCATCTACGAGGAGCTGGCTGAGAAGCTGCAGAATGAAGACGTGGCCATTGTGAAAATGGATGCCACTGCCAATGATGTGCCTCCAGAGTTCAATGTGCGCGGTTTCCCAACACTCTTCTGGCTTCCCAAGGATTCCAAGAACAAGCCCGTCAGCTACAACGGCGGTCGCGAGCTTGATGATTTCATTAAGTACATTGCCAAGGAGGCGACCACAGAACTGAAGGGCTATGACCGCAGTGCCAAGCCCAAGAAGACCGAGCTGTAAGCCAACTCGCAGCTGCGTACATCTAAATTAGCCTGTAACTAAGTAGCATTTCCATATTTTTGTAAAATCGAATGCATTCTCAGACACGTAACAAATGTAAACAAAACTTGTATTAAATTATTTAATAGTGTGATTTCTTAAAATTCAATTAATGCTGTCAATAAACCTAAACATAACTCTCTTCTTATCAATATACGTTTATAGGCTTAATAATTAGCGACTGTTGAATTAATTACGTCATAATTATGTCTTCATTTTGAAATCTAACTGCGGCATTTAGATGATCCATTGGCTCATCGCACATGATCCTAAACCAATCGGGTATGAACGAATGCTCGTTGCGTTCCTCAGATACTTTGTAGGTAATGATGCCGCTCTTTGCATCATACTCAAACAAATAGACGAGACTGGCGCAATCCACCGGAGCTATTAGCTTCTTAATTGTGCTCAGGAAACGTGCTAAGAAATTGGCACACAAATTGGGAGACCAATCGCTTTTCTATATATTAATGATTACATTTAGTTTCTTGCTCCTTATAAAAACCTTGATTACTTACACACTCCTCCCAGAGTTCGCGAACCGTTGTATTTTTGATACGATGGACAAGAGCATCTTCATCATAATAGGCTAAGTATATTTTCTCGATGCCAACCAAAAAGCACTGCACCCACCATACAAGAACCTCTGTCCTATTGTGCACTGTCCATTCGGCACGGGTCATTGTATCCAAACGCATCTGTAGATCAACAAGCGTTTTTGTTGATTCTTTACTACATGTACCAATGTACAATAGTTAGAAGCACACATTAGACTAAGACATAATTGCAGGTTAATGGACTCACAATGGATTTAAAGAATGCTCGGCTACGACGGGAGCATCGAATAACAGCCGTATGCCAATGATATCCATGGAAAATACACCATAATATTGTCCGCATTCGTTCGTTTGCTGATGCGTTTCCTTTCTGATAGTATTTTCAGCTGTAAGACGAGGATACGTCAGTTAGAGATTGAGTATAAAAGTATTTAATTACCCGTCGGCTCCAGACAGTGCTGTCGCAAATTCTTCATCCATGTAGCTTTTATTAGTTTCTTTAAATGCTCTTGATCAAAATGTGACAATCCAAACTCTTCGTTTTGCACTTGACACATGTATATGGTATTGCGATACCTGCTTACAGCAATAGTCCAGTTTTTCTTAAAGTCATACGGCGAGCACATGAGCAGCTCCAACACGGCCCTAGTGCAGATAATATCATGATCCAACAGCATGTGTAATTTGTCCGTCGAGGATCCCAAGAATAAAAACATATTATCCAAGTATCTTGGACTAGAACAGTGTTGCTCATCATCTTCCTGATGCATATCTACAGTCGCCTTTAATGAAATCGGACATGTGCTTAGCGACAATTTGTCTAAGAAACGAATTTGGGAGCCCGAATTCTCATAATGCCCCTCAGTGGACACACTGTACTCTCCCACAAGTAGAGGTTGTTTCACTTGGGGAAACAGCAACTTGTCACTCGGATGTGAGCGTACATTGATGTTTAACATCTTATAATTCGAATATAACATTTTGCTTAAAATATACTATTTAAATGACGCGCGAAGCACAGTTAATTGCGTGACTCTTCTTCTACATTCGCAATTCATTCGCCACGAAAATGTAAACAAACTGTTGCGTGTGGAATTGAGGGGAACAGTTATTGGTAATTTTATGTTTTCCACTTGCGGTCACACTGCAACCGGGCAATTGCACTGCACGTGTTTTAAAAATTCGCATTGTTGATACGTCTTTTGAAATTACAGTGCTTTAAAATATTGTTTTAATGCACGCTGAGACTTCGCTATGGACGTAAACATCAACAAACTGCGGCGCAGTGCGCAACAACTATTACAGTTAACTGCCAGTCAGCCACAGGAGGATGTGTTCGTTTTAAACTTACACAAGTTTCTAAAGAAGAAAGTAAGTGAGCACATTTTATCTATTCCGTATAATGTATTCATAGTTTTTGTGAATATTACTTAAAGCGCTACGTGGAACAAGATGTGGAGCGACTGTTTGGCAGCCTTAGCCTGCAGTTAACGGTGTCTGGCTACACCGTGCCCTTAGCCATAAGCTTCGAGGAGCAGTTGCTGCTGCTGCTTACCATGTCGTTGCGCTGCGATTTTGCAGAGCATGTGCAGCAATATAGATTAGAGTGTATTGCTTTGGCAAAGTTGTTGCATCTGTCAGTGGATGCCAAAAGGTGAGTTGTTACCATATATGCTGGCAATTTCCAACATTTTTTATTCCTTATTAGATTTGCAAAGAGCTACTTTCGCCACAAACCAGCACCGTTCGAGGAACAACCGAGCAAGAACAACATTCAGAACCCCAGTAAGAAGGCGAAAAAGGCACAAACAAATGGCTCCGTCGAATTAAACGGAAAAGAATCGATCTTGGAAATTGTTCAATGTTGTTATCAGTTGTTGAAGAGCGATGCCGCTTATTACAGGGAACTGTGGGATTGGTCACAGTTTCTGGCTAAATATTCCCATAAAGATTTCGATTGCCAGTTAACGCGCCTTTATTGCAATCATATCGTGGCCATGCTTACTGATATGACCGCTACACAGCTGCACCAGCTGAACACACAACTACCTTCCCATGTGCATCTGGAATTTGAAGAGCAGCAGAGACTTCCTACTTATATAAAGTGTGAAGATTTGCCACTCATACCGGAACAACAGTTGACATTAAAGCTGGAGAGCGCTAATCAAACAGTTACCAACATCGAAGGCGTTTTACTGCCTATATTCAACAAGGATAATCAGAAGTTCTATGTTGAATCTGATGGATGTTATGACCGTATTGTGAAAGTGGACTCTACCATTGTTAATCTGAGAAGTATTGCTCTGGGCGTGGCCGCTGCAAAACCCATTTGCCTATCTGGCCCTGTTGGTTGCGGCAAGACCACATTGATTGAGTATCTGGCACGTAAGACAGGACGCATTTGTCCCAAACCCAAGGAGATTGAAACCCGTGATAATGCAGTGCGTCAAGCACAAGAGGACGACGAACTACTGAAACCAAAAAGGAAATCGAAATCAGCTAAAAATGCTGGTGAAAAACGTAAAATTGCTGAAGTACCAATGGAAGATCTGATGGTTCTGGAGGATGGGGATGCACTTGCACAGAGAAATGGATTTTTACGCATACAGTTGGGTGATCAGACTGATAGTAAAATGTTATTGGGTCAATATCGTTGCACAGATGTGCCCGGCGAGTTTGTTTGGTTGCCAGGTGTGCTGACACAGGTAAGAAAGTTGAATTAAATTAGACAGTTAAAGGCAATGCCATCTTATACGTATTTCCACAGGCTGTTATGCATGGATATTGGCTACTATTAGAGGATCTGGATGCAGCCACACAGGACACATATACGATATTGAGCAGCCTGTTGGAACGCAATTATCTGAGCGTGCCTGGTTTTCGGGATTGTGTTAAGATAGAACCAGGCTTTCAGCTGTTTGTGACAGTGCGGTAAGTTAACCTACTAATCAATCAATTAAATACCTAATTAAATATATTTAACCATTTCCAACAGCACCAACAAATCAAGTAATTCCAGCCAGAAATCTCTGTATTCTCTGCTGGAGAAATATCTGTATACTATCAAAATTTTGCCACTGTCCCGTAATGAACTATGCAAAGTTGTGAGCACCAACTATTCCAAACTGGCAACTGTCGCCAATCGCATTGTGGATGTCTTCTTGACCTTCTCCAGCGGTGATCACACGTCAGCTGATAATCTACGTCAGCAGGAGAGCAACGACAAGGCAGACACGACCGAAAACTATATGGCACTGCCCTTTGAGCAGGTGACACTTTCATCAATGCCTAACTCGGGACGTCTAGTGTCAACGCGTGATCTTGTCAAGCTGTGTCAGCGTGCCAATGCTCAGTTTTCTGTAACCAGCGCGGAATGTGCTTACTTTGTCTTCCAAAATGCCGTCGATGTCTTCTGTTCGTATCTGCCGCAGAGCAGGGAAAAGACTGCATTGATCACAAATATTGGTGCCAAGTTGGGAATCATACGATCGCGATGCGAGCATTTTGCGAATGATTACAAGCCGGATGTGGAGTTTGGCAAGGAACACTTTAAAATTGGACGTGCATTGCTGCCGTCGAAGTCCGAAGAAGAACTTATTCAAAACCAAAGCGCAACAAAGAGACAGAAACTAACAATGCAGACAAAGAAAGCAATCTCAAAGGCGTCAGCCAAGCGTGCCACCTTCTCCTTTACGCGTTTGGCCAGCTGCATTCTGGAGCGCATTGCCGTCTGTGTGAGCCATTCGGAGCCAGTTCTTTTGGTTGGTGAGACCGGCGTGGGAAAAACGTCATCGGTGCAATATTTGGCAGAGCGAACCGAGCATAAACTGGTGGCCATTAACATGAACAATCAATCGGATGTTTCTGATCTGGTTGGTGGATTTAAGCCCGTGGAACTCAACTATGTTCTCGCTCCTTTGCGCTACGAATTCGAGCATCTGTTCAACGAAACTTTCAATGCGGAAAAGAATCAACAATTTCTTCTAATCTTTGCAACGCATTTCAACAATGGACGCCACAGCGTCATCATACGCACCATGCTCAATGTGTGCAATGGCATGTTTACCAAAGCGGAACACAAACATAATCCCTTGCTGCCACGCTGGCAGACGTTGCGTGAGAAGCTGCAACGATTGCAGACGCAACTGGATAAGAGCATTAATATATCATTTGCCTTCATTCCCGGCTCATTGGTCAATAGCATCAGCAACGGGGATTGGGTGCTGCTGGATGAGATCAATTTGGCTTCGGCTGAGACTCTGGAGTGCCTTTCTACCATATTAGAGCCGGAGGGATCTGTAGTGTTGCTGGAACGTGGTGACTTTATGCCCGTAAAACGTCATCCAGACTTTCGTATATTTGCCTGTATGAATCCCAATACGGATATTGGCAAAAAGGATTTGCCTGTTGGCATACGCAATCGATTTACCGAATTCTTTGTTGACGAGCTGACCACAGATGCGGACTTAAGTCTACTGGTGGGCGATTATCTGGCCAATACGGGTATACAGCGTAAGTCCGTACACAGCATTGTACAGCTCTACAAATCGCTGCGACGCCTCTCCGAGCTGCAGCTCAACGATGGCTTAGGCAATCGTCCCGTGTACTCGCTGCGTACTCTCTGCCGCAGCTTGAGGATATGTGCAAGGAACTTGTGTGGTTCAATAGAACGTAATCTTTACGAGAGCTTCTGTTTGAGTTTTCTCACCCAGTTGGATCCGGAATCGCATCAGCTGGTGTTGTTGCTCATACGTGATGCTCTGCTACACAATGCGAAGGCTGTGCTGAATCAATCGTTGCCACAGCTGGGCGAGAATTATTTGCAATTTGAGGGGTACTGGATACAGCAAGGCGGCCTGGAGCAGCAATCCTGCGATCATTATATACTCACAACAAGTGTTAAGAAGAACCTACATGATCTGGCGCGTATCATTTCGATTGGCAAGCTGCCCATATTGTTGCAAGGACCTACGAGTGCCGGCAAGACCAGTCTGATTGATTATGTGGCACGGCGAAGCGGTAATCGTTGTCTGCGCATCAACAATCACGAGCACACGGATCTCCAGGAGTACATTGGCACCTATGCGGCCGATGTTACTGGCAAATTGAGCTTCCGCGAGGGCGTCTTGGTCCAGGCCATGCGCCATGGCTATTGGATCATACTGGATGAATTGAATTTGGCTTCAACGGATATTCTGGAAGCACTCAATCGTGTTCTGGACGACAATCGCGAACTGTACATTGCAGAGACTCAAACGCTGGTCAAAGCCCATCCCAATTTCATGTTATTTGCGACACAGAATCCTCCGGGTCTTTACGGCGGAAGGAAGACACTATCGCGTGCCTTTAAGAATCGTTTCATTGAGCTGCACTTTGCGGACATACCACGCAGTGAGTTGGAGACTATATTGGAGCAGCGTTGCCTGATTCCTGCTTCCTATGCCCGAAAGATGGTTCAGTGCATGACACAACTGCAGCAGCATCGGAAGAATACATCCAAGCAAGTGTTTACCCTGCGTGATCTGTTCCGCTGGGGCAATCGATATACACTTGCGGACAAGTCACTGCAGCAGGATTCCAAATACGATTGGAATCAACATTTAATTGAGGAGGGCTATCTAGTGCTCTCAGCCAAAGTGCGCACAACCGAGGAACTGCATCTCATTGAACAGACGCTGTATGGCAACTTTAAGAAACGCGTAGACTTAGAGCTGCTCTTTGATATCCACACAAAGCGGGAGAGTTCTGCCGTCAGTCGAAACATTCTCAATGCCATACGCAACTTTAAGCAACGGGGAGACATCGTTTGGACACGTAACATGACCCGGATGGCGGTGCTAACTGCCAAAGCGTTGCAGTTCGATGAACCAGTACTGCTAGTGGGTCCAACTGGTTGTGGCAAGACCACAGTTTGCCAGCTGCTCGCAAGCATTGCGAGTGTACGTCTCCGCATTCTCAATTGTCATATGCACACGGAAGGAGCAGATTTTCTGGGTGGATTGCGTCCCTGTCGTAGCCCGGACAATCAATCACAGAAACTCTTTGAATGGGCCGACGGACCACTCATCTATGCCATGCAGGAGGGATCCTATTTCATGGCCGATGAAATCTCGCTTGCTGAGGATTCAGTGCTGGAGCGTCTCAATTGCATACTGGAACCAGAGCGTACTGTTCTGTTAGCGGAAAAGGGTGGCGTTGTTGAGGAGGATGTGGATTCCGATAATCTAAACAAGGACTTTGTAGTGCAGGCCAAGGCAGGCTTCCAGTTCTTGGCCACAATGAATCCAGGTGGAGATTTTGGCAAGAAGGAATTATCGCCAGCCCTAAGGAATCGCTTCACGGAGGTCTGGTGTGTGCCGTCAGACAACAAAGCGGATCTCATTGAGATTGCCTACAACTGTATGCATCGTGGTGAATCCGATCACTGCTCCTTGAAGGATACCCACAAAATAGCCGAGTATTTGGTGGAAATTGTACTCTTCATACGTGACTCCAATGAGAAGTTCAAGTTCTCGGTGCGTGACATTCTGGCCTGGGCCAACTATATGGTCAGCAATGCCAAGCTCACATTCGCAGAGCAGGCCATCTTTGGACTGGAGACCATATTTCTGGATGCATTGGAAATGCTGCCACATGAATCGTTGGCCCAGATCGAAACCCTCAAGTCCACGATCATCGATTATGCCATCAAAAAGGCAGCCGAGATACTCAATGAACGGTTTGAGCTGTCGCATGTGGCCCAGAAACGTGGCCAGCAGGTGGATCTGGATGAGAAGAGCTTTGGCATACGACCATTTTACATAGCTGTCAATCCGGAACGCTTAACGACAGCCAATGCGGATTTCCTCTTTGATGCGCCGACCACGAAACAGAATCTATTCCGTCTATTGTCCGCATTGTCCCTGCAGAAGCCTGTGCTCTTGGAGGGACCACCGGGAGTGGGAAAGACCTCGATTGTGGAGAGCATTGCACATGCGATTGGCTATCAGATAGTGCGCATCAATTTGTGCGAACATACGGATCTGGCGGATCTCTTTGGTACCGATCTGCCTGCCGAGGATAATCTCTTGGAGCGCGTCGAGGCCCAAAGTCAATTGGGCAGCTTTGTGTGGCGCGATGGTCCCTTGTTGGCTGCCCTGAAGGCCCCAAACACTTGGATACTGCTTGATGAACTCAATCTGGCACCGCAATCTGTTCTCGAGGGTCTCAATGCAGTGCTCGATCATCGCGGTGAGGTCTACATCCCGGAACTTAACAAGAGCTTCCAGTTGACAGATTCCACGCGTATATTTGCCTGCCAGAATCCATTGAAACAAGGCGGCGGACGCAAAGGATTGCCGCAATCGTTCCTAAATCGTTTCAACAAGGTGTATCTGCGCAAGCTGAGCACCGAGGATTTGCTTCATGTGGTGAATGTGAAGTACGCTGATTACTTTGAGCAGCTCAGCAAATACTTTTGTACCTTGTTGCAAGCAGAACAGCTGCCAAAAGGTAATCTCTTTGAGCTTCACAGTGGTCAGCCCTCAGCTGGAGACGGAGACACAATGAGCTTCGATCTGGCTGCGCGTTTGGTGCGTTTCTCGGAGCAATTGGATCGCGGTGTGGCCACCATGGAGTTTGGCTACAAAGGCGGTCCTTTTGAGTTCAATTTACGTGATATTCTGCGCTGGTGTGATGTACTCCACAATCCAGAAACTGGTTATCTAATGTTGCCTGGAGCAGCAAGTTTCCACGGCGCTTTTCAGGATTTCCTGCTGACGCTCTATGAGCGCATGCAGCTGGTCTACTATCAAAGGATGCGCTGCGACCAGGACAAGCTCTACATCCGAAATGCCTTTGCGAGCGTCTTCAATTGCAATGCCGAACAGTTGAATACGATAGCCGAGGATGTGGCGCTCTATTGGACGGCCGATAAGGTCTATCTCAATGATGTGGTTCTCCAGCGTGAGCAGGTGGCTCTCGGTGCAGCACAGCGTCAGGAGCAGGCACCTCTGCTATTGTCCACCCAGCGGCAGTTGCTCAAGCAAATTGTGGAAACGGTGCACATGGAGAAGCCACTGTTGCTCTGCGGTGCCACAGATAGCGGCAAGACCAAGCTGATCGATGCCCTTTGCGTGCTATCGAATCGTATCTGTAACTCGGACAACATTGATGACTCCGTCACAGGCAGTTTTCAACAGGTAAGCTGCTGCAGCACAAACTGATTCTTCTGCATAGATCTAAAGTCGTTTCTTGTATCTGTAGATTGATCTCAATCGTCATCTGGAGGAAATATACGAAAATGTGCAGGCTCTGGTCTTTGCAGTCGTACAGCAAGCTTTTCTACAACAGACGGCGTCAACGTTTGTCCAGCAGCTCTGGAGCACTTGGAGCAAGTATAATCACTTGGTTCAACTGACCACAGGTGAGTAGCTGCTGTCCTAATCTTCTGTTGCCTTTGTTAATCCCTCGTTTTTATTTGTAGAGTCGCACAATGTTGCTGAGGAGCTGCAGTTGTTTGAGAAGCGTCTGTCTGCCTTGGGCGAAATCATCACCAAGTTGTGGGAGACGCCACAGAATTGCCGCGTCACTTTGTTCCAAGAGTTGTCGCAAAACAAAACAAAGCTCTCCCTACTGCAGACGTATATAAAATCCGCGGATTCCCTCAACACTGGCGGCTCCTTCGAGTGGGTGGATTCACGCATCGTTACATCGCTGAAATGTGGACAGTATATATTGCTGGAGCATGTGAATCTCTGCTCTTCGGCTGTCCTGGATCGTCTTAATCCTGTTTTTGAGCCCAATGGCAGCCTCCTGATTGCGGAGAAGGGCATTAGTGCTCAGGATAGCGCTGAAGTGGTGCATAAATCACCCAATTTTAGAGCCTTCCTCACTGTTGATCCCAAGAATGGGGAGTTGTCACGCGCCATGCGTAATCGCTGTGTGGAATTGTCGTTGTCTGTGCCCAAGGATGCCTACAGCATTGACGACATGCGTGCCATTGTCCATGGCCAGGGCGTGCACCAGATTACAGCAATAAACTGCATGTTGGCCATTCATCGCAATATTACCAAACTGACAGAGTTCAATGCATACACCATATCGCACCTGACTCAGTTTGCATTCCTCAGCGCCGCTTATAAGCACATTGGATACGACTTGAAGCGAGCCATCTACGTGGCTGCCATGGAGGTTTATGTGTACTCAGCTAACATGGATCTAATGGGCTTCGGCCTGTCGTACTATCAGAACAAGCTGCGTGAGGTTGTGCTGGCACAAACGGAAGCTTACGTGGAAGAGACAGATGCACTGCAACAGGAGGATTATCTGAGTGACGTTATACTCTGCACTGATGATCTGAATGCGTTGACGCTCATCAAACTGCAGGCGGCAGCATTGAAGCTGCTGCTGCACTCGCCAGCGGATCAGGAGGTGCCCAAGGAGCAGTTGGCATCGCTGTTTCAGCCGATGGAATCCCTTAACCTGGGTCAACTTAATGTGCAGCAACTGAGTCGCTTCCTTACCTACATGTTGTATGAGGTGTGCGCGTTTGGCGACCTGCAAATGAGGCATCTCTACCTGCAGCAATGCCTCAACCATCAGCCTGAACTGCAACAATTGTCATTGAGTCTGTTTGATTGTTTGCGTCAGCAAGGACAACGATTCCAAATGACATTGACTGATCTACCCTGGCATAGAAGGCTCTTCCCACGTCTGCGAGACTACGCAACGATACCTCAGTCCAAGGAGGCTGCAGATGATAAAGCCTTGGCACTCAGTGCGTCCTTGTGGGCGCAACTGCTGCTTGAGAAGATTCCGAGAAGAAATGTGACCAAACTGCAGCAGCTGGATGCCCTGCAATACTCCCAGGCATTGCTGGACAAGAAGATAACTGAGAAATATAGCAATGACTTTCTAATCAATCTCTCCACATTCCTCGATGGCCTCCAACAGGCACTCCAACAGCATCTCAGCTCTGCCAAGTTCGAACTCTCGAAATATGCCGAGTTTCTAACCAAATTCTATTGGTTTAATCGTCTGCTGGCCACATCGCAACAGAAACTGTTGCAGAACAACGAGTTGCATGCACCGTTGATGCACAAACTTGTCTTGCACTTCAAGTGGCTGGAGAAGCACTTGCTGGCTGCCATCCTGGATGCCTGGCCCGAGTTCCTTAACATTCATCAAGGTCTACGTGCCAGCTTGGAACAACTGAGCAGCTATGTGCAGGAGACAAAGCGTCCCTTCAATGCGTCCAGCAAGATTTATGCCAAACAATTTACACAATTCCAACCCTTTTACCTGGAGCAGCAGGTGAGTCGTTGAGAGTGATTGGCTTCGTTATTGCTGTAATAATATTAATAATCTCTATTTTGCAGATTGTACTGTATGAGAAGACCGAGCAGTTGCAACAGTTGCTGAATGTAGTGCCACAATACGGTGGCATGGACAGCAAGTTGTGGTTGCACAAGTGGCTGGCACTGCAGTCGGATGAGGCAAGCAAATGGAGAGCGTTTCTACGAACTCACGCCGAGAGCTTCCATCTCAAGCAGTTCGAGCTGAGTGCTGCCATATCTGAGGGAGAGTTGAAGACAACGCTTCTCAGACTGCAAGCGGAGCTCAAGGATAGACATGACAAAGAAGTAGACCTTGCTTTGGACATGGACATAGATCTAACACAACTAAGGCTGCAATTGGCAGGTGGCAAGCAGGAGGAGAACGATGAGCATCTGGTTGATGTAGGAGCAAATCAGTTAAAGATCTATCAACTGTTGGTGCCAGCAGTGCGTGAATATTTCATGGATCGCGTGTTGAGCAGATCACTCAATGAGGATTTCGATGAGCAGTTGAATCAGGATTACAGCGAACAGTTGATCACACTGAATGGCCATCTCTGGAGATGTCTCAACACGCTGAGCAGCTCGACGCATGCCAAGATCATGTCGGCACACAAGCAACTCCAGCAACTGGATGACTTTGAGAAGTTGCTGGAACAGCTCAGTGGCAGCAGTTGCTACAAGGCATTGCGAAGTTATCAACGTCAATATCTAAATGCTCTGCAATGTTATCAGCTAGAGAATTTGTCCACTCGCATTGATTGCGCTCAGCCTCCGTCGGAGATGGAGCTGTCCAGTCGTTACAGCTATCAGGGTCCGCCCTTGACCAATGCGCTGCTGTCGTTGATCTTTCAGCAAAATGGACAACTCCTCTCGGTGCCATTAAGTGAGCTGCAACCTTGGCGTCAGTCGCTGCGCCAGACGCATCAATTGCTCTGGCAGAATGCAGAGCTTGTGAGTCACAGACATTGTCCAGAGCTTAACAATCGTCAGCTGGCGCAACAGAACGCAAGCCAACTGCTGCGGGAATTGGAATATGTATCGCAGATGCAACAACAGTTGCCACAAACCGATGCAGGATTTGAGAGTTGCATTATGGACTTGCAACAGGCGCTGAAGCAGCTGCAACTTGACAATCAAGAGCCAATGGGATGTGCCTTTGATGCTGCATTGACCACAACGTTGATTGGCGCCTTGGAGCTTTGTGTGCTGTCACATGCCCCATTGATTGATCCCGTGGAGAAGAATCGCTTGAAGAATCTATACATAGCCGAGGACATTGATTGCTTGAGTCATTTGAGTGCAGCCTATGACTTTATGAAGATCATCATGAAGTACAGGCACTTTGGCCAGCAAATCTATGCTCAGATCCAGCAGCAATTGCTGTTGGCGCGCCAGCAGCAGGAGCAACTCAATCAGAAGCTAGCACTACGTCCAGAGCAGTGTCTATATGCCTCTCTAGTTCAGGATCTTACACATTTCCTTAAATCCAATTGCGACTGTGCATCGCTGCACAAGATAATCACAGCGATTAAAGAGAATTGGCTGCACTTTGTGGGTGCACAGGTGGCCAATGAATCGCAGCAGAAGAGCGGAACAGAGTTGCTCAACAAGCTGGAACTGTGGCTGGCCAATGCCCAGCGATTTGTCCATCATACTCTCACAAGGTATGCGGCGTACTATCAGGACTTTGTGTTGCCCATCAAATGTGCCGTCAATCAGATGCGTTTTGGGCTGGAACAACTGAAGGTGCTCTTCACCCGACTCCTGACTGCAGGCAGTGCCAATGAGGCCCAGAGATTGCAGCAGACAATCAGCCAAATGGTACAGTTTCCCTCGCAGCGTCCGTTGGCCATTCGAAATAGCCATGTCTATGGATTGTTGGCCAAGTTGCCACATTGTGAGCATGAATACTTCCGCCTGCTCAAAGCGAAGCTTAGCGACCTGCGCAACTTTATCACAATCGCCTCGACCATTGATGAAACGATCTTTGCTGCCTACGATGATGCGTTGAGCATCTGTAATCAAACCTGGCAGCTGGAGGAGAAGCGTCGCTGTGATCAACGCGCTGAGGAGGAAAGTCTCTACAAGACGAAAACGCTTGGCGG
This sequence comes from Drosophila funebris, assembly GCA_018901825.1. NCBI lineage: Eukaryota > Metazoa > Arthropoda > Insecta > Diptera > Drosophilidae > Drosophila > Drosophila funebris. Next base: position 7,631,465 of record JAEIFK010000682.1, read on the forward strand.
TGTTGAGGATGATGAGCTCGTGGAGCTGCAGGAGATTGAACAGAACTTTCCCACACATCTGGACGAGGACTTTGCGGAGTTTGTGGATGAACCAACCTTGGAACAGGTGCTCAAGCTGGACAAGAGAGCAAGCACCAAAGCCAAGCTAGCAGAGATCGTTAACGAGCAGGATTACATCTTCCTGGCACGCAACTTCATTGAGGTGATGAGCTGCCACACATCAGTTAACTACAAGGAGCAGGAGCAACTGCAGCTGGAGAGAAAGATAGAACTCCAGCTAATTTCGCCATATCAGGCACGGCTCCAGGTCTTTGTGCAGCTGCATGGCCATTATAAGACCGCACTCGGTCCGCAGCTGGACGACACTGTCTACAATGGATTGGCGTTTGCCCTGTCACTGCAGCAGCGTCAGCTGAAGGACATTGAGCTGGAGGATAGCCAGATAAGTCGGAAATATGACTACTACAAGGACTCCAACATAGCGGAGGTCAGTGACTGCATGAATGTCATGGAGCGCATTGAGAAACGGGTGCTGGAGCAACTGGAATTGTATCCGGAACATGCCGGATTGGCGGATATCAAGCTGGTGATCGCACGTATACGGAAACTGCCAGCGAATGCCAGTGTGGGACGCTTCAACACGGGCTTCCAGTTGCTGCGCCAGAAGCTGGCGCTGTGGAACGAGGTGGCGCACAAGAACAACAATCTGGTGACTGAGGAGATCGAAGTGGCCGAGTTTGTGCAGCGTTGGACCAAACTGGAGTTGCAACATTGGCGCAATTGCCTGAACCAGACGGCACAGCAGGTGGAGTTGAAGGCTTATCGCTATTGGTTCTTCATTTACAACTTGTTGCAAGCTGGCGCCGAGTTGCCAGAGATGATACGAACACTGCGTCAGTTTGTGGAAGCCTCCTGTTATGGGGATTTCCAGGTGCGACTCCAGCTGCTGCATGGTTTCGAGATGTATTTGCACAACGTGGAGCGAAGTGGCAAGCAAACGGATCTACAGCTGCAACCGCTAATTGCGGCGTTGCACAATCTACAATTGTACTTCGCGCAGTTCTCCAACGAGGTTGCAGATACAGTGAAGTCTCGACGTGCGCCCATTGAGAAGAAGTTGCGAGAGTTTGTCAAAATCCAGAGCTACAACAAGGATCTTAGCTACTTCAGCATGCGCAACAATGTGGCCACTGTGCATCGTAATCTGAACAAGTTCCTTAAGGAATATCGTTTGCAGCTCGAGCAGAAGATCAGTGAGGTCTTCCAGCCGAAAGATGCCACTGTTAAGGACTACAGCGTGGATAAGAATAAGAGAGGCAAGTCTATACCCATGGACTGCCAGCACTTTGTGGCAAATGAGCAGTTGCGTCACAAATACAAGGCACAAGATCTGGGCGAGAATGCTCCACTCTTGCAGCGTCTTGGCAAACACTTTAGCACCGCTCGCAACGTTGTTCGAGAGACGCTATCGAATACGGGCTTTGGTCCATTGATAGCTGAACTGGATGAGCTGGTGGACGCGCAGCTGGAGAGATGTGAGCAGCTGCGTAGTCTGAACGTTGACCGCAGCAAGGAGCGACCTCAGCAGAAGTTGCAGGCCAAGCAGATATTGCAACAGAAGCGCAAGGCGTTGACCGATCTCTTCAAGGTTCTCTCTCGTCTTGGCCTCAGCTACAAGACGGGCCTTATGGAGCTCTCACTGCGCAGCGAGTTTGAGAACTTCCACTTGCCACCATTCAACATCAAAGCCATGCTTCCATCTCTGCACGGCAGTTGGAAGCAACTCAACCAACACCTGGATCTCTACTACATGAAGAGCGTGTTCAAGCTGAAGCTGCTGCAGAACATCATGTTGACTCCGTTGTCGGAGTTGGGACCACCGAATATTGAACGAATTAAAGGTTTCGCTGTGGACATGTTTCTGCTCGTCCAGCAGCAACGGGAGCAGCTTTCAAATGCCACCAGGGAACTGCATGACCTACGCAATGCATTGGACAAGCTGCGTCAGGTGGCTGACATTGTGATGCCGGAGGAGGCGACACTTGAGCAACTCAGCTTCTCCCAGAATGCAGATACATGTATACAGCTGAAGCACAAACTCTGTCAGATACAGTACGTCCTACGACAATGGCAATTGCTTCTTAACTGTGCTCCCACCCAGGAGAACAGTGAGAACTGCGTTCTGCTTTCCCGGCAGCCACTGCGTCTGGCAGAGCTGCTGGAACTCTGTGGCCTAGTCCTACGGAGCAGTCAAGTATTGCTTCAAGAGCTAGAACGTGCGAATATGGACTTCCTGGACAGCAATAAACTGCTGCATTATCAGCGCAGCTATCAGAAAATCATCGACAACATTAAGCAGGCCGTGGCCCAGCTGGATAATGGGCATGCGGAGCACTTACCTCTGGCACAGCCACTGTTAACATTGCTTGTCACATTGGAAGGCAATTCTCCGATTGCTGCTCCCCCTGTGGAGTCCATTGAGTTAACCAATGTGGATGCAGAACTGGCAAACATTGCGCATGCCGTGCTATTGGCGCTTCAGAAGATTTACAAGGAGCATGGCAAGCAGCCAGTTAACGAAAATGAGGAAGAAGTCAACGAACTGAAGGAGCAGCATCTGAAGCAGCATTTGACTGGACAACTGAATGCGGATTGGCAACTGTTGAGTATGCAACGCACTCTGAGCAAGCTCTCCAATGTGCTGCTCGTGCTGAAGCATGCTGATCCCAGCGAGGAGAAGTTGCTCTGCCTGCGACGGGCAGTTGCATTGTTGCCTGTGCTGGAGCAGTATCAATTGCTGGCCGATTATATGCTGCTGCAGCAGCTGGGCACTCACAAGATCTCTGCCAAGATGCTGTCTATTATGCTGACCGCTTTCGTGGAGATTGGCAGCAAGGGCTTCTGTGTGCCTCCGGATCTGATGCAGGACGAGGAGGGGCAGTCTAAACAGGACTCAAAGAATGGTGAGGGCTTTGGACTAGAAGATGGCACTGGGGAGAATGATGCATCCGATAAGATTGAGTCCGAGGATCAGCTAGACGATGCCAAACGGCCGGAGGATCGCAAAGATGAGGGTGACAAAGAGGAGCCGGACTGCAAGGAGGAGAAGGGCATTGAAATGAGCGATGATTTCGATGCTAAAATGCAAGACGTTGACAAACCAGAGGAAGATGATAGTGGCGAATCCGAAGAAGAAGACGAGCTTAATAAGGAAATGGGTGAAACGGAAGAAGGCGCGGAGAAGCTAGATGAACAGATTTGGGGCGATGATGAGGAAAAACAGCCGGAGGAAGAGGAACCCGATATGAATGAAGAGGATCAGGGCAAAGGCACCAAAGATGAGAAGGATGAGCATAACGATCTGGATACCAAGAACGATGCTGCCAAAGAGGATGGCAAAGATGAGCATGAGAAGGATGGACTGGATGCGACAAATGAGCCAAGTGGTGATGATAAGCGCAAGGAACAGGCCAAGGATATTGACGATATGAAGGAGCCAGAACTTGATGAAGAGCAAACGAATGCCATGCATAATGAACTGGAAGAACCGCCAGAGCCCGAAGAAATGGATTTGGGAGATATGAACAACGTGGACGAGGGTCACGACAACGATGCCGACGAACAGAATGATGAGAATCCATTTGACATCGATGCAATGAAGGAAAACATGCAGCCGGCAGAGGAGCCAGAGGAAGATGCCGCTGACGAAGAGACTAAAGAGGATCAGCCTGAACCTGATGACAGCGACTCCGATGCAGAGGAAACAGGCACTGAAAAGGAGACTACTCAAAATGGTAAGGAAGATGCAGAAGACGAAGAAGCGGCTGCTGAAGAAGAGAAAGAAAACACGGAACCAGAAACACAAACTCGTGGTGAACTAGATAATGACGCGGAAGAGCAGAAAGAGGAGACACCTGCAGAGCCAGAACCACGAGAAGAGAAACCAGAAGAACACTCACAATCAAAAGACAAGTCGAGTAAGGAAGACAATGTGCAGTCTGTTACCGATACCGAACAAAACAGCTCGGCGGATCAGGTGCAGCAGCAACAGGATGAAGATGTCAAGCAGGATCAAAAGATGGATGAACAGGAAACAGGTGAAGAGAAGGATGGTGTTGGCCAGGCCGAAAACGATGTAAGTTCTTGAATAATTATGCTAAATTTATAGTCAACAATTAAATCGTTAATTCTTTCATTTATAGACGAATGATGGCGGCCATCAAGGCGTTGCGGAGACCAAGGAAACCGTTTCCCAGGAGGAGCGGAAGAATGAAAAGCAAACCCAGGAGAAGCGTAAACAAGGACGCACCAATGAGGAACGCACGCTAGGTAACTACTCAAAGATCATATTCCGTTCACGTAGATATCTCTAATGCTTCCATCTATTTCCTAAGGCGAAGCTGAGCAAAATAAACTGAAACAACTGAAAACGATTGAACAACTTAAGGAGTCTAAGCAAAATGAAAACGAGCAACAAGATCAAGCGGAACAGGATGTAGAGGCGGAGGAATATCAGCATGTGAAAGAGCCAAAGAACAGCGATAAAACCACTTTGGACAACGCGACAGAGGAGCAATCCAAGCAAATTAAACACCAAGAGGATGAGGAACAAAAGGATGACGAAAATGTAGATGCCGAAAATGCTGATGAACTTGTGGAAAACGATGAGCCAACAGTGAATCCAGAAGAGGATGCACAACTGGAGCAACTAAGCTCTGAAAAGACAGATCAGAAGTCAGACAAACCCTCAAAAACAGAACAGTCAAAGGAACGCCTTGAAACGCCGCTCGAGCATATGGAAGTCGAAGGAGAAGTGGTTCCAACAATGACAGTACCACGCAGTGCTGAGACCACAGCGCACAGCAAGTAAGGAAATTGTCCAGTAAAATTAGAATATATGTATATAACAAATGTAATCTGGTTTATTTGCAGCACTGAGCTACTTATGGATAAGAGCACACACGCACAGGACCTGAGCACAGCGGATCAAATCGAGCTGCGTCAAATGTACCATCAACAGTTGACCAATTCCAATGCCGTAAGTTGCATCTGCCAACCATAGAAGCTAATCACTAATCAATCAATCCTTTCATAGATACTACCACAGCATGAGGACTATGAGAGTTGGTCCAGCATATCAAATCGCATGACACAGAATGCCCGTGAGCTGTGCGAACAGTTGCGTCTCATATTGGAGCCCACGAAGTGCACACGCCTCAAAGGCGACTATCGAACTGGTCGTCGCATCAACATGAAGAAGATTATACCTTATATAGCATCGCAATTCCGTAAGGATAAGATCTGGTTGCGTCGCACGAAGCCTGCTCAGCGTGACTATAAAATTACCATTGCCATTGACGATTCCAAATCAATGCATCATAACAATTCCAAGACATTAACCCTTGAGGCCATCTCATTAGTGTCACAGGCTCTCACGCTGCTTGAAAGTGGTCGTCTGAGCATTGTTTCATTCGGAGAAGCGCCTAAAATAATCCTAAATCATACGGAACAGTTTGATGGACCGCGTTTGGTTAGTGCACTGAATTTTGCTCAGGATAAAACCAAAATTGCTGGTCTACTCGACTTCATACGCACCGTGAACATCGAGGAGAGCGGACTCGGTGGCGATAATGGGCTATTTGAGAATCTGCTGCTCGTGTTGAGCGATGGTCGCAACATATTCAGCGAGGGCAATCAGAAGGTGAAGAATGCCATCAAATTGGCACGGTTACAGCGAATTTTCCTCGTTTACATTGTCATCGATAATCCCGAAAATAAGGTAAAGATACTTAATATAAATGTAATATATAGTATTTCTAATAGGAATCCTTTTTCAGAATTCAATTCTCGATATACAACATGTGGAAGTCAATGCGGATGGTTCGGTTAAAATTAACTCGTACTTGGACAGTTTTCCCTTTCCATATTATGTGATTGTACGGGATCTAAATCAACTGCCGCTCGTCCTCAGTGAAGCCATGAGACAGTGGTTCGAATTAGTAAATAGTGAATTGTAGTTTAGTTTTTATAAATAACCAAGCGCATGGAAAGGCGCGCATTAGACTCTGTTAAGTCTACTATATCCTATTCCGGCCAACTTGACAATGTACATTGTAAATTTATTATTTTGTTATTAACTTTCACACACTTTAACATTTAAGATTTACAGTTTATTGTTACAATTTGTCCGGCACACTTTAGTCGTAATTTAAAGAGTTTCATTGAAACCTTTGTTCAATATATAAATATATTGTATATAAATACGTATATAGTTGACTTATTTACAATTGAAATTGGAATTTATATTATACATTTCTTGTATATAATAAAAGCTTTTCTTGGGTTTCAACTGCTAGTGCAGTACTACTTCAAGTTCAAATGGATATTCCCTTGAATTTAGGGCCTGCCTAAAGAGCTGCGCATGCTGCCAAGACACGCCCTCGCTTAGCTTGGCCACAATTTGGAATTCATTTGCGTTTTCGATGCAGTTACTTCCATTACTGGTTTCGACGCTCACATTAATCTTGCCCTCGCCAAAGGTTCTCGTCTCGAAAATCAACTTGTAGGTTTTGACTTTAAGATTTGATTTACTAAAATCGAATTTCCAAACAATTTCCGCGTTGTCCGTATCCTCTGTAATTAAAAGTAATTGTATAATTATAAATGGAAAGTTTGTAAGTTGCGTGGGAAGCTACCTAATCGTGCCAAATATGTCACTTTCCAGTCGGGTTCCACCTTGCGAAATATGTTCTTTGAGGAGAACTGCGCACTCTGCCAAGTCTTATAGGTTTCGAGTATATTTAGCCGATCGCCATCTACAAAAACAAAGTAATCGCTCATTAGTATTGATTAGATTAGACTCATTTGTAATTGTGGCGCATTAAACCTTTGGTATAACGTTCATACGTATCGCTGGCGCAACAGTAGCGTAAATTGAATTGTCGCCGCTCAAGCTCGCTGGCATTGGGGGTAAATACGAAAATCTGCAATTAGATAATGTACAAAATCGTCTCAAAATATAGACAATATCAATTAGCAGGCTGTGCTGATGAATGACGATGACTCACATTGGTGAATGTGTGCTCGCCACGAGACTGCCTCCACGACAAACTGCCAGAGCTCCTGCCCTTCAGCTCGTTTACAGTAGGCGTGCTGCGTAGATTGTGGAATTATAAAATGCAGTTGTACAAAACAATTAATTAAGGAATGCATACCGTTCCAGGGTCATTGCGATGACCTCACACATGTTACGTTGACTCAAGAATTTTTTGCGTTCTCCACTCACGCATTGCTGTCTCTTTGTTCTTATAGCATTCAACGTTTCGATGAGCTCTTTTTCGGAGCAGAGCTTGCGTATCTGCAGTATTTGTCGATGGTTGTTGGTATAGCGCCAGGTAACATCCTGCGCATCATCCCGAGAGTACGCAAATATGTAGTCAATGCTGCGCTTCCAGCCGTGTTGATACATTAGCGGCGAGTCTACCACATTGTCAGATGGATCTACATGCAACCATCGCAGTTGTGTCTCGGAGTATACCTCAGTCCACACGTGGTCAAAGTGCGAGTGCACTAGGCGCGCATCGTAATCCAAACATCTGCAGAGGAATGTAAAGCAATTGGCAAATTCACCGCAGCGCCCCTTGCGTGTTACCAAAAGCTGTGAAATGTCATTGTAACGGTAGAACTTTGTCTCTTGGCCACAGCAAACAGTAATCTCGACGCGCACATCGCCTTCGGTTTGGGTACGACGCAATTTTCCGTCTTCACTGCCGCATACTTTACACGGTATTTTATTTACCCACTGAAAGAACTCCGTTTTAAACCAATTAACCAGTTCAACTAGTAATAGATCCCGTATGCAAGGTTCCTTCTCTTGGCTCTCGCCCGCGGCAATCGCTTCTTGCATTGCAACTAGCTTTTCGGTGGCGTTTGACGTTAATGCATCCACGGGAATCAGGCTTAGACCACTGGCCAGCAGGGCCTTATCCTCATACTGCATGACGGCATCGCTGTACAGTTCCAATGACTGCAGAAAACGGTTTGGAGTGCGCTGCAAGTGGAATCTGCTGTTAGGAATGTTAATGTTATCACCAGGACGTAATATACTAACCAGGACGCGTGGAAAGTTAATGCGTTGTCGATAGGGCACTGAAGGTTTAATGAACAAAGGAGTTGCACAGGCAGCCGCCATTTCTGGCTGTGACGTTGACCCGGGTTTAGCATGCGTATTAATCGGACCTAAACAAAGAAATACGAATAAATTTAGATATATATATATATATATAAATTCCAGTTTCACTTACTCTTGGGCATTGAGCCGCTAAGCCACGCCTCTCGCCGTTTTCTCAGTTCGTCCCTATACTTTTGAATGTGTTGCAAAGGCACTTCACTGGATAATGTGAATGCATTGGAGCTTGGCGTGCGTTTGAAACCGATTGCAGCCAGCAATGGCTCGCTTCCCGACAGAGACAACAGTTTATCTTTAATCGCTTTGTTCTCCAGACGTATGGTACGAAACTTGAGGTTGTTTGGCTGGCTCAGCACATTCTCCAACAGCACTAGCAGAATGCGTGTAGCTTCGAGATACTGCTGCTGCTGCTGCTCTGTAGATGTTGTAGATCGCGGCTCAATTAGCTCTACACATTCTAAATTTATGTCAACCATGTTGATTTATGTCGAAATGCCGCAATCGGGTGGGTGGTGTTTTGGGTGGATAGGTGAAGTGGATAGGTGTTAGACTAGAGATGAGCGATGTTTGTCAAAATATATCGAAAGCGCAGTTAATTATTAACTAATTATTTAGTAAAACAATGAAATAAATTCCACAATTAGAATAGACGATTAAAAAAAATAAACACAAGTTCTGTACAGCGGTTTGAGCAGCTGTTTACCCCTGCTGGTATATCGACTATCGATAAGTCAGAGTAAAGAGCTAGAGACTAACAATTTGGCATGACAGGAGTCTTCTGTATACCCTCTCCAGATCGATTTGATGAATTATTTTCGATACCTCTCAAACCTCTCCGACAAAAAACTAATTATGGCCACTTCAATTTCTCGTTTTTTCCCGTCTTTTTTTAATATTCAGATCACGGTTGCCACTTTTTGAAACCAGATCTTTGATAAAAAAGTACCAAATTTTAGTACTGGAATAGTTGATGTAGTTGTTGAAGTAGTAGAAGAATAAGTAGTTAAGTAGTAGTAGTAGAATTAGTAGTAAAATTAGTAGCAGAAGTAGTAGTAGAAATAGTAGTAGAAGTAGTAGTAAAAATAGTAGTAGAAGTAGTAGTGGAAATAGTAGTAGAAATAGTATTAAAAATAGTAGTAGAAATAGTAGTAGAAATAGTAGTAGAAATAGTAGTAGAATTAGTAGTAGAAGTAGTAGTGGAAATAGTAGTAGAAATAGTAGTAGAAATAGTAGTAGAAATAGTAATGGAAATAGTAGTGGAAATAGTAGTAGAAATAGTAGTAGAAATAGTAGTAGAAGTAGTAGTGGAAATAGTAGTAGAAATAGTAGTAGAATTAGTAGTAGAAATTGTATTAGAAATAGTAGTAGAAATAGTAGTAGAAATAGTAGTAAAAATAGTAGTAGAAATAGTAGTAGAAGTAGTAGTGGAAATAGTAGTAGAAATAGTAGTAGAATTAGTAGTAGAAATTGTATTAGAAATAGTAGTAGAAATAGTAGTGAGAATAGTAGTAGAAATAGTAGTGAGAATAGTAGTAGAAATAGTAGTAGAAATACTAGTAGTAATAGTAGTAGAAATAGTAGTAGAAGTAGTAGTGGAAATAGTAGTAGAAATAGTAGTAGAATTAGTAGTAGAAATTGTATTAGAAATAGTAGCAGAAATAGTAGTAGAAATAGTATTAAAAATAGTAGTAGAAATAGTAGTAGAAGTAGTAGTGGAAATAGTAGTAGAAATAGTAGTAGAAATAGTAGTAGAAATAGTAGTGGAAATAGTAGTGGAAATAGTAGTAGAAATAGTAGTAGAAATAGTAGTAGAAGTAGTAGTGGAAATAGTAGTAGAAATAGTAGTAGAATTAGTAGTAGAAATGGTATTAGAAATAGTAGTAGAAATAGTAGTAGAAATAGTAGTAAAAATAGTAGTAGAAATAGTAGTAGAAATAGTAGTAGAAATAGTAGTGAGAATAGTAGTAGAAATAGTAGTAGAATTCGTAGTAGAAGTAGTAGTGGAAATAGTAGTAGAAATAGTAGTAGAAATAGTAGTAGAAATAGTAGTAGAAATAGTAGTGAAAATAGTAGTGGAAATAGTAGTAGAAGTAGTAGTGGAAATAGTAGTAGAAATAGCAGTAGAAATAGTAGTAGAAATAGTAGTAGAATTAGTAGTAGAAATTGTATTAGAAATAGTAGTAGAAATAGTAGTAGAAATAGTAGTAAAAATAGTAGTAGAAATAGTAGTAGAAATAGTAGTAGAAATAGTAGTAGAAATAGTAGTAGAAATAGTAGTGAGAATAGTAGTAGAAATAGTAGTAGAATTAGTAGTAGAATTTTTATTAGAAATAGTAGTAGAAATAGCAGTAAAAATAGTAGTAGAAATAGTAGTAGAAATAGTAGTAGAAGTAGTTGTGGAAGTAGTAGTAGAAATAGTAGTAGAAAAAATAGTAGAAATAGTAATAGAAATATTAGTGGAAATAGTAGTAGAAGTAGTAGTGGAAATAGTAGTAGAAATAGTAGTAGAATTAGTAGTAGAAATTGTATTAGAAATAGTAGTAGAAATAGTAGTAGAAATAGTATTAAAAATAGTAGTAGAAATAGTAGTAGAATTAGTAGTAGAAATTGTATTAGAAATAGTAGTAGAAATAGTAGTGGAAGTAGTAGTGGAAATAGTAGTAGAAGTAGTAGTGGAAATAGTAGTAGAAATAGTAGTAGAAGTAGTAGTGGAAATAGTAGTAGAAATAGTAGTAGAAATAGTAGTAGAAATAGTAGTGGAAATAGTAGTGGAAATAGTAGTAGAAATAGTAGTAGAAATAGTAGAAGAAGTAGTAGTGGAAATAGTAGTAGAAATAGTAGTAGAATTAGTAGTAGAAATAGTAGTAGAAATAGTAGTAGAAATAGTAGTAGAAATAGTAGTAGAAATAGTAGTGAGAATAGTAGTAGAAATAGTAGTAGAAATAGTAGTTGAATTAGTAGTAGAATTTTTATTAGAAATAGTAGTAGAAATAGTACTAAAAATAGTGGTAGAAATAGTAGTAGAAATAGTAGTAGAAGTAGTTGTGGAAATAGTAGTAGAAATAGTAGTAGAAATAGTAGTAGAAAAAATAGTAGAAATAGTAGTAGAAATAGTAATAGGAATAGTAGTGGAAATAGTAGTGTAAATAGCTGTCGAAATAGTAGTAGAATTAATAGTTAAATTGTAGTAGAAATAGTAGTGGAAATAGTAGTAGAAATAGTAATAGAAACAGTAGTAGAAATAGTAGTGAAAATAGTAGTAGAAAGAGAGGTAGAAATAGTAGTAGAAGTAGTAATAGTAATAACGCATTTGTTTCATAAAAAATGTACCAACTAAAGTACCAATGAAGAAATAAGGTACCAGTTTTAGTACTAAAGTACCTAGTAACCGTGATTCAGATGTGCAGCCACACTGCAGTGCTAAGTGTGGCAACCGTGGGCAAAATACAATTTTAAAAAGAGTGGCAACTCCGCTGGCTAGTCAAAATTCAACCACTTTTGAAATAAGTAGGCGTCGGTTCAATTGTGAAGCGTCAGTCATTGTGCAAAGTTTGCGCAGCGGTATATTCAGAGAACCTGAAAAAACTTCATTCGTCTCTTATATTTCCTTAAAAGGTAATAATTCAGTCTTTCTTTGTGCGTGTGCGTTGTGCGCGGCTTTCTGAGTCGTCTGAGCTTAAGTCTGAGTAGAAGCAGTCTATGTCTGTCTGAGTTGATGATTTGAGTGTACATATTCGTCGTGTCTTTTTTCACTTCCAGAAACTCAAACTAATCTACAGCATAATGTGTGACGAAGAGGTTGCCGCTTTGGTTGTCGATAACGGTTCCGGCATGTGCAAAGCCGGCTTTGCCGGTGATGACGCACCACGCGCCGTCTTTCCATCAATTGTCGGCCGTCCGCGCCATCAGGGTGTGATGGTTGGTATGGGCCAAAAGGACTCGTACGTGGGTGATGAGGCGCAGTCTAAGCGTGGTATCCTGACGCTTAAGTATCCAATTGAGCACGGCATTGTGACCAACTGGGATGACATGGAGAAAATTTGGCACCACACCTTCTACAATGAACTGCGTGTGGCCCCCGAGGAACATCCCGTCCTGCTGACTGAGGCCCCGCTGAATCCCAAGGCTAACCGTGAAAAGATGACTCAAATTATGTTTGAGACCTTCAACACACCAGCCATGTACGTCGCCATTCAGGCTGTGCTCTCATTGTACGCCTCTGGTCGTACGACTGGTATCGTTTTGGATTCCGGCGATGGTGTCACTCACACCGTACCCATCTATGAGGGTTACGCCTTGCCGCACGCTATTTTGCGTTTGGACTTGGCTGGTCGCGATTTAACCGACTATTTAATGAAAATCTTGACTGAGCGTGGCTATTCGTTCACCACCACCGCTGAGCGTGAAATTGTGCGTGACATCAAGGAGAAATTGTGCTACGTTGCTCTGGACTTTGAACAAGAGATGGCCACAGCTGCTTCCAGCTCATCGCTGGAGAAATCGTATGAGCTACCCGATGGACAAGTCATTACCATTGGTAACGAGCGTTTCCGCTGCCCAGAGTCCCTCTTCCAGCCCTCGTTCTTGGGTATGGAGGCCTGTGGTATTCATGAGACAACATACAACTCGATCATGAAGTGCGATGTCGATATCCGTAAGGACTTGTATGCCAACACTGTGCTGTCTGGTGGCACCACCATGTATCCAGGCATTGCTGATCGTATGCAGAAGGAAATCACAGCCTTGGCTCCGTCCACCATGAAGATCAAAATTGTAGCGCCACCAGAGCGCAAGTATTCCGTCTGGATTGGTGGCTCCATTCTGGCCTCGCTCTCTACATTCCAGCAGATGTGGATTTCGAAGCAGGAATACGACGAGTCCGGCCCATCCATTGTTCACCGCAAATGTTTCTAAGCAGCTGCAGCAGCAACAGCAAATGCGGCTGACGCTGGGCGTGGTCCTGTCTGTGTTGTTGTCTCATACCCGAAAAACCAACACTTCCATTGATTTCCCTTTGTCTTAGAATAGGGTAGATAACAACAGCAAATGAACAGAATAAGAGGGTCTGAGGCATCAACGCATACAGTGCATACGTTCTAACAACAACAGCAACAATAACAAAGATAAACTACATTTTTTTATAACAATTTTATACGAAAGCATACCACATACATATTACACATAAGCAATTAGCCCTTTTTGTGTTCTATCGAAATTCACGAGTTCATACACACATTGGTAATTTAATATTTATATTCGGCATTAATCATGAAACTTCCCCCCAAAGCATTCCTACATATATATGTATTACACATTACCATAAAAAAAGGCAAAAAAGTATTTGTAACCGCTTAAGAACAATAAAAAGCGATGAAGAACTGAAATACGATGAAACTAGTTTTATTTTAATCATAAATATTTGAATGAATCATGTTGAGCTGGCGATTGTCATCGTTTTAGCACGCAACTAGGGGTTTTCAGCGATAAGGTGCTTACTAATGCCTTGAAAGATGCTTGATTTCCAATCAAATGAAAATAAATAACAATAAGAAGTAGTATTCAGTTCACAGGAAGTCATTTGATAAACAAATGTTATATTATCATCTTATTTTATACATATCTGCGGGTACGAATTTTGCACATGCGGGACATGATCCGGCTGGGTATCTTTGACTTGGCTTATCAGCCGTAGAACGGCACCACGCCCCTTTTGCCGGTATTTTTGTTTCCAAGTTGATCGATTGCAGGCAGAAGCAGCCCAAAAACAGCTGTTGCCGCAGTCGTTTACCTTATAAGGTAACATTATAGCCAATATCAAAGTGAGACAGCGTCACAAGTGTGAGTGTGTATTTTAGTTTATGCCCGAATTAATCAGCGACTGTAAATAAAAAAAAAAATGAAAAACAATTGTGTGTTTACGCTCTGCTCGACTGACTCACCCACAAATGTTTGAAAACGGAATCGTCATCAATTGGCATTGTTTTTTGTACTTGTTTTTGTTTTTGTTATTTGTTTGGCAGCCATTTAGGGTGGCACTCCCAATGTCATGGGGAAGAGAGGAGCATATCAGTCAGACAGTAGCAACAACCACCACAATGACAATGACAACAACAACAGCAACAACAAAAACAAAACATACATTCAGACGACATTTTAGGCAGGGCTTTCAATGCATTTTGTTTTGTTTTGAATGACAATATCAAAAATAAAACTTGTATTGACCAAATTCAATCAACTTTTGGCCACTTTCAGCTTCACACGCCCATATATGTATATGTGTAGATCAAAAGATGTCGCCTTTTATAAAATACATACATATATACACGAACATACATATATATATGCATATGCTTTGCTTTATTAATATTATATCATCAAATTGTCAAATTGTTGCACATTATGTATTTACTTACATTTCAAAGTACATATATGTATGTGTGTGTTAATAGAAATTGTTATTGTTTATTGCAATCGTTATACATGGTATATATGTTTATTTGAAATGCCTTCAAATAAGAATTTAATTTAATTTGTTTACAGACATATTTTATTTGAATTATTTAATTAATCTAATTACAAATGCATAATTCCAGATAAAGAGAAATACATCTATTATTCATATGATTACAGTTAATTTTATTATTATCAATTTGTGCATTTTTCAAATAGTAGAGAAGCCAACGAATTCTAGATAAGATGAACTCATAATTATGACTAAGTTTAGCATTATAAAATCAGCCTTTAATTCATGCTTTCTGGGTATAGACGTACGTAGTTTGGGTTCATAAATTAGTTGGGGACTTATGTATATTAATGATATTATTGCACTTCTTTAATGAAAATAATAAAAGAGAATTGAAAGGAAATATTTAAGTGAAAACAATCGCATACTCACCAAAAGGAAAACCAAATAAAAATAAATAAATAAATGAACATTGTGGCAAATGAATATTGTTGATTAAATGTCGTTCATATTGATTAATAAATTACGATAATAAATTTTTATTTTGATGTTTTTTTGTTCTAAATGTACATGGATTCGTGTGTGTGTGTGTATGTGTATGCTGTGTAAACTTTTAATTATATAATTTAATGGTTAAAAATTACAATTAAAATGTATAACATTAATAATATGGAGTTTACTTTATTGCATTGCATTAGTATTACTTTTTTCTTTCTTTTCTTTTGTTTTATATTCTTTTCCTTTACATTGCTAGCACTTTTCACTTTTATTCTGTTTTTATTTTTATTTTGTGTGTTGCTTTGTTTTTAAGATTACACGATAATGATAAAGATAAAGCATATATGTCGTTGATAATGTTGAGTGTTGTGTGTGTGAGTGTGTGTGTGGTTGTGTGTTCTCTTGAATATAGTATAAGGTAAGACACGTAATGTTTTAACTAAAAGCATAAATATGTATATGTATATAAATATCGATTATAATGGCTATTAACTAAAAGAAATGTATGCATATATGTATATTTGAAGATCCTATATAAACTGTGACTTTATGCTTTCTCGTATATATTTATTTATATATATTTATACACATATGTATGTATATATATATGCATTGTTTCATCAGCTTTCAATGCATTGAAAGAAATAAAATAATGTTGCTTAATCAAAATACAAAAATAATCATTACACACGCTGTTCTCCTCCAGCCATGCGATTGTGTAAATACATATTTTAATACACTTGATAAATATATATATATATATATATATATATATATATATATATGTATTATTCCGTATTTATATGAACATAAAGCATTCCCATATAATTGGCGATATACATGTATTTAAAGAAATCGTTTTGTAAGCAAAATACAAATAGAGTTATTACACATACATTCTTCTCTTCACTTCTCTCCCTCCTTCTCTTAGCACACTGCATTAAACACTAAAATTTGCCTGCTTAAACATTAATAACATGTAAGTAATTTCTATATTGATACCTAAACATACATTCTGCCCATAAAGTATGGGATTCTCTTTTGTTTTGTTATTTTTTTTTTTTTTATAATGCGGTAGAAAATCTGTGCAAAACTGAAGTAAGTAACTAAATAAGAATTGTCCGTGTTGGGATGATTGGCGCCGTTGTCGTTTATGCATCGGTTTTGACATAATTGCTTTGCTCCACTTGGCCAGCTGCAGCTCCTGGCGCCACCTTATTGCAGATACTGCGTTTGCCAGCGGGCGCATAAAGCATTTATCAGTAAGCCTGCGCTTCCTTGTAGTCACTCTGGTCGGATGTATAGAAGTCCTCCAGCTTCCACTGCAGTGTCTCGAATGTGGGTCTGCGCATTGGATCCTTGTGCCAGCACTCCAGCATTATCTCATACAGACGCTGCTCACAATTGGGTGGCATGGGCATGCGATAGCCGTGCTCTACCTGGGTTAATACTTCAGCGTTGGTCATTCCTGCAAATAATATGAGAGAATAGTTATAAAATTGTTATAAAAACGATGAGGGAGTATGTGGATTACGCACCTGGATATGGTATACGCCCGTAGGTGACCAGTTCGGTGAGTAAAATGCCAAAGCTCCACACATCTGATTTGATTGAGAATTTGCTGTAATTGGCCGCCTCAGGCGCAGTCCATTTAATGGGGAAACGGGCACCGACACGTGCCTCATATTCATCCTCCTTGATGAGTCTGTTGGACACAAAACATTTGTCATATAACGCTTATACATATGTATGAGTTAACTCTGCAACTTACCGTGCCAAACCGAAATCGGCAATCTTAACGATGTTTCCATCTCCGACGAGGACATTTCGAGCTGCCAAATCTCTGTGGATGTAGTTTTGTGACTCCAAATAGGCCATGCCAGCGGCTATTTGGGCAGCCATATCGATCAGCGTTTGCATTTTGATACTACGACCTTTGCCTGCAATTGCTAAAAGATATTAAAAACACATATTCATAAGAAATTAGAATGACATGATGGAAGCGGACGGGCGGGCGTTGTGGTGTGTTCATTTGATGTTTTGCTTAATTTGGTTAATGCAAGCGTTAATTACATTTGTACATATATGCATATTGTCTGTAATAACATATTTTGCATACCTTGCAAATACTCCAAGAGGGAACCGTGCTTCATCAGCTCCGTTATGATGTAGATGGGCTCCTCGACGGTGCAGACCGCATATAGCTGAATGAGCTTTGTGTGGCGCAGTTTCTTCATGATTTGAGCCTCAGCCAAGAAGTCCTTGGGATCCATAGTGCCTGCAAATTAGAGAAACATAAAGAGTTAGTTGTTTGTACTAAATGAAAGTTGTTTAATTTAACATTCTACTTGCCTGATTTAAGGGTTTTAATCGCCACGGGCGTTGTGTTGTTCCACAATCCCTCCCAGACATCGCCAAACTGTCCAGATCCCAGTTTGCGTTGGAATTTCAACGATGTTCTATCGATTTCCCATTGATCGCGTGTTCGATGTGATAGGCCCTCAGTGACAGGTTTCTCAATCTGTGAGTTATCGTTGTTTAAACAAAAACGAATGAAATTGAAAAATAAATCAATTAGTCAATGATTAAAACATTGCAGCACTTTAAGGCTATATCTATTAACTTTTGTTGTGTATGTGTTTTAGGCTCGTTTCGATGATTGGGCCAATTGTTGAATGAAATATTGTTGCATACATTTAGGCATTATGTACAAAATATTTTGGTGTTGCGGTTGCGGTTGCTAAATTGTTAATTGTGTGGTTAAATAGAGCGGAGATGTTAACAATAATTAACATTATAATTTGGCTAGTAATTGTTGGCCTTAACACAAAGTCAAAGTGCAAAAAAAAGTAGTTGAATTTGTTAATTAAATTTGTTTGTTTCTTGTGTCATTGCAAATTTTGCAGTCGCTGAGTCACAAGAGCGCTTCAAATTTGAAAGTGCATTGTTTGAACTTTTGAATAATTGTGCAATTATTATGCCCTTCACAGAGCTTTTGCATGAATTAACTTGTTAGACACGCGACTGACTGTATGCACTATATTTAACAGTGCATTCGCACGCCAAAATGCAATATTCAATTAATTGATTAAGTAATTAATTTAAAAGCATTTTTTAAAGAAACTTTTAAAGGTAGCAAGCAAAACAAATAATACACAATTATCGAGTTTAATGCTCTCCGTCTTTTGTGAGCTCATATTTGTATTATAATTATTTCTATTAAAGATATTCAAGTACTTCTTCAATACTTGAAAGTAAGAAATGAATTTAAATGTGAAATTTTAGTTAGTTGCAAAATTTATGGCACTAATTTCGAATAATTTGTTTAGTTAGTCATCTGATTGCACTTTGTACTTTGGCCATTATGGAATTTGTTGTGAAGTTAATGAAATGAATGGGATTTGTTGTTGTTAGTTTGGTATTTAGATTTATTTGTTTGGCGTGATTGTGGTTTCTGGCAGTGGTTAACACACATCACACACACACACATGAACAGAGATTAACGTTAACGTTTAATACAAAATCCTACCTCAAAAATACCCGAAAATGAATTTGTCTTTTATTTGTTAGTAGTATTTTGGTATTTTATATAATTTCGTTAGTTAGTATATTAATTAAAGAAACAAATATAAGAAATATATAAAGAAAAATTTGTAATCGTTTTCGTTAAATATTCGTAAATAATGAAATAATGGTTAAATACATAACAATAATAATGAAATGTATTGTGAATGTATTGTGACTTGTGATATGTTAATGCCATGTTAATGTTAATGTTGATGTTAGCGACACCAATGCGCAATGTTAAATGCATGTTAAGTGCATGTTAAATGCATGTACGAATAAACAATAATGCATACAATGAGTTCCAAAACTAACTAGTTAACAAATCAGTTCCGTTGTAGCTTACCTGTACACAGGGCTTGCAGAGATTGACACACAGTCCATCCGAATCCTTGGAATAGTGCTCGACAAGCTCTTGTAGGGTTCTATTTATGTGGAATATATATTATTATCAATGTGTTCAATGTGATGAATATGTTAATAAACTTACCTGAATGTTGTGCGTCTGGCAATGAAGAAGCCGCCCTCATCCAATTGCCTAATGCGATAATGCTTAACCGTATCGCCATCGCGCACTATAATTATGCATTTTAGAAATTGTTATAAATTATAATTGCATTAGTATGCGTTGTGTGACACCCACCTGATAGCGAGTAGTCATTGTGACGGCTCTCGGAATCGCGTATTAAAAATGCGCCGTGCTCGTTCTCTGGCAGTAGCAGTTTTTTCTCAGCCTCAATGCGTTTGATTTTGCGGAAGTACCAGCTGTAAATAAACGGCAACAACAACAATTAATAAATGCAAAAAGGAAGTCGTCATACTCGTAGTTAGTTAATAATATATATAGTATGTGAAATGCTAAACTCTAGCCATTAAATGGTTGAGTTTATTAAGGAAACTGCGACAGCGAGGCTATCAAATTTTATTTCGTTCAGGTGGCAAAGGGAGGCACGTGCATGGCTGCTCTATTGGCTCTTTCCCCTTGCCCATTCCCATTCCTTTCTGCTAAAAGCCCCAACAATCGCCAACAGCAAATGGATTGCTTTGATTCACCTGAATTGAGTCATTTGCTCATTCAAAAAGTCTATATAAAATGTTTAAAACGTGTTTAACTTTTAAGTATGTTGCTGTTCCATTAATATGTATGTGTATACCCTGCACAAAGGGCATAGCAATTTAATTATGGAATATGTAACGCATTGATGGATTCAATTAAGTATTTGCACATTCTTATGGCTGGAAGTCTCGATTACAAAGCTCATAGGTAGCTTTATAAAGTGTATTAGATCTTCGGTTTAAGTCAATTGCCAGAGTTAACTGTTCCTTTCTTATTTCTCTATAAAAACGTAATTAAAGTAGTTATGTTCTGTCAACTGCAGCGTAATTATATCATTATGCAATTAGTTTCATATGAAATGCGCACAATTAATTTAAATAATCTTTTCAATTTAATATTTAATTTTTGTGTTGCAAATTGAAAATACTTTTGTAATTTATGCACAATTTGTTGTTGTTTGTTGCTGCTTGTTTTACTATGCAATCAATTGCCTTAAATATTTTTGTTTTTCTCTCTCAGTTTTTAGCGACAAAATTTAATTTATTTATGCATTTTATGAACGTTTTAAATTCCATTTTAATTGCGCTTCCGAATCGAAAATTGCGGAACTTGGTGGAAGTTGTTGTTGTTATTTATTTAATATTTATGTGCAGTGATTTAGCGTTGTTGCTGATTATCCATTTTAACGTATTTTAAAGTTATTTAGTCATATAACAGAAATTCTATATCTAATTGAAATATATTGTGTGTATTAATAATATTTTTATATTTAGTTTGTTCATTCTCTGTCACATTTCATCTCTTTCGCTGCTCTAGTATTCAAAATCTTTATATAATCTTAATTTTTGCAACTGTCATTGAGCTTCAGATGCGGAAAACATCAATGAAATTGCTGTCGACCAAACATCTCTGTGTGGCATTAACATTGACCTTAATAAGAAAAAACTAACTGATACTATTGTTATTCATTTCTTTCCACCTCTTCTATTGCCATTTGCCTTTTATGCTGCTCTTTCGTGCAACTGTAATTACAATTATAGTGTGTGAAAGAGATTTCTTATATAACAGTCGAAGTCGCAGTCTCAGTTTCCAGTCCAATTCACATTTTGTGAAGTTCGTGTCTGTCAACACAGAAGATGTCAAAATGTGTCAGGCGAGAGACGACGACATCATAAAAAATGCATACAAAATTTGTATTGTGAAAAAAAACGCACACACACAGAGATATCTCTTAATAGTTGCATTTGCAACCACATATACACACACACATAAACACACTCACACAGCGATACATAAGTACATGCATTATTTGCAAGTATAGTCAACTTTTATGTGGGTTATGTGGAAACGAAGCCATTTGCGGGCTTTTGTCTCAACATTCAATGCGGTTTTTTATGCTCCCCTCACGATTTTGCTGGCGTCAATGCGATAAAGGAAACTCATCAGCTTCGCCGCTGCGCAAAACATTTTCCGGGCGAGCAAAAACAAAAAGAGGCTGGCAAAACTTTTCATTTCAATGCATGCGACAACAGCAACAACAAAGTCAACAACTACAACAGCTGGGGGCGTGTTAAGTCTTGAAACGTGGCCAAAGTGGGAAGCAGAAACAAAAAGTGAAAACAAAAATTTGTGGACAAGGACATGCCTCTATATGTACACTGTACACACACATACATACATATACAACAAAGTGACAGCTCGTGTTGGACTCTTGTGCATGCACAGGAATAACCAAATGCTTTGAATGCCCAAACCACAGAGATAAAACCCAAATAGCATTTGCATAAACAACAAAAAACAGAGCTTGCAGCACAGGCAGCTACAACCAACCCCAAGACCAGCTCCAGTTCAGCCTCAATGCACCAGGTGAGTGGATAGCTCGGCTCTTGGTCCAACCGCCAAGTTGGAATACAAGTTAGAACACAAAAGTGGAGCATGCTGTACTAACAGAATACCTTGAAAGATACCTGAACAATATGAAATTATGCTATGGCATAGAAAGAGAGTTGCCAATCATTAGCAAGGTAAGACGTGAAGTTGGTTGTGCCAAGGAAAATAATTCTAATCGTTGGCAAGGTTAATAGAAGGAGTTGCCAACCAATAGAAAAACACAAAGTGAAGTTGAAGAATATCTGATTGATCTGAAATTATGCCATGGCATAGAAAGAGAGTTGCCAATCATTAGCAAGATACGACGTGACGTTCGTTGTGCTAAGGAAAATAATTCTAATCGTTGGCTGCGTTGCAGTTTGGCCTGCAATTAATTCAGTTTACATTGAATAGCCAGCCTCTAAATATATGTATGTACATATATACCCCATGGATGTCGCAGTTTGTGGGGTATGGAAACATGCATACAGCAATTGGCAAGACAGGACGCAATGCTAGATGGGCCTGGCTTGATGGCATGCAGCTTGCAAATGGCATTTGCCAGTTCTATTGAATTTCACTTTGGCTTAGAATGCAAACAGACAGTGGAGCCTCACTCTGGAGGGATTGTGTGTTCTTCTTTGCTTTTATTTCGTTTCTATCTATTTTATTTTTTGTTATTTCTGTGATGACTCTGGCTTGTCTGGCTTGGCCGGCCTAGAGCCATTTAGTTAGCTGGAATTCAACGGGCAAAGCTGCAAGTAATCTGATTGCGCAAAGCCATTTAAAGCTATTATTAAAAGAACTTGTGGCGACTCTTAACTTGGCTGGCACTTTTAATTGGCTGTCTGCTTGTTTCAATGGGAGGGCGGCAACGTTGGAGAGTTGTCTGTGTGTTGAGTTTTTCTGTCGTTGTCGTCGTTGCTGTTGGTGTTGTGGTTCTGTTTGTTGTTGTTGTTGTCATCAACAAACGGTTGTCTGCCATCACCATCATCATCAGATTTTGCAACAGACTTACTGCTGCTGCTGTTGACCAGTAATTTACCAGTCAACAGTCCAGTACTTAGTCGTTAGCAGACAGCAGGATGCCACGTTACATTATGGTTAGCATTAGTTAGGAGCGAACCTCCTTTGGCTGCTTATGAATGGACCCCAAGTGCATACAATTTGATTGATTGATATACATAAGTGCTCATGGAACATTCATGGTGCATTCATTGAAGCACGTGTCTATTATGCCAATGAGCCTCTATTAGACGCCATTAAACCACTTTGAATCTGAGGTTTTGTGTTTGTTGGCCAAGCAAGAAGAGGCACACTCTGTGTCTGGCCATTGCATTTAGCCTATTTATAGACCCATCGATTAATGCCCATTTAAGGTGCAGTGTGCATGCATGACTTTCATAAATATGCAACACTTTAATTACACAGTCAGTCAGAGAAAGAGAGAGCGAGAGAGATGGAGAGGAGGGAGGGGGGAGATACGCATCCTTTGAACAAACACAGCTGCGGGCGCCCTCCATGTTTCTTAGGCGGCTAATATGAAACCAAACAAACCACTAAAATGTGGCTATAGTCAGAGTTGTGGCAAGTCTTTGGCTATACAATAGTCTCTAGATACGCAGAATTCACTTATAGCTATAAATTACTTTGAAATAAATAGCTAAAAGATTTTACTCTGCTACGAATTCAAGCTAGATGTTTCAGTTGGCAACACAGCTTCAGCAGAGTTGACAAGCCTCTTGCAAAAATTGCATAGATTGATCTCGAAACAAGTTGGCAACTCATTGCAAATTTAAATATCTAACAGAGACGAAACTGTTAAGTTTGTCTGACACAATGTTAAATTGCATACTGTTAAAATATGACTGTTAATTACAATCAAATAGCTTTTGAGATGAGTTTTGATAGTAATTTGAACAATTGACTGGGAATACCAGATAAATAACAAATGAAAGCCATTCTCTGAGTGCACACCAACAAAAGGACCGATTGGCCATTGTGAGCCATATCTTTTGCCGTCTGCTCGACATCATATCGATATCAATATATTATAGAGACTCATGATTGCATGAGTGCATAACATGAAAAATTGTTCTAGAAAGAACCAAAGCGGTATTTATAGACAGAGCCAAATGGTTGCACACCGATTGGAGAGCAACATTACGACTATCTGCTGTCTATACAGCATGGTGACGGAGACACGGCGACGGGGCTTGCCTCACACGCATGCCACCAAGCCAAAATCAAATGCCTTGCCGGGCGCAGTCGCAGCCGCCTCAAATGTTTTGGCTCCTCTTGTGGTTGTGGCTGCGGCTGTGACTGGCCCAACTATTTTTAAACAACGCAAATGCAACGTAATGTCTAAAAATATCCACAAGCCGTTGCCGTTGCTGCTGCAACAAACAACAGCGAGCCAAAGATACTTGCTACATGTTTTTCCTTTAGTTTTTTTCTACAATTTTTCTACGTCAGGCCATAGTTTAGTGGCTAGTTTTGTGTGTTGGTTTTTGGCCATGGTTAGTGGAACGACAACAACCACAACAACAACGGCCACGACGATGAGGACCATCGATGCTACGGTGTTGCTGAGATGCTGCCACTATCTTTGGGCTAACATGTTTGGCTTGTTTTGGCTGTTAACTTAATTGCGGCGTTGCATTTCATGCACAAACAAGGCTGGCATCGACATGCACTTTTGAGTTAAAATTAGATTAGATTCAACATGCCAGCAGCGGCAGCTAGGCCATGTCCAGTCACAGTCCATGTCCGGTCTACATCGATGTATATATATCTATGAATGTATGTACATCTATTCATATATACATAGATGGTTAGATATGTATATCAATAGATTGAGAAGAAATGTGCAGTCAAGTTCACATCTTTATTTGCAATTTGATCAAAATGCTCAAGTGTTGATGTGGCTTTTAGGCCTTCACTGACAACTGATTCAACTAGCTGCTCCAATTTGCCTAGTTACGGCACTTGACGTGCCCACTTGATTGAATCCCTGGTCTCGAATCTGGCCCCCATTCCCGTCTCGTTTGATTGACACTTGGCCGCGTGTGTGTGTGTGAGTGTGTGTTGCTGCTTGTTGTTTTCACCGTGCCCAATTCTATACAATTGAGTCAAATTGTGCCAGGTTGACTGGCTATTGGGTTGGCTAACTGGCTAACTAACTTTGGCAGCAATAAAAAAAAATAGAAAAAGAAAAAAAGTCCCAATCAGAAACTAATCCATGCAACGGTTTAGACGTTCCACTGTCAATTGTTTTGCGGCTGCCCCAATTGCCAATTGCCAGCCAACTGCTGGCCATTCAATTGCTTTGGATTTATTGAAGCAGGTCATGATGTTGTTATTGCTGTTGTTGTTGTAGTTATTGTATTATTGTTTGTGCAATTAACCATATAATATATGTATAACCAAATATACATATATGCACATGTAATTTGCGCTTTCCAGCCAGTGTCCGTCTCTCTCGGCAAACGGGTTTCGAAGCATTTTTGTTAAAACGTCACGCATGATTCAGAGTCTGTGAATTAACTGCGGATTACCTCAGAAGATTACTGACGAGCCCGACAGACCGACAGACGGACAGACCGACAGCCAACTCAGCACATACGTAAGAGTTGCTCAGGTGTTTTGGACAGGCCAAAACTGAAATGCCATTAATTTACATCTGTTAATTAGCTGTTTAAACTTTTCCACGAAACACACAACTCCGGCCGAGGCCGATTTGATTATTGTGTGTTGAATAAATTTCCAATTCATTTTCATATAACGTCATGAGTGAGCTTTAATTCCTGATTTGCGTTTTCCAATTGCCAATTTCCAATTTGCCAATTGCCATTTGCCTTTTTTTATGCATATTAATTGGAGTATAGTTAGTTGTTGATTTTTGTCTTTGTTTTTGTTGCATTTGTTGAGCGGCTGCGCACGACAAAAATGCAGCCAAGGCGGCTGTTACTTTCTCTATAATTGTTGTCTTGGTCATGTTTTGATTTTATTTATATTTATTCGCTGTTTTTAACATGCTTGTTCCGACATCCGCTGCCTGACACGTGCATATACATATACATAAATACATATGAACATATGTATATAATTATATATATATATATATTTATTTTTAAATATTTAATTAGAAACATTAAAGTCCAGTTGCTGTTTTGTACACAAGCAACACATCAACCAAAATGAGAAACAAAATAAATCAACGCTGCGTATGAGTAATATAAGTTTGAACTTTATGTTATGTTT
Source organism: Drosophila funebris (assembly GCA_018901825.1). Lineage (NCBI taxonomy): Eukaryota > Metazoa > Arthropoda > Insecta > Diptera > Drosophilidae > Drosophila > Drosophila funebris. The sequence continues at coordinate 7,657,367 of JAEIFK010000682.1, forward strand.
AATACTTAGCCAAAGTACAACTGCTGTTTTCATGTCAAGTGTACACTTACCTGCAAAGAATTGAAAAGAATTGTTTAGTATAATTATATTATAAATATTAATTTAAATTCTATGACTGGGAAATCATTTGAAGCACTTTTGACACGCGACCATAGCAAATAAAGCAACGCCAGCAAATGAATTATTTATAAGAGAGAGAGAAAGAGAGAGAGAGGAGAGAGAGAGAGGGAGAGAAAAGGAGAGAGATATTGATTCATGTAAGGCAATATGCTAATGCAGCTGATCTGATCTCTGAACATATGAATGAACTTGTTGAGTATCTACAACTAGATACTAGATACTACTTGTATCTACGAGCAGCACAACAGCTATGCAAATACATACGTGCACTATCTAATACAGCACTTAAAACAAGCAACAAGTCTTGACGGACAAACACTGCAATTAAAGTTGTAAAATACACATTTAATTAGGGCAATGCCTAGAGTAGGAGGATGAAGATACATATGTAGTTAATAAAGGTCGAATGTTTGCCTTCTCTCTTTGACAAACAATAAGTAGGAGAAAATGAAAGCAGTTTACCTGCATTTCCATTTACATATCTATCATTATCGTCAACTGAACGTTAAGCTAATGTTAAGCATGTAACTGAATGATCCAAAGTGTAAAGGTTTTCAGTTGACTACTTAAGAGAAGTATTTACAGATTCTTTTATATTCTGTATAATATGATTTGATATTTTTGAAATAAATTAATATTATTTACTATTATTGTTGTTGCTGAATTCGAAGCGTACGCAAAGCAGACTGCAGATAAGAAATGTTCCAAATTATTACTACACTATTTTGCTTTGCCTTGTTGTTGTTTAGGTCAAAGAGTTTTATATAAATAAATAAAAGTATAATTTTAGCTTAACAGTCAATAGCAACAATTTACTAAACGTGATTTTAGTGTAATTAAGCGCAGTCTTTCTATTGAATTAAACAACAATTAGGTCACGTTTGGCATATTAAAAATGTACTGTGTCCTTATATAAACGTTGCTCATATAAGCAGTGGGTAAAACTGCTTAACTATAGTGTATAAACTCGAATTCTTGACAACGTTTGGTGATTTCATTCGAAGCGTTTTTGATTCATTTCCTGCATTTGAAATTGCTGCATTTAAACGTTAGGCTATTGCCAATCACAAGACTTGGACACGCACCACAATTGACAGTTGTGGACCACAATGGGAGCAAGTGTCTATTTATAAAACCAAACCGAGCCAAACTGAACTGAAGTGAAGTGAAGTGTACAGTGTGCCATAGATAATTGTTGATGGCGCCAATGCAATTTTATTCCAGGGAGGAGTCGGGAGGAGCTGCAGCAACGATGGTTAAATAAGAGCAGGCAGGCAACAGAGTACAAAAAAATTGGAATAATAACAAACTAGCAATGGGCAATGTTGTTTTTCTAGTTATTGTTTGTTGCTGCAGCAGAGGCACCACTTAACAACAATGTGAACAACGTTGCCATGTTGCTCAGTTGCTCTGTTGCCGTTGTCGGCGTTTATTTAATTGTTTATTGTGTTGCTTTTGCCGCAGGCTGGTGGACAGGATGCCCAGCCAGGCAGTCAGAGTTAGCCAAGTGCCTAACACGGCTAGGCTAACAAACGACACTTGTTTATTTTAGGCTCCATCGGGGCAGTCCATACGGATTTCGTGCGAAACAAATTTCAAATCAATGCACAGCAGACAACAACAACAACAACAACAACAACAACAACAACGGCTCGAGGTAATAACAAAATTACCATCGAGCTGTGTGGAGCCCATCTAAAAATAGCCATAAACCATTTACCAGCCCATCCTGTAGCTGCAGCTACTCGTGCTCTGTTCGTATATGGCCAGGCGTGTCTTAGTCCCAAGCATAATTTTATGCAGAAATAATTTGTTAATGCCAGGCTTTCGATTTTGCACCACCACCTGCAAATGTTGGTGGTGCTGGTGCTGGTGCTTGTTGTCGGTCGCCAAGCTAATGCTGCTAATGCGGCTGGCAAACGTTTTTTAGAATTTAACTGGTAGTTGCCATCTGACCATCTTAACATCTTACCATTTCTAGCAGTGAAAATGTGCAAATAGAAAATGCCACACGGCCATAAAACGCATTGTGTGAGTAAAAGGCCAACTCGATGCCAGAGTCAAGCCAAGAAATTATCAAGTTCCGGCATCAAGCACCGTTTGCCATCAACATTTTTCTCAACATGCGTTTTTCTTTTATTTTTCTTTCTATTTGATTTTTTTGGAGTATGCACTTTCCAGATAAGATCAGGAATAATACGTTGCTTGTAGCAGGCACAATTTCCCATTCCTCGTGATCATTGAAAGAACCAAACACAACAAAACACGCAAATGTAATTTGAGAATCAGCGCTGCACATCTTTGTGGCTGATATGACAATTTGGCTAGCAAATTATGGCTAGCGAATTGCTGACATTCTACAGTGATATTTATAAACAATTTCTGTATCTATTTTTATATAAACCACAGCATTATCTATTATTATTATTAGTATTATTAATAATAATATCATGACTATTGCTTGGGTTCACAGATTGTATCCAAAACTGTGCGGTTCAATGTCAAATGCATTCATTGTTCTGTTGCGGCTCCACATTAAATTGGTTAGAAAGGCAAAATCATGAGTTTATTAATGATCAGACAAATACTTAGATAGATATCTTTATGTAAGAGCTCAGCTTATTGTTTTGTATGACATGTAGGAGCTAAGCAATTAGTTAAGGCAGCGGCTAATATTGAAAGAGAAGATACCCTGTAATCTACATGAATACTACTTTATTAACTAATCACTGCATTAATGTATACTCTAATACTAACCAATATACCCCTCTTTAGCAGTTGGGTACTAATGGGTACAAAACGACTACAATCAATTCTAGCCAATAAAACGAAATCAATTATAAATTATATCGCATATAGTCATAGCAGTACGATAGCCCCCTCTCCTCAATCAACTGATTTTGGGCAGGTCCGAAGGGCGATATTTTTGTTGTTATCGCCACGCATGAATGCAGTTAGCAAAATAATTATTGTGTATTGTGTATGTATCTTATATTGGCTCAGTCAAATGAATTAATCACGTGCTGCACGTTGCACATTCGCGACTTTATATAACCCGATGAAAGCAAGCGCATAGACTAATGACCAACATTTGGGGCTGGAAGGCGTTACAATTCCATTGTGGGTTGGCCTACACACTCACACACACACTCACCCACAGATAATGACATCAACCCCACCCAAGCAATTTGGAATTTGCTGCAAATTAACGGGTTGACATTAGAAGCCTACAAGCACAGGGTATCTACTATTTATTATAGATTATACAATTTGAGAACGCAGCTTTCGAGTGCAACCGAAAGTTGTCAACAAATTGCAGCTTAGCTTGACGAATTTTTGTAAATTTACAAACCACTTTATGGGCATTTAATTGACGACCTCCCCCAAGTTAATAAATAAATGAATACATATTCATTAGCTGGCGGTTGGCAAAAGTTAGCTTAATATATGCAAATGCTTAGCAAAAGCAACAATTAAATCAAATACTTTATGAAAGCATCGAAAACTAAAGACGAGGTCGTGTTTGTCATGTTGTCGAGTATATTTCAAAACTGCACTTGAAGGATTTATGGTAGAAATAGTTTTGCTGCCAATAAGCGTCATCGTCGCACCCATTCAGGCCACAATTCCAATTGTGCTAAAACCCAGACACACAGCTGTCTGTCTATCTCACTGTGTGTGTGTGTGTATGTGTGTGTGACTTTGTAGCTATTGTTGTTGTTGTCATGCCACAAATGTATAGGCCAAAAGCGTATGTAAAAACAGTTTATGATATGACTTTCATTCTGTAAAAAAAAAAAAAACAATCAACAGTTGGATGACTAATGAAACAGCAATTAGCAATAACAAGCTATGTACTTCGATCATTGGGAAAATAATAAAATAAAATATAAAAAAAATCGAGAAAAACCAATAATTGTTATTTGCAATAGTTGTTAATGAATGACAACACGTCACACACTAAATAGTTTACAGCAAAACAGCTTCTGTGCATCTAATCTCTGTCTCGGGTCTGTCTCTTTTTCTTTATAGCTCTCTCTCTCTCTCCATGTGACTCTCTGTCTTTATCACTCTCTTGCTCGCATTACTCGATCTTTCGATAGGTTTGTACGGTGTTGTAATCGCTTTCAACGTCACGTCTTTATGTTATTAACCTGCCAATTATTTGACTATCAAATAAATGCACAAATCGTCTGGTACGTGGCCTAAAAGAGAGCTCCCTCCTCCTCCTCCTCCGTCCTCCGTCCTACTCCTACACCAACTCATTATACCTTGGGGGTATTTGTACCGTTTAAACTGTTGCCATGCCCACAAATGTTCATTAGACTTGTGATGATGGCAAAATAAATAAAACAAAGTCGTGACAATTTTTATGACACGATGGTTTTAATTAAGCGTTAAACAAACATTGCTCGACACATTTTTAATTTTATTTTCCTTCTTTTTTTCTACCTTTTTCTGCTTGTGGTTTTGTGTCAAGTGTTGCATTTGGCTTGTTTCTTTGAGTTATCGACCAGTTTTTTGCCTTTGCTTTTGATTTTGTCTGCAACGTCTGGCGCTTGTCTCACCAATTTGGTTTGTTTTCGGGTTTGGGATTGGGTTGGGGATTTGCTCAAGTGGGCAGCACGTGTGCGCCAAGTACAAAAGTTTGTACATTTGTTTTTTCTTTCGTATTGATATGCAAATTTGCACTGAACCAATTTGAAATGTTTTGGCCTTGAAGTCGAGTTGTCTCGACTCGCGTCAAATACAATTCAATTTGTCTGACAGCAAATATCTGCATAATAATAATAGTAATGAGAAAGGTCTTCAACACAGACAACATCCCCATATACAAGGAAGATTAACAGAGAATACTTGTTGGATTTGTAAAGAATTTGATAAGCACACGTACTTAATGCCAGACAAAAGTTGACAAAACTTTGTCAACTGTTTTAATACAAATTGAATGCAAAAGTTTCGAATATGTTAAATGAAATACTAAGAAATGTGATTAATAATTTGAATATTATTAGCAGACTGGAGACTCAAGCACTTTCCCTCCCTAAGTCTAAGTCATTTTGACAAATATTTAAATATACATATCGCAGCTCTAAAGCTGATTCAATCTGTAAAGTTAGCTTGTATCAAATCAATTATCATCATCTATAAAGGTTGTTTGTTTCATTTGATTCAATCTCTAAAGCAAGCTTGTATCATATTATTTGGTCTACAAGGTTTAAGTTAATTTTTCTACGTTCTTACACATCTCTTTTCATAATTCAAAAAAAGCGTATAAGCTTCTTATGTTATCTGTTTATATTAAATATGTTTCATTTCTTTTTAAGCGTCGTTCATAACTGAACTTAAATCAATTTTTATTTATACATTTCTAAAGCAGAGTTTTCCATTTCCATATTTCTAAAGGACGCAATGCTTTATTCATTCACTTTCATTATGCACAAAGCGCAATTACTGAATGAAATGAAACGAAATCAAATTGAAGTCTATAAAAAAACCACATTATATTCGTAGTTTGGATCAGAGCTACACATAAACTCTAATCATAAATTAATGAATACAAATTGTGTGCATGTTAGCATGTGTGTGTTTGTTTGTTTGTGTGTGTGTGTATGTGTGAGCTGAAACTTACGATTTTTCATTTAAAAATTCACCACGCGTAAATTCCGAAAGTCGACGCGATTTGCCTTTCTTGCTCGTCGTCGTCGTTGTTGTTACTGTTGCTGCTGCTGCTGCTGCTGCTGTATTCGTTGTTGTTGATTTCGTGTTTGTTGCTGTTGTATTTCTGCTGTTAGACTTGGCTATTGGTGTGGCCGACGCCGCATCGCAACCGGCAACGGCAGCTATTAAATTAACGCACGTATGTGAACAGGCGGCGGGTAGCGAGCGGCACTTCTCAATGACAGACAATGCAGTAGCAACTGTTGTCGGCGGCAACGGGGGTGCTGGGCAAGTGCAATGGCTGGGCCTGACGAGGGGCTCCTCTAGAGTTTGGCAGGTGCATTTGAGAACCGTTTGATTGGACCAACGACGCAGCGGCTGCTTTGGTGCTGGACAATTGTCCAGCGAATGTTTTTTCTTTAACGGCGGCAACTGTTGCTGCTGTTGTTGTTGTTGCTGCTGCTGCTGCTGTTGCAGGCATTTGTGTTGCTTGAGGCTGCGACGTGGACGCGGCGGTGATGGCGTTGATGGTGGCGAGATGGCCACAGACATTGAGATGGCATCCAATGAATTGGATTTCATCAGCGCCATATGACAATCGGCATCGCTGCTCGAATTGCTGCTGGTGCTGCCCTCACGTCGTTGCTGTGCAATGATGCGAGTGTACAGCTCCTCCGAGTCGAGTGGCAACAGCAGATTGCTGACACCAACACGTCGCTTGGCCTGGCTGCGCTTTGGCTGCTGCTGCTGTTGTTGCCCCTCTCCATTGCTGGCTGCCTCCTGTGTTGCATTGTTGCTGTTGTTATTGTTGCCTGATTTACTATAGCTCAGTATATTGGACAATCGACGCATTTTGCTGCATTTACTTGCCTGCTCAACGGCAGCAACAGTTGCTGCCGGTGCATTTGCAACACCAGCGTTCAACACGTTGTCAGTGCCAGCGTTGATCTGTTGTTCATCCACATGGCTGACCACAAAACGCGTTGTTGCTGCCGCTGCTGAGGTTGCTGTTGCAACTGGTTTACAGTCGCTGTTTGCCTCCTCGCTGACATCCAATTTCTCTCCTTGTAGGATGTCATAAATTGTGCCATATTTGTGCGTGATATGTGTGCCCAAATTGAATGTGGTGTCTGTTGTTGCATCCTGTTGATATTGTTGTTGTTGTTGTTGTCGTTGCTCACTTTGCTGTTGCTGTTGCTTTGCGTGTTCTTGTTCCTTTTGACGTTCCCTTTCGCGCTTTTGCTGCTGCTTTTGTATTATATCATAAATCACATCGTTTGATTTATGCATTTTGACAGACGTTGTTGTTGTTGTCGTTGCTGGTGTTGTTGCTGTTGTTGTATCGCGCTCTAAAATCGAGCTGAGACTTTTACGCTGCCATTTGTCGTTGCTGCCGCTGGTAAAGGAATTGCTGCCATGCGACGGCGTCGAGGATTTGCGATGCAGTATCTCATAGATGGTGCCATAGGTCATGTACTTGTCGTACTTTTGATATGTCAACTGATAGATATCATTCTTGCGCTGTATGATGTCATAGATGGTGCCATAGACCAGCTTATCATAGATCTTAAAATTGCGTCTATAGCTGGCACTGGAGCTGGTGCTGGCACCAGAGCAACTGTTGTTCCTGCCCGCCATTTTGGCATATGCCTGCAACTGTTGTTGTTGCTCCAATTCAGCTTTGCTCGTGTCCAGCTCCAGCTCAGTCTTTGGCTCTTTGGTTGAGTTGCGACGCGGCAAAAAATAAGAGGCAAAACTTTTACGTTGACGCGAATTCTGACGTTTAAGTGGCGATGTTGGAGTTGTTGATGCTGATGTGGCTGTTGCTGGAGTTGATGTTGATGTGGGTGTGTCCAGCTGACATTCCATGACTGGATGCTCCACACCCCCAAGAACGCCTCCATCAATCTCGCGCACCAAACGCTTAAACTCCTCATACGATGTGCGTCGCTTGTGCGCCTTTTCCCTCTGCTCCTTGGCCGCCAATTGATGATCGAGTATCTGCGATAGAAAATCCGAATTCTTTCGCATTGCTTCTGTGGTGGTGCTGTTGCTGGTGGCGGTGTTGGTGGTGTTCACGACATTGGCAAATGCTGTGGCTGAACTTGTTGTTGCTGTTGTTGTTAGATCGTCGCCGGTATCCATTTCATCCGTTGTTGTCGCAGCAAACTCGTTTGCGCAATCCGGTTTAACATTGTTGTTGTTGTTGCTGCTGTTGTTGTTGTTGCCTGTGTTTGTGGTTTCTTGTTCTGATATTGAGGCGAGCGTTGTCATCACAGTGTTATTGCTGTTGTTTGCAGTTGTTGTTGCGTCATCTGCCGCCGACGGTGGCTTCGCTGCTGTTGCTGCTGCTGCCGCTGCCACCTCAACAACAACTGCTGCCCCTCCCACATTCTGTTGCTCAACGTGCAACGTGCCACAACGTCGTCGCGTCAATCGAGCTGCTGCGGCCGCTGCAGTTGCCGCTTCCGGCTGCGCTGTATCGGCAAACATGGCCTTAAACTCCTCATAGGATTTGCGACGATTACGCGACTGCGTTAAACATTCCTTATAATTGCGTCTGGCAATCTTCTCTCCACTTCCGCTGGCCGCTGCAGCGGCGGCCAAGGCATCCAATTTGTGCTGCATCTCCATAAAACCCGAGTCCATGGAACTAATTGTGCAGGTGGAATCAAAGCTTGTCTTGCGACTTGAATTATTGCTGCCCGGCGAATTGGGCTTGGGCGGAGTGGGTGGCGGGGTCACGAGTAGCGTTAACAGGTTGCCATTCTCGTTTAGATCATTTGGAGCACACAGCAAATCCACATGATTATCACAGGTGTTTCTAGCTGTTGTTGTTGCTGTTGTAGTTATGGCTAAGCTGGCATTCTGATTATTATTATTATGATTATTCTGATTATTATCATCATCATCATCATCGAAGCTGATAAGATCCTGAACAGTTGAGGCTGTTGGCTCCTCAGGCACCGCAGCTAACATGGCGTTGTTATTGCTATTGTTATTGACCGTCGCTGTTGTTGTTGTCGTCGTTGTTGTTGTTGTTATTGTTGTCGTTGTTTTTGTTATTTCAGTCTTTTCAACGTTCGCGTCACGCTTTTTGCTCACAATCGCATAGATCGGCAGCGATGTTGACAGTGCCGCTGTCACCGACAAACTGGCCGCTTCAACGTTAACGCTCGCTGCTGTAGTCGCCGTTGTTGTTGGATTATTGGATATGGAACATGTTGTTAGGGGCATACCCGCGCCGACGCCGACGCCCACGCCAGCAGTTGTAGTACACGCGCCACTGAGCGGACTGTAACTGCTGCGATTATGAAAGATTTTCACACTGTGCATGGGTAATTTGCTATGATGACGATTGTTGGGCCGATTACGTGCAATGCCCATCGACACTGTGGCATGCTGCTTGTGTCGCTGCCGCTGCTGTTGCTGGCGTCGTGCATATTTGCTGGCAATGCTGCTAACAGGATCATCCAACATTTGGACACAGCTCGTTGTTGGTTCATTGACCTGCGATGGCTCATTGTTGTTGTTGTTGGCATTGCCATTGCCATTGCCATTGACACAGCGTTTGCCACTGCCACTGCTGTTGTTGCAATGCCTCAGAAAGCGTTGCAAGCGTCGGTTGGCGCTGGCACAAGTGCCGTTATGTCCAGCACGCTGTTCATTCATACACTTGGCACAGCACAAAAACTCGTAAAGTATCTCACCAGCATCGCCATCGCCACATCCCGCTCCCTCTAACTCCTCCTCCCCATTGTAGCCAGCCACCTCCACATCAGCCAAGGAACTGGGCGTTGAGCTTGGCGGCGTGAATGTCGAGTATTTAGGCTCCAAAAGGAATTCCAATTGTGCTGCAGCCGCTGCAAATTGCCGCTGGCGTGCATCGAGCATGGGATGAGCTTGTTGTCGTTGTTGTTGCTGCTGTTCCAGCTGCTGCTGCTGCTGCTCCTGCTGCTGTTGTTGTTGTTGTCTTGCTGTGGCTCACCGGCATCAGAATGTATGTGTTCTTGGTATTCTTGTGGCTATCCAAATGCATATCGTTGTTGCCATTATGACTGACCGTCTCCTTGCCAGCATTTGCCAGAATCGAACTCTCGATGCTCAGCCCGCTGTCGAGGAGCATAAATGTGCCATCCGATGGTAAGATGAGACGCCCCTCGGCCGCTGCATTGACCAGTTCACGCAATGCATTAACCTGCTTCTCTGTCACATTCCCCTGCAACTGGATGCCGTGCAGGGCAAAGGCTGTCGGCTTATTGTTGACCGAATTGGGATCGGTGCACCACACCACCGGCATGGTGGTCATCTTGGATTACACTACACAAGCAGTTCAATGTTCTCCTTGAATAAGTGTTTTTTCTTTTTATTATTATATATATTCTTTTACTTCTGCTTCTCCTTGTTTGTACGTATTCTTCGTTTGCTTCTATTAAACGCGAATTGTCTCACTGCGTGGAGAGACGATAAGCGAACGGGCAAGAAACTGTTAGAAGAAAACAAAATGCATTTGAGTATTTGAAATTATTAATTACCTATTGCGCTTGGCATGAACTTTCCTTGAATTTACCTTTAACTGTTTCGTGTGCCTTTATTATTATTATAATTATATATAAATGTATATTAACTGCAACCAATTCCTACGAATACTCTAAAATCGGTCTAATACAACGAAAGAAAGAACATTTTGAACACATACAAAAGAGAAAGCATTTTATAGCATCTAATCCTTTCAATGTAGGATACATTTTCAGCTACATACATCTTTTCAGCTTGCTACATATTTATACACCCACTGCAGTGCAGGGTATTCAAGCAGCTTAATTGCAAAGTGCAGCGCTAATCAGCTGATTTATGGCCCATTTTCTGGCCCACAAAACTGGCGATAAGTCAAGCAAGCAGTTAATGCAATTCACACGTGCCAAAATCTTTTAAATCTGTTCCGATTTCAATTGAATTTATTTTGATTGCTTTTGCAACATTTCTGTCTAAATTGTTTTCTCTGTTTTGCTGTTTTCCATTTTCAGTTTACACCCGCTGTAAATACAATTCAATTCCTACATGGCGACAACCTTGATTTCTTCAATCGAAACAAAATATATACGTATAAAAAAAAAACAATTGCAGTGAATGCAAATATACATTTCACAGCGTACGATAAAAAGTAGTTTTTTTTTTATATTTTCGTCTGAATTTTGTTTGTTTTTTCTCAGTTTTTTTTTTCTCCTCCGCATTTGGCATAAATTGAACACAAAAATTCAAATGATTGTGTCGTGTGTGCACACACATACACACACACCGTTCAAAACTGATGGCACTTTGTCCAATTTTGAATGTTTTATGGGAATTGCATGTGATGGAATTGCGAGTGCCATGAAATGAGATTGTTTTGTTTTTTTTTTTTTTATAGTGGGAATAAAAAAGTGCAATATTCATGCAAATAGAATATCAAATAAATCGAGTTTGGAGATTGTCAATTGACAATTAGTATGAAAACACTTGAAATCACATAAGCAAAACAAACAAATATTCGTTAAAGAACATACATAACTGCTGTTGAAACAGGCTGAAAGAAACGAAAGTTTGTTTGAACAGCTGTTTGCATGTTTGAAGAACAAACTAAATCCCCAACATATGCATCATAATTGTGGGAATATATTTCTTTGTTCGTCAAGGGGAATATTTATTAAAATTAATTAAACAAGTCTACAGATTGATTTCCGACGAAAGACGCGTTCTTTATTCGGCAAACCAAACGAAACGAGAGCTGTTTGCCTCAGGGAACTGTTCTCAAGTAAAGCTTGTGGAGTATTTGCAGATTATAAAGCGTGAAAGACCTTCAACATGATTTGCCAAATTAGTTTCTAAGAAATGGAATTTTTTTTTAAAAATGATTTCATCAAAATCGAATTTAAAATACATATATATTTATAATTGAAAAATATTCATTTTGCAATAAATAAATAAATTGAATTGTGCATAATTTAACTTCTGTTAGTTTCGGCAATTAGTTAGGATAAAAGTGAATAAGAATTAATATAGTATAAAGAGTTTTAATGGTGCCAGTTGAAAGATGTCGCAGACTCATAGAGAGTCTGTCTGGTTGTTGCTGATTGTTGATCGAGAAACTTGAAGTATGCAATCAGCAATCAGCTGAGCAAACAAGTTTTATTATCGTTCTTCGTCTTCGTCTGGCATTCAAAGAAAGAGAGAGAGAGAGCGAGATTGTGATTCTTGTCTGAGATTTATGAGTGACAAATGTTGGTGAATATACTTGTATATTCAAAAAAAATGGGTTTGCTAATTGTTAGACTTGGCTGTGGGTAGTTTGAGCTTGAAATTATTGGTAACAATTAAGACAGAAGCGCAAAGTTGATTCGGCCAATAACCAGATAGCTATGGTCAAGTGAAATAAACCAACAGAAACAGCAACAACAGCAACACCTCAAGCACTCTGAAGGTGGCTTCATTAGCTGACCATTGAACTTTTTATGCCATGTAAGTGCATAAGAGTGAGTACGCACATATGAATATATGAGTAGATGGGTGTATAGGTGTATGAGTGCATGGGTGTATGAATGTATGAGTGTGTATGTAAATAAGTGTATGTGACTTCAAGGCTGCATTGCCGCAAATGGAAATGGAAACAACTTGGACTTGGCAGCAGTCGCAGAGCAGTTCAAGTTTACGGTGACTGACTGACTGACTGACAACTTGCCGACAAAGCAAACAAACAACTGTGGAACGCAATAGTGTAGGCATTGCGAGATGAGGGGGATCAGATAGTCAACTACTTGAGACAAAACGATTTAGTGAGAGAGAGAGAGAGAGAGAGAGAGAGAGAGAACCCACAGGGAGCAGAGCATTACATGCATTGAAGTGGACATCCTGGAGACAGACTGGAGACAAATGGCTTCAGCTTTACATCTATCTTCTGTCTGCTGGCTGCTGTCTTCTGTCACTGCCGTGTGTGCAGATGTTGCACAGACAATACAGAACGGAGGCTGGTCATAAAAAACGAAAACTATATAAACACAGTCACTGAGCAATACAATATTGGCAGCATCAGCATCAGCAAATGTCAATGTCGAGCCATAAAGAAACCGAAAAGAGCAAACAATATTAAGAAAATTAAAAAAGCAAAATACGAGTAATAAAAAAAAACTGCATCAAGGCGTCACAGTTTTTGTTTTAATATTAATAAATTGAGTATTATCTGGAATTCATAATCAGCCATTGATAAGCGCTAAGTTATGAGTCATTTAGTATTTAACAAAGATCGTTAAAAGCAAAGGTCAACTTTAAAAGAAAGAAAATGCAACTAAAAATCTAACACAACGAATCATTTTTACGCTTCCAAAGCAGCTGGCAGAATTCTGTTTTAATTATTAATTATAATTTGATAATATTTATAGTAAAAGTTCTACTTCAAGCTAGATTATCCCATTCAGATGACGATATTTCATTCTGTTGAACTCATTAATCATGTTTATGGCACATCTTGATTATGATCATTAAAATGATTAATTTCACTGATTCCTTTCCAAAATTATTCAATATTTAGTTATACTAAACGCTGCACTTCATTAGCATAAACAGCGATCAGTTAAGATCAAATCAAACATGAAAGTTGTCTCAGCCAAATATGAATTTACCTTTATTATTGTTGAGAAAAACTTGGGATAGTTACCAATCAAATGAGCTATTAATGTGAAGCATTTCTATATTAGTTTCTTATTGAATGGCAAATTATCGATAACTAATCATGTAGTATCGATATCTACTTAATAAATGTACATTTATATTCAAAGGTGACTATCACTCGCTGTGATAACGGATGATCATCAAATTCAGTAAGAGAAACAGCTGTTCTTTTGTTTTTAATTGTAACACAGAGAATGACAACATATCGACAAGTAATGACATCTGTATTATCGGATTTATCAATATTTATATATAAAAATACAAAGCGTTTGTTTATGTTGAGTATAATTCGCTAAGATCTGTCACGAGTTGAGCATTTCGCTCTTTGGCTTCTGAATTTGTTCTTATTTGAAGATCAGAGAATTACCAGAGAAATAACTAATTAAATTATGATTTAATTCATTTTAAGTGTATATATCCATTTTAAAGTGTATATATAATATATATAGAAAACAAAACAGCTGCGGTTAAACAAGAACAACAACGGCATTATATTATTATTAAGCACGCACAAACCTGTCGAACCAGAACCCCAGACGAAAGTCTGTGTGGTGCGATAAGACAAAGTGTGTGCATTTTATGAACACACTTGTATGTTTATACACACATACATACAAATATATATATATTATATATATATATATATTTATTAGCTGGATTTGTGACAAGAACTAGTCAGGCGTTTCTTTCTCTTTTTTTATTTATACGAGAACTCGTAGGAATGCACTTTGGGTTCAACAATTGTGCATACCGTTAGCACATTGAAATTAAAAGTAAAAAAATATATTAATACACAAAAGGCACGAGTTGGAAGGCTAACACACATACACACACACACAGGCACAGACAAGTTAATCATTCGTGCTGTGAGTATGCAAAATGCCCGTTAATAGATGTTTAATAAACAATTTGTTTCTAGGTTTTCATGTTAATTTTCGTATTGTTTTATGACGATGGCCTAATGGTTATTGGAATGCCAAAAGCTATTGGCATTAGAATCAGCAAGGTTAATTCGGAAGGCCTTAAGGGTCCCCCCCAACTTTCAATGAGACCGACACTGCACAATCGATACTCAGAGAGACCAAAGAGTGTCTTTCAATCTTGAGACTGACCTATGCTAACCGAATTCGAAATTCGTTACAAAACCAATGAATCCAATGTGTGGGTGTTTGGGAGCAGAGGGGGCGACTTTGCAGCGCGTGCCAAGAAAACTGAACAAGACCAACATAATAACCACCATAATGAGCCAGGCCAACGAGTAAAGTCTATTGTTGTTGTTGCTGTTGTTGCTGCTGCTGCTGCTGTTTGCTGCTGCTGCTCAAAGGTAACAATTGCACTCAAAAGTACTACGACCCAATTTGAACCGGTTTGTTTTTTTGGATTTGGTTATTTTTTTTTCTTCTTTGGTTTTTTTGCTCATTGTTTTGTGTGAGCCAAGTTAAAAGCAAACCATTGCCGTTTGTTGATGTTGGCAACATTGTTGCCAAGCATTTGTTGCTAAGCAAATTATGAAACCGAACAACGAGCAACGAACTGCGAACTGCAAAGCATAAATCGTTACCACTTAGGCATTGGCCAAAAACACAAACCACTGGTACGCCCCCTTCAAATCAATATCAATCAACAAATTTTTTCCGACATTCGAACTAAACTTTAAGTTACTGGTACACATAGTATACATACTTTCTCTGCAGAAAACCAAACTGTCTTTTACTTTATCTCAACGCCAAGTTGAAGTCCATTTATGTGCAAATTAATACTGAGCTAAAAGTTTAAAAATAATAATAATAAATAAAAAAAATACGTTGGCAAAAAGTGTTCACAAAACATAGACAAAAAAAAAAAAACAGACAAAAATGAGCTTGGCTTTGATTTGGGTCATTGCACAATGGTAACGAGAGCGTCGACTAAATTTAGTAGCACCAAATAACTTCAACCGCTCGCGAGACGAGTTCACCAGCCTCAGCAGACCTCAGCTACGGCTAAGCATCTGTGCACACCCAAAAAAAAAAATGTATAAATAAATTAAATAAAAAACAAAAACACAAAGCACATCAACAGCAGACACTGACTACCATTTTGGGCAGACTCGGATGTAATTATTGCAAATGCCTTGGAAACCGTTTCAGCTAGCTTTAAAAAAAGATGAAAAAGCACAGGAAAAATAATAAAAATAAAAAACGAAAGCTACACAAACTGAAGCCTAAAAAAAGTATGGAATAAAAGTGAAGCTCCTTCGACAACCAGTTTGAGTGGTGTTCAAGCATGAAATACCCAAAAAAAAAAAAAATTAATAATAAAGCAGAAGACACAAACAATTTATATATTTATTGGAGTTGAATTCCAAGAAGTAAGCGTCATTGTGAGAAATTTCCACGACGCATATAAAACAGTTAAAGCAGACCCACACACAACTTCCTTCTCCAAAGCAACAACAACAACAACAGCACATTATCTATAACTCTAAAACCTTGTCTCTAAGCTCCAGTTATGTCAAATGATTATGATGCTTGAAGACTTTAACCTAGAATGTCTTTACAACGACTCAATTCTGCTTAGTCAGAGCAATTGTATTGTGTATATTATATAAATTGATTGTATCTTTACTGTAATAATAACTTCTTGTTCGACTTATTGTGCTGCTCAATAAAAAGAAAGAAACAAAAATATATATATATGTATTGTAAACCTCATAATGAGTGAAAAAACTCATATGCATTAAATTTAACGCTGTTAACTGATAAAATTGCTACAAAATGTCAACAGCCAACAAAACAATTGAACTGTTTTTCCCCTTTTTGTTTTGTTTTTGTCACTTTTGTAGTCTTTAGTAGTCTGGGCCCTTTCAGTTGAAAGCAATTTTCATTTGTTTTCAAGTAAAATACATGTATGTACATATGGATGTGCATACATACAGAGTATATGTATCTGTATCTTTATCGTTTTTTACTGACGACCGTCGACGACTGACTGACGACCGCATGAGTCATGGACAGGAAATTTACGGTCCAAAAGAGAAGAGACAACAAGAGAGCTGCCACACGCCACAACCATGACGCGAAGTAGCTAAGAAAACAATAATAAATGACTGTAAAAGGAGTGTGAGAATAAGCAACAAAATCAGAAATGAACATGAGATAAAAGCACAACTAGAATATACGTATATATATATGTGGGTAGCACGCAAAATTAAATGCTTTCAAATAGAATAAGAGAATTTGGTTTTTAAACTATTCTTATGAATGTGGAAACATATGTCTTACTTTGCGAGCAGTTTCCTTATGAATGTACATACATAATTGCCATAAAGCAAATGAAATAATGAATAGCAAAACGATCGTCATATGTCAGTCGAACGACGATAAGAGAAAACGCGCTTAAATGACGTCCAAGAATTATAACGGCAGTATAATTAAGACAACAACGTAGAGAACAACTTGTGGAACCCGCTACAAATTATACTATATATGAATATAAACGCATATACATATATATATAATGTACAATATGTGCAAAATAATGCAGTTTGTTCAAGTCACGTAAGTTCAAATTGATATGGCGCAGGTTGTAGCAACAAAAAAAAAAAACGTAACTAAACCAATTCGCAAAATGCAAAGTTAACCAAAGTTAAGCGTATAATAACCAAGAGGCCATGTGCCAAGTGGCAACTGGCGACTGGCAACTGCCATTAACTAAATATTTATATCGCTAGTTTAAGTTTTTTGTTGCAGGCACACTCAGCTCTGCCCATCAAAGACAGACAGAGCGAGAGAGAGAGAAAGGGGGGAGAAACAGCGACAAAGTGAGCAAGTACTGAGAATGAAATGTGGTTGAAGTGGGTAAAAATGCACATATTAGCACATAGTCAACGATAAGAAGAGTTCTGTTTTGGTTCACTTAACGAGGATGTAAATGAGGCACACACACACACATATATATATATATATATATAAAGTACTATTAACAAATGTTATGTAAAAGATACAACAAATAATGGCAAAAGCAATTCAATTTTATTCTTAACAGGCATTTTCAACGGTAAATGTGTGCGTTGTCAGGTCTTTTCTTATGAAACTTCAAATTCATTGATATTCTAACGGCAAACATATAAACATTTAAACATAGATATACAGATGTCCATATGTAAGTGCTCCTATATACTTATATTCAATATACAACCAAAAAGCACAGCACGAAACAGTAAAGAAAATAGAAAGTTCTGCGCCAGCGCGCAACTTGACAAAAGCGGCAAAGCTGATAGCAACAAAAGCAACAATAACAAAAGCAACAATAAATATAAGCGCATATATTGTGTTGCACATTTACTGTTATTGTAGTTGTTGCTATTAACATTTGCTGTCTGCTTTTGGCCACATTCGTTTGGTACCTTTTCTCGTATGTTGCAGCAACATGTAGCTAAACTATTAAATGTTGCTGTTGCGCTTGCTGCCGCTCCATATTACATTGTAAGTGCACATTATATGCACACACATAGACACACGACACACGACACACGAGACACAAACACACACACACACGTACACGATGCTTAACAGCGCTGCAGCAGAAATGTTGAACAAAGAAAACAGTCGCTGCTAAATGTATGCCAACATGCCGCGCACGCGTGCAACAAGTTTATATATATATATGTATAACGATATATATATATTTATAGATTATATTTCTATTTGTTTGTTGGCATTGCTTGTTGCTTGTTTGTTGCCAGAGCCCTCTGCACTTGGCTCAAATCGAAAACGAAATCGAAGCCGAAGTCGCGTTAAACGGTAAAAAGCGCGAATTAATTTCATATAAAATTGTATTGCATTGGCGCATTCGATAGATATTTGATTTCCTATATACGTTAAACTATATTGAATTTATATATCGACATGCAATTGGCGTTAACAATCACGTTATATATATATATATATTTATTTTGTATTTCCAATGCGTTTTAGCCACCTTCCGATCGACGTCCGTTTTGTGCACCGCTTCGCAGACAACTGATACGTTTATGAAATTTTTATAGAAAGGTTTTATACCGCGCGACACACGAAGCGGCGATCCGTCTTACACACACACAC
Source organism: Drosophila funebris (assembly GCA_018901825.1). NCBI lineage: Eukaryota > Metazoa > Arthropoda > Insecta > Diptera > Drosophilidae > Drosophila > Drosophila funebris. Next base: position 7,675,936 of record JAEIFK010000682.1, read on the forward strand.
ACACACTCACACAAACACATACACATCGAGTCACTCTATACAGAAGTGTGTGTGTGTTTGTGTGTATCTATGTGTGCCTCGAGTGGCATTTGAGCCAAGCTTTCATTTATGTATGCGTGAGTCGACGCTGCTTTTTAGCTCTTTTGGCCGTCAGCTCTTATACTCGCGCAGATTGGTAAGATTGGCAAACTATGGTCAACGCTTTTGTCTCAATAAGATCGCATTGCATTATTTACGAACAGCTGATTGTCTTCTCTTCTAAACTCTCTTTTCTGCTCTCTTTTTGCCCGCTCTTTGGTTTCCTTCTTAACTGCATTTGTGTTTTGCTCTTAGCATGTGAGGTGCTGACAAGATAAATGAGATTACTTTACCTGACAATTACGACAGCAATTAGTCATAAAGTGCGTCTGAGTCGATTGTAAAGATCACTGAGAGTTTAATATAATTAAATTGTTGTCGTTTTTGTTGTTGTTCGTGTTGTCTGACATTTTGTTGTTTATAAATATCAACAAAATACAAACATATCAAACTGCCATCGCATGAAATTAAAGTATGCGCTTTAAATGCCAACTGTTGAGTTCTTGTGAACGCTATTGAACTCGTAATTGTTAAAGAATGTTAAAAATCATGAAGTGTGTTTAGGCCTTCTGTGGAATATTAATCGAACCACGTTCATGCGAAAATTTACGGACCCACAATTTAAGTGTGAAAATTGCATGTAATAGTATAATTAAGCTTGGCTTTCTTCCATTTTAACTCTATAAACGGAAGCAATTGCGTCAAAAGATCATATTACCAGCTTTTAAATACGAATCAAAAGTGCTCCAGATTTGTCGATTTATGCATTGAAAAGGGAGGAGGCAATTTACTTACCTAGAATGAAAGAGAAAGTATATTTTTTATTAGAATTTATATTTAAATAAATCATAGAGTATAGATAGTAAATAGTTGAGTAGAATAAAAATATAAATAAATATATATTAATTATTATTTATTGGAATTAACTTGTATATCTCCAGAATAAATTATTGCGATAGTGGAAATTTAATTTATATAAATTATATGGCAATGAAAGGCTATAAATATTATAAATTATTATAAATATAAATTGTTGCTGATACTAACATAATATATTTCTTTTTATTATATGCAGTTTTTTGCTGTTGTATTCGACGAACTTACTATGAAAAGCAAATACTCAATGATGTCCTATTCAATACGATAAAATCGGAAGCAAGTAAGCATGAAACCTGAATGTGTAATTGCAGTTTATTGCTTAGATTAATGACTCATAAGCAATAACTAAGATGATCGTTAAAATACAGTTGGTTAGCACTAGTTACCCCGTTAATTATCGGGCTGCGTGTAAAGGCCATCAGGAAAGCAATAAAAAAAACCGAATCCGAATACCAAAAGCTAATGCAAATGCTGGTCAGGCAAAGCCTCCAAATCGATTAACAAATTGCACTCGAAACTATATCAGATACATCAGACAAATTTGATGTCTCAATTCGCCTTCCGTTTAACAGTATAAATTGAGGCATATCAAATATATATATGTGTGTGTCAATTTGCTAATTAGTCTCATCAAATTGTTAAGTTATTTTACAACTTCAAAGTCATTTTTTTGTTGCTTTTTTTTTGTAAGTTTCGAACTTCCTGTGCAATTTTGGAAATCAAATTAACCGTTAAATGCTTGTGATTTCATTTCTTGAGTAGAAACGTAAAACTATTGTTAATAAATAACATTATTTGACCTTCTTGAAGAGCATTGCCCGTGCTTTGCGTATCTTCAGCTACAGCTGACAAAATTATTTAAACAATTGGTTTTTTTTTTATTTAATTGGAACTTTTGTTTTTATACATATTTATGAATATGTATTATGAATACGCTTCTATTTGGTGCTGTTAACATGCCACATTTAATTGAACATTTCGCTGTCGGACATCAACGTCATCGAACGTTGACGAATACAAAACAGCGAAACATGAATCGAAATCGAATGAAACAAAATTGAATTAAAACGTATTCATAAGTACATATAGTATTGGTATAAATTTATATAGAAAATATGAAAAAATCCAGACACGCAATGCATAATCAACAACAGGCAGCAGCAACAACAACAACAATAGCAACATCAATTGTCCAACAGTTCAATGACATTTTGTTTCATGTTCAATAACAATTGCAACTGTCATCTTAAAACAGTTAAAAACAAAACAAAACAAATTCGAAACTCACCAAATATTACGCGACACTATTGAATATATCTATTAATGAGATATTTTTATGCATTTTTTATTAAAAGCAATTTAAACTAACATTTTCAGTGGTGGATTTACTTATGGCCGTAATAAAACTTTTACTTAGAGTCTGTGAAGCTAGTTTATGTTTTTAACGACTTCTTTCGTAGCTAGACAAAATTGAAGAGGTTATTTCTACAGATTAGATTGTAAATATATTATAATAATTTAAATTTCTAATTACTCAATTAGTTTTTAGTTAATCTTACGAACCCTAAAATTGCCGACATTAATGCATATTATTGACCCAATAAACAAAGTTCCTAATTATGCAACTAAAGTTGAAACAATAATAAATATATTTATACAATGAGTAATATTTAATTACGACAATGATTAACATCAAATAGTTGATTTATATAAACAATTAAAAAGATACTGACTGCAGTGCCTTTAGTAAGTAATCGTTCATTTTCACAGTGTAACTTTCAATTATAATTTAATAATTACATTTATCATTACCTATTTTGATAATTACGCTCTTGACATATACGACAAATGGAATTGGAGTATTCATTTTGAATGGGTTTAAGCAATTAAATAATGCCATTAATATGCACACGATTGTTTAGTGCCACTGACATTGAAATTTGGCAACCAAAAATAAAACAACAACAAAAAAATTTCGCTGCGACAATTTCAAAGCAAATACAAAAAAAAAAAAAAATATATATATATAAATCAACAGCTTCGTCAGACGACGCCTTCCGTGTCGGAAGATGAGGTTGGCTCATCAAATACACAAACACAAATAAGTATTAGTATAATAATAAGAAAACAAAATAAAAAAACACACGCAATCAATCGTATCACAACGTCTAACTAGGCAGACTATCAATTGGATAACAATAACAATAACAATAACAATAACAATCGCAAAGTACTATAGCGCACAATTGTTGGCTCTATTCAAACTGAAACTCATAGATCAGAATATATAAACTTGCACTTGCGTAAGTTTCGCATTTCAATTGAAACGCTCGACGCCTACAAAATCAGCAAAGAAAATTAAATTAAAATACAATTGCATAATTATACATGTGGGGAGTTTTTTATTTATTTTTATAATATTATTATATATATGGTGTAGTAGTTCTATCGGTTATTATATTGTGCTGGATAATTTAACGATTTTTATTAGGTTTGTGGGTGGTGGGCTGTGGTTAGCTTTATATGTATTTATAAAATTGGCAAATCATTATTAATCGGGTTCAATGTGCTTATAGAACTTCCGACATGGTTTTCGGATGCGCCTCCTCGCTGGCTCATTGGCAGTCAGAAGGTATGGCATATTATTAGCGATTTATGTGTCTAGATAATGGCCATTTGCGGTTTAACGGCTCAAACGCTGAACAACTAAGTAAATAGTTTGCATTCACGTTGTTTTTTCCCATCAACGGAAGTTACCCAAACATTAATATACATTATAAATACTCGTAAATAAGCATAACGAAAGCTACCAGGTATTTCCCCCGAAAAATGCGACAGACTCAATGGACAAAATTCACCTGAATTAAAGCGAGTTATAACCTCGGTCTTGTTGGCTTTTGAAATCGATGACAACGCTTGACGTCATTGACCGTCCCTCGACCTTACTCTCTCTCTCTCTCTCTCTTTGTGACCTACATGCAATTCACTTGCCATGCCCTGGAGAGCTATCAGCTCATCTTATCTAACGTCATCAAATGCACACGAAATGCTGCAAATTGACTGTTGACCTGAACAAGTTTGAATCACAGGCCCAGGCTACTCTTTCTTTATTGGGCTTGCAGAATTATTTGGATATAAATGTTCCAAAAGCGTAATAGTTGTGAATACACTTCAGAAACTAATGACTGTTTTAATAATATATATTCAATTGGCATATATTTTCACATTTTTATTGAATAAAAATTTAAATTAAATTAACAAAACCTGTACCAATCTCTATAAAAATAAAAGTATTTTGATCATAATAAAATTGCAAATGTTTAAATTCTCAAAATATATAACGGGGCAATAAAATTTAAGCTTTTTCGTCGAAAATAAAACGAAATAGCTAATAATATATAATGGTCTTTCTATCCAGCTTTATTTAGCTTTTAAACAAAAACAAAATTACGAAAATGCGTGCAGTAGAAAAACAGACATAGCGAAGCAATTAAATGCTACATTTTTGTTCTTTCATTTTTATTTTCTGAATAGTTCTCTTACTTCTTTACGAAACTTTTAGGGCTGTGAAAGCAGAGTATTTTTTATATAACAGCCTATAATAATAGGAACTTGCATCGATTTATCTTGAGCAATATAATACTCCATTTAAAAAATAATTCACTGAGATTTTATCCATAAATATGAAAACGGCTCATAGTCAAACTAGAATATTAAACAAATATAATTACTCATATATAATTACTCATTTTAAATGCATGTAATCTAGTCAAGCGTATAAAATAATTGAAAATAAAATATGTGATGAAATAAATGACCAAAAAGTTAAAGCTTCAGAAACAACCGTACGATATGGCTCTAAACATCGTCGTTCTTGGATTTCTGATGCTTAACTTCTGCTATAATGTAAGTAGTACTCCAGATAAACTCAATTTATAATACTAATTAAATTGCATATTTGAAGGAAGCTATCACATTCAAATTAACGAATTCTATATGTGAAAGTTACAATGAATCGTTGTTGATAATAAACGAATGTCGCCTTTATGCTGTGAGTCGTAATAAGACAACGTTAACTTTTAATGCAACTTTATCTCGTTCTTCGAATGACATTTCGGTTGATGTCGAATTATTCAAAAAAGCCAATGGCTACAAGCCATGGCTCTATAAATTTAGCGTCGACGTCTGCCGATACCTGAAGAAGCCTTATAATCCAGTTGCAAATGTAATTTTTGGATTATTCAAGGACTATTCTAACTTTAACCACACTTGTCCCTATGCGGTAAGTGCCAACTGAAATGACTCTGCTTAGAAATCATTTAAAATGTAATCGTTGAAGGGTCCATTAATTGTTAAAGGGTTTTATCCTAACTGGAAACGGTTACCAAATATCCTGCCAACTGGAGACTATTTATTGGATATGCATTGGTTTTTTTTTCAAAAAGTTGACACTCAGAACCAAACTGTACTATTCATTTATTGAAAATTTGATATAGATATCAACTTTTTTTAATTAAAAAAAATGGTAAATATGTTAGCTATGAACACAATCAATATAATGCAATTTGTAGAGTATTTAACATTCAGTTTGGTTATGTTTCTTGTTGTAAAAATAAATAAAAACTTTCCTTCATAAGTTTAAATGGATGCGACATTTTCGTATTGTATTATAATATATCATAAATGGAATATTATCTATGCTTTGTTTTTCTTTTTGTATATTTGTTTTCCCGCTGCTTTTGCAATTGATTTCCAAATGTTTATGATTATGCATAGACCCAGTTTTCTTTATAGACGTGGTCTCGTGACTATGCGGAAGTAGCCGACTTAAAATTCAGCCCAATTTGGTATTTTACATTTGCATTTGTAAAGACCCCAAATAAATGGTCAAAGGAATTAAAGCCAATAAGTGCTTAACATGTCCACAACAACAGCAACAACAACAACAACAACAACAACAACAAGAAAGCTGCTTAAATTATGCAATGACAATGACCAACAAAAATACAAGTATAAGAGGCACACTTCTCAGAAGTTTCAGAGCTCTTAATGTAAGCTGTAAGAGGAAGAAATTGAAAAGATGTACGAAAATTGTTAAGTATCATTAACAAGAAGAAAGCTCGGGCCAGTAACAGTAACAGTTACAGTTATATGCAATTTATTGCATTGCAAATAAATAAAAGAAATTACCCGAGTGTTAATGCTGAGTTATGCATACAATTAAATGACAAAAGCGCCAGCAGGCAGTAGCAGCAACGTCAACAACAATTGGCCACAAATTGGGCCAAAATAATATTAGCTATTGTTTGTGGACGCTGAATACGCTGAATTCGGCCTTGAAATGCTTGGGAAATGCTACATGAAATGCATAAAACTAATGCAGATAAATAGATACTACACAATAGAGTCGCCTCTGGCTTTGCCACTGGGATTACGACGAACGAATATTCCTTGATTTGTGTAAATATTTGTGGTTTTTCGGCTCCAAGTGTGCTGCATGCCAATTGAAGTAGCTCAGTGGGGTCGATATTTACAGTTATTTACAGCAGACGGATGGCAGTTAACCAGCTTCAAGATAAATTTAATTAATGATGATTTTTTTTTGTATTTTCGTTCGATTTACCGGTTTTTGAACTTTTCCCTACGCCCCAGTAGGGAATTAAAATATCTCCTCTCTCTCTCTAACACTTAACCAATCATTGTCTCTCCTTCACACACATTCACACTCTCTCCACCTCTTTTAATTTATGCAGTTGTTTCTTGTTCATTTCGTTTCGGTTTCAGTTTTGTGAAATGCATTTCTCTGATCTGTTGCTGCTGCTGCTTCTTCTTACCGTCTGCTTCTTTGGCCCAAAGGAATGTGTGTCAAAAGGCTCTAGAAATAATCCTTGTGCATTTGTGCATGCCATTATGTGAGGCTTAAACAGCTCAAAATTGGGTCAAGTCTATGCATTTTTATGAGCCCTTTGCTCTTGACACTGACAGTTTAATACGAATATCAAGAACATTTGCTTCAATAAACAATAAAATAAACACTACAACTGTTTATTATTGTAATTGAATACAATGTTTACATATTGGCTAAGCAATTAATATGTCCATCAGCTTTACGAGGGTCGTTCGTAATTTAATTGAATCTAATTGAACAATTTATGTAGATTCCCTAAAAAATAATCTAAGCGCGTCATTGTAATAAAATTGACAATATAAATAGTATAAAAGTATAATAATGCATTATTAAACGAAAGCAAGGCATTAACATACACTGTTCAAAAAAAAAATCCAACGCGCTGTTGGGCCTACTAATTTTTTGGTAATTCGGGTCTTTAACTTGTAAGGAACCTTGAATTAAACAATTCTAAAATATAAAGCAATGCTACAAAATTGCAGTTCGTAAACTTTTGTTGAAATTTGTTTGCGAATAAGTTGACATAGTTTTTGTTAGTTTGATTTTTGTATATGACAAAAGAAAATGTCTGCAAAGTATCAAAGGCAGCAGCTGTTTGCTCTGTGTTTATGGTTGTTTTTGTTGATATGAATATGCATGCCATAAAAGCACATAAACTGTGTGTGTGTGTGTGTCAGGCCCACGCACATCATTTATTGTTATAGCAACATAACAAAAGCAAATAATATAGATGTATGCAAATGAGATACAAATCAAACTCAATTTCCAATTTGAACGTAAAGAAAACATTGCATACTTTCAGGCAGTTATAATATTACAGCGAGCTTAGCATAGACACAAACCTATAACTTGGCAACAATATTTACGCACGTAATTGGCTTATTATTAAATGTTAAATTGTTAACTTACGGTTCTGCTTCGATGGATTTTAATTTGGCTACATAGTTAGATGGTATATAGCCCTCTTGACGCGTCTTCTTGCTGCGCGCCAGCCACCAGTCACCCTGTAAATAAATCAATACATCAATATATTATATCTGAATGATATTGTAACTAATTTAATAAAATAATAAAAAGTGGAAAGAGCAACGAGATAAACCATACTAAGTAGCTAGTTATTATTTAGGGAATTGTAATTTATTTGCCATTTAATTGCGAGATAACAACTTCGAAATGTGTTGCGCTTATTTATAGATACTACGAGCACTTAAACCTGACAAACTAGCTGACTCATCAAGCCATTTCCTTATAGAGATTAGCTATATTTATTATAAATAGAGTATAATCTTTAAAGAGTCAATAATAAATGATCACTGATTGATACATTTAAGCATCGTTTAATTATTTAATTTATAATATACTTCGATTTAATGGTTTCGCCCAACTGTATTTGGCTTTCAGTTCAAACATATCTTTAAATGGAATGAGGGAATGCCAAATATCAAACATATTTCACAAGAAAATATATATTTCTTGTGTATTCTGTTGAAATTGAACAATTTTGTGATTAATTAACTAACAACTTAACTAGCTGCCGGGTTGTTTTGATTGCTATTTCTATTGTTGTTGTTATTTCTACTGTTGCATTGAACAAGATTTTACACGAAGCTTAAACAATAATTAATTTAGCTGTCGTCAAGGGAAATAAAAAAAGACGAATGCGAAAACCGAATGAATTAACATTCGTACGTATTTCTTTTCGTAGTTTCCATCTCAAAATATAACAACAACAATAACAGCAGCAACAACAATGTTTGTTATGGCCGTTGGTAGCGTTGGCCACAAATGCGAAACGTGTTTCGCAGTCTTTTGACGGACCAACAACTGCTGTGGAGAGTTATGTTTTTGGAAGGCAATGAGCACACACTCTCCTCGACACATTGGCTATCAGCACACGGCACTTGCCATTCCCAGTAGTTGGACACTGTTCATATTTGTATGGGTTGGTAATAAAAATTTTCTTGATTGTTGACTATCAATTTGCAGTGGGCGACGACGATGGCGATGGTGATGGCGACTGCGACGGCACAGCTGTTAAAAAGTCGCACTCACGCAACCTGCGACCAGCAATAACAATCAACAATTCATAAAACAACAACAACAACAATAATAATAACAGCAAGTAGACAGGCACGTAAAGCCACAGTTTTTGCTATACCCTGTAAGTGTATAGACATGGGTATACACACATATTAGATCAATTAAATCTAAACTCATAACTATCTTTAGATAGATTTAATGATAATGTTATTTTCATAATAATCTCTTCATTATTAAAACATTTAAAAGTTGAATTAAAGCGCTTGTAACCTTAATTTATTGAAGTTATACAAATAATATTTAATTTCAATAAAATTGTATGATTTTATATATTTTATAAATTAATTTAACTAAATAAATTAGAGAGCTTATACGAAACTTTCAATATCATCCAATTATTTGAATGTAAATATTTATATAGGATAGCTAAAAGTCTATCAGTTTGGATTTATTGACTGCCATGTATCTGCAATTTTTATTACATATTGTGCTTTACATTCGTGTAATTTACCATTCACGCTTTGGTTTTGCTTCGTTACAATTTGCGAAAATAAAGAAAATAAAAGTTGAAGGAAAAAACCGAAAATTAAATTAAAAGTTTATTCATTCGGTTTGTTTGGCTACGCGCTTTCCCAGTCTGTGTTAGCTTTTTGTTAAAGCTTAACAAAACTAACAACAACAAATACGAACACAATAGCAACAACCTCAACAGCAACAACAACAACTGAAACTGGCTTTTGCCAAATTTGTGCAGCGCTTTTGGTTTTCGGTTCGACGAGATAAAAGCAAAACAGTTAGATATTCGTCCAAACTAGTTTTATTTTATTTTTAAATAATATTAACACTAAAATTGTAATTGGGCTCTATAGCTCAACAACACTCAACAACAAAGAGAGAGAGAAGGAGAGGGAGAGAGAGCCGCCCATTCCCGCTGCCCAAGTCAAGTGCTGTGCTATCATTAGCCTGGGACATGATTATGTCTGCGGGAAGGTCAATGAACAGACACTTTTAGGGTTCATTGTTTATTTGATGTGGAGTGTGGAGCTGTTGTTGTTGTTGTTGCTTTGATTTTTTTCACGCTTTTTCTTTCTCTTCTCTTCTCTTATATTCTTTACAACTTTCCTCCCTCCTCTCGGTGTCTGCTTGGTGTAAGCATTTTCCTTCTAAAAATGCATTTCATAATCGCCCCTACTATGTATGTCTATAAACAATCATCATCTATGTTTATAAGTTACGCCTTGATTCCAATGAAAATTAAATTGATTTTTTCGCTGTTGAAAGTGAAATACAGATCGTATTTCAAATTGAGACCATATTTCGAATGATTTCTTTCATTTCAGAACTCTTAGACTGTTGCCTTTGCTAATGATTGCGGTTCCAGCTGAGTAAAGCCAAGATTTGAATAGCTAGCCATGACAGATAAGCTACTAAGTTGACCCAAATGGTGAGACGTCCACTTAGTCTATTTCTATTTCTATTTATATTTCTCTTTCTTCAGTTGGCCAATGAAAAATTTTATTGTTATGGGAATTACTTAGAGCGCGTTAAGCCGAGAAACTGAAAGAGGTTTAGTTTATGTATTTTTTTATTCAATTTTATTAACTAATTATCAACATTCTTTAAAAATGTAAAACTTTTGCCATTTAGGTTTTATTTTTAGCCCTGGAGCAGGAGATTTGAATCTGAAGTAAGACTCTTAATGTATTCTGTACTCAGCTTCTTACAAACATGTTTGTACACGTAAAACTAAAGTCTTTGCATAATCCTTGGCTAAGTGGCTGAACAGGCAACAAAAGCAACTTGCATTTTATGGCACAACAAGCAAGGAGAATATGGAGCTTGGAACGGACGAGAGGGAATGAATCGTAGTCTTTCTCTAGTTGTTTGGGGGAAGGCAATCCTTGAAGGGTTTCATTTGGCTTCCTGCTGCTGCCACAAAGAATGAAGCCGAACTCATACTCGACTTCTTTTTGGTGTAAAAATATGAAAGCGATGCCTCTCTTCTGCTGCTGCTGCTTCTGTTTCTGCTGAAGAGAGCTCCACTAAAAGAATGCAAAATGCAAGCGACAAAACTGCACAAGTGACTGAGTGTGCGTGTGTGTATGTTCTGTGTGTGTGTCTGTGTGTGTTTATGCGATGGTTGTTGGCAAATGACAATGAACAGAAGAGACGACAAACAACGTCGCTGACGAGGCACACCCATAAAATATTTTAACATACAATTTTGATTTCTATGCATGACGTTGAGCTCAACGAAGATGTTGTTGCTCTTGTTGTTGTTGTTGTTTTTGTTGTAGAAAAGTTTATAAAAGGAAGCCGGGACAGCTTTTTTGTTTGTGTTTGTTGCCGCTATGGCAAGTTGAAAGTCTTGTGTCGAAGTAGAAATAGTTGTTGTTGTTGTACTTGTACTTTAATTAAACGCTGTAAATGCTGGCTGTCCCCACACAGCCACGCAGCTACCGGAAACAGCCGCGAGCTGCTGGCTGATTACTCTACTTTGTTAGTGACAGCTGCCACAAAGAGTGAGAGAGAGAGAAAGAGAAAAAGAGGCAAAGAGAGAGTGGAACATCTCTATAGCTATGCTATGCGTTCAATTATTACAGCGCTATGAAATTGCTGCAACTTAAATGATACTGAATCCGTTGGCCATTCCGCAACGAGTGCGCAACACTTGGCCCAAAGCCAAAGGTGGACGTCATGCTTTTAGGCGCCGCCGCCACTTGTCTAAGCAGTCAGCGAGGCGACCAGGCGTCTCCTCCCCTCTGCTGTGCTCTATGCTCAGATCAGATCATCCCATTCCCCATTCCCATCTGTCTATCTAGCTATCTATCTATCTAGCTGTAAGGTGGTCATGGCTATGCTGACGTAAACTCTTTAAATATGCATGTATAAAAATACTTATATATCTCAGTGTTCTGCAAGAGTTGAATGCGCCTTATGGTCGCTTATGTCACAATAGAATAAGGGGCGGTAGGAAGGTGTGACCTCCATGGATCTAATCATAGAATTTTAACAAATATGCCAAACATCTCTGACTCAATGCCAGGCTAACTGAGAGCTAGCGACTATGTCTGGGCTGGTTTTTCAAGTGGAGTTGCAGTTGTGGTTTTAATTACAACTGAAAAATAACCAGAAATTACTAACAACCAGCAAAACTGTCAACAGTCGAAAGCTGTATGCCCTTTAGAGGCGATTAAGTAAATATATATATGTATATTATATAACATATATATTACATGTATTTTATCATTACTAACAAGTTTTTCTTTTCAGTTTAAACGTAACTAGCTTGTTAATATTACTGCTTAAGTATTACGTTTTACGCTTTTTACCGTCTATACTTAACTATAGTTCAGCATTGATAATACTTCAGCTATTTGATCTATTTGGCCTAATTTGCTGCAATAAAATTCAACTTTTTCTGTTAAAAAATAAAGACTAGAATGTCTGAGCAGTTTATCTCCTTTGAAAGCAATAATTAACGCTATATAAATAAATTGTTATCAATTACTTAGCCAGTGTTTTGCGGGATACACATATTGGGAATCCCCGTTTTCTATCACAACCAAATGATTGATAAGGCACTGCAAATATATACAATTATATTTGATATATTGTGGTGACTACTATCCATAGATTAGAAACTGTACTGTAGCTATCTGAGTTGTAACGGTACTCTTAGTAAGCGTATTTAAACTAGAGAGAGAAAAAAACCAGCTAGCATGAAAATTGCCAAGCGATTGTGCATGGAAAATGCAGTCTGGCTTCAAGTTGGAAGTTGGGGTTGCAGTTTGGGGTTTTTAGTTGGTTGCTTTTTCAGTGTGGTTCAAGTGGCAAGTGGCGACTGCGTTTCCCGCAATTACAGTGTCTGGTTTTCTGCCAGCTCAATTCCCCCATCCCATCCCATTCCATCCAAAGAGACGGTGACATTGAAACAAGCAACGGAGAAAAATATCAAAAGAGAAAATCAAAAGTTTTATAAATTTTAGTTGGGGATTTGTTATGGTTAACTGTCGTGACGCATACACATTGCTCAAAGTTGTGGCAGTTGTTGTGTAGAAAATACGGAAATTTAATATAAAAGACGTTCGCTGAGCATGAACCGACAATCTGTGATTCGCAAATAAAAATAAACAAATCATTACACACAACCAAGAAAATTATACAATAGAAAACGACTTTTTACACAATCATAACATATGAGCAAGCTATAATTTAATTGATCAAACTATGAATATGAAATAACATGTTATTCAATTAAAATATAGTTATATGCAGATATATCTTCATGAAATAAGCCAATAAGAAATATGTTTACTCTAAAATTCTTACAATTATATCAAATATGACGATAATGCCAATTGTATATTTAGTTTAAAAATTTATAACTGGAGTATTTATTAAATACTATTTAATAGATACCGGACTACGGTCTCTCTCTGAAGTACAGCCTCATATTGATGCAGACGCAGCAGTTCATAATCAATTACCAACACTAACCAATTATGTAGCCCCGCCCAGTCCCCTCCCCCACTCAATGAAAAGCTTTCGCAGCAAGCGTATAATATTTTATATTTAACATGGAATTTGCATGATGAAAAGTTTTCATGATTAAACAGAAATTGCATGCGATGCCTTGGTGGAGCTCCAATGAATCGAATAATTAAAGCTTTCACGAAGTTTAAAATAAAGTTATAATTTATGCACAGTTCGGAATATGTTCAACAAAACCAATTGGATGGGTAGCGTTCATATAGATAAACAAACAAATATATATATATATATATATTTATTTACTTATGTATTTATTTTTTTGATAAGATATTTGATTGGCAGAGCGTATTCCCCCATGTACTCAATCGTTATCACAGCTCTGTTTCTCTTTTTGCTCTCTCGCACACTCTTTGAACTCTTTTGTCATATGATTCACTCACCTGTGTGTCATTCAATATCTCCAAGTGCTCACCCTTGCGGAAGCTTAAATCCTCGTCTGTGCGCGCATCGTAATCGTAGAGAGCAACAAATATCTTTGCATTTGCATTGGCAGCATCACTTTCGGGTATTTGTGGCACCGGACGTATTTGCTCTGCTGGCTGTCCGGGCATGGGCATTACTATTTGTGGTACACCCACGCCCACACCGACTCCGCTAATGCCAGCGCCGGGATCTTCAAGGGGATTGCGGACATCGCCTGCATGAGGCTTTTCGTCCGCTTTCTGTGTGCGTAGACAATTGCCCATTGTGAAAAAGGTTCTTTGCAAGCTGGAGCCAAAATCAGCTATTCAGTGTGCGTCAGTTTGTGACGTATTAAATGCAATATGAATGGAAGCAAAATTTTGCTTGAGTTTGTAGTTGTGAGGAGTTTTACTGTTACTTTCACTCACACACATGCACACGCAGACAACACCGATACAGACGAATGCACGCCAATTACAATTCAATCGTTTGTTTATGCGAGGACGACACACACACACTCTTGCACATACACAAGACACATACTATTTGTTATTGTTGTTGTTTATTTGCTCACTCGCGATTAACATGGGGTGTTGGCACTTATCTCTCTCGCTCTTTTTACTATGTTTGTTGCGCCTGAACGTCGCGCGTCGTCAATTAATTAATTAATTTGTGATGCCTTATTGTTTTGCATTTATGGCAACACGCACTGGCCACTGCATAAATGCACTCTATTCAGCGATTATAAATTGTTGAAGCACTCTAACTAAATTAAATGCTTACACACACGGCTACCAATGTTATGAGTGTGCGTATGTGTGTACTTTTCTGGCTCTTTTGCCTGTGTATATATATATATATGAATGTGGTGTATGTGTATGTGATGCTGGTGGCCAAACAAGACGGACGCGGCCAAAAAAAACGATTTAAAAACACTGGTAAACTATTGGAGCACATGCACACATTATTATTCTATTATTTTCCACCATTTATAGTATTTCTTTTACATTTTAAGTTATTTAATTTGAGTTTTTCAGCTGCAGCGAAAATGGCTCCCCGATGAAAACCTGCGCGACAGTCGATAGCACTGTGAAGCGATAGCATCGATTTGCCCGATATATTCATCAGCGAACAGATATGCAAGCCGATCAGACGCAGAGTCGTATTTTCTACATACACCTGGCAATGCTCTCATTCATTTTCAGACAGCTGTAAACAGATGTTTCATTAACAGTTTAGTGTTGTTAAAGCTCAATTAAATTTCGAATATAATTCGCCGACTCTTCGAAATTAGACTACAACTGAAATAACTTTTTGCATTTAACTAATTTTTCAATACTATATTATATCAATACCAGCTATTGATGAGAAGATTAATTTAAAAATCCTTTCAAACACTATTCTCTCTATGTTACTGTTCTCCAAATGTTAACCTTACCATGTTCTGTTAAAAGTTTTCTTAATACATATTCCCTGCTGTATCAACATTTTGCGTCAAATATTCACGGAAAGTAGACGTGATTGCTGGAGTCCTGTAAAATTGGAACTAAATAAACTTTTTTTTAACTGCACAAAATGGATATAAAGTCATTTTTATTCTCATACTGTGCAAAGAATCAGACCGAACCGAAGTTCGAGGTTCGTCCAACTGGTAAGTGAGATTAACAGTTCTTGGATGTGCCAATGTTCTTTAACATCTGCATATTTTTATTTTGATCAATTTATTGATTTTTAGGACCAAAACACCGTCAACGATTTTTGTGTGAAGTACGCGTTGATCCGTGCACTTATGTGGCGGTGGGCAACTCCACCAACAAGAAGGACGCCGAGAAGAATGCATCACGCGATTATGTCAATTATTTAGTGCGTGAAGGCAAATTGAGTCCCAAAGATGTGCCAATGGATGCAACTGCAGCGCAAGCAGATTTATACGGTGGTTTGGGCGGTCGTGGTGGCAATATTGGTGGTGCTGGTGGCGGTGGTGTCCAACAGCGTCGTGTGTTTGGCGGTGCATCGGGTCCGCAAGATCTGGGCGAGGCCTACCGTCCACTGAACCATCAGATTGGTGGACGCGACCGTTTCAGTCTTATTGATCATATCCAGGAGCAAAAGGACATGAATGAGGCGGAGTCCATTGATATGAATGCTGCTATACATGGCAATTGGACCATTGAAAATGCCAAGGATCGCTTGAACATCTACAAGCAATCGAATAACATACGTGATGATTACAAATACACTCCCGTTGGCCCGGATCACGCCAGGTACGTATGCTCCAGGCATGCGACTGTTGTGCCGGGTGTACTCTTCTTTTTATTTAGATCATGATTTTTTTTTTCGTGTGGTAAGCTGCGCACTGGATTTAGCGTTTATTAGTCCTAAATCTGGAGCGCAGCTCGTAGTTTTGGACAATTTATAGACCTGTTGTGCGCAATTCGTGAAGGAGCATTTGATAAATGAAGCAAATGCTCAAATACAGGCATATAAAACACATATACAGTACACGTTCGATAAAGGGAACAAACTGAATGCAAAGCTCTTATAATTAGATAAAGATTCATTTACATTTCATTCATGACATTAATTTATATTCGTTATTGAGTAGTTGTTCAGTAGTTATTGAGCGAGCGTTTGGACTATCGAGCGTGTACTGTACATAAAGAGAATTTTGTTGCGCGGCTTGGCTTTCAGAGCGATTTGGCACACAAATACAACAAAAGACTCGCATCTCCAATCGAGGGAGACTCCGACAGCTGGCAACGTCTCCACCATTAAGCTACACAGAATTTGGTTTTATTGAGATATACATATATATCATATCATATATATATGCAGATATATATATGATACATATATATATATATATCTGTATAGATAAACAAGTGTGTTCGCCTTGTGGCTCTGAAAAGGCTGGTAGCCAATTGCCGAGAGTTCCAACAGTTGCGCACAGCAGGTTGAGTTATGCTGTCTCTTTTGATCGTCATGGTAAGTCTGGCTAATCCCAGCAGACGTTTATTAGGTCAATATATATTATATACAATCATCCATTTAGGAGCTTCATGGCCGAACTGTCGATCTATGTGGCGGCGCTAAAGCGCAAGGTGACGGCTCGTGAGACGGGCTCGAACAAGAAATCAGCTAGCAAATCTTGTGCTCTCTCCTTGGTGCGTCAGTTGTTCCATCTGAAGGTAATTGAGGCCTTCAGCGGTACCCTCAAGAAGAAAAAGGATGAGGACTTGAAGCCGTATCCTGTTAGGCTTGATGAACGGCATATTAACAATTTGGATGAGGTCATCAAGGTATTGGATTTGCCAGTGGTTAATCCCCGTAACATCAAAATCGAAAAAGATGGAGCACCCATGTCGTTGATTGTAATTATCGTGCATTTATCAGCTTGTTATGCTCTCATTACAATGATCCCATTATACTTAACAGGTTAATCAGAATCGCCTTGATACCCAAGTGGAGAGCGATGGACGACAGGAGATATCTTCTGTCATACCGTGGGCACCACCACAGCCCAACTGGAATGCCTGGCATGCGTGTAACATTGATGAAGGCGACTTGGCCACCGCATCCATTGATGATCTATCAATGGAATACGAACGTCAAATTCATCATCGTCGTCAGAACGATGCTGAATATCGTCAGTTTTTGGAGTTCCGCGACAAGTTGCCTATTGCAGCCATGCGTTCCGAGATCATGACTGCCATAAATGAGAATCCCGTGGTCATAATCCGTGGCAATACTGGCTGTGGCAAGACCACACAGATTGCTCAATACATTTTGGATGATTATATTACATCCGGACAGGGTGGCTATGCCAACATCTATGTAACCCAACCACGTCGCATTTCGGCCATCTCGGTGGCTGAGCGTGTGGCACGCGAACGTTGCGAACAATTGGGTGAAACTGTGGGTTACTCTGTGCGCTTTGAATCCGTGTTTCCACGTCCATATGGCTCCATCTTGTTCTGCACCGTGGGCGTGTTGCTGCGCAAACTGGAGGCTGGTCTGCGTGGCATCTCGCACATCATCGTGGACGAGATCCATGAGCGTGATGTCAACAGTGACTTTCTATTGGTCATCTTGCGCGACATGGTCGCTACTTATCCGGAGTTGCACAGTGCGTTAAAGTCCCAATTGATTATCCACATCCATGTATGATTAATTTTTGATTTTGTTTCTGTTTTTAGTTATTTTGATGTCGGCTACCATTGATACAACACTCTTCTCCAATTACTTCAACGGATGTCCAGTGCTGGAGGTGCCTGGCCGTGGTTTCCCAGTTCAGCAGTTCTTCCTTGAGGACATTATACAGATGACACAGTTTGTGCCATCGGCAGAGTCACGTCGCAAGCGCAAAGATGCTGAAGATGAGGAGGATTTTATGCTCAATGACACTAAGGAGGAAGGTGAACAGAATCTGAATAAGGTGTGTGGCGAAAAATATTCGGATCAGACACGCAATGCCATGGCCATGCTATCCGAATCGGATGTTAGCTTTGAGCTACTCGAATCCCTATTGATTCACATCAAATCTAAGAATATTCCCGGTGCCATATTGGTCTTCTTGCCTGGCTGGAATCTGATCTTTGCCTTGATGAAGTACTTGCAAAGTTCCAGCAGCTTTGGCAATCAACAGTATCGCATCTTGCCGTGCCACTCTCAAATACCACGCGATGATCAGCGCAAGGTCTTTGAGCCAGTCCCAGATGGTGTCACCAAGATCATATTGTCCACAAACATTGCCGAGACTTCAATTACCATCGATGACATTGTCTTTGTCGTGGACATTTGCAAGGCACGCATGAAACTCTTCACATCCCACAACAATTTGACCAGCTATGCCACCGTCTGGGCAAGCAAAACCAATCTGGAGCAGCGCAAGGGTCGTGCTGGACGCGTTCGTCCGGGATTCTGCTTTACCTTGTGCTCGCGTGCTCGCTTCGCTCAATTGGAGGAGAATTTGACGCCGGAAATGTTCCGCACACCGCTCCATGAGATCGCATTGACTGTGAAGCTGCTGCGTCTCGGGGCCATTCATCATTTTCTCTCCAAGGCACTGGAGCCACCACCGGTGGACGCTGTCATCGAGGCTGAGGTGCTGTTGCGTGAGATGCGCTGTCTGGACAGCAATGATAACCTAACACCGTTGGGACGCCTGCTGGCACGTCTGCCGATTGAGCCACGTCTGGGCAAGATGATGGTGTTGGGCGCAGTGTTTGGTTGCGCCGATCTGGTTGCCAGCATGGCCTCTTACTCCAGCACATTCTCGGAGGTGTTTGCGTTGGACATTGGACAGCGCCGTTTGGCCAACCATCAGAAGGCACTCAGCGGCTGCAAGTGCTCCGATCATGTGGCCATGATGGTCGCCTCACAAATGTGGCACAGTGCCAAGTCTCGCGGCAGTATGGAGGAGTCGCGCTTCTGTGATTGGAAAGGACTTCAAATGTCCACAATGAATGTCATGTACGATGCCAAGATGCAGCTGCTCGATCTTCTACAGCAGGCTGGCTTCCCAGAGGAGTGCATGTTGCCATACAAAGTGGACGCCAATTCGGATGATCCGATGCTCGATATATCACTGGCTCTGCTCTGTCTGGGACTGTATCCGAACATCTGTGTCCACAAGGAGAAGCGCAAGGTGCTGACCACCGAATCGAAGGCTGCGCTGATCCACAAGACATCGGTGAATTGTAGTAATCTAGGAGTCTCATTCCAATATCCATTCTTCGTCTTTGGCGAGAAGATACGCACACGTGCCGTCTCCTGTAAACAAATGTCCATGGTATCTCCACTGCAGGTGATGATCTTTGGATCCCGTAAAATTGATCTGGGGCCCAATAATATCGTGCGCGTGGATAATTGGTTGAATTTTGAAATGGATCCAGAGCATGCTGCTAAAATTGGTGCTTTAAAGCCGGCTCTGGAGGATCTCATAACCATTGCCTGTGACAATCCTGGCAAAGTGTTGCAACTTGCAGATCCCTACGAAAAGCTCGTGCGTGTGATTAGAGATCTGTGCGTGCAGAATGCGGGTGATTACCAGCTGCAGCGCACCGCTGGCATATTGCCACATATGTCCCGTAACATTGGTGGCAGCAGCAGCGGAGGAGGGCCACCAAAGCGTGCTCGTTACGATGGCGGCGGCGGCGGCTTCAGCGGCGGCTATGGTAACAACTTTGGCAGTGGAGGCAGTGGGGCCTATGGCAATCAAAGCGGTGCTGGAGGTTATGGCAACCAAAGTGGTGGCAGCAGTGGAGGCTATGGCAATCAAAGCGGTGGAGGAGGTTACGGCAATCGAGTTGGCGGCGGCGGAGGCTTCGGCAATCAAGGTTTTAGCGGCGGTGGTTTCGGTAATCGCTTAGGCGCTGAATTTAATAATGGAGGAGGTAATAGCTATGGCAATGGAGGAAGAGATGGCGGATTTGGAGGAAATTACAGAAATATAGGCAACAACAGCGGTAATAATTCCACTTATGGCGATGACAATGGCAGCAGCAACAACTATGGAGCTGGCAGTGGTGGAGGTAGCTGGTCACGCTTTTCGAATCGTGTTGAGCAGCGACGTTTTTAAGTAATTTATAAAGATACGTTATAAAATGAGCACAATTAATGAGATTTAAATAAACATTCTACGATTAAACTCGTATTTTCCATACATAAGTATGCACGCCGTATTGTTGCTGGATGTCGGCCAGCAATTCGTCTGTGGATTGCTTTGAGCTACTATTTCGTTCTGTCATTCGCTGAATTTGGATAACTCTACTTTCCCAATCCCAGCGCTGGTCCAACTCTTTAATCTACTCGACTTCGCTCGAGAAACGTGGGCTTGTCAAAAATGTTGGAGGTTCGCTTAACAATTTACGCAGTTTTTCGGCTACACATTTCGGGTGGTCATAGTTTTTAATAAACTCATCTGAACAATGTCCCAGGTGCATCTCTTAGTAAACTTCTTTGGGATAGCGGATGCTTCGCCGTTTTTGCTGAATGAAAAAATATGATTTAAAAATATTTGGCAGACAGCTGACCGCAATTTGCCGTTATATTCAAATAAGGGCCGACCGAGTTGCTAGGGCTTCAGTAAAATCGATAGTTCTGTGGTACCGATAAATAACCTATTAAAATCCTTCTTTATTACTTCATAGAGCTCATTTTCTTTTCTGTTCCTCTTATTTTTATAAGCAAATTCTCCTCAACATTTTTGTTATTTGGTAAAAATCGGATATCAGGGGACAACTCTACACACAGCTTGAATCAATTTGCAGCATACCCGCCTTTTTATTTCAAGATATCAAAATCTATCGATACTCTTAGAAATTCAGCGCCGCCATTCAATTACAGCGTCACTTACTGTTCGCGCGGTTTTCTTTTTCAATTTAGTTTAATTGTTGAGTTATTGCTGTATATTGTTCAAAGTTTGTTAAAGTTCAAATTAGAAAAGTAATGGATTTCGATAATGCCAAGGAAAACATCCAGCCATTAGCTAGTGGACGCAACGTTAGCCTATTGCAGGCGTCCCTTTGTCAAGATGCATCGCAAGAGTTAAGTGCGCAACGAAAGCAGTTGGAACTGGACATAAAAAACTACAGTGGAAGCGATCCATTAGAGCCGTGGTATGCCTACATTTGTTGGATTGAACAGAGCTATCCGGCAGGTGGCAGTAATTCCGGCCTGCAAAAGGTAATGCATAAATGCTTGGCACGCTTCGAACAGGATGAGCGCTACAAACAGGATCGTCGTCTCATTAAGCTTTTCATCAAATTCGTAAGTTGCGCAGTAATTGACCTAAGATTTTGAGTGACCATTGTTATTGCAGATGGGCAGCCAGGGCGATAAAATTGAGTGTTACCAGGAGATGTATAACAGCGGCATCGGTACAATGCTTGCAGATTTCTACATTGCTTGGGCATATAGCTATGATTTGGGTGGGAATATGCGTAAAGCTAATGAAATATTTCGATTGGGCATCGACTGTCGTGCAGAGCCGCTGGAGGAGCTAAAGGAGGCGCATCAACATTTTGGCTTTACAGTTGCCCAGCGCATGATGTACACCGAAGGGGAAGAGACTACAGCTGTCACCCAGGAACTAAATGATCGACGACTTGCTTTGCGCTCACTACATGGTCAGAAACGTAAAAACACCATTACGGTGGGTAGCGTACGGACAGGAGCAGCTGTCAAGAGTAATATGCCAGGTGTTGTGCAGGTGAGTTCATCATTTTAAACGCTCATCCGATCACATTAATATTTGAATTTAATCCAGAGCGATGCGCCTAGCACAAGTCGAGCGAGTCGTAATGCAAACCGTCAGCTGGAGGTATTTAATGATGAGAATGCGGATGTTAATATGCCACCACCGCTTCCGCCGCCGCCTGTTTCAGGCGACACGGAGCCCTCCACGGATGGCAAGTCCAGTTTGCGTTCCATTATTGATTCAGCACGGCATCAGGAGAATCTAAAGGAGCAAATTGCCTGGAGCAAGCCGCACAAGCATGGTAAAATCTTTGGTGCCACTGCCGCACATGATCCGGCTTTTCCCATTCATGTGGACGAGAAAGCGTTGCCGCCAATTACCGACTACGAGCGTAATTTTGATAAGCCCTTTAAATACCCACCCAACTTTGTGGCAAAGAGTGGGCCGCAGAAGCCCTGGGTGACCCCAGTAACCATTGAGGATGAGCCCGATAAGAATGCGTTGCCGTGCTATAACAAATGCATGACTTATCCACGTCCCAACATGGAGTTTTCGCCGGAGGAGTGTTTAGCCTATCGCTGGTTTAAGCACCGCAACGATCAGCATCCCTTTGTGCTACGCAACAATGAATGGTGGGGCATTGGTGCGTCTTATGGCGTTCGTCGTTATCCTAATTTTGCCACTGTGGCCAAACCTCAGCCAAGTGATGAAATGGATGGTTACCGTAAGCTGCCAGAGGTGCCGTCTTTAAAAACATTAATGGAAAAGATTTACAATGATGAGGAACAGAAAGAGTATCAGTTGGAGGAGATACTGGCTGCCAAGTGGCATGAGAAGCGCAATCAAAAGCATGGAGAGATGGACATGGAAGAGACGGTCTTAATGCCGGATGAAAAGGTGCCACGGCGAAAGAGTTTCTTTCCCTCGATGCAGCCGGGCACCTGCAGAAAGTCTGTCATGCCGAATATGTCCAATGTGGCGGAAGAAGACGAAGACGAAGAGGATGTTCCAGTGTCAAATGCAATTAAAATATGGGTTGATCCTACTTCAGAGCCATCAACTTCAGCTGCATCAACTGCAATTCCAGTAGCGTCCGTATCTTCAGCAGCGGCCTCAACTCCCGCAGAGGATAAGTTTGCGATGCCCGCTCCACCGTTGAGCAAATTTGAGATACACGAGGATGATGCAATGCCACCGCCAGTGTTAGGCAAACCAGCTCCAAGCGCCTTCTTTGATGCGGATGAAACGTGTTCCACGCAAACGTTCAACATATTTATTAAATCGCAAGCTGTGAGTACTCCTAAGGCACCCCAGAAACAGGCACCAGGTCGTCAGTTCGGCACGTTGCTTAAGGATACGGCAGCGGCATCGCCAGTTCCCCTACCAACACTAGCGCCAGTGTCTGGGGAGGAGCATAGCGAAGCGGATGGCGTGCCATTGACAGTTGCCAATGCCCAGCCGTTGTCGCCCATGCTGCGGAAACAGCTTTCAACGATTTTGGAGACGTCTGAGCATGGCACCCATGGCAGTTCGGGTGGCAACTATGCAACCACTAAATCTACCCTCATATCCGCAGTTATATCGCCCAGCGAAACGGACACCCTGCGGGATGGTGACTGCACACCTGCCCCAGCAAGGGTCCAGGGCGAATGCACGCCGGGACCGACGAGACTGCAGCGTCAAATGGTTACAGATTTATCCGTTTTGGGGGAAGAACCCCCTGCTGGGAACTTTGAGCGATTGGAGCTATGGGAGCCCAATGCTCCCAGTGTGCCGCTGCTGAAATCGTTGCGATTCCAAGAGGATAAAACAGAAACGGTACCCAGGCCATTGATGGCCTGCTATCAGGAGGATAAAACTGAAACATTACCCAAGATGCCGTTGGCATTGCCCGACACATCGCTGCATCAGCGGACAGCGAATGCATCGAAGCTGTTCCAGCCATCTGTGCCACAGCTGCCAGCGCAGGACGATGACGATGAGCTAAACAGTTTGTTTACTAAAACCCCAGCAAAGTCCAAGGTATTTGGCTCCCCCATGTTTGCAGCCACATCGAAGCGCGCGTGCAATCAACAAACTCCCGAGTTTAGCAAATCTATAAAACAATCGCAGCTGCCACCGAAGCATTCCCTTGATATGTTTGATGATGTGGGATACTCTGTGAAAGCGGCCAAGTCGAGCAGCAGGCCAGTGAGCAGCAAGCCGGTGACCAGCATGAGTAAATTAGCTGATTCCTTTATGGCGGATCTGTCGTTTGTGCCGGAAACACAGCCGTCAATGCCGCAGCCAGCACAAAACAAATTTGAAATATTCCTGGATGAGAGTATGCCACCACCGCCACCGGCAGTGCCGCCAATATTGGACTGCACGCTGCCGGAGACACAGCCACAGCTGACCATTGGACCAGCCCACTTGACAGCATCCTTTATGAAGGATTGCACAGAATTGAGCAGTTGCCCACTGCAGTTGCCGGTGGCAAAACAGAGTCCACAGCCAAAGTTTCAGATCTTTCTGGATGAGTCGATGCCACCGCCACCGCCATCAGCATCAGTTGAGCCCGATGTAGTCGCCGATAAGCAGGAGACAATTGGACCAGCACATCTAACCGCTTCATTCATGAAGGATTGCACCAAATTGGACAAA
Source organism: Drosophila funebris (assembly GCA_018901825.1). Taxonomy (NCBI): domain Eukaryota; kingdom Metazoa; phylum Arthropoda; class Insecta; order Diptera; family Drosophilidae; genus Drosophila; species Drosophila funebris. The sequence continues at coordinate 7,700,640 of JAEIFK010000682.1, forward strand.
CCCTCGCCGTCCATGAAACTGAAATTTCTTAGCGAATCGCAGGCAAAATTGGAAAAGTCCAGTAGATCATCGGAACCTTCAACTGGCAGCGATTACTTTGAATTGAATGCGGCAACCGAAATGTTTGCCAGCAACTTAAGCATGATCAAGAACTCAACGCTGTTGCCAGAGGCAGGCAAGAGGAGCAGGTCACCTATGGAACCTATGGAGGTGCAGCCTGCAGCACCGTTAGACATACCACATATTGTGCTGGACAAGACTGAAGAGGATGATAGGAGCATTTACTACAAAACTACGCCATTGACACCAAAGCAATCGCATAGTTCCTGGCAAGAGTCAAGTATTAGTACGCCTTCCAAGGAGAAATATGAGCATCGCAAGGTCAGCATTGATGAGTCGGTGCTGAATCGCACACTGGCCCAAAACGATGTGAATCCTTTTAATGTGGACATTATCAGCTCGTTACTGGACTCAATTGAGTTCTCGCTGTACATTGAGAAGCAGCCCAATTGCCAGTTACAAGGACACGTTAAGCGTTTGGTGCCGCAGTCAACGCTGGATATCCATGGCGAGAAGTTTGATGTGCTCAAAATAATTGGCAAAGGCGCGTATGGCTCCGTGTTTAGCGGCGTACACAAAAGGTCGGGCAAAAAGGTTGCCCTTAAACAGGAGAAGCCCACGAACTACTGGGAATACTACATCTGCTTGGAGGTGCATTCTCGACTTGCCAATGAGGAAATGGTAAGAGATTCCTGATGTTTTAAATACACAGTTTTAAACAAATTGCAATTTGCAACTTACAGATCCCTGCATTCATGAGCATCGATTATGCGTTGGTGGGCAACAACAGTAGTATTTATATCTCGGATCTCTCCGAGTACGGCTCTCTCATCAACGTATGCAATAAGTTCAAGAAGTATGCGAACAAGAATATGGATGAATATGTTGTGATGCATCTGAGCTGTCAGCTGCTGGACATTGTCGATCATTTGCATGCAATGGGCATCATTCATGCTGACATCAAGGCGGATAACTTTTTGCTTATAAAACCGTAAGTAATCTCCTGTTGACCTTAACTCAAGTATCTCAATACAAAAGATTCGTGTAGCTAAGCAATGATAGTATTATGATTGCTTTCATTGCTAAGTTGAGCCATCAATCTTTAGTTTAGGCAAGCTTTAATGTGCTCTTAAAGTGATTGATTGATTGATAAAAGTAGAGTGAAGAAAACTTCAAGTATTTGTGCCTTCAATCTGAAGTAACTGAGAATCGGAAACTTATAAAATCATCAACGATTCTGTAGTTGTAATGCTAAAAGTAGTATCCAATTGAAAATGTACTTTATTTTTTGTTTCCTTTGCTTACCAGCTTGAGTCCACAACCAAAGGAGCTCAGTTTGCAGTTGATTGACTTTGGTGTGTCCATCGACACCAAACTGTTTCCACCTAAGCAAACATTCGACTATGTCTACAATGATGATGCCTTCAAGTGCATTGAGATGCGAACTCAACGCCGCTGGACATATCAATTGGATTTGTTTGGCCTTGCTGGTGTGATGCATGTTCTCCTATTTGGACGTTACATGGAGGTAGCACAGCGTCAACCTGGAGGCATTTGGATGCCAAAGCAGGCATTTCCACGCTATTTCAATCGCCAGACATGGGAATCGGTATTCCGGTCCCTACTCAATGTTCGTGACTGTCAAAGCATGCCAAATTTACAGGATTTGAAAACGTTACTTAAATCGGACTTGGCCGAAAAGGAGAAATATGTTGAAGCGGCCATAGCTAAGTTTAATATTGTAATGCAAAGGCAACATTAGACAATTTACTGTGTACTGTGTTTAGTTACTTACTCACTTGTCATTGAAATGTTTTCTACAATATTTAATCGCGTTAACTACGATTGTTTTAACATTATATATATGCTACAAATAGAAATCTTGTTCAGATATTTATGTAACTAATTTGCTTACATTTATTATAATGCGATGCTTCATCAATTAAAATTATTCAATTTGTATAAAACAAAGCATTGATGTATTATAGTTGGAGCAGAAGGTATTTAGTGTGTAAGTTGTAAGCATAGACTGTTAAATGTTCTGTATGTAATGAATATGCAAATTGAGCACTTACATTTACTTATATTCTTTTTTTCAACAACAACAACAACAACAACATCATTGGAATGCATCCTTTAATAACCACAATTGCACACTTTGTGCCGTTATAATAGTTGCGGTCAGTTGAAACTTTCAATCGGTTTTACGAGCAGCAACTCGCGTATAAACAAAATAATTTCAACCTCATTAAGTGGTTTTACGTAAATTTTACAATGCGGCATCCGAGCATTAACCGAATCGAATCCAGAAATACAAATACTCTGTGAATTCAGCCAGCCACCCACCTTGGCATCCGCTTCATTCCACACCAGCCATTCCCCCTGTTGTCCCTGTAACCCACTCAATTCGAGTGCAATGCAATTTTTGGTTAAATCAAATAATTTGGATTACAGCGTGGATATTTCAAGTGGAATGGCTGGCTGGTTGGGCGGGTTGATTTGGTTCGTTGGTGGTGGCTGTGGTGTTGGCGCCATTTGGATTTTAGAATGTAACACGAATTTCAGAGGCATTTGTCGGGGTCGGACACTAACCGATGCTATATTCGTTTCCTGGCCATGTCGCTGATGTTGTTGCGTGCCGGTCACAATTGTGCCTAGTTTGTGGTTGGGCATATGCACAGCATATAAATCAAAGTCAAAATAGCTAGACATGATTCACAAATGATCAAAACAGACGGACAGAACGAACTCCCCAACAGCCAACAAGCCAAACCCAAACCCCAAAATGCAAGCGACGCCATATGAAAGTCTTATAAATCAACTTTGTGCCATGTTTGCACGGTGGTAACTCGTAACTGGTAACTGTGCCTAAGCCCCTCCCCTTTCCTCTTTCCCCTTGGTTGCCCGACTGGCTGCACATGTGGTTGACTTTTTGACTGCAAAGCTTGCACAAATTTTGGCCGAGTTCGAGTGCTCGTAGTTTGTCAAAAAATTTGATTGGCAAAAACCGAATGGAGAAACATTGCGTATGTGAACTTACGATAAATACATAATGTGTTCACAGTTCTTTGATATTCACTTATATAAAAGAAAAGGAATTGTATATTTATATATATATATATATATTTAATATATCTAGCAGCTGCTGGGATAAGTTTGCCATTTTATTTATCAAGCAATTGTTGTGGCTTTATTTGAGGCCACACACTACACAGTCCAGCGTTTGGGGTCTCACATGGACATACATGATTTATGCAAATTGAAAATGACCTTAGACCCTGACACATACATGAACATGCACCGAACACTGTCCATTTACCATGTCATGCTTCTTCTCTGTGTGTGTGTGTGTGCTTATGCATGTGAACCATTTTTCGACTCCTGTTGACTTGATTGTGGCAGCTGCTTGCCGCTTAGCTGCTGCTACGTCCACTTGCACACAAACATTTTGCATTTGCTGCAGCAGCATCCTAGTAAATCCTTGCCCCCCCCCCACTATTAAGCCCTTTTTTTGGGCTATTGCCGCTGCCGCTATGCATTTTGCATCATAAAGTATTTTTGCGCCATTATTTCATGAAATTCACATTTATTTTGCAGCTGCTCATGGGGCACAAAAACCATACAATCCTCCGCTCTCCTGCCATCACCTATAAAACACCAAATGCCTCATTGGCTATACATATACATACATATACATACATATATATATAGATGTTTATATGTATGTGTGTTAGTTCTACGTTTTGTTATTGGAGTTACTCTGAAATGAACTGCAGATTAGAAAACTGCACACAAATACAACTTTAGTTTGGGTCAAGTTACAATGCGTTGCTTGGCAGCCTGTTCGGGCCTTTACAATTTGTACCGAGCGCTTATGTTGTTCAATTTTGCTAGATGGTTTCCCAAATATAAGCCCAGTTAACTGCACAAAGAGTTCACAAGTTAGTATGCTAGATTCTTGCATATTATTTGACTTTATCTTTGGTCTTTATTGGCAAGTGAAGCTCAGCTTTAATTAAACCAACTTAGAAATGAGTTCGTTTCGTAACTTTAAGCCTCAGCAAATGTTAATTTGTTTAAGCAAGCATTTGCAGTTTAAATAACACTCTTTTAATAAAGGACTTTATTGTAAAGAATAAGAGCCGTAAATTCTATATTTATTTAAAGTTTCTTTATTTAAAAACTTATGTATTTTTCGCTTGAAGACAGTGCCTGGCCAGAATTATACTTTGAATAACTGAATAAGTATTTACTAAAGCCAATAATTCTTGACAGTTTATGAAGTTATTTTCATTCTTAGTTGTAATCACATAGTTTTATTATTAAGAAATAATTGAAAAAAAATTAAGAACGAACTGCAATCTTATATCTTAGCATTACTTAATTTATCATCTCAGTTTTTGTATTTTTCACAATTATTTCATTTGACAAATATTGGAATTTATTAATATAATTTATGCTTGCTTTCTATTCTCTTATTTTTTTTTACAAAAACAAAGCAATTTAACGGCTAAGGTGTTAACTGCACTTACTTAATATTGAAATATTTTAACACTTTGTTTATTTGTTAGTCGAGTAATTAAATAGTTTTCCACAAAGTGCTGCCGTGACTAATAAATAATAAAATGTATGGCGACAGCTGCCATTGCTGAACACTTTAAATTCTATTGATGGTTTGCCTAATTAGCAGCTGGGGGTAAACTTCTTATCAGAGTTATATAAATCGCAATGATTTATGTACATTTTTTCAATGCCGTTGCCTTTTCTATTATTGTATTAAATAATACTACATATGCATTTGATAAGAATCGAATAGACATGCGCATTTATCCATTTAATTGCAAGTGCTATGTAATTATTGTTAATCAAATTCGCGTAATAGAAATTTAACAATGATTTTGTCGGGGTGCAAAGAGAAATGCCAGTCATGCAGAACTTATACAAGTAGTTGAATTTGTTGTATAATCATTTATATTATATCATATAGCATATCATATCCATATCAGCAGACGCTAAAGAGTAGCAAATGTTATCGCCAGCTTTAATCAACTTACTTGTGAACCCAGAACAGAACCAGAACGTCCGTCTAATTGCAGCAATAATCGGTTATTGCTCATACTACGCGTAGTACTCAGACATACTACGACTTGTAGTGCTATATGGCAGTCACAGCTTTCGAAAAAATGCTCAGACGTATTTTAGATATTGACAAGCGTAGACGACTCTCCGGTCTCTCCGGTCTCTCGGCTTCTGTGTGTGTTGTGTGTGATTGTTTGCCTGCCTGTCTGGTGAATGGGAATTCATTTTAAATGCCTGTTAAACAATTCAATAAACGTGTTCCAATAATAAAGGCAATATATGTTGTGCCGCGGCTAATTAGTTAATAAAAAAAACTTTATCTCATTGACCAAAAATAATGAGCGCCTCCATTGAAAATACAGGTGAATATCGGATTGAATATGTAATTACAAGGTGCTCTGACCTCTGCCTGGTCGTGCATTGTGTGTCAAGTGGGAGGTGTAATACCGAATTGTTGTGTGTTTTGCCAAATGCATTTTTAATTGCTGTTTATAAATTATATAAATAAATTGTGCATTGCTAAAATTTACATGTAAAGCATTAATAAATGTCGTGTTTATTTTATGTGATAAAAAAGAAAACCGGAAAATGCGACTATTAAATTATTTCCTTATCTGTGTGTGTGTGTGTGTGTGTGTGTGTATAGGAAATTAACCATTACTTGAGTTAAATACTACTATAAAAATGGACGACGTATCCGTTGCCTTGCAATTATAATCAGTTAATTCATAAATATAATTAGCTGTGCTGCTCATAAAGATAATCAAAAATCTACTTTAGAATAAAAACATTAATAAACAATTAAATATTATATAATTCCATTAATTATTTTAATACATTTTTAAAGAACTTGCATTTTCGTTTTACATTTTGTTTGTTAACTAAAAGCATAAACAAACCAATAAAAATAAATACTTTAAGGTGAGAAAGCAGATCGCTTTGTAAAACTTGTAAAACTGGTAATAAAACAAACTGTTTGGAGTTCTATCACATAGCTTAATTATGTAAAAATATTACGTAAAATAATAAAAATGTGAAGAAACTTGTTTGACGGTTAATAAATAGAAAATGCTTTACAATTTAACAAATTGTTTGAAAATATGTTAAAATTGTAAATGAAAACTTTCTCCAAATGTTTTAAAACATCGAACATTATCTTGACATTGGGAATTGGAAATTTGAAAGCATCCGCTTTGTTGGTCAACACATATCATCGGAAGACGTCATTGAGCTGCCCAAAAGTATTTTTCTCACGATAAGATAATTGGCGAATTTATGAGCCCAATAAATGCCTTATTGAAAATGATTTGTGGCACAATAAATATCTTGAGTGTTGCTAATCTACTACAAAAATTCATTATATTAATCTGCACTTTGTATTCCTCAAAGGCCCCATTATTGGCATACGCCATCTGCAGGCTGCACTGCTCTTTTTAGCCATATGCGTCAATTACATAGCCCGGCTCAATGTCAGCGTCGCCATTGTGGCCATGACGGATGCAGCGACTTCCAATCCTGACTTTCCGGTAAAAATATGATATATATTTAATATATTTCAATTACAGACCTATATATTATTGCAGGAATACGACTGGACAGAAGCACAACGTTCCTACATCCTATCCAGCTTTTACTGGGGCTATATTATCACCCAATTCCCAGCTGGATTCTTGGTCCGTCGCTTTGGCGCTAAAATTGTGCTATTTATTCCCACCTTTGCCACAGCCGTGTTGAGTGCTCTGACTCCATATTGCATCAGCCAGGGCGGTTGGGTGGCATTCAGCGTTCTACGCATAGTTCTGGGATTATTCCAGGGTCTAATCTTTCCCTGCATACACGAACATCTGGCTAAATGGTCGCCACCCAAGGATCGCAATCGTTTGGGTGTTTTCGCCTACTCTGGCTCCGATTGTGGCTCTGTGATGGCGATGGGAATTAGTGGACTAATAGCAAATAGTTCCATGGGCTGGCCGGGAATATCGTATGTCTCGGCGGGAATATGTGGCGTTTGGTGTATACTCTGGTTGCTTCTGGCAGCCAACAATGCGCCCAGCTCTCGCTTGGTTGGTCAAAACGAGCGTGATTACATTGAGCGTTCGATGAAGCGAGAAGATGGATTCCATGTTAAGAAGATACCGATACCATGGCGTGCCATTTGGACATCGGTACCGTTCTATGCTCTTCTAATTGTCCGGAGTGCTCAAGGCTGGGCCAACTCTACCATGCAGCTGCAGACACCCGCGTATATGCACGGCGTGCTGGAGATGGACATCAAGAGCAATGCCTTGTACTCGGCGCTACCGTTCCTGGCCATGTGGTGCATGTCCTACATATATCTGGCATTTGCTGATGTGGCCATGTCCCGTAAGTGGATGTCGCTGACCACGCTACGCAAGTCCATCAACACGATTGCCTATTGGGGACCCGCTGCGGCGCTGATTGGTATTGGATTTCTGGACAAGAGCCAGACAGCATTGGCTATCGCTTTGATGACCATTAATGCCGGCTTAAATGCGGGCTCTGGCATTGGTAGCATTCTAACAATCATCGATATGTCCCCCAACCATTCGGCCATAGTTATGGCCATAACAAATGGAGTGGGCAATATCTTTCCCCTGCTCACTCCCCTGTTGGTGGGTGTCATTGTCACCGATACCGTAAGTATCTATCGCTTATCTCAAAGGCTATTGAAATGACCCAATTGTTGACTGGTTTCCCCTATCGCATTGTAGGCCTCCCGAGCTCAGTGGCAAATTGTGTTTGCATTGACGGCCATTGTCTTTTTCGTGGGCAATCTGGTGTACATCGTTTGGGGCACGACTGACCAGCAGCCCTGGGATGCTGTGGACTTCCTGAAGCCTCGCGATGCCGAACTGAATCAAGATGGTGCCTCGGTTAAGCGAGAGAAGGCAGCGATTAAAGAAATTGAAACAAAAACAGAGAAAACTATGTGATAGCGAAATGTACTTCCAACTCAAAATAATAAATAAACTAATATAGAATAACTCCCAATAACGCTGGGCCTGTTCTCTAGAAATCTATGTCAGTTTTGAAATCAGGTTTATTTAAATCCGCCAGCAATTATTTTAGATTTCTGAAAGACAAAGCCTTGATATGTTTATTCATAATCATTGATATGATAAACATAGAAAATAATTGCCCTACATTAAAGGGAATCTTCTAGTCGAGTACCCCCCATCGGTGCTTATTTAGTTGTTCATTTAATTCTCTATTCTTTTTGTACAACACAATGAAATTTGTGAGTTTGTTTGCTTATCTAAATACACTCACTCGTGCCATTTTAATCTGTGTGATATCTAATCTGATCTTAAATTAAATGATATGAATCAATTAAGAAATATACCAATAATTTATCAACGTATAATATTGGATATCTACAAATACAAACAAGCAGCGATAATAATTCGTTCTTGAACTCTCAAGTCTATAACAGATGCGATATGAAATGAAGTACTTTCCCATATCAAGCATCAAGAGCATATCTTTTATAGCCTGTACCCTAGGCATATGAATGAAAGCGGGTATTTTAGTTTGATAAAACAACCTGTCGGGCTCAACAGTTAATAAGTCTTTTCTTTTTATTTTTTATAATTATATATAAATTTTTATATTTTATAAATCAACTAAAGGATAACTCATCGTTGAGCATTTGTTCTGCAACAGCATTGTCTGCATATTTCTTGCTAGAGAGTATTTCTCTTATCAGACTCTTTATAATACTTATAGCTAAATTAAACCACGACATCTCAAATAAAATTCTAATTACAGTTGTAAAATCAGGTTTATAATTTTGGTATAATTTCTTGATATAAACGTCGAAAATGTTCAGAAGTATTTCTGATATTAACTAAAGAGGTCGCGCATGTATCCAGCTATAAAGTTAAACTAAATGTTAAAGCAATGAGTGCTGAAATTGAAAGTAAAGGTTAGAATATGTTTAATATGCAATAATTGTTAAAATAATTAAGTAGAGCAGAGTATGTTTGATGTGAATAACTAATCAGTGTTATTAATGTGCTGGTGATAATCAAGATTAATGTGTTCAACATATTTTATGATATAGAAAAATCAATTTATTTAATAATAATTAATAAGTGCTTCAAGCAAATTTATAAAATTTAAATAATAAAGCGCTTAGCTCAGAAAGTATAAATAACGCACATTTCTAATAATTAAATAATAAATAATAACAATAACCAGTCGGAAAGGAACGCAACCAACAGTATAATTCCCTATACAGGTTTCAATAATAAAAGTATTTTGATAATAAGTACTTTGAATATAATAGAATTAAGTACATAACAGGTGCTTAAAGAATACCCCTTTGAAACTCTCATTTAGAATATGTATTATTTGCATGCTTATATATACTCCATAAAAAGCTGAATGTTACGTCACTTACGTCACTTCATTCAATTGAACAATTACTTATATTTCTTTTCTGATTATCTTTCTTATTTATAAAGCGATCTTGATGAAACTTTCAGCATTCGTTCTATATAATTTAGAAGTGAGAAATACGTTGAGAAATGTGCCCACAAACAGTTTTTTTTTATTTGTTGGGGAAGTGGGGGAAGTATCCAAAATTTAAGATAAACTTGATCTGCGTATGGTATACAGGAACCTTGATGCCAAATTTGTTGTCTCTAGCTCTTATAGTTGCTGAGATCGACGCGTTCATACAGACGCACAGACAGACGGACATGGCTCAATCGACTCGACTGTTGATACTGATCAAGAATATATATACTTTATAGGGTCGGAGATGCTTCCTTCTGCCTGTTACATACTTTTTGCACAAAGCTAATATATCCCTGTACAGGGTATACAAATACTTACTCATTCATTTCTATATCCCGTAGGACCCGCAGTTGGCATAAGACATCTGCAGGCGGCGCTGCTCTTCTTTAACATATGTGTTACCTTTATTACCCGGGCTAACGTCAGCGTCGCTCTGGTGGCTATGACGAATGCGGCAACTGCTAATCCAGATTTTCCGGTATTGTAGCCAAACACTGAATTGTTATAGATACTTAAATGCACTTTTGATTATAGGAATACGATTGGACAGAGCCACAAAAGTCTTACATTCTCTCCAGCTTTTACTGGGGCTATGTTGTTACTCAGTTTCCATCGGGATTACTGGTGCGGCGCTTTGGATCGAAAACTGTGCTGCTTCTCTCCACCTTGGGCACAGCCGTGTTGAGCGCACTGATACCTTACTTCGTCAGCTGGGGCGGCTGGGTGGCATTCTGCGTGTTGCGTATAATTCTGGGCTTATCCCAGGGGCTAATCTTTCCGGCCATACTGGCGCATATAGCCAAGTGGGCACCGCCTAAGGATCGTAATAAGTTGGGTATCATCTCCTTTTCGGGTAACGCATTCGGTTTACTATCGTCCATGGCTATAAGTGGACTCATTGCAGAAGGCCCAATGGGCTGGCCGGGAATATTTTATGTTTCGGCGGGATTATGTGGCATCTGGTGTCTACTCTGGATATTCCTGGCAGCCAACAATGCGCCCAGCTCTCGTTTGATTACATCGGAAGAGCGTGATTACATTGAGCGTTCGATGAAGCGGGAAGATGGATTTCATGAACAGAAGATCCCCATTCCGTGGCGTGCCATTTGGACATCGGTTCCCTTCTATGCTCTCCTGATTGTGAGCGCTTCTCAAGGCTGGACAACTACAATGATGACACAGCAAACGCCTGCGTATATGCACGGAGTACTTGAGATGGACATAAAGGACAACGCTCTGTTCTCGGCTCTGCCTTACCTGGCCATGTGGATCACGGCCTTTGTATTCTTGGCCTTTGCGGATCTGGCAATGTCACGTAAGTGGATGTCGCTGAGCATGTTGCGCAAGTCGGCTAACACAGTGGCATCTTGGGGGCCAGCTGCTGCGTTGATTGGCATTGGTTTTCTGGACAAGAATCAGACTGAATGGGCTATTGCGCTAATGACCATCAAATCGGCCCTAAGTGCTGGCACTGGCATTGGCAGCATTTTAAACGTCATCGATCTGTCGCCCAATCACTCCGGCATGATAATGGCTATTACGACTGTTGCTGGCACAATCCTTGCGATGCTGACTTCCCTGGCAGTGGGCGTCATTGTTACCGATACCGTAAGTTGATTTCATCTTAAAGATTCTTGTACATCTCTTAATTGATTATGCTTGTCGCAGAGCTCTCGAATCCAATGGCAAATTGTGTTTGGCGTGACTGCAGCCGTCTTTTTCTTGGGGAATCTGGTGTATATGATATGGGGATCGACTGATCAACAGCCTTGGGATGCTGTCGACTTCTTAAAGCCACGCGATATTGAACGTAATGCTGATAGATCCACGCTGAACCCGGAAAGGGAAACGCTTGAAGCTTTAGCAACGAAAACAAATAAAATATCTTAAGTATTCCGATTGAGATTGGCTTAGTGAAGTTGATGTACTTGTACTTGTACTTGTAAATAGCAAATAATTAAGAACTCAATATGCGGCTGGGCAACACGACGTATACGCAATGTATTTGTACTTTTGCATTTAGCGAAAGTTGGCCAAATGTTGTGGCTTGGCTTTGATTAAACGAATTGTAGACATTTTTTGGGCTGTGGAGAAGCGTTGATTTTAATTAAAAATTCTTAAAACGTTTTTGCGTGTATTTTAATTTCTTGTTTGCGCGCAATTTCTTTCTTTTCTCTGGCCGCAAAATGTAATAGAAAATTCTTACTACTACTAGTATTTTCTTTGAATGAATTCATTTTCTATTTTTGGCCCGCATTTGCATGGCCAGCAGCAAGCGCCAAGGCAACCAGCCTTCCAGTCAGTCAGCGCCAAGCGATGGGGTAAGTGGAAATAAAAAAAGGAAACAAAACAACAAAAAAATACAAAGAAAAATGAAAAGAAAAAAAAAACTTTGCACACAAATCAGAAAAATGGACACTTGGCGGAATTTATGCACGAACGCGTGCGCACAGTACGCTGGTCCAGGGAATTGTTTGGCCAGCAGGCTGTAGAGGCGGCATCCCAACAAGTCCAAGCCACAGAACTCGGCCCCCATTTACAGTTTCTGCCGCTGGCCCTGCCTCTGGCCCTGCTACTCTACCACAGCCAGTTGCAGAACCAGTTTCAGCGGCTTACAGCAGCCAAGTGGCATGCGGCGGTTTTTCCAGAGGCGTGTGTAGCAAAAACCCCCCAAAAACCAAAACTGAAACCGAAATGAAACCAAAACGAACATGTTTTTCAATTAAAAACGTTGAGCAGTGCACAAAAATTCATTTGAATCGCCCCACAGCGGACAGCAGGCAAAGACAAGTCATAAATGGCCTGTCCCGATCCATAAGGGCGATACGATATACGGCCAGAAGTGAATGGAATCTAGTTACACGAATTTATCATGAATGTCACAGGAATTCAACAGTATCGAACACTGTTTACCTAAGCCTAATCAGAATGAGATTCTGTCTCTTAATCTGTTCGATTTGGATAAAGTTATGAATGCTTGAAATTAGTTGAATCCATTTACTTTGAATCTGTCAATTTTAAATTCCAAAATTTATGTCTTAATTTTATTTAAATTAAGAGAATTGACAGCGAATTATATTACAAATATTGTAAAACAAAGACTTGTTTAAAGAAGCAAATTTTATTATTTAAAATATTATTTTAATGAATTTACTAATTGCATATTTAAATATGCATTTTTAACACAAGAGAAAGACTTTTAAATATTCTGCTTTATAAATTACACTTCACTTGTATTGAGTTTTATTAATAATTGAATGGTTTCTTGAAACCATAAAGGAAATTTATAAATTGAGCATTAAGACGAATAGAATCATGCGGAAAGCCTTGAACTCTGTTCTCTGAATCTCTCGAAATGAATATACATATTCATACACAAAATTGTGAATAATTCTATAGAATTCATTACGTTGAAAGAGCTTCATATTAATGAGATGACCACAAGACTTTGCAATTTGAATGCACATTATGTGCACTTCATTAAGCTTCAAATGTTAGTTAGTTAACAAGAGGCTGAACATATTGCATACGTATTGTAGATACTATATATATATATAGTATATTGTTAACTCTATTGCATGTGGCAATCTTGTTGTTGGTTTAGATTGAGGCATGTAATTCGATATGGTATTCAAACTCAGGCTATACATACGTATTTCAGTTGCAATTATGAAGTGAAACTTGCATTTTGTGCAAGGCGTAAATTTGCAAATTATAATTGAAGCAACTTGCTGCGGCAACAATGGACATCAAGCATCTCATTGTGAACGTGCCGGGGGTCATAGTCATAGTCAGTGGATGGTACGATGGAATGCTTTGGGCTGAGCTGGTCTGGTCTGTTGTGTGGCCCAAGTAACCACATGGACAACACAAAACGCACATCAAGTGGAGCAAGTGCCGTCAAGCACAGCACTTGCTTGAAAATTTAATTTATGCTCGGCGCTTTCAATTGAGTCCGAACGCAGGGCCAAAGTCATGGGGCAGGGACAGGGACAGAGACAGGGTCAGAAATAGGGGCAGGGGCAGGTGCTGAAGCAGACAGTGCATGACCAACAATAGCTGGAAATTAACAGGCACAAAAGAGAGATGTGGTCTCTTGTTGCTGTATAGTTTGAGACGTCTATGGCCGTTTACCCACCACGGACTCATCTGCCTGTTCATCCTTGGCCTTTAGTTGCCGCTGTAGCGGGACAATAAGTCAATGCCATCGTGCGTTGCCCAATTTCCAATGTCCCATGTCCCATGTCTCGTGTCCCACGTTCAGTTGCAGTTGCTTTTCTTCGCTTAATTAATATTGCATAAGCGCAGGCGCAGACTGCATATTCAGCACAAGGCAGCACGGCAGCAATGCAGCAGCAGCTGTTGTCCTTCGCCATTGCCTTTTGCTGTTGCACTGTTCATAATTATCTCCAATGACCCAATGACCCCCCCCTGCATTGATCCCCTCCCCGTCGTTGTTATTGTGTCTTGCACACCAACGAAATTTATGCGTTGGACTTCTTTTGTGCTCTCCATGTTCATGTTCCTGCAATGAGTGATGTCTTTTTCCACTCCAGATCCGCGTGAAAACACGGACGGGCATATTTTCATGCAAATGTCAATGGTCAATGGTCAATGGTCAATGGCCAGCAGATGCCACATTGCTCAACTGCTCAATGCTCAATGCTCAATTGTGGCCTATTGTCCGATACGCTTCTTTCCCGTATGCCCCATGTCAGTAAATTAATGTGCATTTCATGTCGATGCTTATTAAACTTTGAGCGTTATGCGAAGAGTTTTAAGCCAAACAACTGAACTTTTGAACTCCACTACTGTTAACTTAACTATCTATTAAATGTAATAACGATTATCAGACTATTTGGACTCTACAGAACCTCATTTAATAATTGTTATACTCTGTGTTTAGCAGTATTCTCGCACTGCATAATAGTACATATATATATAGCAGATACCCTGTACTATATTTATATTAATCATTTTAAGTATAAAGCAGTAAAGAACCTTATTTAACCCTATTTATTCTATAATTTATTTATTTATAATATTTATATATACATTTATAATATTTATTATATACAATATAATATTTATCTATTCTATAATTAGGAGCTTATAAACTCATATTGTATACTAATTATAAGTAATGTTAATTTGTTTAATTAGCAAATATCCCATACTAACATCAGACAAAATTCACGGTATATATAAAACTGTTTAATTCAAACTTTAAATACTTTTGTAATGTGATGTAATTGAAGTATATATATAATTTATATATAATTTACAGCCTTTCATTCCACGTGGTTAGCATAGTGAATTCACAGTGCTCTCTATTATTCTTAAATAAATGATAATAAATCTTATTGAAAATTTCACATAGAGGTAACTAATTTATTAGACTTTGCTCTGCTGCACTTTGTTCTGCCTTTTAGCATTTTTAAAATAACGAATTATTCAAATTACAAATATAAATGCAATACTTGCATCAAGTTTTTGAATAATGTTGAGCATTAATTTCTCTTGTTGTGAACTTGAAAAGCTATTAAAATATTAAATTGCCGAATTCGTGCGGTCGGTTTTTAATCAATGTTGGCTGCCACAATTTCATTTGCATTTGCATTTTCCGTTTGCCATTCACCATTCAACATTTACAATTTTTCCATTTTCTTTTTGCTTTCCTTTTTATTTTCATTCACTTTTACTGCCTCCATCTTAGTGTTTGGCCTTGTTTCAAGAGCTGGCACACGTTTTAAATAAATGAAAACAGATCAAAGGGTGCTGCAGCAATGCAGCAACAAGCAACACACTGGTGGCGCCACATTATATTGTTAATGCGATGACTACGAAATTCTGTCGACTTGTCGCTTGGCAAATGCAACTATTTGCTTGGTAGCAAAGTGCAAGCCAACAAAATGCAATGCCAAACGGCGACGAGGCTGCAAGAGAATTTTTAGAATTCATTGAATTTTAAAACATAACAATAAAGCACTCAAGATCTGCCATGTTCCAAATGGAGCCAAAGGTACCCAGCAGACAAACACACACACACATCCCACACACACAGCGAGAGAGAGAAAGAGACTTACCCCTACTATATATGTATGTATAGCCAGCAGGTTGGTGTGTGTGTGTGTGTATGTATTTGCGCTCAACGAGCTTGAAAATTGCGCTGAAAATTGAGGAAAGTTTTACGCGCTGCTGCTAAAAGGGAAAATCACATTTGTAATGAATCGCAGCTGTTGCCGGTGGAGTTAGCAGCAGCAGCCGCAGCAACAGCAACAGTAGCAGCAGCAGCAACTGCTTTAGAAGCAGCAGGATTTGCAATTCATTGGCATATGCTGTTAAGCTCTTAGCTGGAGTAGCTTCTGCTTTTAATTTTGTATAAATTTAAATCTGCCCGCAACGTGCTGACCAAGTAAACCTACTGTATCAGTCAGAAGATCGAACTGTTGACGGGAACGTTGCGCTCTCAGGACATTGGGCCAAAATACGTTTACAGCAATAAACGTGTTGATTTATTGATTTTGCACGACGCATAATTTACTTTACCTGCATGACAGTAAAAACTCCAACAGCAACAGCAACAACAACAATTGCAGAGGGTAACCCGACAGCAACAGTAACAGCAACTGCAACGCCAACGACAGCAACAGCAACAGCGACAGCGACAACAAGCAAGCAAATGAAATCCTGCGCTCCTGTTTATTTCTCCGTCATGTACGAATGGGCGTTGCTTGTATTTATTGTACCCTGCAGCCAGCACATAGCTAATGGGTATGCCAAGCTGTTGTAAATGTATCAGAGAATGAGACGGAGAACTAGAAAAGCTTAACCAACAACAATATCCTGTTAAAACAGCAATAATAGAAGTTGACTGAAGTTTACAGGGTATCTCACCGTCATACACTCTCAATTGCAACTCTCTGACTTGCTTTATTTATTTTTATTTGTATTTTTTGTATTTCACTTCTCGCCATTGCCGGCTCTCACTGTCTGGCTGATTGTCATCTCGTTGCCTTGTTGTTGTGCGGACTACAGAGCTACAGTTGCTACTTTTTTGCACCTATCTCTATCTGATGGCTATAGCAACAGCAACAACAGCAATAACAACAACAATAATAACAACAATAACAACAACAACAATAACTACAGGCTACAGCCAGCAGACGCCATGTCGTGCGCCATTTTCAAGTTGTTTCTTGAAACGGAAACGAAAGCGGTTTTCATATGCATGTGCGCACACACCAATACACCTACGAGTCCCTCTGTATATGCATATGCATGTGTGTGTGCATGTTTATGTGGGTGTGGGTGTGTGTGTGTGTGTGTGCATCTGCATGTTGTAGTGTCGTTAAGCGGTTTCCTTGTGTAAGTGAGTTTGCCAGATCTCTGTGTCTGCGTCTGTCTGTGTGTGCCTTACAGGTGCCGACAATATGAAATAGGGCTCCAGCTCGAGCAGATTTCTCGCTAACTGTAAAACGCCAGCTTTGCTTACCGTATGCCAAATGCCAGTGACAGTGAGTGCGAACAGTATGCGCATTGCAAATGCGATTATTGCATGCATTTTGATAGCTTAATAAGATTAACACTCTAAGAACTATTTATTAATTATTATTTATATACATATATATTAGTATATATTTATATTTATTTATATTTAATTTAATTTTAATATTAATAGAATAATTATAATTAAATTTATTATTATTATTATTATTATTATTATACATATTATTATAATATTCACTTCAGCTTGATAAGTATTTTAATTGCAAATTATGTTTACTTGTCCTTTCTATCTGGATATAAATATTATTTAAAAACAATTAATAAAATATAAGACAAATTCAAAAGAAATCTCTTATTTCGCTATATTTTATTATTGTTTAATATTTCAACAACTAAAACCAAATTATTTCCTTGTATATTCTATACACGTGCACAGACTTTTCTCGGACAGAGTGCGGTGTGTATTGTGCTCAGTTGATTGTTTATTGTACATATAGCTGCATACATTTCGACGACGCTTCTTCTCAACGCCCTGCCGCATACCCTATTGCTAACCCTATAAGCTAGTACACCCCCGCTTGACTGGCTGTGCGAGCATGTTAAATAAATTTGCATATTTTAGTTCATCGTTAGTTTGGCAAAAGCTCAATTTTCTATGCAAAAATTCAACACTGATGACAAAAAGTGAACGAATTACAATGCAAAAAGAAGAAGAAGTAAAAGAAAACGAAAAAAAAAGAAAAGAAAAGTGAATAGAAAACGAAGAAAAGCAACAAAAGACAATTCTGCTTTGTGACTTGGCAGTTCAAAACGATTTGCATGTGTTTGCGCACAGGGCTGGGACTTGCTAATGAGGCATTTGTTATGTTGCATATTTGCAGCTCAATATTATTTTTTTTTTTTCTTTTGCTTAGCTATTTTTTATGTGCGAATGAATTTTTGCCAGCTTTTGTCCCTATGAATGATTTGCACAGGGCACAGACAATCCACAAGCAGAAAGAAAGAAATGCAAACTGGCAAATTCTGTCAGCTTTCGTTTGATTTATAAAGCCGCATTCTGTGCACTTTTTTTTTCAGTGCATATTTTTTCTCAGCTGAAATCTAAGCATTGGCGTTACCAGAATTTCGCATTGTTTTACCTTATTTTTTTGGGTGTTTATTTTGTTCTTTTTTTTTATATTTTTTTCTGGTGTTACTTTAATGACACATTTAAGCGCAACCGCAGCTCGTAACAACAACGAGGCATGGCCAGAATAACATAGCGAGTATGCATCTGTCTCTATGCGATGAGAGTGTGTGTGTTTGTATGTGTGTGGGCATGTGTGTGTATGGCTTGCGTGTGTGCATTTTATGTACTGCTATGCATGTTTAACTCAGTCTGTGTGTGTGTGTTGCTTGTTCGCAGCGCACACCGCGAGTTGCTGCCGCTGCCGCTGCTGCTGTCGTTGTTGCTTTGGCCCAAAACTGTTGGTTAAAATGCCGAGACACACGCTTGCGCGAAATTTTATGATAGTATTTTGGTGTAATGGCGTACCGCAGTGTAGCAGCAACAGCAACATCAGCAACAACAACAACAACAACAACAACAGCTGCTGCTGTAGCTACAACCACAGCATTGCCTGTTTGTGTAATCTAGTGTTGAAATATGGTTTTAAGGTAGATTCAAGGCAATTTACCATATTGGCCGCAATACAATTTCCGCTCAGTAGAGGCGGCAGCAACAACAACAACAATAACAACAACTGCCGCATAAAGCCACATAAATAGCCAACAGCAGTAACAACAACAACAATAACAACAATAGCAACATCAGCAAGCAGAACAACACGAGCAGCTGCAACACCAGCGACATGTGTATTTAAATTTGCCGCGCGGCTTATGTTTTTTGTCCCCATTGGGTTAAATGTTGTTATTATTTTGGATCTGCTGCCGCAATAACAACAACAAACTTATATGCCTCAGTTATAACTGTATATATACATATATAGTATAGCAATATAAGACCTATAAGCCCTGCGACTAATTTAAGGTCGCCTTTAAATCAAGATAAGCAATCAGATAAAACGAAAGCGAAAACGAAAATAAGAAATATGTAAATATGTAAATAAAATGTTTAAAATTCATATGTGTGTATTATTAATGTTGCAGCTAATAGAGAGGGAAAGCAAAAACTGAGAGAGAGTGAAAGAGAGATAGCACAGCTTTTAGCATAATCTGATAAAGGAAATGAAATGAAATAATGAATAATAATTTAATTAGCAACACATCAAATAAATCAAAATAATAAAATTAATTACTTATGGTTGCCTTTCGACTTATAATAAATAATAAGTAGTAAATAATAAAAAGTAAATATTAAATAATAAAAAATAAATAATAAATAATAAATAGTAAATAGAAAATAATAAATAATAATAATAATACATAATACATATTATATAATAAACCAGTCGAAAAGGCTACAGTCGACCGCATTCGACAGTATAATACACTGTACAGGCTTCTATATTCAAAGTTTTGATAATAGGTACTTTGATTAAAATAAAAGTAAGAACATAACAGGTGTTTAAAGAATACCCTTTTGAAACTCTCATTTTGCATATGAATTCTTTGCATGCTTACAGCAGCTAACTTTCACATATTTATACACATTCAATCAAAAGCTGAGTGTTACGACACTTAATTTACTTATGCTTGTGTCGCAGTAGTTCGCTGTCTAGCTCGCACACATAATAATAACTTTTATTGCTGATTATCTGAATTATTTGTAAACCGATCTTGATTAAACTTTCAGCATTGCTTCTATATGATATTTTTCAAGCACCTGTTAAGTTAGAAGTGTCTACGTTGAAAAATGTGGCTATTATTATTATTTAAAATAAACTTGATCTGCGTATGGTATACAGGAACCTTGATGCCAAATTTGATGTCTCTAGCTCTTATAGTTGCTGAGATCGACGCGTTCATACAGACGGACAGACGGACGGACATGGCTCAATCGACTCGGCTGTTGATACTGATCAAGAATATATATATTTTATAGGGTCGGATATGCCTTTTTTTCCACAAAGTTAATATATCCCTGTACAGGGTATAAAAATATATAATACAATTCAAATGCAATATACTTAAAGATTCTTCACAGCTTAGATGCTTCTTAGCCTGCTTATAAAACATTTACACCCAAGCATACCCTGGCTTTTTAGCGTAAAACAAAGAGAGCATTCATTTGTCTGGCTAATTCCTTTCAAGTTTTTTGCAAATAACCTCCAACAACTGATGCTTTTAGCGTCGATGCAAGCGGCAAATGAAGAGCAGGGCGCAATAGAAACTGCGATAATGGCAACAGAAGGGGGAAGAGAGAAAAGGCGTAGGAATGTCTTGACACTCCCTGCTACGTAGAGTGGCAAGCAATTCATTTGAGCATGCTCTGGCATTATTGCCACCCCAAAATAACGAGTCCGCAAAGTCAGCTTGTAGCCGCAACTAGATTTTTGGTTGCCATCGCCTTGGTTGCTGTGTGGCACTAGGCAATTTGTTTGTCATTGGACTGCCAAGCATGTGTGTGTGTGTGTGTTGGTGTGCAAGTATGCAAGTGTGCGGGTGTGCGGGTGTATATGCTGGCATTTTCTTTTGGCTGCCACTTTCTGTCTGGGATCCTGGGGCAATCGTCAGCGCCTGTGTTCACTGTGCCCCAGACCGAAGATTTATGCGCCTTGCCAAAGCTGCAAGCAAGCAAACGGACAGCAATTAATTTGCATTCTGGTAATTAATTTTGCATTGCTGTAGTCACCCTTTTCTTTTTTTTTAGATACGCTTTTTCTTTGTCCTTTTCACTTGTCATTTGCCAAATTGCTGATTGCGTTTTAAAGTCAACCACCGCTTTTTTCCCCACAAACCTTTAAAGGCAATCAACTCTGTCCGATGGTCGCCTCCCCAGCCAGTTAACCTGTTTACCTGTTGCAGTCCCTCGAATCAATCAGCAGTCGTTGCGTGCCATTAATTACCCTGTGGCCCCCTTGAACATTTGGGCTATTAACAAACTAGATAACTAGACAACTTTGCCTTTAGCCAGCGCTTACGGTGTTCACTCTTTCAGAGCCACACACAGCTCACACCTCTCAGCTCACAGTTCACAGTTCACAGCTCACACTTTCAGCATGGTGGAATGTTTGCATTTGCCATTTTACTAGCTGAGCACAGCAATTGAAATTGTCATCGTTTAACAATGCAATACATACAATGTGCATTCACTAGTGCAGACAGACAGACAGTGGGACAGACGGCAAGACAGA
The DNA here is from genome assembly GCA_018901825.1 of Drosophila funebris. Taxonomy (NCBI): domain Eukaryota; kingdom Metazoa; phylum Arthropoda; class Insecta; order Diptera; family Drosophilidae; genus Drosophila; species Drosophila funebris. The sequence continues at coordinate 7,722,125 of JAEIFK010000682.1, forward strand.
TGGAGAGACATGCGCTGACCGAGTAAGTGCCAGATTGTCGCCAAGTGCACTCGACGCGGCCATGTTTTGGTCTTGCCGGTTGAAGCACCACCCAACCACTCGCGCCTTATTATTATTATTGTGGCGGCTACAAGACAATTGTTGCAGCGTGCCTCACATGCGAGCTGCCACTCGTTGTTGTTGCTTATATAGTTGCAGGCGAAAGCGGCATGATCAGCTATGGCATATATATGCAATGTATATAAAATAGAAGTTATATTTATTATTTTAAAAATATTTTAGAAAATAGTTACTGCCAAGCAAACTCTTGAATTCTGCTGCTAAAAGGGTATCACGTAGTTCAGCATTATGAGCATCATTTTATTATAGCTGAGAAATGCATTTTGCTGTGTTGCTTGCTGTGGCAGTTCATAAAGCCTTTGGCAGCAGCTGTGAACATGAACCCATTGGCAACGTTTTTGTCTACGTGTGTGGGTGTCTATATATATATACACATATATATTATGTGTGTGTGTATATCTGTGTGTGTTTATGTGTTGCTGTAGCAATGCAGTTCATTATTTTGCTCATTTCCTCTTAATGACAATATCAATTGCTATTTTACGCCCATTGTCGTGCATTTCTATTGTCTCAGTTGTCTTTCATTTTATTTGATTTTCAATTACGTTTAATTAATTAAGTGTAAAAGCGTTGACACACACATGCCCACACACACACACATACACAACATTCAGCAGAGACAATGACAATAATGACCCTAAGATCCCCGCTTAATCGACAAACCGGAACTTGCAGCAAATGGGGCGTGCACAAATTGCTCGATGTTTTGTAAACTTCAGCGAGAGTCTCATTTAAGTCAACGTCAAGTTACATATGCATTGAAATATTAAGTATACGCTGGCAATTAACCGCATATAAATGGGCTGAGATCAAAGATACGAATTCAGTAAAGTTATGTTAAGCAAATTATGCTTTAAGCCAAAGTTCAAATGAATTATTTATGTGATTTAAATTGGCATTTGGGGTGGCAGGCAAAAAATTAGCATTATATGCCAAGAAAAACACCATAAAAAAGTTGAAGTTTAACAGAACTTTTGATACCCTAACGTGCATATGAGATTGAAGTAGAGAAAGACCTAAACATGTTCAAGATTCTTATAGCCTTATAGCCTCTTATTTGAAGCTCTATACGAGTTGCTGTTTGATCATCCTGGGGGCATTGCGAATGCAATAACAAATTTGATACGCTCAGTGTAATGCAAAAAGTGCACTCGAAAAGTTGTGCGTAGTTGGTTTACTTGACAAATTTCTGGGGAAATACAAGTATACTATCCGCTCACTTCTCGCTTTCGGAGTGTCGTATGTGTCGTATGCCCGCCCATTGGCCCCATTTTCCCTTTTTAGCTGCTTCTTTATGCCAGCCGCGCGTCCTTTGGCAATCCATTTCAAGTTAATTTAAGTTTATTTTCAACAAATTCTTTTTTTTTTTTTTATATATTTTTATCGTTGTTTTTGGGTTGAACTCTTGTGCTCGTGCCTTGTTTTATGCATAACCCTTGCTGCATGGCACAGTAATAAATTCATTACAAAATTGTCGCTCTATAAAAAGATAAACAAGTGCTTAAAGCAGGGGGGAGGGAGGGGGCGGAGTGCGTAGTGAGTGGAAATGCTGACTGAAAAACATTTTTATACGCTTGCAAACGGGAAGTCAAAACTTTGGCGCAACGGGAAAATGCACTCAAAAATGAAATAATAACAGCAACAACAACAACAACAGCAACGACTACGAGTGAGAAGAAAACTCTGAACATTTTTCGGAAAATGCGCACAAAATGAGTGTGCAGAAATAATTTTAAAAGTTATGCTATTTGTATTGCCGCGTCAACGTAGCAAATTTGCTATGGAGTTAATGTTATTTATGAATCATTTTCATTGTGCATGAACTGCGTATGAGTAATTTATGGCATCTGTGCGACACTGTTTAACACTGGAAACATGCTGAAAAATACCACAGATTGATAGGAAAACTCTCACGCCGTTCACCATGATGAGGAAATCGTATAAAGAATTGCAAGTGATGTTGAGCAATAAAAGGAAATACATTTGTTAATGTGACTTGCTCAGTTGAAACTATAGTTCATATCTCCATATATTATATTATATATAATTTAATTTGAAATGCTCATTTGCTTTTATTTATTGTTTTATGCATATTTTGTATAAATTACACATTTTTCTGTAATTGCAATTATTATTTAAGCTGACAGCAAAATGAATGCAATATTAAATGTTAAATTACATTATCTATATCTGTCGCTATCAATTTATTTGATATATATTTATATTGCACTAAATTCAAATACTTAAATTGTACCATGCAATTCAGAATTCAGCAGTAATATTTGCCGAAGTTAAAAGCACTTGCCGAAGTTAACCCCAGCATATTTTGTGCAAATTCTTCTTCTATTGCTGAATTTGTCTTTGACTAAACCAGCATGAACATTGCACGTATGGCTTAACATTTTAGGACGCCTTTTAAGCCACATTCGCCATCCCAGGCGCCCTTCCCTGCGCAACTTTTTAAGCTGCTCAGCATGAAGAGCAGCATGCAAGGAGAGAGAGAGAGAGAGAGGCAGGGGAATAACATGAGAGCGGGAGTGTAAAAAACGAAGTAATAGTAATAGGGAAAAGAATAAATACGCAACTCTTTGGCTGCGTTAGGTTGCACAGCCAAGACAAAAGGAGCAAAAAGTGCGCATATGCTTCAAATATAATCACATATATTAAGCAAAAACATAGAAAAGGATTCGCAGCTGCTGCTGGCTCTCTACAATTTCATTTTTTTTTTTTGTATTTTTTTTATAGAGCTGCTGACTAAATTTATCTAAGTACTCGACACGCCCTTTGGGCTCAACAGTTTGGTCGGTGTGGACAACTTTTGATTGCGCTACTTGGTTTGGGATCTATAAACATGACAAACTTCATGTTGAGGTTGCAAATAACAGTTGCAGCTCACTTTTAGCCCAGGCATATGCTGTCATGCTGTCTGTCTATCGGTTAGCCAGTTGGGCAGTCAACCAGTCAACTGTCTTTTAATTACACGAGTTACGAGCTAAGAGTTTCTCTCAGTTGTAACTGGATATTTATGCAAGCGCATGTAATGTTGTGAGTTGTTGTATTTGTATTTGTGTATGTGCCCCTTGACACCCGGAGATGGTAACATGCCCATCACTTTTTTTTTTGTGTTGTTCTACGTTTATTGTCTGTACAACGAGACGTATACTTAACGAGTATAGAGCAGAGCGCACAATTCGTTTATAGCAAAATATGCCAACGGCTCTATTATGACTTCTTCAAAATTTACAGTCTGTTGCTTGGCGCAAAATGGAAGAAGCGTTTTTATATTGCACACACACACACATACACACACACACACACACACATGCAGAATTTTTCTGTTTCGTCTTTCTCTAGTTTTTCGCTCGTTTTTCTGTTTTGTGGCAAACCGTAGCCAAGTTTGCACTGCAATTATGATTGCTGCACGCCCCCAATGCCGCAAACTCCCCGCTTCTCACCCTTGCCACGCAGCACTTCTCTTTGCGGCCGTTTACATGCCTTCTTCGCTCATTTAATGTATTTCGCAAGTTTTTTCGCTTTTTGTCTTGCAGCTGCCGGTTTTTTGTTTGGCAGCCACCGTCGACAGCAACAGCGACAGCGACGCTGACGTCGACGATGCTCGTTGCAGCGCTTTTGTTTTTTAGCCGGAAGTTGCTCAAGTGTTAATAATTTCATTATTTCCGCAACGCTGCACCCCACACACACACAAACACACACACAAACACACGCACACACACACTCAGTGGAGCGCACATATGTGTGGCTTGCAGGCTTTGCTCTTCTGACTTCGGACATTGCCCGGCTCAGTTTCAATACCCTTACATAGGATTATCGCAAATTTGAGACATTGTTCGGGTCAACAGGCCATTAAAATGTCAATAAAATGTCATGCCCGAGCTTAATCAATTGTTGGAAATTATACAATTACAACGATTCGTTAAGTAATCATTCAACATTTTTAAAGCATTCGGTTTGATGTTGACACGCTTAGAATTCCCATTTTCTTGGCAATTATTGCTATTAACATACGAGAGTATTGAAACTTCGGTTGCATTCCTTTCATTCTCTTTTCATTTTGTCTATAAAAAAGGCCAGAAAAGTGCTGCATGTGTAATTTTTACGCTTTTTCATGTATATCCTAGGCGGCAGCTAGATTCTTTTTTTTTTGTTGCTTTCCTCTTTTTTTAATCTTTTTTTTTATTTTCTTATGTGGAAAAAATGTAATTACATACGCCAAAAGTAGTTGTGCGACTGTAGTGGGGGCCTCTGCTCTAAGCACAACAAGTACAACAACAATAGGAGAATACAACAACAACAACAACAAAGAGTTGGCGAAAAGCGAGCCAAGCAAAGAAATGTATGCTTTACATCAAAGGATATAATTTAAGGGTCTTAAATAAATTAATACGCCGCCTGGTTTAAATTGCAAACTTTTTTAATCTGCTTTGCTCTGTATACATGCACATGTGTGTGATTGTGAACTGTAAGTGTGTGTGTGTGTGTGTGTGTGTGTGCAAGGGGGTGTGCAAGTGGGTGTCTTTTTTGGTTCCGGCAGATAACAAGCGACCGCTTTTGGGCTTGAGGCCAAAGGACTTAGTTAACGTATTTTAGGCACATGTCAAAGGCTCCGGTTAACAAAGTTTTCGAGTAGTTACAAATTAGTTTTACTTTCGCCCTTTTATTTTTAGGTATTCCGAGTATGATAAGCCCCCCCCTACCCACCACCCGCACAGAAGTACAACTAATGAGAACTCTAAATGATAAATCAACGACAAACGCATTTAACTTATTTTTGCAAAAGCCACAAATTTTATAATTGGCCAACTATCATGGCTAACAATGCTTAGCGTCTTTATAAGGAATATTTGTCTATATATATAAATATATATGTATATACAATATATATATATATATTTGTATACATTTGTTTATTCATAGCAGCTTATTAAACCGCTTTGCAAATGTTTCCGCTTGATAAGTTTTATTAGAAAACTTTTTGATCATTTTGAGGTCGAATTAAAATGTATTATAACGATAATAATAGTAATAATATATATTATATTATATTATATATTGCAATTCATATATATTTCCATTATTATTACTATTATACACTGTACTCTTGTCATCAATATTCAGTCACTCATGTATGTTAACATAAGTTTACTATACAATCTTTTTTTTACAGAGTATAAAACATTGATTTAATTCTGGTTTTGTTTTCAAACCGCATTGCATTTAATTTTAAGGTTTTACATGCAACAAAAAGTGGTTTCATTGCCAGTTGCCCCATGTCAAAGGGAGTGTGATTTGAAATGCATGATTTTTATGCATGTTGCTCCGGCGAGTGGCCACAACAAAAACCTCAACATAACGCCGATGCTTACATTTGCTCAGCGAGCGAGCATAACAACCATATGAACATGATGAATTCATAAATATAAATAAACCTTTCATTTCATATGCAATGATGCGTACATTGTTCCTGTTGTTGTATGTTCCATGGCCAAGCCATGGCTACTATTGTGAACGCAGCTACAATTGTTGCAGCTTGCGGCTGGTTGACTGTTAGATACCCTTGCATCTTTTGAGATTAACTGAATTGATTAAAGCATTGATTATTTATTCAAAATGAAGCAGTCTTAATTAAAGTCCAATGTTGTACAATGATTTGCCTTTAAAGGTTTATCATTGAAGGATAATTAAGCAACAGTTCTTTAGTTACAATTGTAGTACAGGCAAACATTATCTTCTAGGCGCTTTGTGTTTGAAATGAAATCAGTAAATTAATATGCATGTAAAAATAATGTAAAGTAATTCATACAGTTGTGCAGACAATTGTTTATGATAAAACAAAACCACACAACATTTGAATATACCCAATGCTACATGATTATAGGATATTAAAAGGGCATTCAGTTGACTCTGCCAGCAGTCAGCTGGCAGTAGAAGCACATACACAACTGGAAACTGGGCAATAACTAAGCCTCGCTATCCACTCATAGGGCTTTTGGGTAGTGTGAAGAGTGGCAGGTTAAGCTGGTAGAAGAGTGGGAAGGGGGGGGTGTACGGAAAAGGATAAGGGGAAAGCAAACGAAGCAATCAAAATAATGGCGGCAAATGCATACAATGAAAATAATTGCCGGTAATCCTCGGCTACTAATTTGTGTACGCTTCGTTGCTGGTGTTGTTGTTCTTGTTGTTTCTAGTGTTGTTAGTGTTGTTATTGTTGTTGCTTATTACAAACGTTCAGAGCTTTTGCGTTCGCCCGCAGTGGCACTTTTCATTATTTATGAAAGCCTATTTGGCATGAAAACAGCGCGAGTTGTTACGCTTCGAGTTGCCACACAGAACTACAGCTAAATCACACACAGACACACACACAACACCCACGCACACATCCACTTTCATATGCATACATACGTTTTCATATATATTTAACTTGCAGGTTAGTTTATATTTATGTAGCCGCACTCTGATTACACACACTGTGCCGCTATTCCGCTCTCTCCCCCTCTCCCACTCTTCCCCTCTCTCCCATGAGTGAGTGTGATTAAATACGTATTTGTTTTATACGCTGTAATTGGGCGCAATGCATTATGCGTCAAATAAAACGCAGTTAGCTTACAAATTTATTTTGATAATTCCCATTTCAAGCATAATTTATGTAACAATTATTTGCAATTGTTTATTATTGAATACATGCATTCTTTCGGTTATTTCTGATTATTTGCTGTGCTTGGTAAATCATTCATTTGCATTGTAATTGCTTTAAACATGAATAACTCTAGCAAATTCTTGCCTTAACTCATTCTCAATTAAGGTACAAGGGATTTGTTGGCTTTACCTGAAGCTAAGTGCGATTTCTCTTAGACAAGCTGAAACTTGAACTCAATCAATATAGATCTATCATTGGAAATGCTATTGATGAATGGTTAAGCAGCCAAGTGTTTAACTATCTCTGAGTGGCTGAAACATTAGCCAAATCAAAGGGGTATTAACAGAGCTGAAGAGGAGCTCACGCGTAAACTCGTCTAATTAAATTTGTAGACTCACATGACTTTTAAATCGCCTGCTGTCGTCGGACATGTTAAATTTAATTACTGAATATGTGTCGCATAAACAAGTTGCCAAAGAGTTGCAAATGAAAACAGTTGGGTTGCTGTGACAGCAACAACAGCAACAACAACAATAACAATTTGACAACCGCAGCGACTACAAGCGACTAATTTTAAATGCAAGCGTTGGAACATCCAACCCAAAAAGGGAAGCAGCTTACAATTTTCCAAAAAATAGAAAAAGAACCCCAACAAAAAATTAAATCAGAATTTGCGGTAAAACATGCAAGGCTCACCCACACACTTGCACACATATGCAAACGCAACACACAGAGCAGCATAGACAACATAGACAACATGTTTAAATGCAACAGCTGATGGTAACGAAACTTAATATGCCCTAGGGATTGTCAATAACAACGATTAATTAGCTTTTCAATAACAATATTTGCATTCAATTAACTACATTTCTGCTGAGCTTTAATGCGCTTTTGCAAGCTTCAGCTTAACACTTAATCAAACACAAAGAAGCTTTGGAGTTTTAAGTGCATGCAGCGAAGTTTCTACTACTAAAGCAAGCATAAGGCTGTAAGTGCTCAGCAAAGCAGGGACTTTCAAAGTTTAATGTCTACACTTAGCAAATGCAAAGCTTTTCATAACTTACAGCAAAGATATGAGTCTGCTTTATGGTATCCACAAAGCAGAGCTTTCAATAGTATAAAGTATAAAAATTTAATTTTAAATTTATATACTTGTAGATTAAAGTGGTTGCAGACATTTTCGGGCAGCTTTTATGCTTGCAATCAGCTTGCATTCAATATACCCTTTTGAGTGCTTTCATGGTACATGGTATAAACATTTATAAACACTCGATACAAAAACGAAGCTCATGTAGATAACAAAAACTTGTTTAGCAACCATTTTTGGGTTGTGTGGTACTTTTGCCTTGTTGTTGTTCTTGTTATTCTTGTTGTTGTTGTCGTACTTGTTTCGTTTGCTGCTTTATCGTTTGGCAACGCTACCGGCTGTCCACACACAGAGGCGGCAGCCTGCCGACATCCACATGGACATGGGCTCGCCCAGACTCAGACTCGGAGTCGGACTCGGACTCGGACTCAAACCCACAAACTGTGCACATACCTCGCTCTCTCTCTCTCTCTCTCTCTCTCCCTCTCTCGCTCTCTCTCTCTAGCTGTCTGTTTCTCCCTCTCTCGTTGTTGTGCCGGCGCCATGCGGAGCTTCTGTCTAAAACTGTTTACATATACATAAGTATGTGTATGCAAGCGTGTGTGTGTGTGTGTGTGCTACCCCATGGGGCATGCATGCAGACTCATGTCTGGCGCTTTCTTGTGGCCAGCTTTTGTCGCCATTTGGCCAATGGCTAGTGGTAATATTTATCGCACGTCAACTGAACGCTGCGTGTTGCAAATGATTTCAATTTCAGGTTGATTCTCGGATTTAGTTCACAGCATTTGACTGTGCCAGCTGCTGTTGTTGTTACTGCTGTTGTTGCTGTTTCAACGGCTCTCATTTCAATGGTCCCAAACCACAAAGCCAAATACATAATTCTTAAAATATATAACATAAATTTTCACAAGTTGCCTTTGACTCTGTTGGGCTGCTGTTCTGCTGTTCTGCTGGGCTGTTGGGCTGCTAGGGAAATAGGAAAAGGGAAATGGGAAATGGCGAAAACTGTGTAACTGCGCTTTCACTTTTCGCGCTTAAATTAATCCTTAGAGTGTTGGCCTGGCTTTTGCTTTTGCTGTTGCTTTTTTTCAAATTATCGTTCCCCAGTTGTGTAGACAAATGTGCCAGCACTCACAACTACTTGCCATGAAAATTGTCTTGCACACTCGTCTCGTCGCATCTCTTAGCTTGTCTCGTCTGATTGCAACACTTGCGTTTACCATAACAGCAATAAATTGAATAACTTATAGGATACTCATAACAAAGTAAATTTCAATTGCTTCATAGCTTTGCAAATTATTGTATTATTTTGTTATATTTTACTTAACATAGCTCACACTCAATTATCTCATCTCAATTGTCAATTGCCATAATATGCATGTTAGCCAAAGCCATTTGCAGTCATTAAATTGTAACATTTTTGGATTTAAATAACAATTTAATTGAAAAACACCAATAAATATTTATATATTAAGCCTGGAAAGCCACAATAAATTGATTTATCTATTGCCAATTGAATATAATTTAAGTCTATACAATAGTTGTAAATCAAATTAGCTTTCAACTACTTTCTTGTTGTTGTCTACATTTCAGTGACTATGTTAAAAGCTTTCAGCTGCTTCCCAATGTGCTTTCGTTAGAAGAAATTCTTATGCATAGTCAGTTTACTGAGTAGCAAACATTTCTAGCAAGCTCGGACTAATTTCATTGCTTAATCTGCACTCACAGCAATTTTAATTAAAATTCAGTCATTCCTTAGATAGTTTCATAATTGACCTAATTGCATTGCTAGCATTCCGATATTTGAGACTTCAATAAGTGTATATATTATATATACACTTACAAATGTATAACTTATTTACGTACTCTGCCCTGTGGCTTTGGCGCGGTGGTTGTTGCAGTGGGTGGTGCTGTTGCTGTTGCTGGTGTTGGTGGCTTTCTAATTAAGCAGCGTTGACAAAAGTAGCCACCAAATGCGTCTCTATTGTGTGATTAGCGCATAACTTTATATAAACTATTGTATATAGTATAAAGTACATGGCGTAAACTTGTAATTGTATACAATGCTGTTGCTGTTGCTGTCGTTTGTTGCTGCTGTTTGTTGCTGCCGTTTGTTGCTGCTGCTGTTGCAGTGTAAACGCCAATAAAAGTCAATTACTTGCTTGCAATTTGCTAATGTAAATTAATTAGCAGTTGTAACCTCAGAGTTGGTTTCTGTGGTCACCAGTTCATTAAGCGTCAAAGTTTTTTTCCATTTTCCACATAGTCTTTTCATTTTTTTTTTCTATTTTGTGGCTTAAACTAAAAGTTGGACAGTGTACAAAGTTCTGCGCATATATTGAAGAGAGAGTTTATATTTCGCATTACGAATATCTAATATACATGATAAACAAGAGCAACAGCAACAGCAACACCGACAGCAACAACAATTCATTAGCGTTAGTCGCAAGGTGGAAATCAGAAATCCGAAAATCGCATTATGTATACGACACGTGGACGCAAGTAAATACGAGTGGAGAGAAGCAAACAAAAGGGAAAAAGCATGAAATGCAAATAACATTAGCACCGGGCGGGAACAGCAATAACAAGAGCGACCACAGGAACACAGAGAGACAACAACATTAAGTGCCATTGTACTTGAAAGGGTTAAAGACATGAACAATGTTGTTATTCGTGTTGTCGTTGTTGTTACACTTGTTGTTGTTATTGTTGCCGTTTCCCGTTTTAAGTGACACTTGCGTAATTTCGACAGGTGCTAAGAAAGCAAAAGACGACACTTCACACACAAAAGCGCTAAGGAAAACAAAAGGAAAACGGCATGGAAAATGCTCAGCCCAAGTCCAAGACCAAGCCCAAGCCAAAGCTGAAGCTGAAGCCGAAAACGTAAACGAAAACGAAACCTTAACATAAAAGCAGCAAAAGAAAAAAAAAAACGAAATGGAAAAAGGAAAAGTTCGCTGAACAACAATTACAATGAACGGATGATAGGCGGGACGGGTGGGGCCAACGGGGCGGATGGTTGGCTTGGCTTGCTCTGACCGGGAATTGGGTGAAACGGACATTGTGCAGCTGTCGCATTGTTCCACAGCGGCAGCAACAAAAAGTACTTTTCTTAATACACACAATACAATAAAAATAATATGATAATAAAAGAAAATAATAATATTAATAATAATAGTTACAAGCGTGGCGCACAATGACAGATTTGTCTTCCCCTTTTTTTTATTTTTATTTATTTTTTTTTGTTATGTTATTGTTGACGCAACACGTGCACAAATAAATTGCGACTTTGCCATAACAACTACAAAAAAAAAAAAAAAAAAAATAAAACAATATAAAGAATGAGGAAAATAAGCAGCGGAAGCATTTGTTGTAAACAACGATGAAAACGGAGGCAGCTTCCAAACAACTGACAGCAATACAAATTTTTGCAAATTAGTTGCACTTTAGTGTTATTTAGTGCATAAAGCGTCGCGACTCGCAGCTTGCAGCTTGCAGCTTGCAACTCGCAACTGCATGACAAATTAGCAGCATAATAAAGTGGTCCACTCCACTGTACATAAGTATTGTAAGGATAATACGCAGCATTTCATGCTATACTTGTATATTCAACATAAAAACACTGGAAAAATAAAAAATCTCAGTTGCAAATCATTTTCAGCGTTGCAGACGATTGAATACCCTTGCTTAAAAGTACAATTAAATAAAAATAATAAATACAGTTGTAAATACAATTAATTAGTTGAAAAGAAATAGATTTGTTAACTGATATTCCCTATTCAACTAATAGTCGTATGTAGACTCGTTTGATTCAGTTGAAATTTATCTTAGTCAAACATTAAGAAGTTGCTGAGTTGAAAGGAGAATTTATATCGTTTACTAATGTCAATTCAATGTTGGCTAAACTTATAGATAGAGATACATAGATAGATAGTTAGATAGTTAGATAACTTATAGTTTGTGAGAGAAGAAGTGAAGGGAATTATATAGCGTCATAGCTATCGACTCTACTCTTCAAGATTACATATAGTTGTAAGTCATAAGCATTTATGGCAGACTGCTAGGGCATACATAAGTATCTGTATACCCCATTATACGACCAACAACTGTCTAACATCTACACAGATTTAGAGAGTGCGCTACATTTCAGTTGCTGTTTCTATTTTTGTATTGCATGGCAGACACAGTTGCCACTCGCGCATTGACACATGTGTGTGTGTGTGTGTGAGTGTGTTTGCATGCGAGTGTGTGTTAGTGTGTGCTCTTGTATAGCGGCGCCTGTGTGTATGCTATATTTTCAGCTTGCGGCTGCCCGCAGTCGTTAGTCGTGAGTCGTTTTGTCTATTTCTTTTTTTCTGACTGTGTTGTTGCCGCTGTTATGTTTTTCTGCGTTTTTTGAGTTTGCCACAGTTGGCTGCCTGGCAATTGTTTGGCCTAAAAGTATGCTACTTGTTTCAGTGATTTCGTACTCTCTCCAAAACACACACACACACTCATACATGATAGCTGCAAAAACCGCATAAAGCCCAAAAAAGAAAGTAGCAACAAAAACAAGTACGACATGCAAGTGAGCAAGCGTCCGCAGTTGTCGACGTCGAAGTTGCCAACGCAACCGCAGGGTTCCCTTAACAACAACAACAGCAACAACAAAACCAGCAGCAGCAACAACAACAGCAACAACAAAAATAGCAGCAGCAACAACAGCAGCAGCAACAACATGAACAACAACAAGAAGCAGCCAAGTCGTGTATACAAAAGTTTGACAAAGTTGCAGCCAGTTGTTTCATGCCCATGTCCACGCCCACAACAACTCCCACACACACACACACAAACACCCACACACATGCATACGCACACACAGTGCTGTTCAGATTTCATTATAAGCATCGCTTATGTGTATTCTTGTTAAATATTAATTAAAATATGTGCATTTGTTGTTGCTTGCCAACATGTCTGTGCGTGTTGAGCCTTGCTTGCCATTGGCCTATATAAGACTTAAAACACCCTATAAAACTACATACTTACTTGAGCTTTTACTTACACTTAATACTATTTCTCTTGTGAAAGTATATGCTAGTTTCGACTTTTCCACATGTACACACATATTATGTGTGTGTGTGCGTGTGTATGATACTTTTCTTACTTTAGTTTATTGGACAGCAGTAGCAAAAACATGAATACTTCCGGTTTGTAGTTACCAGTTGCTAGCAAGTAGTGGGCGTGCTCAACCGCAAATATAAATTGTGTTGCCTACTTTTAGGCTGCATTTGTATTTGTCATTTCATTCATTTATTTATTTATTTATTTAGATTTTTAAGCTTACATATTAGCATACATAACTGTTAGTTTGCGTAGTATTTAAGTTTATTTTACTAAATTACATTTGTATTGTTGTTGTTTTTGTTTGCTTGTTGTTGCCGAAAGCATGACGCACATTCTGATTGCATTTGCATTCGCAGCCAATTTGTTTAACTTTATTTATACATACATACATACACATTTCGATATGCATTTACGTGTGCTTATATATTTTGATTTTAATTTTTATTTCATTTATTGTTTGCGGCCCAAAAAAATGTTAGCAAAACAATTGAATATAATTTTTTGCATCCTCAAATTGCAAACTGTAAACTGCAAACGGCAAACTGCAAACTGCAAACTGCATTTAAAATATTTGGATATTGTGCGCACGTATTTATTTAATAAAATGGAGCATAGAAAAAATGCATATATACTTTTCTTTTGTGTCGTTGAATAATATTTTCAGTTTGCTGCACATCAATCTCGTATCAGTGTGCCGGAGACAAGGACAGGACGCGGGATTAAGGCACAGCAATAAGGACATTAAAAGTAGAATTAACTTAATTGCAGGCATTTTGCGTATTGGCAAAATAAATTCACTATTAATTGAAGTTTTAACAAATCTTTTTTTAAATGTTTGGCTTACTTAAATTTTGGGAATAGAGACGGATAAGTTTTCATGGCAGCAGGCGGGGATTGAAGCGACCCATGAAGAGTATCATGCCCGTCGGATTGTGGCGCACAAAGTAGAGGAAGGGCTTGTCGAAACGCAGCCGGGGTGCATCCGGAACTCGCGCCTGGCGCGGACGCAGTGGCAATGGGAGTTCCAGATACTTGGGATCCAACAGATCATCGTAGAAGCCGCGACCCAATGCCGACTCCTGAACCAGCGAACCAAAGTCAACAATTGCCTCGGACGAATCGTAAGCATCATCATCGGTGGCATCCACATCCTTGTTACGTTTGCGCAGCGGCGGTGCCGGATACATTTCCACATGATGATGATCGGAGATCTTCTCCTCGCCACAAGTGCTGAACGTATTGATCTGTGTCATGTCCGACAGGAAGATATCTCGATTGGCGGCGCCAGTCAGGCCACGCAAGTCGGCAAAGTCCGACTTGAATAGACCCTTTAGACCCATCTTCTGCAGACCCAACGAAGCATTTACAAATGAGCGATGCGAGAAACGTGGTAGCTGCACCTCCATGCCAGGCCGATCCATCAGCGCGGTGAGCAGATTACTCCAGGCGTTCTCCTTGCTAAATGCCTGCTCAACCAGATTCCTTTCGAGTCGATCCAGATTATCTGTAGGCGACACAGAGCTCTGATGTCCTGGCATCACATAAATAGTGCTCACCGTGTCCTGAATGCGTCCAAATGCCACAATTGTGGCATCCAATTTGGGCTCATAGCCAGCTGTGAAGCCGGAGCGATAAAGCACTGCAGGAATAGGCACTAGGCGACGCTGACGCACCGTGGGATGTACCTGGAAGAACATTTCACCATCGCGATCCGTTGTCGAACCACGTGAGCAGTCTGTCTGGAAGAGATTGGCCGACACAGTGGCCAGTGGACCGTTAACCCAAACGCTATTCGTGCGCAGATATTCCAAGACTTTTCCCATCGTGTGACGTTTGACCAAGAGATTTGTGCGTCTTCGCACAATGTCGTTGACCACGTGGAAGTTCACCTCCTCCACATGCCCGGCATAAAGCTGCTGAGTTTTCTCCTTGAAGAAGGGCAAGATCTTTCCATTTGCCCGATCGCTGAAGATCTCACGCACAAATGCCGCCGTTGCTATGTCACCCTCCATCGATTGTTCCACTGAGTTCGTGATGTTTCTGAAGATTAAATGGGGATTAAAGGTGACCATATCATCCAGCTTGAGTATCTCATTCATTTCTCCCGACGTGCTACCCCGTGCGCCAAGGAAAACCATGGACAACATGGAAGTCAAGGCAAATGGTGAGATGACCAGACTTCTGGCCGAGCTTATCTTCTCCGAAGTGATGGCCTTCCAATAGCTGAACGCCAGCTCATTGCAGAGTCGGGCAAAGGACACCACATCCTCATCCAGTCGCACTGTGGATTCCTCCAATCCCTGTGAGCTATGCGGACTTGGCTCCAATTTAACGGGGGGACGCGTTGCTTGCGTCGAGGCAGCCATCAGATTGGTCAACGAGGCGGGACGTTGCATGGGACGTTGCTGTTGCTGGGAGAGATTGTTGGCATTGTAGGGCAGTGCCTTGGGTGGTTGTGGTTCCAGTTGATTGTAGCCACCAAGCATAGAAGGCTGCACATAATAGGATACGGGTTTCAAGGTGTGCAGACGCTTTGTTGTCGGTGTTTTTGTTGTGGTTGTTGTGGTGCTAACTGGTTTCACTGTTGTTGTTGTTGTTGATGTGGTTCTTGTTGTGCTGCTGGGCAATCTAATGGGCAGCTGATAGGTATTTTGATCATCCTCATCCTCCTCATCCGCCTGCTCTATGGCCTGATTGCCATAGCTCAACAATGGCAGGCTCACCTTATAGTTGTCCGTTTCCTCAGGCTCCGTAAGCATCGCTGTGCTCTTATCATCCTCCTCAATTTCCATCGTCTGTGGCTTCACCACACTGGCCGTTGTCTCGCCCAGTTTCACATAGGGATCTTCATCGTCCAGCTGATATTTCTGTGCGCTTGTGGTATCCTCTTCGGTCAAAGTGGCAGTCAACTCATCGGATATATCCTCCGTTGACTCCTCGTTCAATTCCAATGTTTTCACCGTGCTCACCTCCAGCTTTTCCGTAGCTTGTTCCGAGCTGAGCGACATGTCCGATTCGGATGATACCACGGACATATCGTCGGGTATTTCCGTCACAGTCTCCTCGCTAGCCGTTGTCAATTTATCCTCGTTTTCTGTGCTGCTCTCTGTCTTCTCGTCAAATGCCTCCGGTTGTGGCTCTGTCTCCGGTTGTGCTGCATACTGTGGTTGCAACTGTGCTGCATTTGTTGCACTATCCTCGACACTTTGCAACGGCCTCTCCTCTGTTTGAGTTTCTTCGCTCTTCTCATCCATCTCCTCCTGCTGCTGCTGCTGCTGCTCTGTTGACGTTTGCTCTTGTGCGTCTTGGTAAACAATCGTTGATGCAGCTGCTCCAGTTGCTGTTGTTATTGTTGTTGTCTGCTCCTCTTCTGCTGCTGGCGGCACCTGCGTGTGTTGCACAGTGGACTTGTCTGTCGTGGGCGTTTCGCTGGCTTCTGCGGGGATTTGTTCATTGTAACCATTTGTCAACATTTCGGGCATTTGCTCCTCGCTTTCCGTGTTGTAGTTGTTGTTGTTGTTGTTGTTGTCCGGCGAGTCAGGCTTTTCGCTGACGAGCTGCTCGACGCTGGTTGAGGTCGTTTCCTCGTTGGCCGTGGTCTCTTTGCTCTCCTCCGACAGCTGCAGCTGCTCAGTGGTTGCCTCCGCGTTGACTGTAGTCTCTGTTATGTAGGTTGTCTCGCCCTGCTGCTGCTCCTGCTCCTGCTCCTGTTCCTCTTTCTTCTGCTCTTGCTCCTTGTTGATTTCCTGTTTGACTGGAGCTTCAGTTGGCTTTATTGCTGGCAACAGTTCTAGTCGCTGCAGCTCAAACTGCTGCTGCTCATCATCCTCGTCCTGCTGTTGCTGTGCATAGATTTGCGATAACGATAGCACAGGCACCCTGTATGTGGTGCTCTCCACCTGGCTGAGGTATGCGGTTTCCTGTTTGATAAGCTCCTCATTGCTCGGTATTATGGTTGTGATTTCCTGTGCAGGCAAAGATTCCGTAGTCTTCATCGTCGTCGTCGTTGTCGTTGTCGTTGTTGTTGTTTTTGTCGTTGTCTTCTTCTTCAGCTCCTGTGGTGGCTTTGGTGGTTGCAATAGGAATGAGGTGTTCAGCTGAGCATAGTTTGTCAAACGATGTGAATCATCATCATTATGAGCTGCCTGACTTGGGGAATTGTACTGCTCATTCTGGGTGATTTGCTGAATCACATCGGACATGAGGAACTCCAGTTCATCTTTTGTCTCATTGGAATTCATGTGGATGTCGGAGACGAAGGTGTTGCTGCCATCGACCAGAGTAGAGGCAACTGTGGCCGCCTGTGTCTGGAAATTGGCCATAGAGATTTGATCTGTTGGCTTCAGCACCTCCAGATTGAGCTGTTGCACCAAGTTGGCAATCATGGGCGTTACCTCTGTGCTGTCATCCTCATCATCAGCGGCTGTGCTGCTCTCCGAAACGGGCAGACGAGCCACAAGTTCAGTGGTATCCTCCTGCTGATTGTAACCATCGGTGGTTGACTCCTCCGGCTGGTCGCTCAGCTCGGCAACCACGGCCTCGGGCACATCTGCATAAAGTGGCTCAAATTTAACCACATGATTGGCTTGCTGAATGGGTTTACTTGTGGTGGCTTCGTTCTCCGTTTCCAGTTGCGGTTTGGTTTCCATTTCGGGGTCGTCAAGCGGTTCCATGGGTGTGGTCAGCAAGAATTCTGTATGGTATGGTAACTCCGTGGTCTCCGGCTCCTCAACTGGCTTCTCCGTTTTCACGAACTGCGGTGGCAGCTCGGGTGGTGCGCTAGTCGAGGCAAAGTATTGTGGTCTTGCGGTAATCAACACCACAGTTGTTTCCTGTTCCGTATCCAGTTCAATGCTGCTGTGCGTCGTCTCCGACTGCAATTGCTCCACACTGGTGCTTGTGTCCTCCTCGTCCAGCATTGTGGCCAACGTGCTGCCTCCATAGTGGGCTGTCAGAGGACTTGGCGTACTAATTATGGCTGTGGTTGGCTTGGGAGTGGTTGTCGATGTTGTGGTGCTTGTTGTTGATGTGGTAGAGCTGCTGAGTGGTGTCTTCTTCTTGTTGGCCAATGTCTCCATCTGTACATTGCTCTCAGCACTGTCGTATTTAACAGGTCCTTGAACCGGTCTCTCATCCTTCTTGTCACTCGCCAGCACATTTTGTGTAAGACTAAGCACAATCTGATCCATCGAGTGGATTTGATCCGCCGTCAATTGTGGTACAGTCGATGGTGCACTTTGTTGCAACTGTTGTTGCATCAATGCCAACGATGGCAACGGCAACGGCGTCTTCTTCAGTTGCATTGTATCCTCGCCAGCCACAATGGTGGGCAGATTGTGAGTGGCTTCCGCATCGTAACTGGGCACTGGATAGACAGGAGCATGTGTGGTGCTGGTTGTGGTTGTTGGGGCTGTGGTTGTGGTTGTGGTTGTGGTTGTGGTGCTTGTTGTGGTCTTCGATGGCACCGCATTCACATAGCCATAGGAGTGTATGGGTTGGTGGTTGGGCGACTTGGTGGCTTCGCTGGTTGACGTACTGTGTAGAGGCTTCTGGTGGATCTTCTGGTAGTGCAGTGTGGTTGGTCGCTTGGTGGTGCTCGAATGCGTAGGTTTGCTCTGCAATTTCTGATGGTGCAAAGCGGGTGGACGTCTGCTTGTGGTGGTTGTTGCTGGCTCAGCGGTTGTCGTTGTCGTTGCAGCTGTCGTTGTTGTTGTTGTTGTTGGTGCAGCTGTGGTTGTTGTTGTTGTTGCTGTCGTGGTTGGCTTATGATTATGATGTGGATCAACTGCTGGAACTTCTGATGGTTCATGCTGTGGTTCAGGTTCAGTTTCAGGCGCAACAGTGGTTGTTGTTGTTGATGTCGTGGTTGGCTCTGGTGTGGTTGTTGTTGTCGTTGTCGTTGTGCTGGTGGTTGTTGTGGGCTTGGGTTTCTTGTGTGGACGCTGTGGGCGTGGTGGTTTCACCGTGCTCACTTCCTGATAATGTGGTGCAGAGGCTGCTGCTGCGGGATCGGTGGCTTCAGTTTGTGGTCTCGGCTTAGTGGTTGGCTTGCGCTTCGGTTTGCTGTGCTTGTTGCTACCGCTGGTGGTGCTAGTCGACTGTCCAGGCGTGCGTGTTGGCTTGCGCTTCTTCTTCTTGGGCGTGGTTGACACAGGTGCTTGGGTGGTTGTGGTTGGTGGTGCTTCCTCTGGCGGTGATGTTGGTGCGCTTGTTGTGGTAGGTGCGACAGTCGTTGTCGTTGTCGTTGTGGTGGTGGTGGTGGTTGTCTTCTTCTTTAGCTTCTGCTTGCCACCTGTAGGATGGGTGGTGCTGGCAGTGGTGCTGCTTGTGCCAGCGCTGGGCTTCTTCACGCGATGTGGTTGCGTGGGTTTGCGTTGCACATTGGCAGGTTTCTTGGCCAGCTGTTGATTAAAGACGATCTTCTCAGTGGTGGTTGTGTGGCTACCAACACTAGCGGATGAAGTGGGTGTGTGAACGAACTCCTGGTTGTTGTAGAATACACGTCGGGTGGTTGTCTCCGGTCTGGCGGTGGTGCTGGGTCGCTTCTGGTATATGGGCTGCATGTGCACCACATCAAAGTCATGCATATTGGCAGCTGCTTGCTGATATTGCTCAATGCCAGCGTAGACGGACTCCATGGGATCCAGTTCCTCCTGCACCACCTGCGGCGTCATCTCCGTGGTGCTCTTGGTGGTGCTGGGCTTGCGTTTGTTGCCCGGCTTGCGCTTTGCTGGCTTTGGTTTCTTGGTAGCCCGCGGAGTTGTTGGCGTTGCCCTGGTCGATGTGTCCAGGAGCTCAGATTCGGGTGTCATCACGATCTGTTGTGGTTTCTGTTGTGGGAAGATGTCGCCACCAGTGTTGCCAAAGATGGCGGGAAGGATGAGCGACCAGGAGGAGGATACATCAGGCGTATCCAGCACTGGCAGCAGCAGTTCGGCCGAGTTGTTCTTCGCGGAGCTACTGGCCACCTCCTTGCTGAGGACATTCTGCACCCTATCCACGATATCCTGCACATTCTTCTCCGGCTCATGTTCTGGCTGTGGTGCTGTGTGTATTATAGAGGGTCCTTCACCATCACCATTCGCCACAATGCTTTGGATCTCCTGCATGGTCATCAGACGTTTGACCAGCTCACCATGCTCATCAAAGGTGTAGAACTCATAGCGATCGGGATTGAGAAGATCTATGGGACTAGCAACCTGCAGCGAGGGCTGTGGCTTTGGCACCTTTTGGCCCAATGCATCCGTAAATTGCGGCTCATTCCCGTCAAGCACAACGGACACCGAGGAAACCACGCTAAATGACACAAAAGATGATCAAGAGAGAGAGAGAGAGAGAGAGAGAGAGGAGAAAGGGGAAGATAAAAGCAGAGCATATGTTATCGAGTGTCAGACAATGATTAATGGCAAATAAATGCGATTAACTTGGGATTGCAAAAAAAAAAAAAAAAAATGGGAAAAAAGAAAATAGAAAGAAGAAAGAGAAAGAGAGAGAGAGGGATAATGCAAGTCATGCTGCATACTTTGCGGCGTATTCGCCTGGCATTTTAATGGAAATTGAATGGTATGCAATCGTTGCAGAAAGTCACAGAGTCACGCTCTGATGATGCTCCCACAGACAATCCCCTACCCCCCTCCGCTCAGTTGCATGTGCAACTGCCTCGCGCGGCAGTTAGTTAACATATTTACATGCAACGAGTGCACATACGTACTCCTACAATCTCTTATAGGGAATGACAGCGAGCACATCATTAACATTTATGCACGTGAATCGTGGGGCATGCCTCGTCATCTGCAGCTGCTGCACCAGTTGCTGTATCTGGCATCTATTTGAATAACTAAGTGCGTGTCAGAGTTATGTCTATTTGTCTGTCTGTCTATCTGTCAGTCTGTCTGTCCGCCTATTCTCCCAGCCCTTTAGATTAACCAGCTAAAATCACAGCTGCCACATGAGTTGAACAAAAATCTAAATAATTAATAATAATTTGCAAACATTTGCCATATTATAGTTTACTTAGTTTAATATATAAAAAAATTAAATTGAATGTTCTCTTTATTGTTAGCAATTATAATTAAATTCATTATACTTAATTATGTGCAGAGGAATATTCAAAAATGTCTCTCTAAATGTGCATATTAAATGTCAACTTATTTTAATTATTACAATCACAAATAAAATAAAAACAAGCGGATCAGTCGAGCGCGTGCGACAGCTTAAATCCCTGTGCAGTTTTCTAAATTAAGTATTTTTATTATAATAGAAGTAAGAACATAGCAGATGTATATTAAAGAAGCCTATGAATTCTTTGCATGCTTATAGCAGCTAACTTTCCCATATGTATACATGTTCAATCAAAAGCTGAGTGTTACGATACTTAATTCACTTATGCTTGTGTCGCAGTAGTTCGCTATCTCGCTCGCACACATGGTAAGCAGACGCATGTATCACAGTCGTTTGCTGTCTCGCTCGCACACATGTGCTGCTGCTGCTCTACGATTCAATGGAAGAATAACTTTTATTGCTGATTATCTGTATTATTTATAAACCGATCTTGATGAAACTTTCAGTATTGCTTCTATATGATATTCTTCAAGCACCTGTTAAGTTAGAAGTATCTACTTTGATAAATCAGGCTATTATTAGTTCAAATTGCGGGGGAAGGGGGGAGGCATCCAAAATTTAAAATAAACTTAATCTGCGTACGGTATACAGGAAACTTCATGCCAAATTTGGTGTCTCTAGCTCTTATAGTTGCTGAGATCGACGAGTTCATACAGACAGACGGACATGGCTCAATCGACTCAGCTGTTAATGCTGATCAAGAATATATATACTTTGTAGGGTCGGAGATGCCTTCTTCTGCCTGTTACATACATTTGCATAAAATTATTATACCCTTTTTGCCCATTTTAAATGGGCACAGGGTATAAAAATATGGTAATTAATGTATGTAAAAATATTATTTGTGGCTACAACAATTATTAAGGAATTTCACATTTTCATACAAATAAAATGTAAAGCCAAATAATGAAGAGAAACTTGATGCATTCGCTGGTAATTGAAATATTGTTTGTATTGCAAATTGAAGTCTAATTTCAATTTGTATGTGTTAAAGAAAAATATCAAATACTCTGCAAATGAGTATAAATATTTGCCCCTTTTACTGTATATATATATATATATATATACTATATATTGTATATATAATATCTTGTAATATTATAATTTGAATTTCGCTGAATGTTGAAAAAATAACAAGTATCATTTGAATACCAGATGTACATTTGCATGTTTTTTTATGCGTAGCCAAAGGATATTATTGTACATAAGTATATGGCTAACGGCAATGACAGCAAATGCATTAAATTGCCAATAAATTTAAATACGTTTGATGCTGAAGCGTAACGTAATTTATGCATTGCATATTGGGAATATACTATAGTTTAACCATGGGCAAGGCTGAAGGTTATATCGCGTACATATAACGTATACAGACAGATTCGCCTTGCTGTGATTTTAACTTAACCATCATCAACATTATCAATGTGGCAGCTGCTCTTAATCATTATCAGCCAACAGGCAGACAGAAGGACAGACAGACAGACAGACAGACAGACAGACAGATAGACCGACAGACAGACTATCATATGCCACAGGCTGTGAATTTGTTTACGCGCAGTATTAATATGCAAGGGCGCGAGGGGAAAGCAGGGAAGCCTTGAGCAGGGAAAACCTTGCCCTGAAGGTGAACGCAATTCATAAAGAAAGCACAATATTAATTTTCATTTTCATTTTCAGTTTTCTTCTGCCTTTTTGCCTTTTTGCCTTTTGCCTTGGCACTTGCCTTTAAATTTAAATACTTGTATTTTAAATGCGAAATTTGTTCAAGATTCGGGCTGCAGTTGCCAACCTGCACCACTTGGCTGCCCCACTGATTAGCATTGATTTGAAGTTAATGAACACTCAATTTGTGCCTCTTCTGTTATTTTATTTACTTCTTTTTTTAAAATCTATTTTCCTTTTTTTTGCGTTGTTGTAGTTGAAACGCAGTGCCGCAAGCTATGCCACGTGTTTTATTGGTGCCCCCCATCAAGTGGCGCGATGTGGCGCGGCGCCTGTTGAGCAAATTAATTAAAATACTAAGGCATTAGACAACTGACCAGACCCAGACTCATACCCAGACCACGCCCCATACGCCCACAACAGAAGGCCAGCAACAACAACAAAGGGGAAATTCTATTTCAATTAGTGGGAAAAATTGCAAAAAGCTGTACAAACAAAAGACTTTTGCCTAACAACAGCGACAACAACAAGCACAAACAATGCCAAAGCAAATGAAGGGGGTGTGCGGAAGAGAGGGGGAGCGGGTAGGAGGAGGAGGAGCACAGGGGATGAGGCTGCCACTTGCTGCAACCCCTCTGTGAAAGTTGAAATCGCTCACGTCAACCAAAAGAGTCTGTGCACTCACCTGGAACCGATGACTTTCTTTGATGCCTCACCCGGCGACGACGACGACGACGACGACGTAGATGTTGCGATGTTGGATGTGGCAGGCCCCTTCTCCTCCTGCTTGGGCATAGTTGCCTCGTACACAATAGCTGGTTGCAAGGCAGCAGCGTCATCAGCGTTAACAGCGGCATCATTGCCATGGCTGGACATACTCGATGTGGTCAGATAGGTGTAGATAGGTTGCTTTGACTGATGCGGCGTGTTGCTGTTAGTGCTGGCTTTGGTCTTCGGATAGGCCACAACAACATTGATGTTGCCCAGCGCCAGGCACAGCAGCCCGAGCAGCTGTAAACTGCGCAGGGAACGCATTGTTTCCTGCCGAGTCCTAGACGTCCTTCACTTGATTCCTTTTTCTCTGCTTTCTGTGAATTTTTCTACGCTCTCAGCTCTGTTATTTTTTTCTGTTTTGCTGTTTTGCTGTTTTGCTGTTGCTCTGTTTTTATTTGAGCTTGAGTCTTATCTTAAAATTGTTCTTAGCTGTGTGGGACCTTTGCTTTGGGTCAGAACAGCACGGGTCGGTTCAGTTTGATGCTGTTGTTGCTGTTGCTGTTTAATGTTGTAGCTCGAACGGCGTTGCTTGCGTAAACATGGAGCGAGAGGCAAAGCTGCAAAGTAAAATGAAAATGAAAAACTAATTAATGCAATGTTAATGAAAATGCTCTAGAAAATACAAGTATATACATTATAAAGCAGATAGCCAGGCTGTGCTTGGAATATGTATTTCGATTTGCATAAAGCTAAGTTTCAAATGCTCGACAAGTTGCAACACACTTCTGTCTGTATGTGTGTGTGTGTGTGTGTGTGTGTGTGTGTGTGTATGTGTGTGTCTGTTTGTGTGACAGTGTGGCATACTTTTAGGCTGTCATAATCAGCCAACCACGCAAATTGCCCAGAAACCTGAAGCCCAAGCCGCAGCACGCTAATGCGCCTGTAATTATGCTAATAATAACGAGGCAGCCACATGACTGCCAGCTCTCTCTCTCTCCCCCACTCTCTCTCCCTCTCTCCCTCTCTGTCTGTGCATATGTGTGTGTGTGTGTGTGTGTGATTTTGAGGGCTTAAACTCCCTTTTAGAGGCAGCTGTAGCCATCGTCACATAGTCTTGCAGTCTAAAGCATGCTTTCAATGCCCCCCCCCTCAAACTAAAGTGCACCACAATTTAGACATAAGACGCCAGGATCTTCTCTGCATATGAAACATCTATGTGTCCTGCAGCTGCTGCTTTATCCTATGCTCCCATCATGTCCTCGGGTAAGAACATGTAGCCGCATTAGTTTGGGGCTTTAAAGCTTTAGTTTTGCCTTTAATTAACAATGCTGCGATGGAATATGCTCAGTTCAACTGTCAGAGCTTATCATTTGCACAAATCTTCAGCTGACAAACTGAGTTTTTTACATGCCAACTCTAAATACTATGTATACCCTAGCAAACTGCAGCTCTAGAGGGTATATGCATACCTACAGTTGATGTGTTTGACTATAATAAATTGATGCTTTATAATCTGTTAAAAGAAAACGCTTACTAATAATTTTATAATTATAATTTATGTAATTAATTTAATTAACATACATAATTTATATATATAGAAATAGCTATGCAGGTTATTTGCTCGTCGTGCATTTGAAATAGTTTTTGGTGTGAGTTTTTGGGGCTTTTGTCAGTAAGCCGTGTTTGTTGATAGCAAAATGAATTGTCAATGGCGCGACATGCGACAGGCGCAAAACAACAATATGTTAATAAGCACAAGCGCTAACAACAACCACGACAAGAACAACAACAACTAATAGCAACAACAAATGCCAACAACAACAATAAAATGGCTAAAGAACGCGCTGACAACTTAAAGCCTTTTGCTGTCAAAATGTTAACAGCAAGCCACACATCCTGTCTATGGCTGTGTGTCTGTGTGTGTCTCTCTGTGTGAGTGTATGCTGTTTAAGTGTGTGTGTTGTTGTGGGTATGTGTGTGCAATGAACCCCAAAAGTTTTGCCACAGCACGTACATTTGATATGTATCCCACATATTATAAGCAGCTAAACAATTTCAGTTCAATGCGAAAAAAATCGCGCATAAATATCGAGGCAAGCTATAAAAATATTGTATGTTGGCTGTGGCTGTGGCTGGTCGGATTCTTTTATGGCTAAACTGTGGCCAACAAAATTAACATAAATTGTGCGTAAAAATATCTTCTTTTTGCATTTTGGAAGTACGAACGGATGCTGTTTCAAGGTTATCAACGCATTGACACGCGCTGACTAAATGATGGCAAGTAAGGGTAGGGACGGGGGAACGGGGGGGGACGGGCCAAGGCGTCGAAGGATGCGTCAGGCGCCATAACTTGACAATTGATTTGTAACGGCAAATTACGAATGCCAACATTCCTGCAGGAACCTGCTCAGCCAACTCAAGCTGACATTGAAAATGTAAATGAAATGCAAGAAACCCAAAAAAGCTGCCCCTGGGATGGGAAGCGAGAGTTTGGTTTGGATTGACGACTGACGGCCCACTGGCCTGGTATTGTCTGCATGACAATGACGCTGAGTGACATGACAAGTGGACGACGCAGCCAGCCACCCACACACACACACCCACACACACACAGTGTTACAAACCAGAGCAAACACTAGAAGAAAGTGTGGTCGTTCAGGTTTCAGTTAAGGGCACAATGAGCACAAGATTGAACCTGACAGCTGTAGAGACAAGCAAGGGAAGCACACTCTGGACGTTTGTTTAAACAAATCAGGCAGACATTTACATAGTATACATGCTAAAGACACACACACACACACACACACACCCACACACACACACACATATGCTACACACATGCAGCAGAAATACTTTGGGGCATACAATAAATCAAATGACAAAAGGAAAAGGTGTATTTAGTCGAAATGACATTTTGGGCCATGTGGTTGACAGTTTTGTTAAGCCCAAGAGGCAGGGTTCGATGCGCGAGGGCAGCCACAATAGTTGCCCACAAATTGATATGTGAATATCAAATGATTTGCTAATTAATTAGCTCATTTAAATCTTATTATTTATTGTTTATGTGTTTGTATATAAATCTCTGATAATCATTTATTAATACTATTAATTATCTAATTAAATTTCTACAGCTAAACTTGAATTTAGTTTCCACTTTAATTGCAATATTTGATATTCTGTGTTAATTGGCTGAATAGTTGGGAATTAAGCCGCAAAACAAATTTGATATTAGCCAGCTAAGTGCTTTGGGCCAAAACTGCACTTATAGTACCTGAGAACAAGTAACCAAAACATTTGCCCTGTTGTGTGTGACGAAAATACAAAAGAAATTGGTTTTCTGAGGCTAACCCATCCTTGAAAGCAATAACAAGCGTCAACCAATTGAGCCACACAACCAAACACACATAGATACACAATACAACTGTGTGTGTGTGTGTGTGTGTGTGCTTGTATTTACTGTAAAGTTGAACAGTTTACCATGCGCTGGCTGCCTCTCTGACCAGCGAAAATGTGTCACGTTTCTGTTGTGGAAAATTAAGATTTTTCTCAGAACTTATTTCGGTTTGTTTTTGCTTGTTAGCCATTGACTTTTCATTGAGCCAACACGATGGGTTAAGGGGGGAGAATGAGATTGTATTTTTATTGGATTTTCTTAAACTTGTACTCAATCAGTCTTCATTTGCGGCTAAAAATTAAAGCAAATTGCATTAGACTTTCTCGGCCAAAAGACTTTGGAATGAAAGCCGCTTTACACTTGTGTTTAAATTTGCTGAAATCACAGTTGAAGAGCAAATGGAGAAATACACAAGACTAAAATACACTCGTAATTCACACATCGAGACGCCCTTCAGTCCCTCTACAGTTCCCTGCCTTCCCCTGGCCCCACTCTTCTCTCTCTCTCTCTCTCTCTCTCATTTCTGCAGTTGCTGCAATTGTGTCTGAGTAACACATAAGCAAGCTGTTGAGTATGTTGCTTGTTTCTTGTGATTTTTCCTACTATTTTCATCTTTCTTTCCTTTTTCCAGGAAACGCAGCCAAGTGTTAGCCGACATTTACACGCTGCTGCTGAGCGCTCTCTGCTGCTGCTGTGCTGCTTCCGTTTGACGCTGTTTTTCTGCTGCTGTCTTAGACGAAAGGAGATGGAAATGGAGATGGAGAAGCAGAAGCATGGATGAAACCAACGGCAAAAGAACTTGGACTCACAGTGGCTTCCACTATTGCTGCTATTGGGGCGCACTTTCGCACTTTTACGCTCCCGCGGGCCTCGAGTGTGGATTGCCGCGCTACACTAACAAAAGTTTATCGCTTTGTTTCCGTTTCCGTTACGCTAGCGTTACGTATACGCCGTGCTGGCTCCCCCTAAAGCGTAACCTCCAGACGCTCATAAGATGTAATTCCAGCGCTTTGTGCGTGGCTGAAAAGTGTGAGGGCGGGGGTGGGCGGAAAGTGGGGTTGCTGTTGCACAGTTTTACCTAAGTTAGTTCAACGAAGCCAAAGTTTTTCCACAGAACATTTGATTTTATTTATTTATTTCGATTTGTGCGCTTTTGCGCTTGCTTCTAATGGTTGTTGTTGCTGTTGCTGTTGTTGTTGTTGTTGTTGTCGTTGTTGTTCCTGTGGTTCCTTTGGCTGCGCCTTGGCCTACGTAACAATTTCCTTCCTATCGGTTTTACCACGGGCGTTTTGTGTGCCTTTTGGGCTCTGCCTTCTGCTAATGTGCATTTCATTTTCCGTTTTGCCACTGCCACTCAATTCGTTGGCCATTTTCTGTTGGCCCAGTCAACACAGTGTAGCGTATATGTGTGTGTAAGTCTGTGGGTGTTGTATATGACATATATTGTTTCGCAAAAGATTTCTTTTTGGCTTCCTTGGCGCCGCAGGAGCCACTTAATTTCGGAGTTACATTCCAATCACGTGCATATCTATGCCAATCTTTATTTCGCTTCTGCAACTTTTGAGCTCGTTTTCCCCTCTCTGTCGCACTGTCTGTCTCACTGTCTGCCTATTATTTCTTCTTCCTTCCATTTGTTGTTATTTCTATTTTTTTCATATTTATTTTTGGTGCTTTTTTTCTCGTTTGGCATTGAAGCAATATTATTGTTTTGC
The DNA here is from genome assembly GCA_018901825.1 of Drosophila funebris. NCBI lineage: Eukaryota > Metazoa > Arthropoda > Insecta > Diptera > Drosophilidae > Drosophila > Drosophila funebris. The sequence goes on from JAEIFK010000682.1 coordinate 7,750,693, forward strand.
GCGTCAACACAGCGTACGTGAAGCATGTCTGTTGTAAGAAGGCTCATATCTATCTTTTTGTTGTGGCATATGAACGAGTATGAGTATTTTAAGGCTTCGATGTCTGATTGTGAGTCAAATGTTGGGGGCGTTGCCAATTGCTGAGCTGGCTTGGCAGCAAGACCAACGTGGCCAACATGGCCAACGTGGCCAACGTGGCCAACTTGGCAAGCGGTGGGTTTACTGGTCTGTTCTGTTTGGTTTCGTTTGGCTTCCATGCTCGGACTGCAACTGACACCTAAACTGTGGCCACAAAAGCGCACACACTTCAGCGTAAATCCTCAATGTGATGCTAGGGCTTTCAAGTTTGTTTGTGCTACAATAAATGCTGTGGCATCTCCAGCTCAAACATAAATGTGGCAAGCATTGAAAGCAGCTATAACTTTCGCTCATATTGTCACATTGATTTGCGCACAAAGTCCAAACACGTTCAAGCAATGAGAGCAAAGGAGCAGGAGCAGGAGCCGGAGCAGCAGCAGTAGCAGGAACAGAACCAGGACCAGGACAAGCTGAAGTAACTGTCAAAAGTTATGTGGCCAAATCGTGCAGGGGATTAAACACGTGGCATGAACTTGGATGCAACGTTTTTAATATATAACATTTTTGACATTAATTAGCAAAAAGTTGCAATGTCTTAGATGTGGCATCTACGTGATCTGTGAAATGACTTCGTTGCAACTTCGCCGCTACGCAATATGCGCACTCTGTGGCACTATGCAAGTCGGCATGCAACATTTATGATTACCATCATTTGTGAAAATGGCGCGTGCTTTGCTCATTTGCATTTTCCGCTTGTCACGCGCCCTTCTCGACCTTTCCTGCGGATTGCTCTGGCTTTGGGTTTGGAATTTGTATTTGATTTGACATACATTTCAATGGAATTTACCATGCAGCATTAAATCCATTCAATAATATTGCAATTTTAATTAATTACGTTCGTCGGCAGCAACTGCAACAGCAGCAGCAACAGCAGCTGCAATCAGTGCCACAGCAGCTGCACTTTAAAAATATTAATAAATCGCTTCAAATTAAGTAAAAATGCAAACAGTCCTTGGGTGCCAATGGCAGTGGCAGTGGTACAGTCATAGTCAGAGTCAGAGTCAGCAGCGGCTTCGACTGCAACAATGGCCTTTTGCGTAATGTGGCATTCGCGGTTGCACTCGCATTTGCATTGATAAAGGCTTAAATAAAACGACAAACAGCAAGCGTCAACGCCAACGACATCGGCATCGACATTCGCAACGGCATCGACATCGACATCGTTATCGAAAGAGAGGGCAGCATTTAATCCATTACGCAATCGACGCCATTATCACTTCTGTAATATATTTATTGTGCTCGTAAAAATATGACAACAACAACAACAACAATTATATTGCAACGTTGACAGCTGCAATGCTGCTTAAAACGTTGCTTTATATTCTGATAAAATGTTTAAGTATTTTCCATTGCAGTTGTTGCTATAAATAAAATATTATTAAGCAGCCATTTTTTTGCATTCTCTTATATTATTCGTGTCTCCGTTTTTCATACAGAGGCATACACATATATAGCTGGCTCACTCTTACCTTGAGCTTATAAAGGGAGCTCTGAAGCGAGCCATTCACCTTTGCTTCTCAGGATCATTCCCATGCAGCTATCTCACTTTGACCTGCTGGCTTGCTTAGCTATATATAATCAGGGCTGCATGATTCCTATAACAGCCGCTCTTTTGAGAGCTAACATGGGTAAGAGAGTATAAGAGAGTCGGCCAAATGAACGAGTGAATTGTGGTTCATTTAGATAAATAAACATTCTGCTAAAGATCCAAGTTTTCTCGCTGTTTAATAATTTCATTATATAATTATGTAACGATGTAAATAATCGTAATATTGGCACATTTGGTATTGCTGCTTGGCTTGCACTTATTAAAAAGCTGCCTGTATGTGATTCGAATTTAATGATCTGGCAGGCAGGATAACTTTTCGGTAAGCTCCATCTGGGTCTTGATCATGGTGGAGAGCGTAATGCTCATCAACATGTCCCGGACATTCGAGTTGAACATAAGGCGAAAGCTCTCCGCATCCAACAAGGGCACCGATGTGAGGACATCGTGCAGAGCACGGCCCACACTGTTGTCCGGACGACGTTTGCGGCCAAGAACATCGTTAATGTAGCGCAACACAAGTTCCAGCTTCTGCTCCAGCTCCTTGATGGCTTCCACAACATGCACCAGCTCAGGGAGCATGCGACCCAGCTGTTTAGTCGGATGCAACGCGTACTTCTGCATGACGCGCAACGCAACAGACTCGTCACCTTCGGTATCCAATTGTAGCACCGGTAACTGTGTGAACAACAGCCCCTTGGTACCGCCGGGCACGCCCATCATGACTGCACAATAGAGACGCGTATTCAGCCGCCCACCGCGCAGCGTTGTGTCCACCAGCAAATGCAATGGCTGCAGGTCTCCGCACTCCCGCGAGTAAAACGCATGCAACGCGGCTGCGGAGCGGGACAAGGACTTGCCTGTGCCGTACCAGCCGATAATCTTCTCCTGCGGATAGGTAATCTGATTCAATTCGTACATCTCGCTGGCATACTGTGTGTCCAGCTTGAATTGTTCCACCTCGCCGACCTGCTGCTCCTTATGCTGCACCGTAAAACTGTTTGTGATCTCAATGATGTCGTTGCATTTGTCCCTGCGTCCCAACAGAGTGCCCACCGACATTTTGGCCGATTTGGGGCGACGTTCGTAGGCGTCAATAATTTGGAATAGAACCAACGGATGCAGACGCACCTTGGATTGCAGTTTATAGTTGGAGATCGACATGCTGGACTATGTTAAATTTGTGAATTGTGAACAAATCAGTTGAAGAAAGCTCAAGACAACTGCGCAAAGTTGGCTGCGCTTAATTTGACACTGTGTGGCAGTGTTGCAAAACTAAAACAGCCAAACTAAATATTGCAGTTTACTACTTTGCTGACTTAACAAGTGTCGTAGCAGTCAGCCTTGTCATTTAAGAACTGACAACGAATGTTTAAATTTATTGAAATATAAAACATATTGCTCTTATTTATTTAGTATTTTAGTATTTATTTAGCATTTTCTATGTAAATGTTTCTATCTTCACAGATCTAGCAACAAAACGCCAATTTTCAATGAATAAGCTGAGAGAAATCGATTACCCATGGCTGCACACTCACACACACGCACACACCTTCAAAATGGTGTGCGAACTTGAAAGTGTCAAAAACTTTTCTCTGCTCTTTGTGTGTGTGTGTGTCTGTGTGTGTGTCGCTTGTCATTGTTGCAAATTTGGTTACTAACAAGCATATCCTTTATGTCTCAACCAAACCCCCTCAATGCTCAACACACACGCACTTGAGTCACCATTTCCACATGGTCGCTCGCCCTTTGCGCTTGACCGCCTGCCCGGGTTGTGACATATGGAAATGCCATAAAAGCGGGCAGTACACAATAACAGCAACAGAAGAAAAGGAGCAGAAGAAAAAAAATTAGGAAATTCCATGCAAACACTTTGATTTTGTTGAAATTTGCACAACAGCAAATTTTTCAATTTATAATCAAAACAACTGAGGCAACGGGGAGGGCTACAAAATGTCTACGAACAGCTGATTAGTGCTCTGACCCTAACACACACAAAGTTCCCCTCCTCTCCCCCTCATCTGCTATTTGGCCACTACTTTTCGATTTTTCAAGTATTCTCTGTTTTGTGTGGACCTTGGCCATGGCACATTCATTCATTCAATCATCATGCATTCATGCATTCAGTCGGATTCGCTTCAGCTCGGACTTTATAGAAAAAATAAAACTGTAGAACTGTGGAAAAAGAAGGGATTTTGAAAGGTGCGCAAAATCCTTTTACGTATTCAACAAACAGCAACAAAAACAACAACAACAAGAACAACAAAAGTCGTCGTATCCTTTCATGCTTAAATGCGTTTGCTTTGGTTAGAGTTAGTGGCCATGTGTGTGTGTGTGTGCGTGTGTGTGTGTGAAAGGATTAGGTTCCAAAGCATTTTTATGATTATCCTCATACTCAGTCTCTCATTCTCTCAGTCTTTTGGTGGCCTGCGATGACGCCTCTGAATGATGGCCATAATGTAGACACGCGCTGTGTCCTTTCTAGCGTCTCGTCCGCGTCCTGACGACCTCCCTTCTGAGTTATGACTGGCACAATTTCTCTACAGCCTTATCAGCTGCGTGTGAGTGTGTGTGGTTCACTAAATTGGTTTCAGTGGGGCGTAGGTGTGTGTGGGGAGGCGTGTGGGGGCGTGGTCGTTGGCGTAGGCGTAGGGACATGTTACAGCCTGATTAGCCACTAGCTCATTAGTTAGCGGTTAGTTTAGTAGGTTTTTTTGTGTTGCTGTTGTCGTGGTTATCGTTGTTGTTTAACTGTGACTCAGCTGCTGCTGGTTAGTGCATTAGTCATGTTAATTAAGCGAATGGCCAAAAAGCTTATCATAATGCATGTAGTCGTTGGCCAAATTAAGCACATTACAAGCGCCCAACTCTCGACTTGAATCTCACATTAAATTGCATTTTAAATTTCAAATTTTGAGCAACTACAGCAGCAACAGCAAGCGGCAACAACAAGCGGAGGCAACAACAAGAGGCAACAGCAAGAGGAGGCAACAACAAGAGGCATCATCACTTGGCAGTAAAAAATATGCTTCACTTGGCCCAGCGGCAGTTAGTTTGTTCGTGCTCATACAGTATATACTCGTGCATAGAGAACTGCGTGGTAGGGCGTCTATTAAACATGAGAAGACACACACACACACACGCACACACACAGGCAGACAGACAAAGCAAGATAAAGTGAAGGGCAGCTGCAGGATGCGGGTGCCTGAAGAGCAGCAGTTCTGTTGCTGCCTGTTCCTGCCACTGCGCTCCCTCGCTCCGCACGCTATCAAGACAGCAAACAAAACCAATGCAAAGGAGCATAACACACAAGGCAGCAGCCCAGCAGTCGCCCATCCCCATCCCCATCCCCATCCGCATCCGCATCCTGGCCCTGCCCTGCCATTCCAGCCATTTCAGCCATTCGGCCAGTCGGCCAGTCCAGCAGTTAGCCAAGCGAGCGTGTTAACAGTCAGCAGGTTTTGAGCCAAAGGCGAAAAAGGTATGTGCGAACATTTTTCATGCAGAAATCTGAAATCTGTTGCGACTATCGCAAGTTTCGCCTTAGCATTTGGCTAAGTTGCCAATGGAGCTGGCCGTCCGGTGTCCTGTCCCAGTGTCCTGGCAATGGCAGTTAAACGCATGCCACGTAGATAAGATTCTATTTGCTGCTGCCACAGTCGCTGCCACAGTCGCTGCCACAGTCAGCGTCACAGTCCTTGGCAACTGTTGACAAATACCCAGGGGAGCTTTGCCCGGCACCGCATATCATTTTTAACACAGATACGAAGCGTTGCCAAAAATTGTGTGAACAGTTATGACGATTTGTGCGCGCACCTGGCCATAATGCTGGCTTCAATGCCACAAATATGCTCTTAAAGCTGTCCCTAACATATTAGCCGATTCTCAGCTGCTTGGCAAAAGTTTTCCCATGTTGTCTTTTAATTACGCCCGGAGTTGCTTCCTTTTGCGCTGATTTCCTTTGCTTTTTGTTGTTTTTCCGATCAGTATTCCTTTAGTTACTTCCTATACAGGGTGTTCTGGATGGAGTTGAGTGCGTGTCGCGACAGTAGTGAGCACAACTGCGTGGTAATCTCAATTATTTGTAGTTTATTTAACATATTTAATGTTAGTGCTGCGTGTCGTGACACGCTACCATCTCTAGCTTGCGCTTGTCATAGTTTTTTCTGCCGCTTCTCCTGCTATTGCAAGATTGTGCCCTACTTTGTTTTGTGCTGTTGACTCATCGCTGCTGCTGTTGCTGACCCGCATTGACATTGCCGCTTAGGTAGCCACCGCTGCAACACTGCACCACCCAACCACTCAACCACCCTCACTCATAATTCACTGCTCGAGGTTGCGTTTCAGTTTCGTAAAAGCTGCTTTACCTATTTAGCATAATTTTTGTTATTTTCAGTGCTGTTGCTGACGTCCATCGCAGCAGCAGCAGCAGCAGCAACGTCAACGACAGCAACAGCAACAGCATCAGCAGTTGCAGCAGCTGCAATAACAACAGCAACAATAACAACAGCCGCAAGCAGCTATAGTTGCCCGTGTCCTTTTTGGCCAGTAACGCTTTTTGGCCACTTTTGTGCATCTCTTTTTGTTGGACATTAGACTGCTGTTTAACATTTTGGTTGCAGGTGTCGTGGTTGCATATTTCTGTCTCTTTCCTTCTTTTCTGGGATTCTGCATGCCAAATTTGTAGACGTGCAACACACACACACACACACACACACACACACACACAGACAGCTGGCACTGCTGTTGACACAGTTAAACAGTTAAACGCTGCTGCCCATTTATTATGCGAATTTATTGCGGCTGACAAAATGCAGTTCCGTTGTAGCCGCAGTTTTGGCAACAACTTTTGAGCCAAAATGTCTTGATAACTTAATTAAGGCAGTTCAGTGGGCGTGTGTACGTGTACGTGTGTGTGTCTGTCTGTCTATGCTCAGGTGAGTGTATAAGTTTATGAACTTTTGGCTAACACAGACACACACACACACACACACACACTATGTACATGCGCCTAGTTGGGCAAACAGACAACGCATTTTCGCACTCGCGTAAATTACCAAATAAGCGACGTGAGAATTTGCATGAGTGTTTGGCTGCACACACAAGCACACACACACAGATATGCATGTATGTGTGATATGTATGTATGTGTGATATGTATGTATGCATATATGTATGTACATGCCAGACAAATGTCCGCCACTAGCGTTCAAAGTTTACCTTTGGTTTTTGGTGCAAATTTGATTTGGTTACGCCTCTGAGGAACTTTAACTTGCATTTTGCAGCTGCATGCGTGATTTTCGGGTTATGTCAGAGTGTGTGTGTGTGTGTGTGTGTGTGTGTTTCTATGTATGCACTATGCTCTGTACTCTGTGTACACAGGTACACGTATACATATACATACATACAAACATATATATGTATGTATGTAGTTAATTTGCGCAACAATGCACCTCCTACTGCTGTTTGGCTTGTGTTGTTGTTGCTGTTGCTGCTCTGCTGCTGCTGCTCTGCTGCTGCTGCTGATACTGGTGTATGCATGCTTGTGTTGTGAGTGTGTATGCGCATCTTTGCCACTAAGTGGCGCAAAGAGCTGCTGTTGCACCGCTAACAGCTACTAAAAACTCAATTACCAGTCAACTCATTTTCCAGCACATACACCCACACCCACCGCACACACACACTCCACACACACACACACACACACAGACAGACACACAGACAGACAGGCACACCCACCGCACACACACCACACACACATTACCAGCTAACACCCGTATATGCATTTGTTAGTTTGCGTGTGTGAACTGCAAATTGCACTTTTGGTTAAGAAATCTTTCAATTATTTAAATTGCAGACAAATTAATTAAATTCTTTAAATCAATTGAATTTAAATTTCAAATATGTTAAATGTTGATTTGCTCAAATTGTTTAAGTGCTTAATAATTTTTTAACAATAATTTAATAATTAATCATATTATGTACAATAATTTGAGCATAGACGCTTAAAATGTATTATTTTATTCAATAAAGCAAATTGTAATGTTTATTTAAATTGCATTTAACTATTATTTATAATTATTTTGATCAAACCAATAAAATTCGAACTATTTATGCTTATATAAGTATTTATATGTGTAATGTAAGTAATAATAAAGTAAACGAAACTATTTAAATATATATAAAAGAGCTACTAAATAAAGTAGCCAAAACAAAATAATTAATTCCCTTATTGCTTAGATATCTGCTTTTGTTTTGATTATAATTTTTATTATATATTATTATATTTTTACTCAAATTAATGCAATGTTTTGTTTACTTTATGTTTCTTTTATTACAGTAAAATTTAAATATGTTAAGAAAGAAAAATGTAAAATGTTATTTCCAAATTATGAATTCCATGCAATCTGTCGCTCCCTTTCTCTTTCTCGCTTGTTCTCCCGCCATTCTGACAAATAGCTTCTCTAGCAAGACCAAAACTTTTCATCACGTATTATAAATTTGGGTTGCAATAGAGAAGAAGAGAGAGAGTGAGAGAGAGAGAGAGAGAGAGAGAGAGCGCGCGTGAAAAGGAAGCTGCAACTGCGGCAGCTGACGCAACGTCCGCATCACCTTTAGCTTGTGTTGCCTGTAACTAATTGCGAATTAACGGCAACATTTGCATACGCCCTGCGCCCACAAAATATGTGCATGCGGTATTAAAATACATTTGGGATGAACTTTTTAAAGTACGAATAATGTGGGCCCAAGGCTGATATGCAATTGCATTTCAAATTCATATGGCCAAAGTTTGCTTTTGCTTAACTAAAACTCAAACAGAGACGTTTTAAATCGCTATTAAAACGCGCACAACCGACTGACCCACATCCCACATCCCACACGCCCACAAACACACTCTCAGATACTCACACACACAAATACAAACACCATAACACACACACACACAACATACACAGAGAGAGAAGCTTTTGCTACTCGTAAGTGAGCATATTTTGGCAACATTTTGTGCGCACATTAATTTATGCAAATAGTTGAAAAATATTAATGGCTGGCTGGCAGCTGCTGCTGTCGTATGAGCCTGCCTCTTTGGGGGGCGGCAGAAGGGACAGCAAAAGGCGTGGCATTTGTGAAAGTTCAAACAGTAAATTGAACAGGAACAGGAGCAGCAACAGCAACAGCAACAGTTACGCTTTATGCTTGGGTCAGGCACTGGCATTTCGAACTTAGAGTTGGAACTGTTGAAAGCGACATTTGAATTAAATATTTATATCTTTAAAAAAGTTGAACAATATCCGTTACATTATGGCGTATAAAAGGCAATAAGTGCCACAAATACAAACTCAATGCCAACTGTCGAGCTCAAAACTAAATGCCAAGCTTACCCCACTCTTTCTCTCACTCTCACATTCTCTCGTTCGCCATCTCCTTCTCGTTTGCCCTCTCGCTCTGACTCTCGCCTGAAAGCATGCTGCTGAAAATATGTGTAAACAAAATGGCGCACAAGAAATAAACTTATGGCACACTTCCGCCAATAGTCAAACATTTTATTTTATTTCATTCCATTTGATTTCGTTTAACATTCTCGGCGCTCCATTCACAATGGTCAAAGTACTTTGAGTATGAAAATTAAAATGAAACACAACGGAAATGCTACAGAAATCAGCCAGCTGGCATCAACTCTTGCCCTCCCACAGCAGCAAAAAACTACCCCTCCCCCCATATACCACTCTCTGGTACAACCGAAACTTTCGGTATTTTGCTCTAGGTTCTCATTCAGACTGTGAGTTGTTGTGTGGCAGCGAATCAAGTAAAAAAATGCTCTGCTTTGTTGTTGTGGACTGCGGAAAATGGGCATTTCCCGTGGCAGTCAGTTGAATGGATAAAATGGCCAAAAAAAAAGAACAAAAAGAACAAGAGAAAAGAAAACTTATAGCCTTAACGTTGACTGGTCAATAACAAGGCCAACACTAATAGCTTCATTAGCCACAATAACAGCGAAACTCACATTAAGCATCAATAGTTATTTGTACCCTCGGTTTTTATTATGTTCTTCCTGCTTAATATGCATACTAGTTAGTTGTTCAGTTTATATGTAAATCTAACAGTTCGTTAGTGCATTTCCCATTTATGCGAACACCTTTTATTTCGGATTTTTATTTGCACTCTGTCAATATCGAGGATGCACCACAAGTGCTTAAATATGCATGCAAAATTCCATTGATTTGTTGTATTAGCTTTTGCATAGAAGTCAGCAGCCATGCAACCGACTAACTGAGCAATCGAACAACCGCAATATACTGAATTTAGCCCTCAAATATGTACATATGTATGTGGATACAAAAATATGATATATGCTCGCTCGGCCAGAAATTTAATAAAAATATCGAGCAGCGTAATAAACCGTGGAGGCAATTCGTCAAATCAGCCAGGCACAGTTCTTTATATTGGTTAGTTATTGACCAACATAAATTGTGATTCGAGTGATTAGAGACTTGGATATGCTGGAGAGCTATCCATATGTAACGAATATAACATCCTCTTCAATGCACATTTAATAAGCCAAAAATATATCATATTTGTAGCATATAATTTTCCACTTTACAGCACTGAAATATACTTTGGTCGATATGTATCGATTACGCATTCCTTTTGTTAAGCATTTCATTTGTATTTTTGCCCAGTATTAAAAAGTCCTTTGCACATTTGTATGTGTGTATAACGAAAACAAAATCATGGGCAACGTTTTGTATTTATTTTGGCTGCAATGATGGCACATCAAAGTAAAATCAACTGAAAAATGACATGTGCGCGCTGTCCATAGTCTGTTTTTGGTATTCGGCACTCAGTACTCGGTACATGGTACTTAGCTCTTAGCGGCTTAAAAGCTCAATGAACGAATATTGTTTGATTTTGTACAATATTTTCTTTTTTGTTGGCCATCGCTGTTTTTGTATTTACATTTGATGGAACTGCTGGTTGTTTATTTTGTTGTCCCGTTGGCAATTTCAAATAATATTCACTAGCAACATTTTTGCTCGTTGCTTTTCAATCAAAATGCTTCCAGAACTATCGATAAAAATAAAATTTGGCATCTATTCAACGAGAAGCTGCAGGCAAAGCATCGTATATATGGAATTACAACTACATTGTCGTTGGCTATATGCAACAACATCAATAGAGCCTTTTGCAAATCCTCTATGCGGATCTGCACAAAACCTGTTCTGAACAACAATTAATTAATCTTTTAGCGGAGTATTTAAAAGTTTGACGAAGTAGGTGAAGATGTCATTGCTACTGAGGACAATTATCGATACCTCGATAAATGATCTTTGCATCTGTTAATTACAGAGATCTGTTAATACCACGGCTGCCACTTAGGTATATAAAGAAATCTGTAAAGAATGGCTGTTACTACAAGATTTATTTGTACTTATTGGTATTAATGTGGTATATTTGAAAAGGTAACCGTGACGGTTACCGCATGGGGAAACGTGACTTAACAGTGAGACATTGACAGTGATCATCCTGTCATTGTATGAAATTATATTTGACAGTCACAATGAGAGATTTAGAGAGCATTTGCGAGTCGACCAGTAATTATATTTGTTTACTTTTGTATTCAATTTAGACGTGAATGCATATACAATATTGTCAAATAAACTATGGTTTATGTTCACATTTGGCAAACATTCAATTTTGGCCAACATGATTGTCATAAATGTGGGCTACTTGAAATATTAACATGTGTATACATTTAATGTTTACCTAAACTTGTGAGTTTATATCATTCGTGTGCAAATTAATTTTCATTGTTTACACTTACCAAATGTGCTTGACAGTTAACAGTTAATTGATCGGCTGTCCAAACATTTCAAGTAGTCGTCGCATTCAGCTAAAAGTAAAGAGAATAAAGAGAAATGCAATTTTCATAGGTTCAAATTGTAAATTTACTTATAAAATCAATTTGATTCACAACTAAATGAATTAGCTGTAGCACGTGTCGATCAAAGCTGACCGCGCTGCTCTTTCTCATGCCAATTAATTTTTAATTGCGACACTTTCGAATCAAACAAAAGAAATATAGAAAAAAAATAAATAAAAAAAAGGAGGAAAGAGGAAAGAGTTTCATCTAAACTGCTTGCGGAAATGCGACCGTCGGGCGTAACTAATTGACGTTCAATGGAAAAATGGCGAAAAGTTAATGATGACATTAAGGCTGACTGAAAGATACAAGCAACAACCAACAAATCAGCACAAATCGCACTCAAAATTAAAAAAAGAAGAAAGGCGGGGCACAAAAGGTAGGCGTTAATAAAATTGCCGCTGTGCCGTCAGCATTTTAGCTAAAATGAAAGCGTCAAATGTATTATTTAAAATTCCAGACGGGTACGCGTGCAAAAAAGACAAGCAAAAATACAAGATAAAATAAAACAAAAGAGAATGCTCTAATCGAAAGTGCACAACTAGCAGATACTCTGTAAGTTGATGTGCAAAGAACTATTTGTAGTTAAACTTTATATTGCATTTCATTTATGTTATTTCAGTCAGATTAAGGAGCAGCGTACGAAGCTTGGTACTTTGCAATGGTTGGCAACACCCACTAGTTCATTGTTTGGAACTTGCAAGTGACTTACGAACTTGTAAAGGGACAAAGCGTTAATTTAATACATAACTTAGACTTCTGCAATTCTTTTATCGACTGTAATATACCCCTTTCTCGTGTTTGACTGCTTACAGGGCATAAGTAAAGCATGAAATACATGAAAAGCAAAAAAAAAGAGAAGTGTACTCAAATTGGGCAGAGCTGGCACACAAGAACGAACCCAAACGGGAATGTGAATGGGCCAAATAAGATTGATTTCATGCCAAAATGAAAGAAGAGAATCGAAAAGTAAACTCCCAACACAGAGACAGATAAAACCAAAAAAACTGGATGTCAGTTTGATCTGGCCTTGTTGTTGTTGTTCGCTGTTGCTTTGGCTTGCCGTTTCTTGAAGACGGAACGAACGAGCATCGACAGTTTGGGCCCGAATGTCCAAGCCAAATAACTGACGGGAACAGAACATGCCGATGGCAAACACCAAACACGCCAGACAAGCAGCTGCTCCATCTGCTGCTGTTGCTGCTGCTGACCAAATGTGGGTCACCTGAATGCGTAGCTTTCAATTTTTATAACGTTACCAAAAAAAAAAAAAAAAAACAGAACAAACATATTCATCGTGTGTGTTTTGGCTTCTTGTTTCTCATCTTCTTCTTCTTCTCGCAGGCCGCACTACATTCAGCTGGAGATGTTCCAGAGTTGGAGTTCTCCAAATAATTCAGATGTTCTTGAGACTGTCGACTGTCAAATTAATGACCAACTGTTGCAGCAGCCACTTGCAACTGGCTGCTTGCTGCTTGCATCATTGTGGCACACTCGTAATTGCCACACTCGAGCCACAATTCGAGTACGCTCTCCTTTTCTCTAAGCGCGTCAAAATCCACTAGAGAGAACACAAGAACAACAAACATGACTATACTCTTGACTTGGCGGAGAGTGGAGCGTTGAGTGGCCAAAGCGAACTAAATCAAGTGTGGCAGACACACACACACCACACATATATACATATATAGAGAGATGGCAATAAGCTATTGGCAGTGATACGCTTTTTATGATGGCCAAGCATTTGTTTATTGATATTCTTTGGCAGCAGCAAAAATGAAAGTTGCTAGGCTAGAAAATGAATACTACAAGAATGAATACAAGTATTACTGAGTATACACTCATAAATCGTGTTGTTCATATTTTCAAGCATTGGTCACGCACACGACGCTGTCGTTGTCGTTGTTGTTGTCGTTGTTGTCGCTGTCGTTGTCGGCAGCCACAGTAGACACTAGCCGGAGGCAGGTTGTTCATCTGCTTATCATCCCATTCCAAACTTGGTGAAAAGAAGTTAATGCCAAAAATTGCAATATCATGTTATTGTCACAAGTGAGAGTGTGTGTTGGTGTGAGTGTGTATGTATTGGTGTGTGTGTGTGTTTGTGTCTGTCTGTCTGGTGCTAATGAAGGCAACTGCCGACAACCTACTGACACTTTGACCGATTTTTAGCATACTAAATATAGTAATTTTGTCATTATGGTTTATTATAGCGCCTTTCGCCGCAAAACTCCACTTCACTTCACTCCAGTCGAGTCATTCAATTTCTCACACACACACACACACACACACACAAACACAAACACACACACAGAGATGTAGATAGATAGAGCCATGCGTGCTCATTTCCAGCTGCATTCCTCACACCTTTGTTGGCTTTAATTAGTTTGTTCTTGTTGTTGACGGGATGAACACACACAGACACACACACACAGAAATCCGTAGAAAAGCCGTGTGAAAATACACACACACACAATCATCATACACAGTAATAAGTGAAATGTGTGTTATACGATTAAGTTGACGTTGATGCTTAAGTACTTGCAAATTTCTGGTAGTTCGTTGAGCTGTGCTAATGAAACGAATCTCAATCGCAATCAATGGGAAACTTTTGGTTGTTTGACCCATTTAACAAATGCTGTTATATGACACCATGTATTTTCTTTTGTCAATCGATCTAAACTGGTTTCTGTGTACGCTTTTGGCTTTTGATTATTGTTGTATTTAGTATTTTGTATCTGGATTCTCGTATTTGGTTCTGGTGCTAAGCATATGCTAATGACACTTGCTCTGTTTTTTTTTTTTTTTTTTGAGTGTGTTCTTCGATTGCGGTCAAAGTTATTAACTAAAGTGGCATTTGGTTTGTTTGCTTGCCTTGGAACTGTAAAAGTATAAGAGCCAATGAACTGTTTGTTGAATCAGCTTTAGTTGCAGCTCTCATGCGGCTGCATGTTGAACTTCTTGTTGGCCCAAAAAACAAACTTGGCCCAATTTTGTGCTCATTAGGCGTAAACAAAACTGACAAATGAAACCAAAGCCAAAACCAAAACTAAGACTAAGACTAAGACTAAACTCAACAGTCAACAGTGAACAGCAACACACGCACATTACTCATGCGTATAATTGAGCCATTCAAGTTGACCTCCGTTGTTTTATTTTGATATTGTTATTTTTGATGGTGGGGGTGGGGGGACCTGTCATAAATAGAGCATTAATTGGGCCATGTGCAATGGGGTTTTGGGCAACTGAGCTAGATGGACGTCAATACAACTCTGCGTATACTTAATTTCAGAGCCAATGTGCCGCAACGCATCTACAAAGTTTCGAAATCCATAAATATGTAGCCGCCCCGTTGAACCATTACAAGAGTTTTACATTTTCCCCTTGGCACTTAGTAAATACTCTACGGGTTTCTTTTATTTCGCCCCTTTTTTTTATGATATAAACTTTTGCCCTTTTGTTGTTGTTCGACTAATTTCTGAGCTGCGCTCGCATAGAAAATGTGTGTGTGTGTGTGTGTGTGTGTGTGTGTTGTGTTTGTTTTATTTTTTGGGTGGGTGGGTCAAGACTTTTGCACTCAGTGTAAGCTGTATACTTTGCAGCGCACACACTTTGCGGCTTTCATGAATTTTTCCCGTTGACCCAAAGTGCAATAAATCATAATTTGCTACTTTTTCTAATGGATTATGGACAGCACTCTCCGTTAAGACCGCCAGCATATTGCTGCCGCTGCCGGACATGGTCTAAAAAAGCGTTCTCAAGTGCTGATTGAGCTGCTGCCATGAATGCACTGAGTGCTCAGCTTAAAGCTTACATTATTACAAAACAAAAAATAATAGAGTTAATCACTTTGTTCAGCTTTTTGTTGTGTTGTACTCAGCTCATATGTTATCTCTGAGTTGCAGTCGATGCAACAGTTATTAACTGGCAAATGGAATTGTTAATTAATACGCAAAAGCGGCATTAAACGTTGGTATTATAATTATTATTATTGTTGTTATTGTTATTAAACATACGCAGCAAATATTTAACAATTGACAACAACCACAACAATGGCCAAATCAATTACAATGATTAATTATATTTTAGCGCTGGAAATTTAATTTGTTTATTGTGTTGCTGACCCTTTGATGGATTGTGAAAGTGATTGCATAAAATATAAAATAAAATAATAATAATAAATATAAAAACCTGGCGAAAATGAGCTGAAGAATGCAAAGCAAAAAAAAAGGTAACATAAATAATGCGATTGAATGAAATATATTTATGTACAACGACACCATATTGTTGTAATTGTTATTATTTTAAAGCAATGAAAATACACAGCGTTTTTTTCATTATGATACAACATAAATAACTATCGAGTGCATATCAAGCGAACTTCATTTCAAGCGTAAATTAAAAATTAATAAATAAAAATCAATTGTCGCATGGAAACGCGGTGCGTGCCACATGGACAGCTAAACTGATGCGTCATTGCCGCACTTGATGATATATCAATGTGGCAACACACACATACAAACACACACACACACACTGTGTGTAAGCTGAACATATGCTTAAATGCGCTTAAAAACATAATAATTAATATGAACTGTAGCAACTGCTGAAGGTCAGGCCATAACTAAACATATGACAAGCTTAAAAGCAACAATAATAATAATTCAACAAATATTTTGGAGACAGACAACATTCATATTTAATTGAAGAAACTCATGTTTCTGCTGGCCCAACTGTCCAACTGTCAAAAGTTCAATTTGTGAACATCCTGACGACTGCCACTTGACCCGGCCCATTGTCCTCTTTGTGTGTGTGGGTTAAAGAAAAGGGTTAAGACAGCATGACAGCATGTGATATTAATATGAGAGATGCGCTTGAATTATTTTGCAAATAAATGCATAAATAATAAATGTATGCTTGTCTCGAATGAAATGTGATATTTAAGCATTGCGTATACGCCGCGTAAGACAAACAAACAAAGTCTGTCAAAGTCGTGTCGCGCTCTCTGCCTGTTTGGCGGCACAAGACAATGGCCAAGTTGGCTTGAAATCACGCGAATACAGAATTGCAGTTCAAAGCGCAATTGCAATATATAAAATTAAATTAAATTAAAAATTCTTCAGTAGCAAGTGCAATGTTGCTGCTGCTGCTGCTGCTGCTGCTGCTGCAGGCAAAAATTCAGTTGAACGTATATAAAAGCAAAAAGAAGTGAAAAAAGAACACAAAAATCTTTATTAATAAATGTGCAATGAACAAAGTAAAATATTTCACTCCCATGATTTCACAACTTTTTGGCTGGCAAACTGATGCAGCGGCGTTGCGCGGCGTCTAAAAGTTCCCATGACATGTGGCACGTTGACTGACTTCTACTTAAGGCATATGTGTGTGTGTGAGTGTGTGAGTGTGTGTCATGTTTGCCTGCTGCCAGCAACATGGCCACAAGTCAACGTCAGCAAGTGATGTTCGTGCCGCAGTCGAGCAGTGAACGGCTTTGCCCCAAAACTCCACAGCGCACAACGTGCAACGTACAACGAACACCCAACTCTTTGCTCAGAGCACATCAAAAACTTAGATGCTTTCAAATTAACCTGTGCCCAAAAAAAAAAAAAAAAAATAGCAGACTCTGTGTGCAACCAACTGCTCGGCTCGGTGCAACAACATACTTTCATTGCCGTTGCCGTTGCCGTTGCCGTCGCTGTGGCCATTGCTGCCACTGACGGGCAATGAAACGCAAGTAGCAGCCACTTTGATGTCCCCCACTGAGAGAACAAAGCAACAACAGCAACAACAACAACAACATTTATTAAAGCAAAGCCAAGTCCAAGCCACGGCTGTCTCTGACACATTTGCAATGAGATTGGCTTTCCACTATGCGCAACTATAACAAAATCAATCATAAAACAAAAGTACTATAACTATACAACTTTAAGCGGGAGATAAACTCAATTCTAACTCATCTATATATTATAGTTATACTTTATCTATATTCAATAATTGTGCATAATACTGTTTTAAGCCAGCTTGAGCTGTACCTGCTAGCTTGGCAGCTTGGAAGACGTGCACAAATCTGGTCTACGATGAGTTAAGACATTGTTGCATTGCATAAGCAGCTGATAAACTGGCACATAACAAACTTATGGCAAATGTGCACGCCATGCAGTCGCAGGAGAGGTAGTAGGGGGATGTGGGGACTCCTTGCCATTAAAAGCTGCTGCATTTTAATTAATCAAGTTAACAAACAGCGACTGCAACAGCAGCACCACGCTCATCTGTCAACAACAATGCGCGCCACAAATTAATTACACGACACTGGAGTGGACCAAAGAAGGGAAGGGGGGCTGCTCCGCCGAAAACAAACCAGAAATTCAAAAAACCAAATGCAGATGCACTGCATCATTGTTCAATGCTTGTGGTTTGTGGGGGGGGATTCGCTTGCATATGCAGGGCGTGCGATTGGCAAATTAGATTTAGTCTAATTATGGCATTGGAAATGCAACAACAATAATGCCAGAAATTGCTGCCAAATAAACAGCACTGGCTATAAACTGGCAGCAAAACTTTTTTGGGGGTGTGGGAAGACGACAGCAAACAAATGAATGAAATAAAAACAAAACTCTAGGCAAGAAAACAACTCAAGCCAAGCCAAGCCAAGCCAAGCCAAGCCGAGCCAAGCCAAAACCAAGTTAAGCCAAGCCAAGCCATTGCCCCAAAGTTGTTGCAAACTGAGACTCAAGTGCCAGAGAATCCTCTGCTCCAGCTCAACCGCTCAGCTCTGCCCCCTAGAGCCAGCTGCACTTTATAATAATTAAATAATTTTCGCCAATTATAGAACCAGCTCATAGATATCTAAACGGACTGTCTTAGTCACTGCCTCTACTTCTGCCTCTCTTTCTTTCTCTCTCTCTCTCTCTCTCTCGCTCTCTATCGCTTGCTGTCTGCCTCTGCAACTGACTCGGCTTTTATCTCTGCCTGTAGCTGTGTGGCATACACACACAGCTGCATAACACTAATAAATAGAATTGCGTTTAATTAACAAAAAGAAAATTTGTTGCAAACCATCGAAGCTGCTCGGCAAAAAGTTGCTCCATTTCCCAACTATAACAACGACAACGACAACGACAACTCAAACGAGGCTGCAACACAATATTTAACTTGGCTCAGATAATAGCAGTTGGCCACAGTGCCACAGAACGAGCACTCAAGCTCAAAGCACTCATATTCATAGCCACATTCATAGAGCACACTCACATTGTTTGCATTGCAACAATTTGCAATCTATATTCATTTGACTTTATTACAAACTATACTCATACTCAGGCCCCCAACATTTTGAGAGTTAATGCAAGAGTAAGACACATAAATATGCGCTTCAATTTTAAGGCAAATGTAATAAGCAAGAGAGAGAGAGGGAGAGAGAGAGAGAGAGAAAGCAGAGCGTAGAGATTTGTAGAGTTACTTTGATTAAATAGATAACTTTTGTAAACTTGCATTTATTACATTTATACTTTTGTCAATGCACTTATCAAAATGTAAGCTTTGATTACACAAGCTGCACTTTAGATTGATTAGCCTGATTTAATTGAATATTTATACCCTGTACAGGGATATATTAGCTTTGTGCAAAAGTATGTAACAGGCAGAAGGAGGCGTGGCAGACCCTATAAAGTATATATATTCTTGATCAGCATCAACAGCCGAGTCGATTGAGCCATGTCCGTCTGTCTGTCTGTCCGTCCGTCCGTCCGTCCGTCTGTATGAAAGCGTCGATCTCAGCAACTATAAGAGCTAGAGACACCAAATTTGGCATGAAGTTTCCTGTATACCATACGCAGATCAAGTTTATTTTAAATTTTGGATACCTTCCCCCGCAATTTGAAAAAAACTAATAATAGCCACATTTTTCAACGTAGACACTTCTAACTTAACAGGTGCTTGCAGAATATCATATAGAAGCAATGCTGAAAGTTTCATCAAGATCGGTTTATAAATAAGACAGATAATCAGCAATAAAAGTTATTTTTCCATTGAAACGTAGAACAGCAGCAGCACATGTGTGCGAGCGAGAAAGCAAACGACTGCAACACAAGCATAAGTAAATTAAGTGTCGTAACACTCAGCTTTTGATTGAATATGTATATGCAAACACCTGTTATGTTCTTACTTTTATTTTAATCAAAGTACCTATTATCTAAATACTTTTAATATAGAAGCCTGTACAGGGTATTATACTGTCGAATGCGGTTGACTGTTGCCTTTTCGAGTGGTTTACACTTAAAGTTTTAATTTAATTCAAACTAAAATATGATTTCTAAGTGTGTGAATTCAGTTTCAGTTGCCTATAAAAATGTTTCAATATAATGCATAATTCTACAGCTGGATTCTACATAACTTGTTACTTGACATCTGTATAAACTTATAAGCTAACAATTATGTTAATTTTAAGACACTCCAAGCTCGGTTATCTTCTAGTAGAAAAGCCTTGCGTAATGAGTTGAATATGATGAAAATTCGCAAATAAATAATTTGCCGTTTGTTGTGTTTGTTAAGCAAAGCGGCTATGTTTATATATATGCCTTCTATAGTTAGCCTAACTTTGACCTATCTGACGAAGAGGCTAACTGGTTATTATGTCATGAGAGCTGCAAAGTCTTAGCTGGTTGCGTGGTCAGTTTTTTTTTTTTGGTGGGGGGGGGGGTTTGTTAACTGGAATGTTTGGCATTTTGGGCTAAGTAGTAGAAATGCCGCAGTCAGAAAACTGTGAAATGTTGCACGTTGCACGTTGCACGTTTTGCCAATAATATGGATATACATAGCTACATAGCTACATAGCTACTACAGCTGCTGGGTGCAGCTAGAAAGATAGAAAGATACTCGTGTGAGTATCTAAAATTACAGATATGCCGCTGTATTGCGGCCATTACATGTTTGGCTTGAATCAAGCAAAGCAAATTAAATGTCTGTCTGCCTGTCTGTCTGTCTGTCCGGCAATTATTATTAACTGTTGCAGCAGCAGCTGCTGTAGATGAGGATGAGAATGGTAGCATATTATCATTGAGTTAGTGTGCCAAGCTCAAGAGAGATAGAGAGAGACAGAGAGAGAGAGGAAGTGGGCTGGAAAACGGGCATAGAACGAACGCATCTATAATTTCACTTCATTTCATTTGATTTCATTTTGTGCAAGTCACAACATTTGCAGTTGCAGCAATTTCTTATTTGCTTAGCCTGATCTGTGGCACAAACTATGAGCACGTCGTTGCCTTATTTATTTAACCGCAACATCAACCGCAATAAGAACAACGGGCAACGGGTAACAGGCAGCAAACTGCAACTACAACAACAACAACAAAAAACTGCACTAATCTGAGCCGCATTTAGAAAGTATCTCAAACTCAAACTCAGCCTGAAACTCTGGCGCTGTCAGCTTAAGTTTTGTTACCAAACTGGCCATAATACCATCGCCCGTTCCCCTCGGGATGAAAACTGAGATTGAGTCGGAGTCGGAGTCGGAGTCTGTGCCTGACACTGGGACAGACAGTTAGTCCAGGCTTTTCCTGTTAATGCTTGCATAAATATTGCGCATTGTTTTCGGGCTTTTATTATAAATTTTTTGGGCGAACAACAACAACAACAACAACAGAATAGAGGAATGAAAGCAGCGAGTTGAATAGAATATTATGGCAAAGCTAAGCTAGTTTATGTTTCGACTGGTTGGCCAAGTTCTTAGTAGGTTCATTAAAATCACATTGCTGCCACAAACAGCACACACACACACACACACACACACACACACGCATAGAGCCAGAGGCACAGTCAAAGCCGTTGGGGAACCTGCAACTCTTGTGTTCTGTGTTTGGTTCTGTTGAGGCTTTGGTAAGTCATGTAAACTTGACCAAATGTAGCTGAGGCATTTTAACTTGTTTCCAGTTACACACACGTGCGACTGTATGTGTGTGTGTGTGTGTGTGTGGTACTTGTTCTTTTTTGCTGTTGCAGCACTTGTTGTTGTTGTATTTTTTATGCTTGTTCCTCAGTTTGGCGGCGACTGCCTTTGCCTTTGCCTTGGCTGCTGCCTCTGCGGCTGCCTCTGCTGCTGCTGCTGCTGCTGCTTTTGTTGTTGTTGTTGCTCCTTTTCTTTAATTAAATACAAGTTTTCATTTCATTCTTTTCACCTGTGTGTTCTGTTACTGCTGCTGGTCTTTAACTATTTAGTATTGGGCCACAAAGCGTACATTGTTGCCACAATGCGTTGCTTGCAGCAGCTGCTGCTGTTGCAGGCTATTTGAAAATAAATATGGCAACAGCAACAGCAAACAAATATGAGAAAAAAAAGGACATCACATATATATACACACACACACTCACACACACACACCCATCTACATACAATCATAATGCAAGGCTTGTAAATATTTTTATAGTAATCCGCTTTGTCGACACTCGCCCCCCTCGTCCCACCCTCTTGTTGCCTCTTGCTGCTGTTGGACTTTCGTGGCCCTGGCATTGCTGCTGTGTGATTGCTGGACTTTGGTATTTCGGTTTGGGTTATGCTCTGGTCTAGCATACTGTTATCTGGCTGCCTGTCTCTCTGTCTGTCCGTCTGTCTGTCTGTCGCTTTCGCTGTTTCAACAGTTTAAGCAAAGTTAATCCTTGCTGAATACGAGGCTTACCTGTTGACGCGCCGCGGCGTTTCGTTGTGGCACCAAGCGATGCCGCTCGTGCAAACGTGCTACGTGCTACGTGTTAGAGTGGAAATGCATAAAATGAAAAAAATATATCTGCAAATCCATAAACAATAACTGACGACAACAACAGTTGCAACAATTGCAACAACTCGCGAGCCGCAATCTGAAATCGGCAAACGTGTTGAATTCTTCCTTTTTCCGTGCAATGCAATTCGATTAAATTGTTTCGTGTGTTTTATTTATTTATATTTTATTTGTTTTGTTGTTTGTGCTTTTTGTTTGTTTGTTTGTTTGCTTTATGGTTTGTTTTTTTTTTTTTTTTTTTGTTGTACTTTTATTCAATTAATGTTGGGGCTTTTAATTAAAAAATCTTGTTACATTCAGCACGCACTTTTGCATGGCACAAAATCAGTTGAGTTATTCGTAGTTATTCGTATCCTTTATCGGGCTTTACGTATTGTTTTTTTGTTTTGTTTTTTTTTTTTTTTTTTGGCTTAAACACACTTCCGTTACAACGTACCAAACGCTTGCAGCGCACTGAGCATACTGACTGCTGTTGACTTGGCGCTTCCAAAAGACTTTTAAACATGTTGGCAAGAAAGTCCAAGAAGTTAACCAAGAAAGAAAAGTTGAAGCTTCCAAGCCGAAGCGAACGTTCACACACATTCACAGACACACACACACACACACACACAGACACAGCCACTCACAGACACTCACACATACATATGGTCAAGATGATCATCATTATTGTTATCACGATGATGATGATGATGTGTAACCGGCAGCCACAAGAGCATAACCAAACAAACAGAGAGCGCCCGCTTAAAAGAGAGAACGCAAACGAGAGAGAGCGAGAGCGAGAGCGAGAGGGAGCGAACGAGCTTAAGCGATCGTCTTTGCCGGCTGCGCAGACGCGCAGCTTTCATGGCCGCTCTCTTGGGCTCTCGCTCTTTGCTTACAGCGAAGAGAGCGCGCGTGATTGTTTGACAGTGTTGCATAGCGCAGCTACTTGGCATGCATTGCCCAATAGTGTTGTCAATGTTTACTAATGATGTGCAATGCCAGAAAGACCATGGAATGAACCTGTAATGAGCCGAGCTGTTGCCTGTTGATTAAACAAGAACCAATTAATTAACAGTGAGTTATAAAAGTTTACGCAACACACACATAGTGTATGCAAATCGCAAATGAACTTTGACATCCATCGGATAGCTTAAATATCAACAACATTATCAGTGTATTGAGCAATAAACACATGAGGCCAAGACACGGCCAACGGATGATGGCCAATTGAGAAATGAAAGCACACTTGGCCAGGTCCGAATAATTGTGCCCGGGAGAAATCTAGAATCGCACCGAGTTTAACCAATCGATGCCAACTCTGTGGAGCACTTTCTTTGCCTGTTTTCAATTTAATGCATAGTTACAGGAAGAAGACACAGACAACCGAACACGCAAGCAAGCACGGGCAGCATGTGCGGTAAGTATGTGTATCTTATAGATACATTTCATTTCATTTCATTTCATTGCATCTGGCAAATGCTACTTGTTGTTTCTGTTCTCAGCTCCTCCAGTGAAGAAGTGTGTTTGTGTGTGTGTGTGTCGAGCTGTTGTCTGCAGTCGTCGTCGTATTTGTATTGCGACGACAATCGAGCCCATGTGCTTAAGCGTCTGGCACGTCCCTGACTAGCAATGTATGTACATACTCGTTGCTACAAGGATGCAGCAGATACATTTACAGATACATCTACAGTTACAGTTACAAATGCTCTGAGTTACAGTTAGAAATACTACATGGCTTTGCTAAATTACTGCCAACTTAAGCGCATCTGCGGTAAATTCAATTAAACAATTTAGCATTGCTGTTGATTTTGTTACCCCTATACATACATACACTACACCCCCCCTCCCCCTTCACAGGCCATTCTCCTTCCAACCTGCCCCTTTGCTCCACTGATTCTCCCTTCTGGCCCAACTGATGAAAATAAGCAACATTTAGCAGATTGCTGCTGCAACTTTTAGCCACATTAAGTGAGAGCACATCTGTGTGGTTCAAAATATGTGTATGTCGATGTGTGTGTGAATGTGGGTGTGTGTGTGTCTGCTGCTCTGGCATTTGCTAAACATGAAGTGTTATGCAAATATTTGTGTATCAATTTTTTTTTATTTAGCTTTGTTTCAATTTGCTGAATGAAAATTTCATTTCATCATTTCCACATCTCCTCAGCTGCGTACTAAGTTATCTTTTAACTTTCAGTTGACATAAATATATACATATATATATATATATATTTATATATATATATATACATGTGTATAGTTTACTTAATGGCAATCTTTCCTGGCTTATTTGCCAAGCACTTGGCTAGCAAATGATTTGCCTGCTTTTCATTAAGTAGAACATTTATAAAACGCTCTGAAATACAATTACAACTATTTCACATATGCAAATACTAGTTGCAAGTTGCAAGTTGCCAGTTGCTGGTTGCAAGTTCACTAATTACTGGTGACAAACAACGTTAGCTCAGAACGCGGCTCGCAGTCACCTGCAGCTGGATTTAGATTGTATTTACACGTCCTTGTGACCCACAGTCAACACGTACGAGTTTTCAAGATAAAACTTGCGAAATTTCACAGCTTCAACAAAAACAACAACAGCAACAACAACGACAACAATTTTTTTTTTTTACACGCAAACACGAAATATAATTAATTGCATTTGCGAACAAAGAATACTCTATAGAAAATGCTGTTAATGTATAAAAGTTAATGTTTGTTAACTTGTTCTTGCAACATGTTCTTCAAGCGACTGAAGTTCAGGCAGAGCTGCATTTTGTAATATTTAAAACACAGTGCTACAAGTGCTTCAGCTACAAATATAATACTGAATAATAATGATAATAATATGTAAAGTGTTAAGCAATTAAACATTTATATCTTAACTGAACAATTAATATTAATAAATTGTCTAATTTAAACTATTTTCATTTGTTTCTTTAAATATGATAACAATCTCTATTCTGTTTGTTTGCCTCTCTTTTCTTTCTCTTTGGTGTCAAGTCTCTGTCTCTAATATATAAATGCTTTGTTGTCTTAGCCACAGACAGTTGCCAAGCTGGTAATTGCTCATAATGAGCTCATAATCAAGCTGAGATGATAAGTAGAACTAACTGATTTGCATAGGGCATGGAAAAGCTATGATATTTGGCAATGCTGCTCAATTAATTGATCATTTATCAAGTAGTTATTGCCCAAGCGGCAACTTGACTGCAACAGCATGAGGCACACACACACACACACATACAGAACGTTGACAGTGGCAGGCGGCAAGTTGCATTCAAATGTCGCGTCGAGTGTCCACAACGTTGCAGTGACGACAGGCAGCGCCACCAACGTTGTTATTGTTGCTGTTGCTGTTGTTGTTGTTGCAGCGCCTTTGGTGTTGGCCAGTGTCAATTTAGTTGCCTGTTTCATTCGCGCAACTTTTGTTACCATGCACATTTTGATGGGCGTGTGGCAGGGTGACGGTGTGACGGTGTGTTGGGGCAACCCATATTTCTGACAATTTTGCAGCAATGTGATGCTCGTTTTGGCCATTACTTTGAGTTGTTGGGTTTGTTGTTGCTGCTGCCGTTGGACGCGCGAATTTTGACATTTTCAATTGTCATTGTTGTTGTTATTGTTGTTGCTGTTGCTGTTGCTGTATTGGACTGTTGATTTTCGGTTAATTTTTCATTCTGACATTTCCATTTGTCAATAATAACATGTTGACCTGACCAACACTTGCTCAATGCCCCATTGACGTTGTCTATGTTGGCCGCCCCTTGTGGCTGGTAATTGGATTTTTGACCGAAGGGCATTTGTACTTAATGGATGTGCATTTAATAGTGTGCATTTATAGTGTCAACGTCTAACAACTGTATTTTCGTATATAGATAATGTATGATTCGATCGAATGTGTGTTGAATTGACACTACGCCCACACTGTCCTACACTGTCCTACACTGTCCCAGCAGTGACATTTCAATTACGCACCGTTGCATGCACCGTTATGTCTAGACAATGGTTGCCACTGCAACTGCAACTGCTAAATGACAACCAACTCTGCTGACGTTGCAGCTTCACTTCTACTATAATGCAACAACGGCAAGTTCTAAGGAAACGCACAAAACTTGGCCATAAACAGCTTGGTCATCATTATCTATGTCCAACTCATTCACATCTTGCGCCTCAGCCAGCATAATCGGCCCAGAGCACACGCACAACACACACACGCGTGGGGCACCCACATGCTAATGAGACGTACAAACAGTCAAAGAGTCAGGTATACCGAAAGATAGAGAGAGAGAGATAGGGAGAGGGAGTGAGGGAAAGGGAGAGAGAGAGAGAGAGTGAGAGAAAGAGAGAAAGAGAGAGGGAGAGAGACTTCGCTGACTCTCATATAAATCGTAAGTCGGCTTAAGTTAAATGCTGTTTAAACAGCAGCAACAACAACAACAACACGGCAACCATCCACATCAACATCCACATCAACGTCAACATCAATATTATCAATGCCGTGGGGCAGCGTTGAAGTCATTTAATTTGCTGCAAGAATACGCGTTGAAGCAGAAGTGAAATGCACTTGTATCGATGCTACACTTCAAACGTTATAACAACAGCCAGACAAACAGACAGACAGACGGACAGATTGAGAAAGAGTGTGTGAGAGAGAGAGAGAGAGAGAGACAGTATTAGACTGGCCACTCAACTGACTGTTGAAGTAGTTGAAGCCAAAGTCAGTTAGCCAGCTAGCTGGTTAACAATCTCCAGTTCTGCCTGCAGCAACAGTTAAAGCGAGCAACGTTTTTCTCGTTGTTGTTGTTGCTGCACTTGCAACGCTGTTGTTACAGTAAACTACTGCGCGATTGAGATAGTCTTCGTCTTGCCATTGACAGTTAAAAAATGAAAAGATGTTGCATGCTGGTGCGCCTGCGCATCGTTTGCTCCGTTCTAAGTGGCAACAACAACAACGACAACAACAACAACGCCATAAAGAAACAGAAACAGTTAAATAAGCAAAAGTTTCCAGCCAAGTTGTGCCGCTTGTGTGACTCGATTTCTTCGGCAACACAAATGGGATGCAGACTCCCAACTGCCGACTCCATCTTCCACTCCAACTCCGACTCCAGCTCCAACTCCAACTCCAACTCCAAGCTGGAGGTCGTCCCATGTGAGCACGCATTTTACCGTTTGAGAATCGTTCATGCAACTGTGATGCGTGTTTGGGCCGGGCCTTTAATAAGTATTCTCACCATGCCACTTCAGTCTCTTCTTTTATTTGTTGTTGCTGCTGTTGTTGTTGCTGTTGCTGTAGCTGTTGCTGTAGCTGTTGCTTTTGTTGCCGCATGTTTAACCGCAATCTGTGAGTGCAACAGAACAGAACAGAACAGAAAGAAATATGCCAACGTATCATAAGTATAAATGCGCAACAATTGCATTCAACTTGTTGTTGTTGTTTTTCCTCTTCTGCTGGTTGTTGTTCTTTTACAACACATACAATGTGTGTCATGAGAAGGAAACATTCGCCGGCTCATGTACTTAATATTACTGGCATTCTTGTCAAGAAACCGTTCATTATTCAATAAAGAAATATACTATTCAGTTTCTTCTCGACAAAGATAAGGCTTATCAGTTTTGCAATTAGTTTACTTCATCTTACTTTATTAATAGTAGTAATTAGAGGAAGTATTGAGCAAGTATTGAGCAACAATATTGCAATATTTGTTTTTGTAATTGCTGCGGAAAGTGCTCAAAAGATAATGCAAAGTACAATAACAAATCTGACTATCTATTTTCTTATCCTCAGACTTCGTTGCCTATGCTTCGAGCTTAACAACAACACTTTCATATATTTTTGTTGTTGCATTGCTTCGAGAATGCGTGCAGCTGTGACTGTGTGTATTGTTGTTGTTGTGCTCGCCGAATACGAAGTAGCGAAAAGCAAATTGCATAAAATAACGGAGTTAGCTCAGCGACTACGTGCTTATTGCTGACAGCCAGACATACAAACAAACGGACGGAGAATCCGCTCAGCTGTTATTGCAGATCTAGAATATACATTACATACACTTTACATTTACATAATTTTTGCACAAAGTTGATAATGATTAATTGAAAGCGTTTGCATATAAATGTAACATGGTCCTGCTCCGAGATATTATATTTTATTAGTTTATATATATTGCGGTAGAATTGATCGTGAATTTGCAGCCAAGTCAGTTCCGATATGCAGCTCTAAATTAGGTCGAAAGGTTGAAAGCTATCCAAATCATATCAAACAGCAAGTAATGGAAGCTGCGGGCTATATTTCTATTTATTTCTTATTATTGGTTGGTAAACAGAGTATTATATACATATACTGTATGTATATTATATAAATGAGTTTCAATTAATTACAGGGTATCAGAATGCCAGTTCAGGCATTACCATTTGCTAATTGTGCCTGCAATTGGCTCGCCAATAATTTGATTTATCGCTCGGCAATGGCTTTGTAAACATTTTATGCATTTAGCGTTGGAAATTTATTGGCAGTGGCAACAAACAACATCAGTGACAACGTCCACAACAATTACAAGAAGAATAAGAACAACAACAAGCACAACAACAACAACAACGATAACGATAACAAATTCAATGAGTGGATGCAACGATGCAATTGTCAATGTGACGCCTACAAACGCAATTGTATTGATCAGCGAGAACAACAACTGGAATAACAACAGTAATAGCAAATATTACAGCCAAGTTAAATGGGAAACATAATGGTCAATAACCTTTTGACCAATAAATCAAATTTTGGCGTTTGGTTTAACTATAAATTAAATACACAGCGAGTGCTGCTTTCGGCCAGGCCTTTAGACATAATCACAGGCAACTGGCAACGGGCAATGGGCAACGATAAACATGAACGACAACACAACCAGCGACAGCGACCATAAAAACCAACAACTAAAATAATCGCTCGTAAATGCCTAGTGACAATAAAATTGATGATAAACCAAATCAACAGAATCGCACAGAAAACAGAAAAAGAACAAAAGTCAAAGCAAAAAAGCAAAAGCAAAAACAAATCGAACAACGAAACGAAATAATGCAAAATGAATTTGCGTTCGCCTTGTCGTCTTTTAGGCTGTAATTCTGCTAAGCAGTTTGCTGTTAATACCCTGTAATGACTGCTTAGACAGTAGATGCTGTAAATCGTTAACTTAAATGCATTCTTAAGTTCCTTTCTAAATCGATTTATCCTCAACTTTTATGCATTTATTTTTATATGTTTGCGCGACTTGTGCGGGCAATTAGAGGGTATTACAAGTTTTAGCAGCTTTTAGTTAAACTATAGCTTGGCCAGAGTCCAAGTCTTTGTTGTGGTTGTTGTTGTTGTTGTCGTTATTGTTGATTCTTGTGTATAATGCTACTTGAACGTTAAATGAAATTAAGCTGACGTTCGGCTTGATTGGCTCTCTAGAGGCCAAGCAATGTCGGTTTACAATTGACTTTGTCTTTTTCACTTAATCATTCATAGTACCATCAGAAATCAAATACACTCACACACCCATAAAGAGGAGGAAGATGAAGAGAGAGATACCCCCTAATCAAGCTGCTTCTAATGACACTGCAAGTTCTGACAAAGTCCCCGCCCCGTTGTCGCTGTCGTTGTCGTTGTCGCTGTCGTTGCTGTTCCCGTTCGATGCCAAGCACACGAATCAACTGCAATTATGCTGAATACTCAAAACTGTACTTAATTTTCAATTTTCAATGGTAATCAATTTTGTAATTGAACATTCGGCTAGAGATTTTCATTTAATGCTGCCCGTTCCCGTTTGCCGCCAGAGGCTGTCAGTTTATTTGTTAGTATTGTCCCTCAAGTGAGACCGTATACCCAATACCGAATACCGAATATCGAGTGTGCTGAACAGTGAATACTGAATGCTGAATGCTGAAAAAGTGAATATTCAGAACTGTGAACAGAAATTCAGTTAGTGTCAGAATGTTGTCGTTTGAGCTGCTGCTTTCCCTTGGACATTATTTCCTTTGCCCCGCCTCGCTTCCCTTTGCTTCTCTATGCTTCTCCTTGCTTTGCTTTTGCTTCGTTTCACTCCTCTTGGCATTGCATCTTCATTTAACAGTTTTGTGCTTTTAATTCTTATTTAAAATTGCATGCTCATCTCTTAAGTGGGTATGCTGCATTTAATTTTATTTATTCATGTTTCTTTTATATATAGAGTCTCTCTTTTTTTTTTGTATCTTTTTTTTTCTTCTCGTTGTCGTTCTTAAAAGCCAAGCGGCTTTGCTGTCGCTGCTTGACTTGGACATTTTCCGTTTTCGTTTTGCTTTTGCTTATAGTGTTGTTCTTGTTGTTGTTGTTATAGCTTTATTTTTCCAAGTGGAGGAAAATATGCTTCTATTAGTTTTCCTCTGTGTGCAGTTCTACTTCGACTCCGGCTGCGACTGCGACTGCGACTGCAACGCCTGACTGCGCCCCAGGGCTATTATTTAATTATTTTGTCAATGTGTTTTTTTGTTCAGTTGGCTCGACCTCAAAAAGAGAAGCTCTTCATTGGCCAGCATGGTTGTTGGCTTATAGTACAGCATGCCATTTGCTCGTATTTTGTACTGTTTTTCTCCTCTTCTTCATCTTAATTTCTTATTGATTTCGATTCGATTCGTTTCGCTCTGCTCTGTTCTGCTCTGCTCTGTGATCAGCTTATTTCATTTTCTATTTGGCAAATTTAAGTTACTTGGCATTAATCCCCCATTCCCTCAGCTTCTATATTTTAGTTTTTGTTTGGTAAATTCTATTCAATAAAATCTCACAATGACTCGGGCAGACAAACTTAATTATTGCAAAAGTCTTATAACTCATTTCTTTCTTTATGCATAGTTTTCTTTTTATTATTATTACTATTATTTTTATTTTTTAGTTCATTTTGCCACCAAAAATCATTTGACAAAGAAAGTTGGCAAATAACAAAAAGAGAAGAAAAAAAAAACACATAATAAATAATGTGCTAAGAAAAGCCGCTAACAAAGGCGCCCAGCCAAATGCGCTCTATGACGACGATCTATGAGTTTGTTTTTGTGTTTGTGCCCTGTGAGTCTCGCGGTCTCACACAGAGAAAAAAAAGCCAAAAGTGGAAAAAGTTTATTCTGGTCAAACTGCTTCCGTTTGCGGAATTGACCTAGAAAACGCGAAATTAATAAAAAATCGCATGGAGCAACAAATAAACCGAATCCGAAGACACAGGCGACAACGTTGGAGCTTAAAGTGTCATCGAGTAATAACAAAGTAATCAAAAAGAAAGAGACGACCGAGAAGCGAATCAAAAAGATGTACAGAAGGATAACAACGAAGCTGGAATACTCTCAGCACAATTCTATAGAGAATTTGCTATATTAAATAAATTATTTAATATTATTAAACAGTTTTTTAATTCTCTTTATTTGCTGCTTTTTATTTTACTATCTTATTTCTAATAAATACAAGATTTTATTTGTTATTGTTTTATTAATGCTCTAACATTAAATCAATTTATATGAACGTAATGTCTTATAATTCCTTAATACTTTAATACTCTTTTCATTCTTTCCCCACACGGAAATTAAAAATTAATAAAAAAAGTCCATGAAATGTTAAAATATAAAAATAGCTACAAAATGTGTTGCCTAAATGAAAGACAGCAACAGAAACAACAACGGAAAGAATTCAAACCGCATGAAAGCTGACGGCTCAAAGCGCCGACTAGTTTACTGTAGTTGTTGTTGCTGTTGCTGGTGTTGCTGTTTGTCGTTCTAGCCAAGTTTTGTCGCCAGCCTGCGAATTTTGTTACTGTTAAATAAATCTTCTTCAGTTGAGTTTTATGTCTTCATGCGGCTTTAATGAAGCCAACCCGCCGCTTCATGTCGTGCCGTGTAGAGACAGTTGCTGCCGTTCTCCGAGCTGGACAAGCGAGACGGCAGGACGGACAGGTCGGCTGACGGAGAGGAGTGACGGGACGACAACGTCTATAGCCGCAGGCTGTTGACATGGCGCGCATTTTTTTATTCGATTTGGCATTATGAAAATGTTGTTCGTGTTGCCGTTTTCGTTGATGTTTGTTGTAGTTGTGGTGTGGAGAGTGAATGTGCGACGGTATCTTGGCCATGTAATTATATTTTCATTTCAGCAGCAAAACTCAAAGTTAATAGGCGAGCATAGAACTACTTTCGTTTTGTTAAGCCTCTTGAGTTTGATTTTGATGGAACAGCACTTATAAAGCACTTTTCTTAATTTACACACACACACATACACGTACAGAGGGACACACACTGCGCGTGTGTGGGCTTAGACACCAAATAAAGATTCCAAACTCAAGTTGGCAGCCAAATA
Source organism: Drosophila funebris (assembly GCA_018901825.1). Taxonomy (NCBI): domain Eukaryota; kingdom Metazoa; phylum Arthropoda; class Insecta; order Diptera; family Drosophilidae; genus Drosophila; species Drosophila funebris. The sequence goes on from JAEIFK010000682.1 coordinate 7,783,389, forward strand.
AATTGTCAATATTGCCATTTGGCTGTTTGCCTGTCTGCTGCTGCTTGTTGTTCTTCTTCTTCTTGTTGTTGTTTTCCACTTTGGCTCTGATTTGATTTTTTGCCTGACCGTCCGCTCGTCTGGCTGACCACTGACTTTTCCGTTGTGCCTCACTTTATGGCCAACTGTATATTTCGGCCAAAATGTCACTTTTTTATTGTCTTTTTATGAGCGCAGCGTGTCGTTGGCCCTCCACACGGAGTTGTTAAACGTGCGTCGCTACTTTCGATTAACGAAAATTATTTCACTACATTAGTGTTTCAATGTGTGTGCCCAGAGACAACAGACAACAGAAAAGAATCAAATAAGCTGCAAAAAAGCAACAACCAAAATTGGGATTTCGTTTTTATTGAGATATATTTTCATTTTTATGACAGGCGTCTTATATGGCCATCTGCCGAATTGGCCAAGTTATCTAGTTTTTTTTATCTGCCTTCAGCATTACCTTAGAAGTGACGGCATACAATCATTTGTACATAGTAGGGGATGCAGACGATACCTGTAAATAGTATAAAAAGGAAGTGCTTTCAGTATTTATACGACTGCAGTTGGAAAATACCAATTGAAGTAGTAAACTATGCTTTGCCAACAGTGGAGCATTCAACATTCAACAGCATTAAAATACATTTTCATACATTGTAGTCCATGTGAGCTCAATGTGTTGCTCTTCCCTCTCTCTCTTTCGTACTCTGTTCATTCGAGGGATTTCTGTTGCGTTTCTTATTTGATCTACGCTTATTCCACTATGATTTAATATACATTTTGTGTATTGCTGGCAGCTTGATCGAACAGTTTGTCAACTGATTAGTAAAGTATTGAGTGAGGCCGAGTAATTTACTTAGAACAGAACGGTCCCACACAAATGCGTTCTAATTCAAATTCAAATGAGCCTAAGATCCTTTATCCTTTGCTGGGCACACTGCAAATTTCGTACAGAGCAGCTGTAAACAGCTGATCGAGAAATTTTAATCAAATCTAAATCGGTGGCAGTAATCACACATTAGATTAACTTTATTTTGTTTATACCTAGTAGTTTCTATTATTTTGTATGTAATTGATCCATATCTTCCTCTCTATTGCTTCAAATATTCTACAATAACATAGTAAGGATAGAAGTATTTGTATTCTTACAGAGACCATTTGCAAATGGTTTATTCAGCAGCTAAGTCAAGGGTATTTCTTAGTCAAGCACTCATTGATGTACTGCATTTTATTTAACTTTATTTAGTATGCGTTGTTTTCTAAGTCAAATGCGTTGGGCATTTCAATTGCAGCTTTTGATAAATGGCCAGCAACTGAGTGTCAGCATTTGTTGTTGTCGCCGTCGTTGTTGTTGTAGTTGTTGTTATTATTGCGGTTGTTGAGCGCTTTCATCGTTTAAGCCAGACGAGCACTACATTTGACGGCCGTGGGTGAAAATAACCAAAAATGGCATACAGCTTTCGCCCATTTGAGTCGAAAATCCCCACACAAAGGCAAACCATAGTCTCAAGAAGCAGTCGGAGTCGGAGTTGGAGTCGGAGTACCTTGCTTTAGGCCACAAAATACTTTTTTTTTTGTTTCTTCTTTTTAGCGCAAGGTCAGCGCATAGTTCTTGTGTTGCTAACACACAAACTCATATTCATAAGTAACATTCGCTTTTTGGAGCTTAGTTCCGTTGTGGCAAGTCGACGCTCTGCCCCAGCGACACAAATTACGTGCCCGACGCGTTTGTCATGCGCGTTTTAAGTTGCCGCATACAAAAGCTGATGTTGTTAGTCACTCAGCATTCATTATACCACAAAATGCTGCACGCCCCAATGAGCCAATGAGCCCGGCAAACAACAACTGGGCTCTACACAATTTTCACGCCTCTTTCTGCTGCAGATAATTTTACTTTCGGCAACAGATTCGAGCCCAAGACTTCTTCAAGTCTCCCAGACGCATGCGCATGCGCCTCACGTAGCCAGTCAGCTCTGTCTGTCTGTCTGACTGTCTTTCTGTCTGTCCTTCTGTCTGACGCTCAGTCTATCTGTCTGACTTTGAATTGTGGTTGCTGCTGCTGGTCTGTGAACTTTCTGTGAAAGTTCTGTGGCTCTGGCGACTTCATAAATCTTCCACACATTTTTCTTCACAGTATATCTGTATCTGATAGATACAATCATGTATCTTATATTTCTTCTGACTACTTAGCGGCTTCTGTAGCAAGTTTCCCACATGCTGAGCATTGTTCTGCAACTTTGCCACATAATTACAATAATTTTAATAACAATAAGAAGTCTGAAATACAATTTAATAATACGCAAAGTTCTCCACGATTATAAACACTCTGGCCAACTGGCAAATTGCGTTTGTTGCCCTTCTCAGTTAACTTCCCTTCCTTGCACACTTTCAAGTGTTTAATTATTGTGCAGTAATAAAATTAATTATAAATTATTTATATTTTCTGCAATTAGTGGGAAGAGGCAGCATTCTTTTGGCCACTTACCAAATATTTGAAAGTAAAATCAAGACAGACATACTGAGCTGCGGTTACTTGTCTATGGTTATAGCTGCCACGCATCTTTATGGGTAATTTGTTTATTTTATAACATTTTTGGATTAATATGCTACCTTCACGCATCTATGGCTGCCATTGCTGTTGAGTTGATGCTGCTGCCGACTCACATAATGATAATGCCACATTATGAACGCGTTCGTCGCCACATTAAAACAAACATAACAACTACGTGACTAATTATGTTGATATCAAACATGTTTTATTTTATTTTTTCCCCCCATCTTTCTTTGTGTTATTATAAAGCTGTTAGTGTGTCTCACTCTGTGTCTCTGTGTGTGAAAGAAAGTGAAATTAATGTTAAGTGCGCATTTAAACATGTTTTTGTATTTCAGTTTTGCCAGCATACATACGTATATGTCGTGTTTTGGTTCTATCAAATGCCGTTGGAACGTGTTTTGTATTTTCATTAAAATAAATTAACAATCTGCAGTGAAACTGACCATATTAAATTGTCCAGTTTGTTGAATTGTTAAATGCCACAAAATATGCCAAGAACTAAATTATATTTGTTCAAACTAATCCCAATCAAAGTTCAGTCACCTTCTGCTGATGAAGCTTTCCTTTTCTATATGTTGACTTGTTCAATTTATTGCCACACTTTTTTGGTCTTTTTTCTTTCCTCTTTTTCCTTTTTTTTTTTGTTTTGTTTTAATTTGGTTTTGGAACCCATTCAAATGAAAGTGATAAATTTTGGCTGTGATACGCAGTGAGAATTTTCACCATAAACTACACACAGCACGAAACAAAGCAAACCAAAATGCGTATAAAAAATAGTTGCACGTAATTTAGTACAAAACAGCAACAGCAACAATAACAACAACAACACCGACCATGGCGACAACAACGTCAACGGCAACGGCTACCTGAAAGGTAAGTAAATGCGACCAGACAATAAAAAAAAGGGAAAAACTTAATGCAAATGCGTTGGGTTGGCTATTGTCGTCGGCCAAGTGCATGAGAAAAGTACAAAGACCAAAATTAGAGACCACAAAGTGGACATTGAAACCGAAAGTGCATAATTAATTTCGCTTTTCATCGTCAATGAAAAATGCTAAACACGCGTCGCCCCCCTTTCATTATTTCATTAGCACGTTGCGTTTTGAAGAGTCATTAAAGTTTTTTTTTTTTTTAGCAAATATGAGAAACACTTAGCCAAAATGCTAGCCAAAACCGTTAAGGCAATGGGGCAACACTGCGTATGCGTATTATTTATGAGTGTGTGTGTGTGTGTGTATTTTGTCTAAAAATAATATGAAAAAGTGCTAGATTGAATAAAAATCGTATATTTCAAAGTTGTCAAAGGCAATTTAAGCTGAAACGCAAACAGACACGCACATACACACGCCCACACACACACCCACACACACACACCCACACACACTGTGGCAGGCAGCAGGCCAAATAACAATAACAACAACAACAACAACGATAGCTACAACAACTGATGTGCGGTTTTGGTTTCATGGCTTACGGTTTTGATTGCTGCCATCGCTCAATTGATTTTCCACTAATGCCATCGATTGGCACAATCGAAATAAAAGTGAAATGCAAAGTATTAAAAAACACACACACACACCCGCACACACACGCACACTAAAACTAATACATCAAGATAAATAATTTGTCATGCTTGTACTTAAAACAGCAAAATAAATGAAACTGCAAATACACAAAATTAAAATGAAAATGAAAATGAAAATAAGCGTAAGTCCATCATTTGATATGATAGCGGATTGAATCGCATTGGAAATAAGAATAGATTCAGTCGATTCAGGCAAAAAACATTTAAACTTAAATAGGATTATTTGCGGTTGCGTTAAATAGTGGCATGAGTTTCAGTTTGTTTCATTTGTGCAGTTGAGCGAAGGCTGCAAATCAGCCTAAAAAAGCCGCAAAATAAGGTATGGAATTAATTCTAAACAGAAATAGAAATTCAATTTAAATTAAAGCACATGAATTAAAAAAAAAAAAAATGCAATAAAATGATAAAAAAAAGACAGAAAGACAGAGAGAAAGATTACCATCTTCATTTAGAAAGCTGCCAAAAATTGTTGGCAGATTGTTTCAAGTGACATGCCAACAGTCGCATAAATCTTGTTGGCCAAGTGCTGAATCACCTTACAAATGGCTTTCGATACGCTTTGCATTGGGTATTACGATTCTGTTGCCAAATGTGTAACAGGTTAGCGAGTTTATAAATACATATATAAATTATGTTAGCTTAGTTCAATTGCCAGGGTATTTAGTCTTCTCTCCTTTTGAGTGCAATCACTTGCTCATTTGTTTGCGTGCTGTTTGCCCACATATTTGCTGTCACTTGCTGGCCGCACATTTGTGGGCGTGTCCTGCAGGGCACAGAGCGCGGAGGGCGGAGGGCGGAGGGCAGAGGGCAGCGCATCTCGGTTTTACCTCAAAGCACATAAATGTCAAATGCAAGTTTCATAATAATTCATTTAACTGCACAACGTTCTGCATTTGATCTGTGTGCATTCTCTTTTCATTTACATTTTCATTTTCATTTTCATTTCCTTCCTCCTCTCAGACTCCTTTCCATTTCTCTAGTTATCTTTGTAATATTCTCTTGTGTAATTATTAATTAGCAGCTTTTTAAGCCATTCATTTGCATAGCTTGTGCAATGCTTTAATATTTAATCAGGCATATTTGATCGCCTGAGCTTCGCATTTTGTATGTTTAATAAATAAATTTATTATTTCAATTTTGCCATATTATAAATAATTTATTGCATCATTTGATAAACGGCACAGTTCTAAATTGTATGCGTATTCAGTTTGAAAACTATATATTTAAAATTTTCATGTAGAACGCGAATTGATGGAGAGGTAAAAGGGAACTTTATTTAGTGATTTTTCATTCAAGTTCGTGCTCCAGCTGCTTCTTTCGCTATTTCTCTATTTTCCCTTCTCGGCTAATTAGCGTTAGTCAACATTGAGAAACCGCAGAGAAACGTGTAGCGTGTGAGAAATTAACGCAATAACAAAATGAGAAAAATCTGTGCTAATTTGAAACTTGAAATCACAACTAATGAAGATTTAAGCAGCTGCATCTGTGGCAAATGAATGTGTCTGTGGCTGCAGCATCCACAGCTTCCTATTGTTGTAGTTGTTGTTGGGTTTCTGCGGCTCTGCTGCAAATCTCAAATGAAAACAAAAACGCACACGAAACGGAGCCCAAGGAGCACGAAGGCTCCAAATGGCAGCTCCCGTTGCCAGTTTGCCAGTTTCCAGTTGCAAATGCATTATTAATAAATGAAAACGCTGCGCGTGTAGATTGCAATTTATGCAAGTGTGTGTGCGAGTGTATGTGTGTGTGTGTGCGTGTGTATATCTGTCTGTGGCATGACACAGTTCATGGACAATAAGATGTCCTGCTCGGCGAGAGAGCGAGCGCGGACATCAGCTTGTGCGTCGTTGCTTTTCCGGTGTGAATTAGCGTCGAGTGCCACATGCAATTTCCTGTTGTTGTAAATTTGCAGCAGCAACGGGGCTGCAACGCGGCAGCAACGCGCGGCAGCAGCAGCAGTTGTAGCTGGAGCAGCTGCAATTCTTGTGCTGCCTTTAATTGCCGAACATGGTGCTGTTTTATGGTCGATGCTTTAAATTGAACGCGTTGCGAGCACTTAACACACACACTCCGAGCCAGTTTTGGCCAACTTTCAGTAGCCTCGTCCTAGTGATGTTCCTGCTGCTTCACAGTAGCATTCAATTTGCTTGGTTTTTAGCAACAGTAACTGAGCAGAGCGAAAGCAAGAGATGGCGCTCACAAAGCTCAACTAGCTGCGGAAATTTGCTCAGTTACTTTTGTGCAATCCCCAAATCCCAGTTCAATTTTATCTATGTATCCATCTGAAACTACTTGGCAAATAGCAGCAGCAGCAGCAGCAGCAGCAGCAGCAGCAGCAGCAGCAATGCAGAGGCAGGAGGAGCAGCTCCTAGCTTTGGCTGTGGCTCTGGCTTTGACTTGCTTGCCTCGTTCGTCTCTCACATCTCTATCTGTATCTGTCTCTGTCTCTGTATCTGTCTCTGTCCCTGTATTTGTAGCTGTAACTGTATCAGTGATTGTGTGTGCAGCTTCAATGAAATTGTTGACGTAAATGGACAACAAAGCCCGGCACTCAGTTGCATTTTTCTTTGGCCTTCCAATGGCATCCCTTTCCTTTTGCCTTTTCCCATTTGCCATTTGCCTTGGCTGGTCGTGTTATAACTGGTTCGGTATGTCCGTCCATTGGGCCATTGTCGCTGCACAAAAATGCATGCTTCGCTTAATGGCAACGGGTCTGAAGGCTGAAAATTCATGTTTATTGCATTTTGCATGCTAGCAAATAAACGCCAACCCCTTTGATTGTATAAAATATAACATACAACATACAACATACAAAATACAAATTGTAAAAATAAAAAAAAATAGTAGAAGAGAGTCTCGCTCTAGTCTCAATGGCTCACTCGGCTCAATTCAAAAGCCAGCATTTGCTTAATTTTTTATTTTTGCCAGTCCCCCAAAGAGTTAACTGACCACAAAGCCGCAACTGCAGTGCCTTGAAATCTACCTTTGCTTGGGCAAACAGTCTTGATTGGCTGCTGGACGTGCAGCAGAAGGGTGGGAGGGGTAAACTGTAGGTGACCTCAACGCTCCATCCATCTATAGTGCTTGTAATTAGTGCATGCTATATGCTATATGCACGTATTCAATGTGAATACGACTATTCGCTTTTCTATGTGTAGAAAGTCTCTATGTATATGTATATAGATGCATGTGGAAGCGCGCTTTGTTTACTCAGATTAATGCTTGCTAGCTCGACGATTGTGTTCAGAGGTGGAAGGGTTGTCGTTCAAGCGTTCTTCGTGCCTGGTTTTTTTTGTATTTAGTTATGCACTGTTCTGCTGTGACCAGACCACATGCAGATATCTAAATATTTGCAGCAGCAATTTGCTTGGGGAAGGTGAATGGAAATGGCAATTGTCTGGTTACTACGGTGCGTATACGCAATGCGCCTTTGTGCCTGTCAATTAAGCCTGCTTGTGCCAACTGGCAACTGGCAAACTGGCAAACTGGCAACTGGCAACTGTCTAATGCAGCTTAAATGCAATCGATTTGTATTCCTGTTCCATTTCCCTTTATCTTCAGCAAGCAATTTGCTTAGTTACAAGCAAGATATTTGCGTGTATCGTCGCTAAGTTACAATCTCCCGTCTTCCCGCACAATGCGTTTTATATTCTTGTGCTCATCATCATCATTGTTGCCTCTGTTGTTCTTGTTGTTGTCGTTGTTATCGCTGTTGTTTTTCCTTAGCTGCAGCGAATGCACATTTCCAAGCCATCCCCAGAGATAAAATGGTTTACAAAGCGAACATTTCTCGCACAGTTTGCCTTACACACTTGCATACACTTGTGAGCACGATAATAAGACGCCTTTTGTGTATGCCGCTAGTGAATTTATTTAGCATTCGTTCAACTCTAAAGTTCACAATCATATCTTTCTCCCACACATATATCTATTTTGCATAAACTGCAGTTCGTTTATCTTTTTCTTTGTTCTAAATTCGGTTGTAAGGTACCTCAGTGCTGGCAGTCTAGCCATTTTCTGGCTACATTTCCCCCGCCCATCAGTCATAGACAAATGAGAGATTCTAAAGATGTTTTAATTGGGAATGTAAAACCGTAAATGTTGAATGTTCAATAACTCCGTTGCGCAAATAAACTATTGAGCTCAGTTGAATATCAAAGTGAATGCTCGGCATGAAGAGGTTCTATTAGCTCAATTAACAATGTGAAGATGAGAAGTTTCCCTTTGTATGCTTAGGCAGAATCATATGCATATGCAGTGAGGTAAATTAGGTCTCATTTGTTTTTAAATATACTTCAATTAGCATCTACAGTCGGAATATGAGTTCTCGTAGGCTTTGATGTTTTGCTGTGGCCAAAGGGCGCATGGCAACATGCAATTTCATTGGAGTCTGAGGGGATTTAAAAGCATGCTGCCTGCTGGATTATACTTTCAATTATGGAAGCCAAGAAATATTGATGCCGGAATTACGCATTACATTTTCCCATTTCCTTCTGATAAAAGGGAAATGCTTCCTTTGCTGTGGCAGGTCAGCAGCAGCAGCAAATGAAGAAGCAGCAGCTGAAGCAGAAGCCGCAGCGGCAACAGCAAAAGAATCATAAGGGAGCAATAAAACTCATTTTAAATGTAGTTTTGACAAAGGATATTGAGTGTCTTTCATATGGGAAATACACCTCAAAGACAATTAAAAATGGAACGGATAAAAACAACGTTTGCGAAAGTCAAATTATATCCGATTGTCCAAAAAGAATCGTAAAATATGGCATTGAGCCAGAGAATTGTTAACATGGGAATTTCGGCTGATAACTTCGCATGGAAATGAACTTTTCTCATTTGATGGCTCTGCCGTTAAGCAGCTGCTTTTATGTATTATAATTTAGAATTTTATGACTTTACTTGGCATTAATATACGCTTAAGCTTAAGCTGACGATTAATCTGAGAAAAACCCTGCTCAAAAATCAAACTGGCATGGAAATTGCTATCGTTATTCAGAAACTTACCATGAATTAGTTTAATTTTTGGAATAGTTTAAACTCATGCTTTTATTGCGTTGCATAAACTATTGAATCACTGGCTAATTTATAAAAGGAACAACGCTGGCAAGTGGAACTGGAAGTGGAAGTGGAAGAGTGTAAAAAGTGCAGCTGGAAGCTGTTCAAACGCAGATAAATCCAATGAAATGCCAAGAAATAACTCAATAAAAGCCATTGCATGAATTGACAAGAAGTTGGCAAACTTAAAGATATATAAATGCCCTTCGATTTCAAGACAATAAATTAACAAGGACGGCGGGTTGACTGGGCGCCAGAACAAAGGAAGGAAGTGCAGAGGAAAAGCGCAGCCAAGGAATTTAATTTGGAACGTTGTCATTAAAGAAAATACTAAAGCGCATTTTCCAAATTGCTAAGAAAAGCGCATTCTGAACTTTGTGTTGTTGCCGTTGCTGCTGCATTCGCATATTCAATGGAGTTTAACAAGCAAATAAATTTGATGTTGCTACCAAAAAAGCATTCAATCAGCTCACTGTGGGGACACTAAGCTGCGGCATGGCTTGGCAAGGGACAGTGGCAGGGGCAGAAGTTTTGGGCTGGAACATGGGACTGGGCCAAAGAGTGAGCAGTTAAAAGTCAAATGGCGCGCACAAGAGCAATAACAATGAGTACAAACAGCAACAACAACAACAACTGCTGCTGTCGTGTCCATGACGCTGGTCCGGCAATGCTGTTCCCATTCCTATTCCCATTCCCATTCCCATTACATGCCAGCACTCGTGCCCAGCTCTGCTCGTCCTTTGGGCCATTGGAGACATTACACAAAATCGCTTGTAATCAATCAGCAGCAAATTAAATTTCCAAGCGGCGGCAGCTCAGATTAAGTATGAAATTGTACGCCGCATTGCAGTCGCATGGGGAGTCGCTTAATGCAGCAATCTCTCTATGAGTGTGTGTGTGTGTGTGACTTGTGACTGCTGTTGTTGTTTGCGTTATCTAGTCGCAAAACGAACATCTAACTGCCGAAGAGCAGTTCGCCTCATTTAGCGCATCTAAATTCAGCTTGAAAATTAATAACCTTAGCCAACGTGCTGCCTTCGCTGCTCTGCCGCTGCTCTGCCGCTGCTCTGTCTCCGCTCTGCCTCCGCTCTGCTGCTGCTCTGCTGCGACAGCTGACAGCCATTTCTCACAAGCTCCCATAGACGTCACCATGGCGGCCATCATTCGGGGCTCTGAGGCGCTCAAGTGTGTGCGTGAGCTGAAAAATTTTTATTGCATACATTTCAGCAGTCAGCATAATTTCTCACTTCTGCCACGAGTCGAGCTGAACTAAAGTGAGCTGCGCTGAGCTGTGCGTGAAGTTTATTAGGCGCCGGCACGCACCACAAAATGTCGTCAGTCAAGCGCCCCCCTCTCCCCGTCCACCCCTTGCTACCCCTCTCCGGCCCTTATACCTCAGCCAGAATGTGGCTCAATTTTGACAAATTTCATATGGCACACAGCGCATTGACGCTGGCTTTTTTCTCGGTCACATGAATACAGAATACTTTTGCTAGGCTTAGTTAAACAAACTAATCATAATCTTAAATAAATTTAATTGGCGGACCTAATAATATAATAAATATAAATAATATAAATATAAAATATATTAATATACAAATAACTATATATAAATAAAATAAAATAAATAATAATAAATTAAATGATATCTATTTTGTTGTTCTTTTATTGTTGAGTATAAGAATTGGGATTATAATGTTATGTAAAATATTATATTATTATTTTATTTTGTACATATTTATTTTGAACTGAGTTTCCTTTCTTTAAAATGATGAAGTTTAACTAAATTGTTGTTGTTTCATATATTTATGTAGTTTATTTAAAAAAAGAATGGTTCTCTCTTCGTATTAAAATCGATTATCTTAAAGAATTATATAAAATGTGTATGTATAATTTGAATAGACATTCTCGCTCTCTATCCTACTCTCTATCTCTCTCTCTTTCTCCCTCTTGCTTTAAAATTTCGCTGATGATTCATTTGGCAGCATTCCCCTTCGTTTTTTTCTTCCTTATTTCTTTTGTTTTGCCATATTGTTTATATTTGTTTTTACTTTTTGTTACACGTACTTACTTTTCATGTATTTTATTATCCGTTTTGGGCTTCGCTTTCAGTTTTTCGTTGTCAGCTGGCACAGTTTATTTGGTAATTAGTCTAATTAACGCACAGCTTTCAAAGGCTTCAAATGAACCTGATTCCTGTTACGCACTCCGCTAATTAAACATTGCCATCAGTTGTTTTTTTTTTTTAAATTGTAATCCATTACTTGATGATTCCAATAGCTGTTGAATTGAAATCCCATACCTTTTCTCTCCTGTCCCTTTGCCTGGGTTGCATTTAAGCCGAATCAAATAGGACTTGGGTGCTTCAACTGTGCTCTGATCTTTATGACATTGGCCATTGGAGTGAGATGGGGGGTCACTAGGATGGGTGCAAGTCCAGTGAGTAATATAAGCCAAAAGGCTTGATTTCTTTTAAAGTAGTTGCGCAGGACTTCAGTGTGCACTTGAGAGTGAGAAGAATAGAGAGAGTGAGAGAGAAAGATAGTAAGAGTCAGAGTTGCTTGCTGAACAATGCAGAAACTAATAAAACTTTGTTTGCAGCGACACACAAGACAAACACACACACAAATACACATAGAGAGTGGAACTAAAAAACAAAAAGTAGTCGTAAAACGAAGTATAACTGCAACTTCAACTACAACCCGACACTAAATCAAAAGTTAAAGAAAGCAACTCAATGTCCAGGGCAAAGCACTTCGACTCGACTGCTGCCTGCAGTCTGAACGTGAGAAAGTAGTGCTAAGAATTTATGCACTCGCCGCATGCCAAGGAACGGGCACACACATACACACACACACACATACACACACACAGGCAGGTAGAGCGGAAGCTCGTGGCCCATAATGGCTCAAATCTGAATTATGCGGCAGACGGCAAGGCAAGGCGACTGAAGGGCGCCTTTTGGGAGACTCGCAAGCAAATGGAAATGACATGCGGACATCCGACATCAGGTCAAAAATCAGCATGCTAAGCACTTTGGCGAAAACTCCTGCAGCTGAGCCTCCTTCAGCATTTGGACAGTTTAAGGCTTGACTTGCCCTTGTCCCTTTCGGCCATCAAGTTTATCAATTATGCAAATGGCAAATTTAACACCTCGACAACGTGCCGCACACACATACTCCTCGCCTAGCTGGCCATAAATCTTGGACAAGCGAGTTGCAACGGTGGCAAACCAAAAGCCACTGCAATGAATTTCAACTACTTTGAAGCTCGCGAATTTTTAAGTACCAGACCGTTGACCATCGAGCGTTGAGTGTCGAGCGTCGAACGTCGAACGTCGCTCGTTGTTTAATTTTACAGCGCTCAGAGTCCGGATATCACGGCAAAGTGGATTTTTCCGTCAAACATAAAAGCAAAGTTCCCGCAATTAAGGGGAAGAGGGGCAAAGGAAAGACTCGTATAATACACACAGCGCATACGGCGTCTACTCAAACTGCAGTATTTTATGCGAAAATGAAACACAAATGCCCGCCAGCCTATTAATTTAAATGTGTAAACGATAAATGCACAAAAAAAAAAAACAACAAAAAAACAATAAGAAATGTTTGCAACCTGCAAAAATTGTGCTGGAAGCAGCAGCATTTTTGCTGTTTTCTTTATTTTATCCATAATTCTTGTACGCTTTCTGCTTGCATAAGCATTTGTTATAATTTTATATGTATATCTACACCAGAACCTCAGCCCAAAAACACATGCGATATCTTTTGCCAAATGACAGACTTGGACTCCCACTCCGACGCCGACTGCGACTCCGACTCCGACTCCGACTCCAAATACGACTTCAAATGCCGTCAGCTGCTGTTGATTTAGCTGCGTTCAGCATAAAATGCCTTTGCTTATAATATTAAAATAGCCGGAAGCGGAAATTCGAAACGCCATTGCATGTGTGTTGAGCTCGTATAAATATAGCTTACTCTCTCTCACTCTCTCGCACTCTCCCGTGCTCTCTCGCACCTACGCCTGCTCTGTGGGTTTTTGCATATTTGATTCTATAATTCAGCTCCCCTTGCATGTCACAAAGTATTTGCTGAAAGTTGCATGCAAGCACCGCAGGCTACTTGGACTGCGTCCACCACTCAGCAGTCCCTCTACACACACACACACACACACACAGCCAGAGAGAATCAGTGTTATTGTTGTTTATTTGCAGCGACTGTAACAAATTATAAGTGCCGCATGTCGAAGGCTTCCTTCCCCCCTTTTTGAGAGGGAAACTCTTCGAGCGGCAGCTGGTTTGAATGCTGGCAACTTGTTTGCATAACAAACACGTGTCGAGAGCCTCAAAAACAAAAAAGCATGCAAAGCCTGGCCTGTTTGTTTTTTTTATAATGAGCATAACCTGGCAAGCAGAGTCTGAGACAGTAGAGAGGGAAAGGGAGAGAGTGGGAAGAGGGAGAACTGCCTCAGCTGCATTAGGTTCAAGGAACTTTAATTGGTCAGCCAGACGGGAAGCGTGCTTGGCTAGCTTTACAGCCATGCTAGTTGATACCTTCATTGGCCCCTTTTGCATTAACAACTGGCTTAGAGTTTAAGCAAGGTCATTACAAATGTCAAATGCCACGCCCCGACCTCTGTGCTGGGCTGTGCTCTGACATTGATGTTGAATTGATGCCGAGCGTGTCAATTATGTTGCATTGCGACATGTAATCTGCAAATGTAAGCCACACACACACACACACATACGCACACTCATCCACACACCCTGGAGACGCTCATTAGTTGGCAACGTAACCGAGTGTATGCGGTACATACAAGTATTCCCAATGTGATGATGTACCTACAGTATCCTGTTCATTAAAATTAATGATTTCGATTTAGCCTACACACACACACCCACACACACACACACACAGACGTACAGACGCATCTCCAAGGTTGACGCACTCAACTTTAGTCTAATGAGAATTGCATATTATCTAACAAGTACGAATAGATATATGCATAAATGCATCCGGCGTAAGTAAATAGTTGCATTATCTTCAAGCAGGCAACTTCTGGGTGCGCCGCAAAGTATGCAATATCAAATGTTCGCTTTCCTATGGACAGCAATTGCCATTATGCAAATGTATTTTATGTATTAATTACGAGTAGATTAATTTTACTAACATTTAATTGGAGAACTAAACGAGTTGGAGTATTTTAAGCAAAGATTCAATGCAAAAGAAATTATTGCTTAGAGCTAATTTGAAATGCAGTTGAATTTAATAAATATAAATTGATAATTTGGTAATCTGCTTATTGTTGAAGCACAAAATTGATTAATAAATTAACTAAAATATTTGTATAAATTTGCTGCAAAGTTAAGCAAGCTCTTGATGGATATATATGGAAGCACAAATCAAATCAGCTTAATGTCTACGAATTCAAGTATTCAATTTTAACTAAACGTAACTTTTTCTACAATTTGACAAAGTTTCATTAATTTAAAAGCATATTTAACATTACTGCAGGGAATTATCACACACAATTCACTTCTGTTTTAATTTGATAGTAATGTTAATAAAAATTATGGCATTACTATCAAATGTATTCGTTGTGCTGTTTGTGCGGAAGTTTAATCAAATTAAGAAATACATTTAACTTTGTGTATGCTTGAAATTAAAAAGTACTTGCGCATTATCGTAGTTAAGTCAAAGTTAAAGCTAAAGCTGCAAGCACATGTAGCTAACTTTTTTAATTATGCGATGTAAAATGAAAATGCAACTTATACTTGCACTTTTGTTGTTTTTGTTCCTGTTGACCTTCAGTTCATGTCCACAAGTGCTACTCGTGTCCGACTGTGTGTGTGTTTGTGAGTGTGTAAAGGTGAAGGATGCCTTACGCTTTGAGTGCATTACGGCATTTGGGACGTGATGATGCACTTGCGTTGGCAACATTGATGATAACTTTTTTTCAGCACTTGCGCTCAATACACAAATGTGCAATAAAATATGAGCAAAAATATTTCTTCAATGGGGAATGTTGTGGCAGCAGCAGCACGTAAATGGCTTTTGGCTTTATTTTATGGCATGTAGTTGTGGTTGTTGTTTTGGGTTGCGTTGTTGTTTTGCCTTTGCCAATGCTCTGCACGGTTGCATCATCAATTATGCTTATCAAAGCACAGAAAAGGGGTAAACTTTGCTCGCTGACCAATAGCGCTGCCCTTTAGCCTCTGCCACTGGCACTGCCTCCCATCGCTCCCCTAGGCCCCGCCTGCATGGCTTGTCGAACAGGCAATGGACAACGAGTGCAACTGATTTGAGTGCACTCGACAGGTAATAAATATGAAGTGCTAAACACGAGATACGCGCATTTTTGTGCCGTAAAACTTTTGCCCCCCTGCCGCGCCCCATCTCAACCACAATGAAACATTGTAGCAGCATATTGCAAAAGCTTTTAAACAATTGCTCTGTTTGGTCTAATGGGAGGGAAACAGATTGTGGGGGGAGTGGGCGGTGTTTTAAGGAACGCGATGTTTTCCAATCAATTACCACAAATGTGCAGCCCTGTGAAATGACACGCCCTCGTGGCATAGATTTCCACAAATGCACAATAATTTCTGGCAGCAAAGAACATGACAGCGACAGCTTAATGCCACCTTCAGCACACTTCTGTGACTCCCCTCGCATTTCCACGCATCAACTGTGTCCACGTAGCGTATGCGCAATGTGCGCGCCATTTGAATGATTGTTTTGCGTTCTGTTTGTTTGCATGGCCTTTGCTTGCACTTGCCGTCTATCTATGTGCATTTAAGTTTGTCAGTTTGTGAGTGTGTGTGTGTGCGTGTGTTGATTACAGTTATTTCAAGTTATTTGCAATTTATTGTGTGCACTTTTGGCGTTACAACTTTGATTGATGTGTGCCCAGGCCATGGAAATTGTAATCGAATGTTTCGATTGCCAGAGTCAACGTGCCACTTGCCAACAAGACGTTGCCTCACTTCCATCGATGACTCATCATCATAAGTTTTGCATAAGTTTGATTAAACCCTACAGTTGCATACGCAATTTGCATAAAAAATGCCTTGATTGAATTGCACTTTCATTCAACGCTCGTTCGCTCATCTGCAAAGGGCAGTCGAGTTAGCATTTAAATTATAATAAGAACAATATTCAGAAATATAAATTAAAATATTAGTTGCTTAACAGAAATATATTTTACTTTAATAGAAGGAGATTTCTGATGTTAAGTTGAGGCATCTCTTGACCCAATTAAGTAGTTGACATAGGCTAACGCTAATGCGCTCACATTCTATCCAAATGCATTTTATGAAATTACAAAATGTTGACATATTTCCATGCTGGCAACGTGAACCAAAATGTTGCAGTATACGGCCCAAAAAATAATGTGTAAAAATTAAATTTGCTGTTCTTTTAGCTAAACAACATTTTATAATCCATTTTGATGGGCACCGTGCATTGGCAGTACTCATAATGTTATATCATTAAAGTTAATGCATTGGAAAATTCAATTACTTTCAATTTCCCTAATGTCGCACAAATTGTAGCTAACAGGATGAGGTAACGTGTGCTAGTGAACTGTTAAGCCAACAACTTGGCTTTAATATGCAACTTGTTAAATGTTTATTAGCTCAATTTGCAGGGCACAGAACACGGTTAAAATTAGTCTGTTATTTGCGTGCTCAAACCGTAGTTAACGTGCAAAACTTTTTAATCAAAATGGCAAATCGAAAATAGAAATCGCAAAGTTTTCAATCTCTCAAATGTCGAAGTATTTCGACACACACAACTCGGAGCTGTCAACAGCCAATTTCGACATTTCGGCTGCTTGTGCGAAAATAGAGGAAACTGAAATTGGAGGTTTTACCGCGACATGCCGAAGAGTTGATGCTCTTTTTAGCAAAAGAATTATATGTCAATTATAGAAAAGAATTAACAGATCAGAATAGAACAGATCAGAAAAGTTTGGCAAAGCTAATTGTTAACGAAATTGTTAAGAAATTGTTCAACTTCCATGAACACATTACCTTTTCAACAACAAATTGAAACGATCCTGCGGTAGGGTATAAAAAGCAAAGTTTCTTTGCCTAAGAGGAGGCCGCTTCATGTCCAAGTCACCAAGACCCAAAAACCATTGCTCCATGTGACTGTGTGTATGGGTGTGTGTGTGTGTGTGTGTGTGAATGTGTGTACAGTATAATTTCTTGTTGAAATTTCTCCATTACTTTTGCAGTTGAATGTTTTACTTTTACGCTCTTTGCTGGCTGCTGCTACTGCTCGCTCCGCCTGGCACTTGTGCATGGAAAATTTACTCGGGGTTCATTTGATTTGCCCGAAACTTTGGTGGCCACAAAAGTTTGCCTCTTGGCCTCATGGCAGCAGCAGGAGAAACGTTCAATGCATTTGATTTTGTACGCGATCCAAAGTTTTTCCTTTAAGACTTGCGAATTGAATGTGTACGGGTGTGCAGATGTGTGTGTGTCTGTGTGTGTGTGAGTGTGTGTTCGAGTGGGGTTTGTGTGTGCTTAAGTGCAACATGTTTGCTGATGAAATGAACGGCGGCCCGTTGAATAAAACGTTGACAGAAAGCAAACTGCCAAAGCTTTCGAAGAATGTCGAAATATAATTGGCGCGCAGTTGAAAAATGCTTCTTATAATAGTGTGTATGTGTGTCTGTGTGTCTGTTTGGGTGTGTGTGGGCGTGTGTCGGTGTTGTTCCAACAATGGGGTCCAATTATAGCGCGACTGTGGCACAATAGCCGTCGATTTGACGTCATTTTGAAAGCCTCAATTGCCTCCAGCTAGTTGATTGGCTTTCGTAGACATGAAATTGTAGCCTACTTTTAGGCCAACCATCCTGCCCCACCCTGGCCAAAAACCCACCCATCCCCACCACCATATCATCAGAGCAAATGAAAGACTTGTGTCATTTTTAGTTATTATTTAAATTACATTTATTTTCTCATGATAATCACTTGGTTTATTTCAATGCATTCCAAATTTGGTTTCAATGCAATCTCAATGAATCATTGTATGGCTATTCCGTTCTTGGTTTTACTTAATTTGTTCAAACTTGTTTCATGTCATGAACAAAGTGTTAATTGTTAATTTTGTTAAATTCATATTCATTTTCGAAATTGTTGTTAAAGTTAAATTTTACAGTTATGCGCAGGAGCATTTACATTGAAAACTTTTTAAATGATTTTCTCCCTTCTCCTCATGCATTTTTTTTCTTGTTTTTTGTTGTTGTTGTTTTATTTTTTGAATAAAGTACATACTTATTTTAATTTCTGGCTTTATTATTTTGCATGTTTCCCATTAATTAGTTAATGGCCATTTCAATATGTTTTAATTAAAATATTTACAGTGGAAATGCTTAACAGTGGAAACCAAACGAATATTTGTTCATTTCATTTCTATCATTGTTTTAATTATTTATTAATTATTTATATGTATATCAAATAAAATCAAAAGTGCTGGCTTTAACTGGGCTTTAGGCATAGTACACATACACGTTCACATCAAGGAAACTGACATTTGGTATTATTGGATTTATGTATTTGTTTTTTTTTTTTTTTTGGTTTTTTCTCCATGATTTTCATATTACTGATATTACTTTTATTATTATTATATTTATTATTATTATTATTATTGTTATTATTATAAGTTATCGTATTCTGCTTTTCACACTAATGAGTCTATTTAAATATCATGAAATGTTTAACAGTTGTTTATTAGGTGTCTAAATAGTTTTTTGTTATTCTTCTTTATATGACAATGAATGTATTTGGTTTATTTATATTTATTTACGTTTATTTTCTTTTCTTTTTTTTTTTTTTTTTTTTTTTTTGGATAACTTTTTAACACACAAATATGTTATTTTCTTTAACTTTGTTTAAAGTTTATATGGTTGTTTCTTTTTATGATTATGAAAAACA
This sequence comes from Drosophila funebris, assembly GCA_018901825.1. NCBI lineage: Eukaryota > Metazoa > Arthropoda > Insecta > Diptera > Drosophilidae > Drosophila > Drosophila funebris. The sequence continues at coordinate 7,802,538 of JAEIFK010000682.1, forward strand.
GTCGAGAAGTTGTACATGTTGAATTACGTAGATGTTTATCTAATCATCAGGTGTTTTGCATTGAGAGAAGTGAAACGAGAAGTCTGAATTTGCAATGTTTAATCGAATTTGTATGTCTATAAGGTTGTATGTTTTCTAACTGATTTCATTTGCATTTGAATTTTCTATTCCTATTTCTAGTTGAGTTCAAGCAGCAACATCTAAAGTAAGCCTCTTGGCATGTCTCTCTGATTTGGCTGATTGCTGAAACTTATGCTGCCCTAGCTTCCTGGCTATAACTATGATCTGTCTGTGGGTCTCACTATTTCTCAGCCTTTATCCACTTCTGTTTGTTAATATTTCAGCTCTGGCAATTAATTACAGCTTGCAAATGACAGCTGTTCTGCACTCCTAATACCCTCACTTACCGCACTTACACACACCTGATGCCTCTATTTTTGTTATTTTTTTTCCCCCTTCCATTCAGTCATTTGGTATCTGTTGTTGGTTGTTGTTGTTGTTGTTGTGCTTTAATGCCTTTTATTTATGTATTTACACTTTAAATAAATAATTTCCTTTATTTCTCTCTGTGTTTGTCGTGTGTGCCATGCCATTTGCAATACAATTTATTTACAAAACTTAATAACGCAATTAATTATCATAGGTTCTTCCCATTGCTGTTGTTGGTTTTATGCTCTCTCTCTCTTTCTCTCTTCCATTTATTTACTTTTTTTTCTATAATTTTGGTTTGTTCAATTGGTAATTGGTAACAGTTACAATAACGATTGGTATGGACTGAAATTGGCTACTTATGCAAGAATTTACTTATACGAGTATATGCAATCGAGTATGTACGTATGTGGTCGCAAGTCTGATCCATTGAGATTATATCTGGCAGCGATGCAAACATTTGCTGAAGACCCAAAAATATATAGAAATGTAATAAAAACCTTTGCAGTGAAGGGCCGTTGATTGTATTTCTGGTTTGGCAAGGCAAAGCATTAACTATGTATAAACTTACTAAACTTAAAGACATAAACTAACAGTATAAACAAATAAGACATTAACTAATTTATTTACCATTTAAATACATACTCCAAAGTGATAAAAAACTGTACACAATTATGTAAAAATGATGTGAAAGTAAACTTAATCTTACGCGTATCTAAACTTTTTGTTCTTCTTCTTGTTGTTGTTGTTGTTGTTGTAAATGCCTTGCATACACACACATGTATATATTTCAATTAGAGTATGAATAGATTGTGATTCGATTAAATATGATTTTTACACAGTTTCTATTGGACTTAACTTAAGATTTACGCTAAATTTTGTTCTGTTCTGATTTTGTTTTTTCTTATTTCTTTTTTTTTTTTTTTGTTTCGATATCTTATAGTTTGGTTTTGTTATTTAATTAATTATTTGTATGTATAAGTATGTATATAATCTGTTTTATTCCTTTTAAATACTAACATTGAAATAGCTTAAATAGGATTTTGTGTTATCATCATATGAGTACTTTACTAAATTTCCATTTTTGTTTCGCTTGCGATGTGATTTTGTAACTGATTTTAGGTTCTTAAGTCAAGAAAATGCGTCTGCAGCAGGAAATTAAAAGAGACCAAGAAAAACCATTTGCATTTCGCGTTAGTAAAGATTCAACATTCAGGAAGCTGTCGAGTTAGATGGGTGGGTGGTTCAAGTACTTACCTCACCACAACCGTGTTCAGCAGTAGACAGGGCGCCAACATCGACCTAAATATATGCGTTATGCGATCGGCCGAGGAGGTTTTGCGACGTGAGATTGCCGCCATATTGTCGCCTGCAAGTGACAGTGACAGCGACAAAATATATATATATTTATATAAATAGAAATATTACAGAAATAGATATAAATTTGAATTAGAATTAGAGTACACACTTGGTATACTGCAGGACAGACTGCAGCGCGCATTTTCATTATCATTTTAATAAGCTGCAGGCGTTGCGCCGCTTACACAATTTGCATATTTTCATTTACACTTCTTATCGTTGGCATCAAGTGCGCGGGATGGCTATTTAAATGCTAAAATCACAAGAAATTCAATTTGGCCGCGAGGTAGCCATGCAAATTGCATGCAACTGTAACGTGCCAGTAACCCGCCCCTGTTATCTGCCTCTCCCCGATGCATCCCTTCATCAACTGCAGCGCAACGTTTTCTTGGCAATTTGCGCGCTAATGCAAAAATTGCAGCAGCTGTTTAATCCCCCGTTTGCAGCGCAACCTGCTGCAAGATTCTCACCTTTTGATACAAAGACATAAATGCTAGCTGGCTCGGTGTTGCTGGCGGAGCAGGTGTAGTTGCCGGAGTCGGTGATTTGGGGCTCGCGTATGATAAGACGGCTCTGCGTTCGTGGCCCCGGTGTGGTCTCAATGGAAATATCTCGCCTGGAGTCATAGTAGTTGATGAGACGATCATTTTTCTGCCAGTACACGTACTGCGGTGGTGTTGGACTCTGTTTGGTAAGAGATGGCATTAGAATGAGATGCAAATATCACGCATACGCAGTGTATGACTTTAAATGCAAATTGGTTTCATAGCTGCAATACAGCAGTTGTTCGGTAGCACTGATTGAATTGCGGCATGCGGCGTGTGGCGTGTGGTATGTGGCATGTCCTTAACTTACCTTCTCAATAATGCACACCAAATTGATTGTTGAGCCCATGTCGACATGTAGTTCACCGGAACCAAGTATGAATGCCTCGGGCACAACCACTTGAAGATTCACAAAGTGAGAAATGATGCCAGTCGGTGTCGAGACCTGTTTGACGAAACGAGCAAATTCAGCAGTTGAGTGCCAGCCAGATGTACAAATCGAAGTACTGCGATTACGAATAAGAATGTGATTCATACTCCCGCATTCGCATTCGTATTCGTATACGCTTTTAGCATTCGTCGTAATCAACTCGAATGTTAATGCATCAGTGAACTCTGAGCAAGCAGGCGCCAGAGATACTCGTAGTATTAGAGTTTCCCTTTCCCTTTCCCTGCTCCTCTTTTCCTTTCCCTTTCCCTTCCCTTTCCCTCCTTCTCCTCTACGCTTCCCTTCTTCAGCCCTTTGCCTATCTGCTGTAACGTTTTGACTCCCAGAAATGTTGCACTCATTGAAATGCAAATCAAACAATTTCAATTTGGCACGCAAAATGAAACAAAAACGAGTATTTTCTATATAAGTGAAAAAGTGCTTGGCGTTTCCTACACGTTTCAGTCCGAAATATCCGGCGGGCAGCAGCAGCAGCAGCAGCAGCAGCACCAACGGCCAAGAACTGCAATTGCAACAGCAACAGCAACGGCAACGGCAACGGCAACTGCAATCCAAAAGGAAAAATAATCATTTTGGCATATTTGCATGCAATGCTCGTAGTCCAACCATCCGACTGTCCAACCAACCGACTTTCCTCCACCCAGTGACTGAACACCATATCTCTGGCATGTGGACTCTCCATATTGAAATTGCAAGCAAACAATTTTGAAATTGAAGCTACGTTTTTGAAGCTGTCTTAGTGCTTATCCGCAGCTCAGATTGTTAGCATGAATCCTGGCCAGCTGCAGCTGCAGTTGTCTCAGCAACTTAGGACTGCCTGGAGTAGCTCTTGCTACTGTGCAACTGCACAAACACACAGAAACAGAGTTACTGTCAAGTGTCCATTTCAGGCGCTTCTCCAACTTTGTTGTCTTCCTTCTGCTGCTGTCGTAGTATGATTGTTTTCTTTATATTCCTCTTCTTTTTTTTTTTTTTTTTTTTTTTGTGGGAAACACGCCTCTTACCAAAAACGTATATCTGCATGACTTTCGGCTTTGTCTGCTGTCTGCTGTCTGGTGGGTTACTTTTGGCATTACTTTGCATGCATGTCAGCACACACACACGCACATCCTCAGTGATTGGGGCGTGTGTGCAAGTCACTGGCTAAATTTGTCAATGTCCAGTTTATCTGGCAGTCTTGGCGTCTGCGCTTGACAGCCACATGGTTTCGGCTGGCCGGCGAGCCTGTCAACGTCAGCGAACATGTGACACGGTACAGGGCACACAGCACAGCACAGCACAGCACATGAACATGGACATGGATTCGGACTCAATGCGATTGCGAATGCAGTTGGTGAGAGATGCGCAGATGCGCAGACGCCCAGCATTTGCCTTAAATCGAACTCTTGCATATAGTATAAATGCATTTGCATATTACAATTAAATCATGCGTCGCGTAAAAATCGACAGTGATGTGAAATCAGCGTAACCGAAAAGCCCAAAAACCTCAATATTGCGTATACGCCGCATATACACAACACACACAACACACACACACACAACTGACGCCCCAAACGGAGCGTATGCAAATGCACTTTAGTTCATTTCAACTGCATTGCATGCATAAAATATGGAATTGCCAACCCCACCCAATAGCCCATCCCTTTAGAATCCCCTTCTCCACACACCCCTTCCCCAGCCCAGTAGCACTCACCTGGCACTCGTACATGCCGTGATCCCGGCGTTGCACAAACTTTATCTGCAGCGTCCACATGTTGGAGCCGGGCGTGTGCAGTATCGCGAAACGCTCATCGTTTGTATAGAGCTGAGCGCCCGAGGATAATATATGCCAGTCCCGTCGGCGTATCCAAGAAATTTGATTCTGTTGCAAGGTATGAAATAATGAAATACAGAAATACGTATACACATACACACACACACAGTCGCACACACACACATTATCGATTTAGCAGTGCTTGAAGAGAATACACACAATTTAACATGCAAACAACAGCAACAACGAATGAAATGTTAATTGCAACAACGCAGTAAAGAATGCAACACAAATTTCAACTCACACATGCACGACAAGCTCTTGCAATTAGCGAAACATATTGTCAACCATTTTATAATAAAAGTGATTATGAAAAGCACTTCAACAGGCTGTCTGTCTGTCTATCTGTCTGTCTGTCTGTCTGTCTGTCTGACTGTGCCATACCACAACTATTATAGAAATAAATTAAAATGTCGCATAACATAACTGGCTGGTCGCCGCGTGTTGAGGTCAAAATGAGTTTGTTATTTAATTGCATTTTAATAGCAGACCCAGTGACCTCTGACCCTTCCCTCAAACAGCGCATACAGTGCAGTCATTATTGTTATTGAATCGTATCGAATTTCATCGAATATTATAGCTTGTTTCTTGATTGTTTACACTAAATGAAATGAACTAATGAAGAGTACTACTATATTGCAGCAGCCTCTGTGAGTGATATGGACTTTGCTTTGATTAATTGATATTTTGGCACATGCCTGGCCCAATTATGTCCCCGTCCGTTTGTCCGGTTTGTGTTGCGTGTCACATTTTAGCATTTAATTGCTTGTTAGCAAATGGTGAATGTCAAACAAAGTGTACACAATGTCATGCCGAAACGTTTTCTGGCTTTCAGCTGCAAATTAAGTTCGTATTTGTATTTCGTGCTCAACTTTTGCCAAACAAATTGGACTTTTGCGTGCTTCGGCGATCATTTTGAGCCAGAAATGTACTAAAACTACAAAATAAGCAAACGACTAAAAAGCAAACTGATTTAACTAAAATGCTATATAATTAAAATATGAGAATGAAAATGGAAATGCATTTAAAATTGCCACAGCTGGAGCTGGATCTGGAGCTAGAACTGCAGCTCCAGCTCGCAGTTGTAAAGTGAAATAAATTCAATTTTCAACGACTTTACAAAATGCTGTTGCGTTGCAGGAGCATTGTGCGGTGGCAGCCATTGTTGCATGCATGAAAATAACTACGAGGAATAGGAATACGATTACAACGCTTAGTGCAAGTGCTGGGGAATGGGGCAAAGCCGCGTTCACTATGCGGCACAATTAGAGAGACAAAAACAAACCCAATTTACACCCACTCTATCCACGCCGGAGACCTTGCAGACCAGAAAGGCGGTGCCACCCAGCTGGACGGTCGTATTGTGCGCCATCAGCTGTTGGAATAGAACAAAGAGCAAAGGAAAGATAGAAAAAGAGAGAGAGAGAGAGAGAAAAGACAAGACAAAAAGTTAAAAGTTCATTTTTTATGTGTTGCCTGCAAAAAAATAGAACGTAATAGAAAGAGAATATTTAAGCCAAATGCGAGCCACGTCACACAATTAGTCAGCGGAACAGGAGGACGCCATGTAAAATATGTCAGGATATGCTTGATCTAAGGCAATAGCTACTGGGTGGGTGGCCAATGAGGGTGGCAATTGCGGTCTGTGGCATGCCTCTGCTATTTGGATAATTAGATTCGAAGCCGAAGTTGAAGTCAGTAGGAATGAAATATAAATAAGCACTAAAGATTAATTAGACTTGGCTCGTCTTCATGTTGTATGGTAATTAGCATTATCCTGGCCCACTATTTGCATGTCCTTGGTGCGTTCCGCTTTCTCGTTTTTCGTGCCATCAAATTAACATATTGATAAGCTGAAAGTTTATGCTGTAGTTCAACTACTCTGGCTAACACCAATTGTCCTACTGCCGACTACACTCGGTATGAGCGAGAGCCTAAGTGCACTTGCCACACGTAGTTGCTGCAACGGTTGCTTTGAAGTCAATTCAATTTGAATTTAAATGCACTTCATTGCACTTCATTGATGCGGCCCAAACAGTTGTAAGGCAGTTGTAGATATTGGGTCAGTCTGTTTGAGCAATCTGTCGTCACTGGCATTTGGCAATTGGCATTTGGGTCGACTTACCTCGCTGTCCTCGAACATGGGACTGTCACTGGAGTCGAGATTATTATCCAATTTTGAGTCGGCATTTATACCGCCGCGCATCCATAGCTTCTTCCAATCGTTATCTGTGAGTATTGACTTTTGGTCTGTAATCAGAGAGAAGATGACAAAGGAAATGTAAGACAAGAGACTGACAAATAAGCTGCAAGCACAAATTGCGTTAAAGGTCACACCGGGCACTCAGCTGTGTTTGAGTTTAAGATTGAGAGACTGCATTTGAGTTGGCCAATACAATCAGTGAATTCAGGCAATCCCTTCGCTTCGCTTCCCTTCCCTTTCATACAATCGTAAGTAACCGTTTGAAAAGACTGCAATTGCCAAATATCCCTGCCCTTTCAGCTTTCACCTTTTCACCTACAGTTTTCCCGTCCCAAAAACCCAATACTGTTGAAATAATAAAGCATTTGATTGACATCCCAAACTCAGCGTGTTATTTACGATTATTGCCCCGACATGGCATTTATTGATTTCACTTCTCCCTAGTTACACACACACACACACACCCAGCCATGCACATACTATAAAGTAAATACAAAATGTTTTTCACAGTCCTTGTCTATTTTGTTGATCACGCAATGTGTAATTTTCCTATAATTACATCAGCAAAGTTCCACGAAACTTGAGCGTTCAATTAATAATTCTATTTCGTTTTACACTGATTTTTTCCAAAAAGTTTAAAAATTCCATTGAAATAGCTTTTGGGAACATATTGCCTTATCATATTTGTATACCCTGTACAGCGCGACATGAACTTTATCCGAAAACTATGTAATAGAGAATGCTGCAGGGTATTATACTGTTGCGTTTGATTGACAGCATTCGCTTGGTTTTTATTTAGTTTAGCACACACACACACCCGCATATTTATGCACACTCGTGTAAAAACAGAGAGAAATATTAATAAACTTTGTAATGGAAAGAGGGTTGTCAACAAAATTGTTTAATCAAAACAAATAATCCAGCTGACTAGGTTGATGAACTCTGCAGCGAGCAAGAATAGAGAGCAAAGCAAGGAGGTAGATAGAGAGAGAAGCAGGTGGAGGAGCAGAAATTAAGAAAGTGGAAATTGCGAAAGCAGAGATCAGAGAGAGAGAGAGAGAGAGACAGAGGGAGAAGGAGACAGAGACACAAAGAGAATAGAGTAGTCACAGTTGCTGAGTAAGTTCATGAATTAATTGATCTGCGCATAAGCAAGTAGAGTAAGTAGACTTACTCAATATCCTACAGAAAACCAGTCGAAAAGGCTACAGTCGACCACATTCGACAGTATAATACCCTGTACAGGCTTCTATATTAAAAGTATTTTGATAATAAGTACTTTGAAACTCTCATTATTTTGCATATGAATTCTTTGCATGCTTATAGCAGCTAACTTTCACATATGAATACATATTCAATCAAAAGCTGAGTGTTACGACACTTAACTTACTTATGCTTTGGTCGCAGTAGTTCGCTATCTCGCTCGCACAAATATGGTAAACAGACGCATGTATCACAGTCGTTCGCTATCTCGCTCGCACACGATGCTCTACGATTCAATGGAAAAATAACTCTTATTGCTGATTTTCTGTCTTATTTATAAACCGATATTGATGAAACTTTCAGCATTGCTTCTATATGATATTCTTCAAGCACCTGTTAAGTTAGAAGTATCTACGTTGAAAAATGTGGCTATTATTAGTTTTTTTCAAATTACGGGGGAAAAGGGGGAGGTATCCAAAATTTAAAATAACTTTGATGCCAAATTTGGTGTCTCTAGCTATTATAGTTGCTGAGATCGACGCGTTCATAAAGACGGACGGACGGACGGACAGACGGACAGGCAGACGGTCATGGCTCAATCGACTCGGCTGTTGTTACTGATCAAGAATATATATACTTTATAGGGTCGGAGATGCCGCCTTCTGTCTGTTACAAACATTTTTTACACAAAGTTAATATATCCCTGTACAGGGTATAAAAAGTTAATATATCCCTGCACAGGGTATAAAAAATGAGAGTTTCAAAAGGGTATTCTTTAAATATCTGTTATGTTTTTACTTTTATTTTAATCAAAGTACCAAAATACTTTTAATATAGAAGCCTGTACAGGGTATTATACTGTCGAATGCGGTCGACTGTAGCATTTTCGACTGGTGTTAATAGTCGTTATCACTGAATTAGCAACGTATAATTTGATTAGCATTTAATCTAAGCTAATCCAATCTACTTGTCAACAAGTATTTTATAGTGAAGTCAATTTCCAGCTATATAACTAACACTAGTTCAAGTCTATATTTTCCCCACACTCTCCCTCTCTCTCTCTCGTACAGTCTTTTACCTCTCCTCACAGACCTATACAACTAGTTAATTAAAAGCTTTGCATTTGCTTTGATTCAGTTTAGATAATAGCACCTACATAATTATTAAAGATTACTACATAAATAATATGCTAATAGAATTATAGGGGATTTATATTATTTTTTCAGTTCAGCAAAACCACAAAAGTGACATTGCAGTTGAGTGAGAATTAAACCTACAAGTATTTAATAGTAATCTGAATAGACTTAAGCTTAAAAAACTTAGCTACAAATAACTTTAAACCAACTTATTAAGCATTACTAATTCTACAGAATGCGTGTCATTCTATTTATGCTCAACCTGCGTATGTTGAAAAATAATTGCTGCAGGGTGCGTAATACCTGGGCATGGCTTGTTAATGAAAATCAATATCACAATTTGTCTAAGGCAATAGAATTAACCAAAAAACAAAAAAAAAAAAAAAAAGAAATGGACACACCCAGGTAAATATCAAGGTGAAAAACCAAATGAAAATTGTAGTTAGATTTGCTTGCACGAAGGAGCAAGTTAAGAACATTAATTGAAGGGTATCTGCTGGTCGAGTACTAGTGGCTAAGTACTCAAGCATTTATTAAACGGCCAGTAAGCCACTGGGCCATTAGCTAACAAATTCAAGGCACAGAGCTGGCAAGGCAATTTATTAAGTATACGCCCCCATGCAAATTTTAATCAGGCAACTTAAATTCTCAAGTCGATGTATACGTTAATTAGCAAACTTTGATTGCCCTGGCAACACTGCTGAGTGGTCAGACCTTAAGCTAAAATTAAATTTACGCTGTCCTTAACATTAAATACGAGTCTATATATATATTTAAATTTTTTTTAATGCGCTGCGTGCTCAAGCAGCTGGAATATGACCAACCAAGAGGCTGGCTCTTCTGCATTGGGCGCATTATTAACTCAGTGGGGCTGCAGAGTTGGGGAGCAACTGTGGAACTGTGAGCTGTAAAATGGAATTTAATCAATCAATCAATCAGCGGTGCGTATTACAGGGAAACTTTCAAGCAGCCAGCACATGAGCTTGGCCTTGAGCGTCAAAACCCGCTCGTTCCCCATCCTACTTGGGCAATTTGTTGTGTGAAAAATCGAAGTAAGTAGAAACAGAAAATGCGCAGTGTCTACGGCAACTACTTGCTCTTTTTTTCGCTTCACTGTCTGCCTACCCGTTACACGCTTCCCTTAAACCCATAAAACACAGCGAAGCGAGTTCGCCTCGCACTTTTATTGCCTCGTAAATTTTTATAGTTCATACTTTAGGCATGCGTATGCAATCCGAATCCCTACACCCTACCAACCCTAAACGGAATGTGTGTGAGCTCTCTGTGTGTCTGTGTGAACGTCTTTGCTTTTGTCCTGCACTTGTGTTTGTTATTATTGAATATGTATTTGTATCTGTATTTGTATTTGTATTCCTATTTGTTGAGTACATGCGCATTGTCCTTTGTTAGCGCCGTGTAATTTATGCGCCTGTTTTGCCCTCTGACGTCAAAGTTTTCGGTCACGCTGCATTGAGTTTAAATTCGTTGAGAATCGTGTATGCGAGTATTTATCTCTGGCAGGATATTAAAAGCATGCAGACAATAACAATGCACCATTAATAACATACAAAATATGCCAACGGCACAATAACGGCGGCCACTCAACCACTCAACCACTCGGCCACTTTATGATGGGTCAGGTCGATTTTTTGTGGTCAACAAAAAAATAAACAGCACAATACAAACAAAAAAAAAAGATGAGAAAAATATGTATAAATAAATACATATTGTATAAATATATGACTATGCTGTGAGGAGCCAAAAATATAAATTCTTTATCTTTTGCATTTGTATGCATGACAGCAACAGAGACACACACACACACACCACACACACACACACCATACACACACACACATGCGAAACTGACAAGTCAAAATATATTGCGCATGTTAAGAGGAATGTAAATGCTCAGACAATACAAACACAAAAGCCAACGTTTGCCCCGCCCAGCGTCAAGCAGCGTCTAAGGTCAAGTGCCTGCCTCACTGTGTGTGTGCCTGTGCCTGTGTGTGTGAGTCTAAATGCGATAATAGTAAAAAAACACGCACAACTAATAAAATGGCTAAAGCCGCGTATTTCAACGCGTCGCCTGCCGTTGCCTGCTTTCGTTTGCTTTTGGCCGCTTTTGGCTGCTTTTGGCCGCTTTCTACGTGCGCATGTCAGTTGCCAGCGGCTTAGGCGTGTGAATTATATTATGCCTGGAAGTAGGAAACAGTAATAAAACTTGCGCAAAAAGCAATAGAAAATGGCGACCAACGACGCCCAACGGCCACCCGCAACCGGATGTATTGCAAAAATAGCAAAAGCAAAAAAAAAAAGAAAATATAATGTTAAAGTCGCTTTTCGTTTTTCCTTTTCTTGTCATTTAATTTCCCTCTTCGTCGTCTTGGCTGGGCTACTAAAAAGCGATAAATAATGAAGTCAGCAAGTGCGAGTGGCGTCGCTTGCATGTTTATTATTAATAATAAATATTTCTTGTCAATCTTGTGAGCGTTTAAGTTGTATGGCCCCTTGACACGACACATGAACTGCTGAACTGATAGCGTTGTCCCTATTGTTGTTGTTGTTGTCCTTGTTATTGTTATTGTTATTGTTGTTGCTCTTCTGCGCACTTGTCATGTTAATTTATCTGTTTTTTACTTGCCCGCAAAACACTTTTTCGCTTATGCTCGCCTGTCTGCCTGCCTGCCTGCCTACCTCTCTGTCTACTCTGCAACCCATTGACACCCCATAGCGTATGCGTAATAATTTAATACGCTGCCAATATGTTGGTGTTGTCTGCCTCCAGCTTAGCCCGAAAGCCGCTTAAGTCGACGCTCCTTTGGCAGCGTGGCCAAAGTGCTTAGCAGTTTTTAAGCTGCCTGGCTCAGTTGGAAACTCACTCTCAGTCGCAGTTGCTGTTGCTATTGCTGTTGTTGCTGTTGCCTTCGTCGTCTCTCGGCAATAACCTGAGCTCAACCCGGTAAGCTAAAGATCGCGCGTCTAGCGTTACAAATGCCATGAGCTTAATATTAAAACCACTAAGAAAATTTGCAAAATAGCTGAAATTTAACGACGCATTAGAAGAGCATCTCCGCATCAGGAAAGACAAACTCATTTGCACTTGAAACATGAGAGCGTGTGTAAATACGAGTAAAAGCAAAAAAAAGGGCGCAGGAGGGCACAGCAAAAAGAACGAAGAGCAAAACAAAATATTGCAAATGTGAGTTGTTTATTTGCACATATAGGTGTGCGTGTGTGTGTGTGTGTGTGTGTGTGTGTGTGTGTGTAGTGCGCGTGTGAAGTTGCCCTAGCGACCTTGACGCAGGCAAATATGCAGAGCGACAGACAGGCAGACAGACAGACAGAGAGGGAAACACAGTTGAAGTTGACACGTGTGTTTTAGCTGCTTCTTGTTGCCTGTCAGCTGGAAAGTGCTTAGTTGACTTCACTCTTTTATTTTATTTTATTTTATTTTCCTTGGGCTCTTGCCATAAGTCAACGAATATTTCTGGGAATTTGTTGCCAGCTACACTATTTGCCAAATGAAGTTTCACTCTGTTGCCTTTTTGCAAATGAGAGTTACACACTTAGTTTACATTTTATTCAGAGAATTATTTGCATAATTCGCAACGCACTTTAAAAGTCAATTTAAAAAAGTTTCTCATTGTTTTTTCTGTTTTCGGCTTTCATTTTTTCTGTATGGCTGTTGCTGTTGTGGTTGCTGTTGCTATTGCTGGGTTTCTACAGATTTTTCTTGGCCACAAGGCGTGGCAATAAATTTTCAATTTCTGCTCTGTCACGCGAGCTGCACTCACTTACCAGCACTCAGCTCTCAGTTCTCAATTCCCAGACCACAGTCCACAGCCTACAGTTCTCAGTTCCCGGAGGCTGCGTAATGAGCGGCCCGCGACCTGATAAGGTGTCGCCGTTGCTACGTTGATAATTTATGCGTAACGCGTTTGGCCAGCCAACAACAACAGCGGCCACAACAGCAAAAAACGCGGCAAAAAAAAAAATGAAGAAGTGGCAACATACTCTCACTCCGCATGGGGATTTTTAGGTCAAAACCAAAGCCACAAGGGCAACAGTAGCAGCAGCAGCAGCAGCAGCGGGAACAACAACAAATGGCGGGTCGCCCTTAACGCTAATCTCTCCCCTGTGTATTTTTCATTATCCTTATTATTTGTGAATGTTACGTGTTGGCCATAACTTAGAGGGGCTAACGATGCGTATACGTGACGCCGTATAGCACTCACACTTACACTTACACACACACACACACACACACACACACTCGCAGTCGCACAACAAACAAAAGCGTTTGGGTGTGCCATGCTTTTAGGCGCCTTTATCCATTTAAAGCAAATTAGCAAAAGGTCAAAAACTGTGCAATGCCGCGAGCTCTGAAAGCTGCGAACTCTGATGAAAAATTAATAATTGTTTGCCAAGCAATTGCTGCTGCGGCTTTAAAATGTTTACCTGCATTGTTTGGCGTCGACTTTGGCCATATAAAATGTTAAAAAAAAGGAAACTTTTTTTGGCCAAATATAAAAGATACTTGAAAAGCAAAACGTAAACGAAAACTCAACAAAACTGAAATGGAGCCACTTGAGAGGCCGAACTGTCTATCTGCCTGTCTATCTGTCTGTCTGTCCGTCTGTCTGTCTATCTGTTTACCTGTTCGCCATCGCAATCCATTTACAAAATGAATGGCAAACATTTAAGTATTCTATAATATTTCAACGTCGTCGTCGCATCGGGCTTTCCTATTAATATAAATTCGTAGATTTTGACTGAAAGTTTTAGCCGCAGGTGGATACTTAGCACCGAGGTAGACGGGAATTTAACGCGCTGCCAGCACAATAAAATGTTCTAGCATAATAAATCCGTAAATTGGAAAAGTTGGCTCTTGCCCCCTTGGTCTGAGATTAGGCTTTTAATTGTGGGGGCGGTGGCCCTCAAGGCATTCAGTTTATGCCAGCGAAGAGATCGTTGAATGCAAACAATAAAATAAACTGCTGCATACTTTTGAGGGGCGCGTGAAAATTACATTTGCCATTCTCAATTCAATTGCCAGGCCACTAAAACCCGAGCTCAGCACTCGGCAATTGCTTGGATTAATTAGACAATTGTTGTGACTCACCTGGCTCTAATGTGGTGGCCAAGAGCAGAGTTGGCAGGCAGAGCAATAAGATGCGCAGTTCCATTAAATGCAGCGGCACACGCAGCAGCCGCTGTCGCAGCAGCCGTGGCAGCAACATTTGTGGCAACCCTCTGTTTACGTGTTGAAGCAACGACTTCTTCTACTTCTTCTTCGGCTCCCTCTCCTTCTTCTTCTTGTGGCGTCTTCGACTACAACAAGAACAACAACTAGAGCACACAATGGCACATCGATGCGTTGCGATGCGATGCCTTGCCTTTTGATGATGTTGCTGCTGTTGCTTTTAGTGTTGCTGTTGCTGTTGCTGCTGTTGTTGTGTTGCCTGCTTATTAGGGTTAATGGCTTTTTGAATGAACGCGCTGTTTCCTTTCAGCAATGGCGTTCACAATGGCACAGCACCCTAATACACATATACATATGTTGTGCCTCTTGTTGCTGCTGCTGCTGCTGTTGTTGTTTGTTGTCTAGCTGATGCGCTGATAAATGATGCTGTTGATGTTGCTGATGCTGTTGCTGTTGCTGTTGCTGTTGCTACTTCTACTTCGATGTGCAGCGTAGCTTTTTCTTTATTTATGTGTCGCTTTGTTGTCGCTTGTCAATGTGTTGTTGCCAGTTGCCAGTTGCTAGTTTCCAGTTGCCAGTTGCCAGTTACCAGTTGCCAGTTGCTAGTTACCAGTTGTTGTTCTCGTTTTCTATGGCCCCGTGACAACGATCCACACTACTTTTCTATATATGTATCAAATTTGCAGCTTGTTGTTCGCCTCTTTCTATATTTTTGCCACTTTCTTTTGCTATAAGTTGGCTAGTTTGCTCCTTCTGTTTCTGCTGTTAGGCGACAGGGCAAAACTTGCATGTTCTCCATCATTTTTCATGTCACTGCGCATTAGCACATTAAGCCACGAGTATGTATTGTTGCTATTGTGGCAACGTGGCTGATGTTGTTGCTACTGTTGTTGCTGTTGTTGCTGATGTTGCTGCTGTTGCTGCTGTCGCTATTGTGTCGCACAGCAAAAAATTAACACTCGCTTTTTATGAAATTACATTCAATTTGCTGTAGTGGCTCTTTTTGCTTTTGTTTCCTTTGTTTTTCGTTTTTGATCCTTTCGCTCCTCAGCAGCAAGAACTACAACAGCATTCGCGTCACGTCGATGATGAATCGCTTTCAATGTGTAATGTCTTTTCAAGCAGCAACTTTTTCCGGCTGCTGCCTTGTGAGATCTTTTTCTTGCTCTCTTAACGCTCTCTGCAAGGAAATGAAAATAAAGCAAAACCCATATAAGTATATTAAATATGAAATTAAGTTTAATATTAAACAGGAGTTGCTCAAATTGCCACTGTTTCTTGCAGGCAATTCAATTGAATGTCTATATTCCGCTTCAACCAATACCAATAGTTGGAAATACTTGCATTAATCAACTGTTATTTATAATTATAATATCTGTCTTCTATTATAAGAGCTGTTTTCTTTAGTTGTCACGACAACAAACAACGATTTCTGTAAACATTTCTGGCTAGCAAAAACTTTGAATATCGTCCTCCAACTGGTGCTTTATCAATGTGAAACTAGGAGGTCTTATTGCAACTCCTTCTAAGTCACACTTTACTTGCCAGATGTTCAGGATCTATCTAATCTCAACTCTAAAGGAAAATGTGCCGCCTCAATTATATCAGTCTGCAGTCTACATCAAAGTACCTTCAAAATTATTAATTATGCTCAGAACTATATAATTTACACATGCATTGAAGTCTTAAGTGAATACTGTGACTTTTGCCTTAATTTACTCAAATAATTATCAACATTTCAATAGCAGCTTAAACATAATCATCGCTTAAATTCCGTAAATATGTTAATCGAATAAATTGTCTAGTTTCTCTGCTGTTCTCTGTCTTTAGTATATTAACTTGACTTCGTCTTCACTCTTTCATCTATCTTTAATTGCCTTAAATAGTTGTTTTGTTTTGATATAAGCATAAATAGAATTTAATATTTCCAGCTGCTTGAAATTGACTGTAAGCTGCCAATTAACCCAATTCAGATGCGACAACAGGACACAAAGAAGTTTGCTGTTGCTGTTGATGCTGTTTATGAATCCGTTGAGCGGATTTGTTTCAGCTGAAACTAATTGAATTGCCAACTGGTCTAAACAACATTTCTGTAGTAATTGGGCATCTTGAACTCTGGCTCAAAGCATCGACATCAACGTCAACCTAATTGTGTAAATAAACTGTAAGCTTTCCATTCATTTGCATACGAAATGGAATTTATTTATTGTACCAGCAAATTTGCCACATTATTTATAGGTCAACAAGAGCAGAAAGAGCAACTTGCCACAGTTTATGCAAAATAGTCTCCATCGCAGTCAGAGTTAAAATCTCCACCCGTTTCTCTCTCTCTCTCTCTCTCTCTCTCTCTCTCTCTTCGTTTCTCTTTCTTCTCGTTGTTGACCCACGTCTAATGAATGGCCCAACAATTGCTCCAGTTTCTTGGGGAGATTGTTGATGTGAGCAGCGAGCTCAGTTATTTTTCATAAATTTGTATTTATTTGTCGACACGCACGACTGAGTTTAGTACAATATTTGGATGCTTACGATAAAATGCATAAAAAATACAACTAGCAATTTGGCTGAAAAGTTTTCAGTAAACTCGTAATTTTTTTATATCTCTGTGCTGTTCACATTTTCATATAAATATTTTGTTTTATATTTAAATCGAGAGTGGGAGAGTGGGGAGTGCTAGACTCAAGTGGCACTTGATGCTGAAGTCAATGACCCCCCAAAATGTTGCCATGTGGAAGGTGTTTGCATTATAATATCATTACTCTGACAGGCGACTAGACAGATAATGCTGTTGCATTAAAATTGCAAATTTGCGGACACTTCTCATTTTAATTACATAACAAAATTAAGTGTGTGTGCCTGTGTGTGTTAGTGTGTGTGGTGTAAAAGTATGCTATGCTATTTAATTAAGCAACATTGCCATAAGGCAACATTAGAAAATGTCATGCGACATGAATTTATGACACACTCGTGTGCAATTCATTTAAATTGATAAAAGCAGCTGATGGTGGGTGGTGCGGTGGTACGGTGGTGTGGTGGTGCGCTGGCTCATGTTGCCTGTAGTTGTTTGTTGCTGTTGCCTTTGCTTCTTTCGTATCAAATGCTGCAGTTTAGAGAGTAATTCGCTGGCAAATGTCATGCAAGAAGAATGCCATTTAATGTCTACCAATGCTTGCGTCTCTCTCGCTCGCTCTCTTATTTTTTACAACACAACTATGCACTTAAATGCAGTCACGTATACACACACACACATACACACTCACAAACACACTCATATATATACATACAGAGACATACTCGTAGTCGTACATATTATTATCTTGACACAATGGTGCCATAAAACTTAAAGACCCCCACAGCAGTTGCTCCTCCCACCGCTCTCCCCTCTGCCCCTCCCACTCTGCCTTCCCTTTCCGCCCTTGGCGTGCCTGCGCCAACGTTCGGAACTGGGCGACAAGGGCAAATGCTCGTCTCTTCATGAAGGACATGGCATTTGGCACTGCCGCACTGCCTTCTACTTGCTCTCCCTCTCCCTCTCCCTCTCACACACATACACGCTCTCTTTCTGTCCCCCTCTCCCTCTCCCTCTTCCTCTTTGTCTGTGTTTCTGTTTCTGGTTCTTTGGCTGTACTTTTGTTCATTGTGCTTTCTTTTCATGGCACTCGCAGTGCATATGCACATTTGTTTGCATTTAGCTGAAGCATACAAGTGAGGGTAAGCGAAGGGGGCATGTGGTGCGTCGGTTGGATGGGGGAGGGAGGGGCACTGTGTCCTGCTGCAGGCTCCTCGGGCGCGTTGGAGGTTATATGGAAATTGTAATAAGTTGAAAACCAAAAAGCTGATGTCATGAGGTTAGTTGCTGTGGCTCAAGTTTCAAGCGACAATCATGTGCTTTTCTTTTGTTGTTTGTGTTGCTGCTACTGCTGTTGTTGTTGTTGTTATTGTTGTAGTAGTTGTTTTTCGCATTTCATTTATTGCTGTTGCTATAGCTGTTGTTGTTTGTTTTGTTGTATGCTGACCTCATACTTCATTTTGTAGCTTTTGTTTGTCATGGCATGCGACTGTTGTTGTTGGTGTTGCATAATGCACTGAGCTTGGGCCTTTCTCGTTGTCGTTGTCGCTGTCGGAAATGTAACGGCATGACACACACACACACACACACACACACGAGAGAGAGCGAGACACACACACACACTAAGACAGTCATAAATATTTCATATGCAACTGTGCGCCATATTATTGTTGACAGTAATTGAGAGGCCGTAGTAAATTATTTAAATGTTTATTTGGGGATTTGCAGAAACATTTGGCGCAAACACATAAGAAACTCAACTGAACTGAACTGAACTGAACTGTAACTGTAGCTATAGCTGTAACTGAATCCGGAAACAACAGCGTGTGTCTGAGCTGAAACCGAAACTGGACCACAGTGCGTATGATGGATGCTCCAATTGCATTGGGGAGTCGTTAGCTAAAGCCAAACAAATAGCTTTGCCTTATTTATATTTATTTCGCCGGCTTTGCCAACAAATGCTCGTTGATTAAAAGCATTTGTTATTGCAGCAAATTGCTAAGGGCATTATGTGGTACATTGTGTGGCATTGGTGAAGTGAGAGAGCATGTGGCATGTGGCCCGCACATGTGAGTGAACTGCTGCTGCTGCTGCTGCTGCTGCAGCTAAAAGTTTCTATTGTTAAATGCTGTTGCAGAACTTTTTCTGTTATCAATTTGATACCCGCAGGTGTTGGCTGGCTTTTAATTAGCCATGCTAATGCACGCAATTACAGCTGTCGGTCAAATTAGATAACCACGCAGCGTTACACACACATGTTGGCCATGTTGAGGGCCTGTCATTAGCCATAAGTTAAATGCAAAATGCAATTCGATTGCAACAGTGAAGCAAATGCAACTGTATTGCCATTTGGCCATAAATATGACCCGAACGCATAACAATGTCCATTCTGTGGCCTATATGGTGAATGCTCCGCTTCCTACCTCCCTTTTGCGCTGGTTTTCAACAACGGAAATTGCGCGTAACGCAACTCTGATTGCACTTGAGTGCCAGCATAAAAATGCGCATTATATAAATTCACTTAAAGTGCTGACCAGTTGTTTTCCTTGTTGTTGTTCTCGCAGTTGTAATGGGCTTGTCTCTACATGTGTATATGTGCGTGTGTGTAAGTGTGTAAGCGTCAGCTTACATCTCTCTCTCTCTCTCTCTCTCTCTTTCTCTATCTCTGCATACATGTGCAACGCATATTTCCATTCACCTCACCCTCTCATCATCTGTCGCCTGCTCACTCGCACGTAATTGTTTTGCGCACATTTCCGTTTCCGGTGCTCTGCACTTCAATGCCTTTAATTTACGCCATTTTTATTTACAGTCTTTTGGCACACTTTTCATACTTTTTTGAATAATTGAGCAATTGTGTATTGTGCGCATAAAATTGCCATACATTTTGCATTAACCAAAAGTGAATCCAATGGACTTGAAATCTGTCAAAGTGCGTTAACAAGCACAGCATTTCGCTTTGATGAAAGTTTATAAATTATATTTTAAAGAAATATACTTAAATAATAAAAGGAAATATATTAAAGTGTTTCCCTTTGCAATTTAAAGATCTTGTAAATGAACTAACTGCAACTTTTAAGAGGATTTTCGGCTTTCCAATTAAGAACTAAATTCAAATCACACTATAAATGCTAAATTATCAAATTACTATCATTTCCAGTTTTGTCTCAATTTGAAATTCCATTTGTGCAACAAATTTCAAGAAATGAATTAAGAGAAGTTCTTTAAATAAAGCATTGCAACTTGCTATAATTTTCTCAGCATTTTCGTTGATGCTTTGATCCTTCTTAAAGGCAAATCTAAACAGCTTAAGATGCTGTCGTTCACTTGTAAGCAATTAAGTTTGCGCAGTTGAATTTCTCTATAGTTTTCATATTTCTATAGAAATTCATTATTCGCTGGGTAGTTCGTTGTAAGCAGAGTGGACTGTATTAAATAACTGCTGCACTTGACATCGCTCTGCAGTGCATAATTAGCTGCCGTTGCTTGTACATGTCACGTTAAGTATACGCAGAGGGGGCGCATTTAAAAAGGGTTTTAAGCTACTTAAAATCGCCTGCTGCTACGCATATGTAGCTCAGACGTATGTGTGTGTGTGTATGCGTGTGCGTGTGTTTGTGTGTGTGCGTGACTTGTTTGTGTATTGTTGAGCTGTGTGTGCATGCTGGATTGCAATGAATCCCTGCCAAGTTGTTAGCAGCGTGCAACAGCGAGAAAAACAAGGATTCTAAAAGAACTTGCAAGTTGCAAAAGTTTTTCAATTTAAGCCAAACCGTCCACACTCGCTCTCTCTGTCTCTCTCTCTCGCTCTCCCTCCCTCGCTCTCTCTCGTTCTCTCTGTCTCTCTCTCTCTCTGTGTGTGGGTGTATGTCGCCAAGCGACGCTTGTTAATTTACTACTAAAAAGTACAATGGCATTTGAATTATTTGATGTCATTGCATGCCAGCGACGGTTTGTTGAACTTGAGTTAAGTTTTGGCCCAAAAACTGTGGCGTGCCGGGTCTGAATACAGCTTAATACTGGCATAATCATAGACGTAGTGCTTTAATTACGGCCAGAATGTGCCCGAATGTGCTAAAACATCAACAGCTCATTAAGTTTGCAGTTTAGTTTGCAGGCGATTCAAACTGTTTTACCCAAATATTTAAGACGTCATTTGGTTTAGCTCAGCTGCCTTTATTGCCTTTCCCTGTCGGTGTGTCTGTGTGTGTGTGTGTGTAAACTGAAATGGTGGCAGTTATAATAAAAATAAAACCATTCTCGGTGTTTATTTAAGTTTAGAAATTGTACAAATTTTCGTAAATTGTTTTGTGCTCTGCCACGCTTGTTATATCGTGCCAACGAAACTTTGTGTGTGTGTGTGTCTGTGTGTGTGTGCATGTATGTATGAGCAGGGCTGTTCATAGCCATATTTACACCCACTGCGGAGCTCTGCTGTTGTTGTTTTTTTCCGTGACTGCAGTTTTAGTTTGGCAATTTTGCTTTCCCGTTCGTTTCCTTTTTTTTCTTTTCAATTTTTTATAGTTTTTTGTAGCCGAGTTTTGTTTTCTTGTTGTTGTTGTTTCTGTTTTTGTGTTCTTTTGTTTTGTTTTTGCCCTGCTCGTTTTGTGCTTTGTTAGTTCCGTTTCCGTTCGGCACATGGCACCAGTGCTCGCACCAGTCGCACCACCCACTACGTGCACCACCGCGCTGTTCCATTTAGGCAGCTCACTTTCTCGTTTTTATTTCATGTGGTGTTGTCAACTTATTTTGGGGGTTCGCTGATTTATTTTCTAAACAATTAAAGAAAAACAAGGGCAGCAGAGGCAACCAACGTGCAGGACATTCATGTGAACAGAAATAGAAGAAGTGCGAGAGAGAGAAAGAGAGAGAGAGAGAGAGAGAGAGAGAGAGATACCAGGCAGGTACGTGGCACAGCTTTATGAATTTTTCAGTTGAATTATTTACAGGAAAACGCAGGATAACAGTTTGCCACGATGGCGACGGCTCGAATTGAAAAGCAAAAGCACTGAAAATATTCGGGGCAACTGCAACTTGCAGCTGAAACATGAAAAATGTTTGCTAAATGGCCAACACATTTAAACGTTGCAACGTTGTGGCAAAAGTGTTACATGGATTACAACGAAACCAAATAAAAAAAAATAATAACAATAAACCAGAACAACATTTGCAGCTGAGGTGAATGTTTGGGCAGCAACTTTGACCTCTTTCGCGAACACGACAAGAACTCTTCGATTTAAGGCGAGAAGTTGCACAGCACAGCATGACTAATAGTGCCAGACAGCACTGTTTTCATACAAAATTAATTTCCATCTTCTTTTGCTTTCTTTTTTTCGTTTTCATCGCAGTCAACTAGCTCATAAATCCTGGCAGGTATTTCATTAAACTTGCGTCAAGCGCTGTCGCAGCGCATCGTTGCTCATAAATATACACATGCCAGTGACACGCCCATCCCACACACAATCACACACACACACGTGTCGCACACATACTAACGTATAGTCACCTATAAAGTCATGTAATCGTCTTCATAATTCCGCCAAGACAAACCACCCAGCTGGCATAATGTTTAACGCGGCGCTGTGAACAATAAAGCACAGCAGCAAGAGAATATTACACACACCCACATACCACACACACCCACATACCACACACACACACACACTGACTTGTAGCACACACTTCTTCAAGAAAAACTACTGAAATTATGCGCATTTATCAAAGCAACAGCAGGAGCAAGAGGGGCGAGGCCTGGGGACTGCAACAAAGACTGCGCACACAACTACAAGTGCAATTACATGAACACACAGGCAAGTAGAGTGCATGTAATTTTATGACAGAAATTGCAAAACTGCAGAGCGGGACAGAGAGAGAGAGACAGAGAGCGAGTTGGAAGGCACAATGCGCTAAAGTTGAAGTTTTGGCTTCAGAATTGGAGTTGTTGCCGCTGCAGTTGCAGTTGCAATTGTCGCTGTCGTTGTCGCTGTCGCTGTCGTTGCTGTTGCTGTTGCATAATAATAACACAAAGAATAATTCTCGCGTGGTAAATAAATCAGTGTGCCACAGTGTGCAACATTGTCGCAAGTCACCGCGGCGTATACTTCATATTTCTCATGACTTCTTACGTTTTTCTTAGCACGAAATAATCTTTATGGAAATTGTCGCCTTTTGCCGTATGTGTCATAAATGCATGGAATTAATTTTCATCCAAGCCAGGCTATTCTCCTTTTCCCCTTTTCCATATCCATTTCCACTTCCACTTTCCACTTTCTTTTGGTCACAGACCAACAGCTCTCAGCTCACAGCTCACAGCTCACAGCTCTACATATGCATATTTTGATTGATTGTTTTCACTTTGCGGTAAAAGCTTTGGGCCAAAGTTTTTGGGCCTCACTCACAGCTGCCATAGAAATGCATTTGAATTTACAATGTGTCAGCTCGCAGCACCATTAATATGCGTCTACATGTGTGAGTGTGTGTGTGTGTGTGTGTGTGTGTGTCTGGGTGTGAGTGTGTGTGCGATGAGCCTAAATTATGCTACGCTTTTTGGCCTCTCGTCGCATATTTATGATGGACCGGGTCCAGGCCAGAACTTTTTTGGCAATGCATAAATATATTTTCACACGCCCGGCCAGATAATAATGCCTCTGAATTTACGATAAACGCTTTGCCCGCCCCGGATTTCTTTTTGTTTATGCATAATATTTTCAAGGACAATACGCTGTGGCCGCATAATGTGAACCGGTTGCCATTAAAAAGGGTCCATTGCCTGAACCACGCCGCCACAAAGGTTGTCCGGCCGCAAATGTTTCTCTTTCGTTTTCGATTAAGCGGCGGAAGTTGGACTCGGAGTCGGAGTGCGAGTCGGAGATGGAGGCGTAGTTCGAGTTGGAGTTGGAGTTGTGGAGCCGTGGCCTTGTCCGCGGCAGGAACGTTGCCTGTGCGTGGTGGACATCATTGCCGCCATTAAGCCCTAATGACCGTAATAAATAATAATTTATTTCACCTGCAGGGCAAAGAATCCGTTTTGCCTGCCCCAACGCTTGCATGCATGCGACAGGCGGCATGCGGCATGCGGCATGCGGCAGATTTGAAGTGCCCCGCGGACGACAGTGTTGTGGCTGCCACTAAAAACAAAAGGTTATTGTTGCATACGGCTATATTAATTGTTTTTCTTTGCCAGTCGGACAACCGGACAGTCGGACAACCGGACAGCCGGACAGCCGGACAGCCGGACCGTGGTGTCTGCTACTCCTCCTCCATCGGCGTATCCTTAGCCTTCATTGTCGTCTGGCGAATTCGGCTGGATTTAAGTGGCATTTTATAGGCAGCCGCAGAGCCGACAAGTACGTGCCAGGGCTTGCCAAGTGACAGGGTTTGCCAGCTCTGGCGAACCCTAAAATCTCGCTCGTTTAGATAAACTAAAGGCTTCCTGTCGCTGATATTTTTTTTTTCTTTTTGTGGATAATTACAAAATACACACAAAGGCAAAGTTTTGGGTCGAATGATGGCTTTGGTTTTGGCTTTGGCCTAATGCATGCTTATTAAAATTTTGGCTGTCATTACATTAAAATGAACGGAAATTGTGTTGTGTCCCGAAGTCAGTTGCTTGTTGCGTGCAGGTGTTGAAACAAACCAAACCAAACCAAACCAAACCAAACCAAACCAATTCCAACCAAATAACAAACCCAAGTGAATTGGCCATTTAATTGCACGCTCGACTTGTCCTTGGCTTTTGTCAAATTAAATTTGATGGTCATTTGACATGAGCAAATCATTTAATGAGTCGCATTATCTGCTCGGCCCATTTGGCAACGGTGTGAAATCAATAAAGTCAACCGGACATGCACAGCGTCCTCAAGGAGTGTCAGTCACAGTTAATGCAACGTCGAGTCACAAATTTCATTTAATCAAACAAGCATCGCATTTGCCCATAAAAAAAGAAAAGCAAAGAAAACTGCACAAGCAGCAAAGAAAAGAAATTGGTTAAAAATGTCAGTTTGGTTTTGCGGCTAAAAAGAAAGATATATATATTGATATAAATATATACGTATATATATACATATAAAATCAATAGACTAGGATGATGCCAACAATGGTAACATATGTGCCATGACGCCTGCAATAAACATGGGCGTGAAAACCACAAAATTTTATGCAAACTCATAAAATGATTTTTACAACGTTCGACGCGAATGCCACTCTCTCTCCCCCTCTCGTTCCCTCTACTTCTTGCTATTGTTATTGTTGTTGCTGTTGGCAGCTTACACAGCCAACAACAAACAGGCCATAGATGTGCTTCGTACATAAAACTCACAAACAAAAACTGCAGTAAAACATCGGCCAGCATGTTTGCTCTGTTCTGCTGTGCTTTGCTTTGCTTTTGGTTGAGTTTGGTCTGGGTTTGATTATTGGTTTGGGGTTTGGGTTTTGGTTTTTGGGGGGTATTGGCCATTGGGGTTTTTAGATATGAGTTTCGCCAAAAAGCTGGCGACATCAATACTTTTCCTAAGGCGATTTCCGTGCGAACCGCAGAAGCTGGCAAATAACCGCAAAACATTCAACGATTTTTGTACATTCTTCTATCCCCCCAAAAATGCGAAAAAACCGAAAGAGTGAAAGAGTGAAAAGCGAAAACCGATCGACCCATTGCCGGCCAAATCAGTGGAAAGCCATAAAGTGGCCTTCATATGCACTGCGGCTGAACCGAACTGAACTCAACTGAAGCTGAAGCTGAAACTGAAGTACGCTTCAAATAATAGAAATCGAAGTGGGCTACACACTGCTAAACACCATGTATGTGTGTGTGTCTGCTTGTGTGTGTGTGTATGTATATTTTGTGGCAGCAAAAAGTTTTACCCAACATTTTGGCTGACCTCAAAGGATTTGCCAGTCGGGCTATTGAACTAATATTGCGGCACAAGTGAGCTTGAGGATTTCGAATCGGTTTCGCATTTGGACTTAGACTTGGCTCCTCGCTGACCATGTAAAGTGCTCCCCAAGCGACACAAATTTGTGCATTTTATGAGAAGGCTTTAGGCCTTAAGGCCTGCCATAGTTTCCTTTGTATATTAGCCCAACACAACACGTAAGACTGGGACTAGGCAACATCAGCAAATTCAGCTTAATTGTAGGCTGCAGAGAGTGGGAAAAGTGTTAGCTACTTTTCAGATTTCAGCGGATTTATCCATACTGTTTCTCAGGTATCTCCAAGTGACTGAGAGCACAAATGCAAACACATAAAGTAGACATCGTTGGCGACCATCAAAGCAATTTGTGGTGCACACATCAAACACAACTGTCACACATAAGCATTCAAGCCATATGTGCCTACCTCTCTGTCTCTCTTGCTCTCATTTAGCTCTATCTCTATCTATCTATGTGTGTGTATGTGGGTCACACCCACTTGGGCGCAGCTGTTGCGCCGGCATTTGAGTGCCAGTTTATTGGAGTTGTCATTGAATTTTGTGAAGTGTTTATGCAGAACTTTGAAGATCAAAGCATAGGCTGCTTTCAGCCATCGACAGCCAAAGGCGGCCATCGCCCTAAATGCGCCACAAATGCGCAAAACAATGCTAGGAAACTGACAAATATTTGCATTTTATTGATTAACTGACAAGTGGCTATATGCTCAATTTGCATGGGCCACGAAGAGATCAAGCGAACTGAAACTGTAAGCCAAAAAACGTGAAGAGAAATATCGTATTGAGATTGCTTAAACAATGGGCCAAAATGTTGCGTATACGACGCGTGTGACGCAAATCCCTTGGTGGCCATTAGCTGACTTACAGTTGAGATTGAGAATGGGGTTGGTTATGGAGCTGGAGATGGAGTTGTGGATGAAGGGGATGAAAGGAGCATGGAGCATGTCGTGTTGAAACGTGGTGCTAAAATTAAGGAAATCCCAGCTATGCAATTCTTACAAGCATGCAAGCATTTATGAGCCAAGAGGGGAACTGGCAATTGGTTGTGAGTATGCATTGCAATAGTCGTAATACGTAATACGTAATACTTGTAATACGAGTACTCCTCTGCCATGTGCATGCATGCCAAAGTTCATTAAACTCCTTCTCACTGTGCTGCCTTCAATTGGGATGCTCTCACATACATTTCAATTACCCTCACCTGCTCTTTCTCCCTCACTCTCTCTCTCGCTCTCGTTCTCTTTCTCTCTTGGTGTCAAACATCTTTCGCAAGCATTTCCAAGCAGCAGCAACTTCACCCCAAGTATTTGTAATCGTGCCACACACATCTACACACTCACCTCACTCATGGCAATGCAAACTTTCAAATTGCTTTTACTCTGCATTGGAATGTGCCGTCAATGCGTCGTTTGAGGATTCCCATTTTCAAAATTTATAATTATTGCATGACAATAAAACAGCGTCAAGCATTTGGCATGCTTTTTCGCCAAATAGTTGGCCCAGATACGAGCACCGTCATCTCGCATTAGCAGCATTTGCAATTGGCATACAAATGAGATGCCAAAACAAGCGGAGAAACAAGCTCCAACTTTTGACTTCCATCTGCAGCTTCAACTTCAGCTGGAAACTTTAACTCCATTTTACATTTTCCATTTTCCATTTTCATTTACATGCTTATTACAAATGCAACATGGTCATATTGGTTGTCTAAGAGGGTTGCGGATACACAATGAAGGGAAATGGGAGCAAAAATATAACATTTCTCGCTAGTCATTGCCGCAACATTATTTTCTTGAGTTAATTGCGACTGGGATCAGGGGGCGAGACTGGGTTAGGGGCGAGGTGCAAGCAACGGCACAAAGCAAGAGTTTCATTTAAAAAATAATGAGTTTTCCGGCAAGGGCGCATGCAAAACAACGCTCAGCTCAGCTCAGTAGCAGGAACTGAAGGCGCGAGGGGGGCTTAATGCTAAGGAAGGGGGGAGTCACACTATGACACAGTTGAAAAAAATTAACTTTTGCTTTAGTTATAAAGCTGACAAAACGCTCGGGAGCAGCGCATGAAAATTGCGAGTGCGCTAAGGGGGGCGAGTCCAAAAGTCACTTGTCAGGACACACACACACACACACACACACGACACTCAAAAGGATAGAGTTCTTACTTAGGAAAAGAGCAGACAACTGAGAGGAAGAGAGAGAGAGAGAGAGAGAGAGAGAGAGAGAGAGAGAGAGAGAGAGAGAGAGAGAGAGACAGTGTGCTGAGTATCTGAAGGGCCGACTGGGACTAAGACTGACAACGGTCTCTTGCCAAAAAAAATCCTTTACGCCAGAGCCAAACATTTTGAAGAAGTCATTCTCATGGTGCGCAAATCATGATAAACTCCAAGGGTCAGCAATAAAGCGTCCTAAGTGCCCCCGGGACGACAACTTCTACTGGCAACTGGCAACTGGCAACCGTCAAGGCCAGAGATCACCGAGAAGGCCAAGCAACGAGTTCGCCCCGCTGACCTTTGAATATTTTAATTAATTATAAAGTCCGTGCCACAATCGCAATGCAAATGTCTAAACAAACAGAAATATAAAAGCTCAACTCTGTAATTATTCAAATGCAAAAATGCAAAAATATTTTAATCCTCAAAGTAAACAATCATTTTGTGAACTGCTTTAATTGCAACTGAATCCGAATGAGAAACCAAGTTGCTTTAATAATTGCTGCCTTGCCAAACGCCAATTCAATGGCATCTCTAATAAATAAAAAAAAAAAAATTAGTAATTACTCATATGAATGCAGTGAGTCAATGAATGAATGAATGAATGAATGAATGCCAAACCCAAATGCAAACACTCGAAAATATTTGCTGTCATGGTAACCAAACACAGAAATTGCCCGAGCGGCAAAATTGGCACAAGCTTTCAGCTTTCACATGTTGTAGCTGAGTGAGTGTATGTGTGTGTGTGTGTGTGTGTGTGTGTGTGTGTGTGTGTGTGTGTGTGTGTGTGTGTGTGTGTGTGTGTGTGTGTGTGTGTGTGTGGGTATCCTGCTGGCAAGGATACGCACGATGATGCAGCCAAATGCCAAAATTGCGCAACTATCATAAACGGAAATAATCACAAGTCAGTTGTGCTTATATAGCGGAAATTAAATATGTTTTGTTATTTTTTATTGCATCTCCCCCCCCCACAAACAAACATGTTTTTCTATAAGCAAACAATTGTTATTGTTTCTGTTAAATATTAGTATTTGTTTTCTTTCTTTCTTAAATTCCAGCGCTGATTGTGTTCTCATTTCTTTGGCAATTGCTGCGTACTTTATCTGCGGCTTATTTTCCAATTGAAAAGCTGCTCTCGTTTTATGAGCTTTTAAATGTAATTGCGTCACATTATGCAGATGTGTGTGCACACACACACACACAGGCAGAGACATACAAATGCACCCATTTATATATAGTTATTTGCTTGCCATAAATACTGTGAAGGGGCAATAAATGAATTGCCATTTCATTTGCAGTTGAAGTTTGCTCGTTCTTCTAATGCCCATTTAGCATATGTGTTTCAACTCTCTCTCTCTCTCTTTCTATCTCTCTCTGTATTCGCATTTGTAAATTTATCTTTTGTGCATCGTAAATCTTGCTGCCTTTTCAGCATTTTCACAAAATTTATTTCCTTATTAAAACTTTTTTATTTGATTTAATTCGGGCGCATGTGCAGAGCGTAGAGAACAGCCTCTGTTCCCGATACCAATCCCAATTTCGACTTCTGGCAAAGCCAGTGCATATGTGCTAGGTAAATGCTTACACACAGACACACACACACACACACACACACACTCACGTGATTTGTGATATATGTAACGAGTGTTTGAGCTTGTGTGTGTGAGACGTCAGTGTTGGCATCTACCCTTTGCTCAAAGTCAAATAGTTTTTCGAAAAACCATTCAACTTTATCGTGCGTTTCCTGGGAAATTAACATGCTGCCCTATCCCTCGCCCCCCAACCCCCTAATTGTGTGAGTAAATCGTAGTTGGTTCGTTTACCTCATCGACACACATTCTCATTCAAACACACACACACACACACACACCCTCCCATAAAAATATCGTTTGTGAACTTAGACGTCCCCTATCTTCTCTAGATGTTTGTGTGTGTGTGTGTGTGTAGCAGAACGCACTAAACTTTTATTTTAGATTAAGTCAATTTGCCCAACCCACGAAATGTACGAGTATTTTTCATTTGGCTGACTGGCCTTTTTATTAACCAACTCGTTGCCTATCCAAAAGCTGCGCATCAAACTATGCACGTCTCTTCCTTGGGTTGTGGCTATTATTAGGTATACGTTTCTTTACGTAACGTATACGCAACGTTGTCTGACTTGGCTTGGTCTGGTCTGGTCTGTTCTGTTCTGGTCTCGACGGTGTAATCGGCAAAGTTAAATTTCGCACTTTTGCAGCCAAACTCCAACTTTTGTGGCTGTCTCTCAACCGCAGCCTCTGTCCCAGGCCCAGTCCCAGCCTCTGTTTTGGTTTTGATTTTGATTTAGCCCAGCCGCATATTATCATCGTATTTTTTTGTTGTTCTTCTTCTTTGGTTTGCCTGTGCGTCAGAGTGTAATTTGGGCCGGCAACTTTAAAGCACTTGCCATAAATTATATGTTCGAAGCTGTCGGCACAGCCCTTTTCGCTTTGATTGCTTGATTTATCAGCTGTCTTTAGGCTAAAGACTTTATTGGAAAAGTTTGATTGGTAGCTGGTAGCTCCCACTCCTCCTCCTGCTACGCCATTCAACTCATTCTCCTGCTGCTTCCACTCTGATTACTTCATTTCACTTCTTGCGGTGCGCTCAACGTAAAAGGAAATTCGACAACAGTTGAACCTGCTTGACGTCAACTTGCCATACTCATAAATCAAAAATGCATATGCCAATAAGGCGCAATTTTTAAATGTTTAAAAATGAATGACTTTGCTTCGAGTGAATTCAATCAATAACTTAAATATTCATGCATACGCAAGTTAAAATTGCCAATATAGAACATGAATTTAAATAAGTGAAACATTACCTGTTGTTGGTCATTACAGTTAATAAAAATTATAGAGTGAGAAAGCATATTGAATTTGATATAACTTTATTAAAATATTAGATTAATTTAAATAATTTATTTTGATTCAATTTATTAATTTTAAAGTTAACTAAACAAACGCAAGTAAATGTAGAACAATAAATTATTCATTATCGTTAAACATATATATTTAAGAATTAAGTATCTGGATTTCAGCAGGCGGCTTATCTGAATCCATAATTGCTGTTGTCTTCCGCAGAGAAAGACAATTTTATAGAATGTGTGACAAGAAATTACATTATTAAAAAATGCTTTTAAGCATCCTTATCGAAATGGCGATAAAATAAATACAATAACATCAAGTGCAGCAAGTATGTATATATATAGACACGCATAAATAAAAGTGAAATACAAATAAAAATATAAAAAAGGAAAACGGAAGTTGGAAGCCGGAAGCGGGGAGCGGGGAGCGGGATGGAAAAACCCTGTGTAATGCACGGTAGCTGTGGCATTGTTGAATTTATTATCTGTTGCATAAATCAACGTTTTAATTATGTGCCAGCCAAGGCAGCCCAACCTGACCGAGTCAGATGAGCTGAGCGCAGCTGAGAAAAAGTACATAAAAATGTTAATTACCTGCAGACAGACAGAGAAACTCGTAGAGTTCTTGTCCTCATCAAAGTGAGTGGTAAACAAGCGTCGAGAGAACGGCAATGACAATCGCACAAAGAGCTGCTTTAATTAGAGAAGCGTCAAAAAAATACACAGAAATAACAAATCCCATCTAAAGACTCCTGAGTAGCTGTAGCTCTAGTTCTAAATCTTTTTAATTCTAGCACAATTATCAACGCGTCTGGCATATGCAATTGAATGTGTTCGCCATAGTCAAGGTCTTGGCTTTGGCTTTGGTCGTTTTGAGGCGTGGCAACAGCTTGTATCCAAGGCATTTGTGGGCCTAAAGGTTGCGGTTACCACCAACAACACGGCAGGCATACTGTTTACTTGTTACGGCTCTTGTTTTGTTTGTTTACGGCCTTTTGTTGCTAATGATTGCCGTCTGTCGGCTGCTGGCTGCTAGCATCCCCTTTCTTCCCTCACCCTGACTCTCTTTCTGTGTGTGTGTGTGTGTGGCTGTTAGCATGTAGATGCCGGTCTATGCCGTGTGGCTTTTATATGAGATTTGCAAATTGCCTTTTATAATATTTAATACGAGCACGCCACACCATGGCAAAGGCAGGCTGGCAGGCAGTTGACTTTCCACAGTTTTGTACTTTCATTTTATGATTTTTACAACGCTTTTATTACTTAATATGGCAAAGCAAATACTCTTGGCTCAAATTGTCGCCTTCTCGCTGCCAGTTACCAGTTGCCAGTTGCCATTTGCCATTTGGCCTCCGTCAGTTGCCAGCTGCTTACAATGTTTTCCGGGGCGGGCACTTTTAATAGAGGAAACTGTTTATGGCACTTTTTTGGGGACACAGATAGTGTCGACTAATGTATCCTTAATACGTTTTAATATGCAATTAATGTGCTTTGTACACTTTAATGACAGCTCGGCATATATTTATTTGTTTTCATAAATATAGAGCGACAGTTGCCGCATAAATCATACGCCCCGTGTGCCCCAAAAGGCATATAAATCAACATGAATGTCATTCTCTTCACACTCTGCCCTCTGCCCTCTAAATGCCAAATCTTATTCCTTATCCCTTTGGTCTTATTTGTGTTATAATTATCACGGACCAATGCTTTTCTTACCAGACTCGGCATATGTGTCCGTCCAGTTCAAGGCCTGAAGTGTTCAACTGTCCTACCTCTTCGTCTCTGGCGCTGATTGAAGGTCTTTGAAGTGTGTGTGTGTGTGTGTGTGTGTGTGTGTGTGTTACTTTTGTGTAGTTGACACATTAATACAGGCAACGCAGCAAGATTTATGACTCAAAGGAGTAGCAAAAAAAGTAGCTGCCCAAACTAAACAAACTCATATAAATAATAGGTCAGTGACAGCTGTTGCCAGACCCTGACCAAATTGCTTTATCAGCCGACCTATCAATATCAAATTGCACTCACTTAAAATGTGGCCCCCATCGAACTGTAAGCAAGCAATGTTATATAATTTTATAGCACATAGCCTGGGACTGTTGTCAGCTTGATTATCCCGACAAATTGGGGCCCCTTTCTTAATGCCAAAGTCAAGCTAATGTGCACTCATTAGAGCTAGTCCCAAGCTATTGTCCCTTTTTCGCATTTTTTACATTGTTTGTTGTTGTTGCACCGCTTCACGGAATAGACCGTAAAAAGGAAAAATGAAAATAAAATGAATTTGAAAAACAGACAGCAAATTATGCAGCGATGCGTATAATTAATCTGTTAGCATTAATTGCGGCAAAGGCTGCAAAACCGCAGCGCCAGCAAGCGAAATCGGAGCCGTGAAGAGAAGGGAAGAGAAGAGAACGGCGGCAAATGAAAAGAAAGCCTGAAATTATTTTAACGCTCAACCAGCGAGATAAACTTACCGACCGAGCGAGCGCCACCGACTGCACCCCATCTGAATCCCTACCCCAGTTTCATACTCTTCCCCTCGGCCCTGCCACAACAGCTGCTGTTGATGCTGTTTGGCTGTGTTTTGTTGGGCTTGTAAAGCTCGCACTTAACTGTCATTCGTAGTCAGTGGAGCGTGGCAAGCAAATATAAATCTGTGGCAAGGACAACCGTCTTCGCTTATTGAGAGCTCAGCTCACACTCGTCGGCTGATTGGGCCAACTAAATTTGCCTTAAATGCGCCTTTAAACTTGTCCAACGACTGATGAACTGCTATCTCCCCCCTCTCGCTTTGCCCAACCCTGCTGTCTCTCTCATTCTCTCTCAGACTTGCAGTCGTTGTGTGTAATTAATTGCTGACCAAGTTGAGCACATGCCAACAACCAAACACATTCTTATATACACACACACACACACACAGACACCACATCAGCTCACCTGCCAAGGAGGTAGAGAGCACTAGCTGATGGTAAGAAAAACGACAGCACAATTTATAAAAGTCAACACTTAAGCACGTTTCAGCATTTGAGAGAGAGCGAGAACTAGCGTCGCCGTCGTCGTTGGCAG
Organism: Drosophila funebris; assembly: GCA_018901825.1. Taxonomy (NCBI): domain Eukaryota; kingdom Metazoa; phylum Arthropoda; class Insecta; order Diptera; family Drosophilidae; genus Drosophila; species Drosophila funebris. The sequence continues at coordinate 7,836,529 of JAEIFK010000682.1, forward strand.
AGCTTCACTTCATTTTATTATCAAGCGTATTTCTGCACGTAATTGTTTTGACGTCACTTTGCAAATTGTCCTTTTTTTTTGCGCGCTACTGTTTATCTGCGCCATGGCCATGTCATGACCTCACCCTCTTGGTGAATTGTGTTTTCTATTTTTTATTTACTTATTTTATTATTCTTTTTGCTCAACTAGTTCATTAACAATGGTATTGCAATTAATTGCAAAATGCCAGACTTAATGACAGACAGAAACAGACGGAGAGAGAGAGATAGTGAAAGAGACGGAGAGATAGAGAGAGAGAGAGGGAGATGGAGCAGGAGTAGGAGAGACAATGCAAATGACCCAGTAACACGCGCGTCGACAATTCAGACGTGCGAACACCTGGCGTATGCGCAATGTGAGAAACAATTTGTACAAAACCGCAGCCAAATACAATTATCAGGTTATCTGACATTGTCAATCATGATTTAGATCATTCAACTGACATTTTCATCGCTCAACTCGGCTACATTTTCAACTTCGATTAGCTTGAATATGGGCTAATGGTTAATGGCTAACGGCTAACGGCTAACGGCTAATGGCCAATAGCTAATGGCTGTTGCCAAATAATGCCCCAACTGCGGGCCATTTCAGACAAACGATTTGTTTAGTACTCACCCCACAGTTGTTACCAGTGTTGTACCAATGTAGATGTCTGCAAAGATGAAACAATTTGATGATATTATTAGCATATTATCAAAGATACGTGTAGTCAATACAGCTAAATGGTATTCTCTTTAATTTACTCACAGTTCAAAAGGCACTAAAACGTAAATAAAAGCTATGTTCTCTGTCTGTTCGTCTGCTCGTCTGTTTGTTGTGTGTCTGTCTGTTTGTCTGCTGGCTTCTGGCTCCAACTGTGCCTACAAAGCGACAGACACACACATCATGTATGCATCAATTGACATTGAACAGAGAACAGCTCGTTGATTGCCGCCTGCTGAGTCAGCCAAGTTAGCAGCAGCCTCAGCATCAACAACAGATCGCATGTTATTGACATTAGAGACGGGAATCTCTGTCACTGAATCAGAATCAGAATCTGAATCTGAATCTGTTTTATGCCTTTGCCGGGGCTTAAGCGCAATCAACGCTGCTAAAGTCACGCGAGCACGAGACTAAATCAACGTCACGCCCACATAATGCCCATCATTCTCATCCTACCCATCATCATTCACCCGGGAAGTTGAACGGAGTTTGCATTGTCATCTGGCTTGGGACTGAGAGAATGAAGGGTTAATCTTTTAACGCAACCTCAGCTACAGCCTAGATGAACAAATCTTTTGAATTTAGCAAACGCTCACACTTTTAATTAAATATTAACGATTGCTTCAGTTTAACGAGTGTTTCAATTAATTATTGGAAATGTTCTAGGCCTACCAGCAACAACAACAAGCACAACAACAACAACGGCAACAATAAAGCAAGTGCAGAGTGAAGAAAAAATGAAATAAATTAATTATGCTCGCCTGGCTGCCAGAAATGGAAGTGAAGTTTAGCGACAAGCCTTTTGCAAATAATTAAAAAGGGACGAGAGCTGGCCAAATCTGAAAAAGTAATTATATGGACCATGGCTAAGCTCCGCCCCATTCAGCACGCCGAAGTCCCCACATTTCTTCTCTGGCTCTGGCTCCTCAGCTGTGTCCACGTCCGATGTATACAAATAGCGAAAAAGGGGAACGCAAAACTTTTGCAGCGAATTAAAATTAATGAAAATAAATTTTCAAAATTGTTTTTGCAACCCCTTTTTTCTGTTGTGTATCGAAGGGGCCGGAGTTGGCTCTTGAAAATGATTCGAGTGTAATAAAGCAAAGCAAAGGACGAAGGGTCGTCATTCTCATCATTCCCATCAGCATTTGTAGGCATTGCCAATTGAGGCTTGGCCTGAGATGGATGTACGTCTGTTGAACTGTCTTGGCACAGGAAAGCACTTAAGAAATTTAGTTCTTGTTCTCAATCTTGTATTTGAGGTCATTTTAACTGATGGTGGTGGGGGCGGTGGTGTTTGGGTCAAACCCAACGGTGCCCTAGCCCAATAACCAACGCTGTTGCCTTTTTGCTTGCTCTGTTTCTGTTTGCTTGCCCGATCAGAAATCTCGGGCATTGACTTTGAAAACAATTTTGATGGTAATCTTCAAGTTAATTTGCAATCGTATTAAACTAATTAAATATTCGATTAGCAAAAGGCAAAAGGCAAGGACAAAAGTGAAAATCGCACTTAAACCTACTGATGAATTCAAATCCATTAACATTATGTGTATTCTTTTATATCTGTTACATTATGCAGTACAAGAGCTCGACACTGCTCTCTACTGTTTGTATACCCTATAGCCAAAAGGAGGGTATAAGTTTGTCATTAAATGTGTGACACAGAAAGTAAGTATGTTGAATAAACTTGAATCGAACTACTTTAATGGATAATTGTAAGGAATGCCTATCAAATTCAACTCTCAGTTCAATAAACAGATCTATAAGGGTATTCAGAGTCGTCGTTTAGTAGCTGTTAAACTTACATATGCAGTGTACTAATTGGCAGTCTGATAATCCTCTTTGTGTTACCTATATGTGTGTGAGTGTGTGTGTGTGTGTGTGTACAATATGTACACATACATATATAAGTTACATATGTTTAGTTTATTTATCATGAACTTTTAATGCGACTTTGCTAAAAACGCGCTGCCATTTGTTTATTTAATTAAGCTCATTAGGATGGCCAACGCTTTCATTATTCCTTCCGCTTTCTCTCTCTCTCTCTCTCTATCTCTCTTTCTCCCTCTCACTCTATCCTTCGCTTTCTGGCTGTCCATAAGTTGCCGGGATACTCAACCACACTCTTACAGACTCCCGGACACTACATATGCATAATTAATGGCCAGCTTTTTGTGTCTTTCTCTTGATTATGAGCATATTGAGCTTTGTGGCCATATTGTAACCGGAGTCGTCCACAGCAATTCTTTTTGGGCCAGAATGCAGCATATGTTGGCTACCAGAATATATATTTTTAAACCAAACTGACATTTAAAACGCCTAATTAGCTGCGGGCTCCGTTGACCCCAATGCCAATGACTGTTTTGGGAGTGCGCTCGTTGTCATTGTAATAAAATTATTGGAGCGTGAGACTGTCGCACATCCCACACACACACACACACACACACACACACACATACACACACATCACACTGAGAAGTGCTTATTATGCCGAACTGCAGAGAAATTTAATTTATTCAAAATAACACACATGGTGCGGAATCATGTCCTTGCCAAACTTTGACCACACACACACGCACACACACAGTGTCCCAAAAATGTGTCCCTCATTCAAGTCGATGTGAATGTAAATGGGAATGTGAGTGTTCTCTTCGTGGCCGGCTTCTAATTTTCACGCATGAGCTCACTTTTGAGTATAATGTTATTTAAAAAAGGAACATCCCATAGACCAGACCAGACCAGATCCTTGACCATTCGTATCAGCAGCATGCTCAATTTAATTTGAATTGTTGCTCCCTTACCCGTCTGCAGTCGCCTCTTCTGCTTCTGAGCCAGTACCTGGCATGAGTCAGACAGCTGGGATGTCTGATATGCGTGTGATTATCTTATTTATGTCGAAGGTTAGTCCAAATAGATAGCGGTCCAAGTGCGAGGGTTTTGGCCATAAATTAGTGCACTTCCTGTATGAATTTTCATGGCAAGGAGGGCACTCAAAAATATTGTAGTCTAACCGCTAGGCCATCTCCGGGGTTTATTGAACTTTATGAGCTCGGATTATTTGAGACCCAGGCTGAAGAATGACAAGCTCAGGCTTTTGGCTTCAGGCTCCGGCTTGGGGCTTGGCTAATTTATGGGCCTACGTGTGACTGACAAGTTTATGTTTTCATTTTTTGACCTCATAAATTCGCCAATACTTGCAGATTTCATTCTGAATGCCACTGAACTGGGTTATAAATTTTACGTGACTGGACTTTAAGTCTTTTCAGACATTTTCAGGCATTTTGAGGCTCCTTTTTTTTTTATTTTAGGGTTCTTGTTGGACTTTCACTGCCTGATAAACTAGGCCCAGCTTTGCTGGCCCTTTTCTGTGCATAGTTATTAGGCATAAAGGCCATCGTGCTATTGAAATGCGAGGCAAATTAAAAGCATACCCCTTACCCCTTATTCCCGCCTTGAAAGGGCAACCGCAACGCCCACTTTGTGCTATTTATATGTAATCAGCGTCGAATTAACTTCACATTTTATGCTCGTTTTTGCTCTGTCTCTTTGAAAATTATTTGTAATGGCATTATGAACACTTCGCTGCATGTTGTATGTTGTTGTGTTGGCCAAAGCCAAAGCCAAAGCCAAAGCGAGCGTTAAAGCCAGTACCAAAGCCAGTTGAATCACTCGCCGTATACACAAACATCGATTTTCTATGTTATGTTATATAAGTAAAGTTAACTTTATGTGTGAATGTTGGCTCCTACCACAGCTTCTCGTTCCTTTGCTTTAATTTTTATTTATTTTAGAGGAGTTTTTTTTTGGTCTTTTGTTTACTTTACGTTACAGCCATTAAATGAATTAATGTGTGGTTCTCTCTTACCCGCCTGAGTATGTGTGTGTATGTGTGTGTGTGTGTGTGTGTGCCAGTGTGTACACGACATGGCAGTTCTAGTCGCAGCCGGAATCAACACCGGAACGTGGCGAAATGGCCGCGCCAGGCATAGCAGCAGCATCACTTTTCCGCTCTCTCCGTCTCCCTCTTTCTCTCTCTCTCTCGCTCTCTTTCTCACTCTCACTCAGAGTTGTATTTTAAAAAGTTTCTTCTTTTTTTTTGTTGTTGCTTTTTTGTATAAATTTGCAGACAACCGGAAAAAACAGGCGGAGTTAAGTAAAAAGTGCGAGTGTGTTTTGCTTAGCCAACTTTACTTAACTTAACTTCAATTTACTCCACTCTCTCCTTCTCTCTTTTCACTCCCTTCCTCTCTGTCTATGGCAAAGTGAAAGGCTTTCAATGGCCAAGGCCTTAGAGCAGGCGGGGGAATTGAATTTGTCGGGGTTTGTTTTTGTTTTTTTGTGCTTCCTGCCATGCACTTTGGTAACATTTATCGTTGCCGGCTGCCAAGTTGCTTTGCTCATTGTGCCGGAATGACCAATTTTTGTGATTTTCAATTAAGTTAACTGAACAAGTGCCCAGAGTGAGTCAAAGGCGCTGCGGCGGTAGGGAGGGGGGGGCACAAGAACCAGACTTCTCCTGTCAGGCACGCTGTATTTTTGTAACAGTTTAAACAGCTGCCCGTTGCAATTGCCATTTGCAACATGCACTATGTCCAGGCAGAACCCCATCCTCTTATCCAAATCCCAATCACAGCGCCATAGTCAGTAGCCATAGTAGCCGGGGCCACGTTGCATTGCGGTTAGCCGAGAGCTCGGCACCATTAGCTTGGAAATTTATCTACATGCACTTGACAGGTGGCCAGCAGCTCGAAGGAAGGGCTTGATTTAGTTGGGTTTACTTGAAACTGGGCAACCAAAGCTGCCACATTAAATTGGAGCGCAACAAACGTCGGCGCCACTTGACGTGCCACCGAGTCGGGGCCAAGTCGAGTTGAGTTTAGACCAGCTTCAGTTTTAGCCAGCACAGGCAGGACATGCAACATATTCATTGCTCACGGGTAATTGTGCCTGAACTCTTTCACTTCCATCTGCCACACTCTGTCTGTCTCTCTGACTGCCACTCTCTCACTGCCTGTCGCCCTGTGTGATCAGCTAAGTGAGCTTGCTGTTAAATTGGCTAAAATTCAATAAGTTAATGTCTGGCCATCATCTGATTGACAGCTGCAAGTTGAACGGAGACGTGACCTCGCTGTCAATTGCAGTTAATTTGACTTTGCATTTTCCGCAGTATTTTTTCGCCAGCATTTTCCATCAGCATTGATTACATTAACCATTAAAATCTGCGCCTTTTCAGTTAGTTTCTCTTTTCCACTTTGTGGTAATAATTTGCTGTTAGACCGTCGTAAAAAACAGGTTTCACTTCATTTGCCACAATCGGCAGCAAATAAAATCGACTTCAAATGCCATTTGTCCTTGTCAGCACACAATTTACGATTGACAAACGATGTGCGACAGTTTCGCTCCCTCTCGAATGAAGCAATACTTGTACTCGTACTCATACTTGTACTCCTATTCGCATTCGCATTCGCATTCCCATTCGCATTCGTTTTTGGAGTAATTCAATGCCAGCTGGAAGCATAACAAATGATGGCTGCAGCAGCAGCAGCAGCATCAGCAGCAACAGTCGGCTGGCATCAAAAATAATACAAATTATGCGCGTGTCATAGCAGCAGGGGTCGCTTTGTGGCTTTTAAGGAAGGTTTGCGAGAGGGGAGAGAGGAGGGTGCAAGGCTAAAATGCTTACAAAGTGATAGAAGGAATGAGAATGACTGAAAGACACTTATGCATCAATTCATCAGCTCGTATGTTTGGTTACGCATAAGTTGCGTTGACACACGTGCACGCAGAGAGGGGATTGAACAAGGCGGGGCGGGGCGGTGTAAGGAAACCCTTTTAAGCTGTCAAGTGGAGTTTTTGTTTCCGGCCGCGCCTAATGAACGATGACACTGATTCGAAAAGAGATAGAGAGAGTGAGAGTGATAAAGAGAGGGTGATAGAGAGAGAGAGCGCACTTCCCATGGAGTTGGCTCATCTCAGCTCTGAGTCTCGCATCTCCTTCTTTTCTACAGTCGCTCTTCCGCTTGTTTTCATACTCAATTAGCCTTGACAGTGATTAATATTGACTGTAATTTCATTAAATCGCCTTTTGATATGCCCCCAAACAGCAACTTGCTTACCAGGCTGCTGTTGCTGCTGTTGCTGCTGCTGTTGACCATGGTCGAGATCGTAGGTTCAAGCCATGACATAATTCCGTTACGATTTCAGCCTTTTGCATTTAAGTATGTGTAAGTGTGTGTAAGTGTGTATGTGTGTGTGTTTGTGTGTGAGATATACGAGCATGGCAGACACTTTGGGTTAAAAACCACTTGGGCTTGTGCCTGTGGTCATCATTAATTCGCATTGCATGCGCCTCAATTGAGCTCACTTAAAATCCTTATTAATGAAACAGCTTAATTGCTTATACAAAGACACAAACACTCAAGTATTAAGGGTTTCTTTAACTCTATATATTTCTATATTAAATTTGCTTATCAAGTTTATGCATTCAAAGTTCTTTCAATAAGCTCATTTGCTGGCGTTGAACATTTATACATTTGCATTAATATTTATCAAAAGGCAATTTAATTGGGCTTCTGCCAGAGCTCAGAAACCGCTTCCTGGCAGTGCGTTGGCTCCTTTACAGGTTGGCCTGCGTCTAATGAACGCACTGAGTGTGATATTATAACTGCGACCTGGCTGCATATGTACAAGTATTTGTGCTTGTTAGCTGTCAAAATAATTGACATAAAGTGGCATGTGTCTACGCAGTGGTTATTTACGAGCAGCCAAAGCACACGCAGCGCCCACACACACACACACAGACACACACACACACGCTGAGTTGTGGAAGGTAGAAAGCAGAGAGAAAGTGACACGCCTACAACTATAAATAAATGACAAAGGTGCTGATGGCTCCCCTCCTATCGCTCTTCTATCGCCAAAGTGGAGACAAGCATTTTTTTGTGACACCCTCTTCACTCACACACCTTTTCACACATTCGCACACAATTTATTTGGGGGCTTCTTTTAATGCCGGCAATTGAAATATGTTGCATACTTCAAGGCGCACGCATAATAAAGCCCAACCATAATATATAGACTAATTTGCCAGATATATACATATATATATATATATTTGTGCACGCTGTCTCCAACTCTGTCTCTATGAGTGGAAAATACAGCCGCTTGAATTATGCAGTGAAGTTAACCCAACCTTATGTATGTGTATGTGTGTGTGTATTCTCTTACATAAATTATGAATCGAAAGACTGAAATATTTATTAATGAAATTGCTCGAAGCTGTTAAATATTTAGCTTCTGCTGGCAAGATAAACATGTTGAAAATATGTGCGAGATGCTGGTGTCGAGAAGTCTCCTTAATTTCCATTATCCTAATACCCAATCGAAGGCGTAGAGGCAGGCACAAAACAATGGTATCCCTCTTGATGCTGCTGTTATGAAACACGCACAGTTCAATGTCATTGGCAATTTTGAGTTCATCAAAAATGTATGCGGCAGACGCAATGCCGAAAATTCCACAAAAATTCCGAGAAGCGAAACTCCGTTAATGGCCATAAATGTGGCAACAGACGCTGACAACGAGAGAAGAATGAAGTTTAATGGGCAACAAGCACTGCGAAGCTCCTTACTATGCCACATGTTTATACATATATGTATGTATGTGTGCACATATATTGCAAGGACATGTTGGCATTTCCGGAAACTTTATGCACTCAGAAAAAAAGATATATTACGAATGAAGAAGGAGTCTTAAATTGGCAGAGAAAATACAACAAAAGATAGAGTTATGTCTTTTAAACTAAGCTGAGGTTTGTTAATGACGGATAAAATGAAGAGAAAAATTCTGATTGAAGTATAAAAAATGTTAAAGTTACTCTAAGCTGAGCCCTGACAACTTCATTCAACTCCATCTCCTTCTCTCTCTATCTCTCTCTCTGACATTTTGTCGTTCTTCTTATGTCCCAATACTATTTTTTCTGAGTGTATCTTTGTTAGTTGCTCTTGCCTGTCTTCTTGGCTGTTCTTTAGCTTGCCAGATACTTGTGTAGTACGCTGTTCAGTGTTCGGGCGGCATTAATAATAAGTACAAGGAAGCAACGTTGCGTATACGTGACATTTACGGATATTTGATTGAAAAATATCGAACATACTTTTCGCCACTTTCTCTACAAGCTTGTCTTTCTGTCGAGACATAACATTTTCATTTCATGCGTAAAAAATTGCGACGCGCGATATGCCAATTTCCCTCAAATAAGAAAGCAACCAAGGGACGTCCTCGGTCACGTAATGCCCGAGTCCTGTGCCCTGAGTTCTGAGTCCCGTGTGTATGTGTTTTTTTCGGCTTTTCATATTTCAGGGCACATCCTTTTTAGTTGTATTAACAAATGTCATTGATATGTGCGTGTGTTGTGTGTGTGTGTGTGTGTGTGTGTGTGTGTGTGTGAAATTACGTGATTCTAAAGGGGTAACCTCTCTGTGTCCCATTGCCATTTGCCATCTCTATCTCAATGCAGAGTAAACGTCAATATCAGTTGGCAGCGACAGTGGCTTTTGTTTGGCCAACAAGCGGCAGCTTGACCCACCTACATACATCTGCCCCTTCATCGGCACCACCAAGCGTGCTGACAGTTCACAGATTTGCAGCAGTAGTTGACATTGATTCATCAAAAATTAATCGAATTCCCAGTGGCAGCAGACGAGTGAAGCTGAAGCTGAGGCTGAGGCTGAAAACGGAAAACTGAAAACTGAAGCGTGCCTCCATCCACCTGTCAATTGTCACGCACAACACTCGGCATGTGTGTGCGTATGTGCGGGTCTGTCTGTGTATGCGTGTGCGTGTGCGTGTGACACCTGAACACTCCCTACTCCCTATTGCATAATCCGTTTAAACAACAATTCGTAATGGAATTGACAGGCAGAGGCCCGAATTCATTGGCATGCCAATAGACCCAATAAGCCCCTGCACCACCGCCAACCACCGGCCGGTAAAGCTTTACTCAGTCGGCATGGGCAACGCATTATTATGGGACCTGCGGTGCATGGGCATGCCAGGCGTGGCAGATTTGGCATTCACCCGCAGTTATATGACCCTTGCACCCCCACCATCCCGCGACCACTTGTATGCGATGCATTTGCTGGTTGATCCTGCAGTCGGCGTATGCAATTAATAGCATGTCCTTTGTGCCACATTTCAATGCTGGAATGGCCCAGCCTGTTGCCCGACATTGTGACAGCCGCTTTTATATTCTGGCATGTCTAAATGTGGCTTTGTAATTTCACTTTTAGAAAAACGAAAGCCTTCCTTGTCCCTGGCCCGTTGCCAGGCAACTGACAACACAGCAGCGCCTAGAGCACCACAAGCACCACGCTTTAAAACACCAAACCACCCATTTATCGTGATTTAAAGCACGTTTATAGCAACATCAATAAAAACTATCGTGCTATCGTGCCAATCAAAACGTGATTTTAAAACACTTCATGCAATAACTTAGATCATCTGCTGTTGACATTCGTAGAGTTATTACAACCGCCAACTGAAGTATGAAGCATACAATGAACACATCAGAAGGATGATTCCGGTTGTTTTACAGCAACCACTAAGCTGGGCAGCTTTTGTGACCACCACTTGCCATTTGCCACCTCAAATTGGCCAACCATGGCGAATGGGTTTTATGCTCTAGTTATTGGTAAATTGCCAAAGTTTTCACCTCGGCTCTATTAATTTCATAGCGAAGGATAACGAAAAGGGAAAGTGTGAGTGTTTGCCTGTATGCGTGTGTGTGTGTGTGTGTGCGTGTGTGTGTGCCTGCCATTTGATAAGGTGTGTCCTTGAGCTCGTAAATATTTGTCAAGCTCATTCGCGGCTGCCAGCAATAGCCCACGTGGCGTATGAGTGTCGGCATTGCCGCTGACGCTCATAAATTTTTGTCATAAATCCTTCACACTTTTTGGACTGCTACTTTTGCTCTTTCCACAGGTGAGATAGGCAGGCAGTTGAATTGCCAGCATGAGTTAGAGAAGGCAGCACCGCAGCACCGCAAATGAGCTGTCGGGCCTAACAATCGCTGTCGCTGCTGATGATTGTGTCTGTGTCTGTGTCTCTGCTTCTGTCTCTGTTTTCTATCTTTGTCGGATTTGTGCATTCAAAACTTTTGCCACCATTTGACCAGGAGACAACCAAAATGCGCAGCTTCTGTTTCTCTCTCTCTGTGTATACTTCGGCCCAGCCTAGGCCCATCATCCTTTGTGCGTGTCAATAAATGAAGCGTGATTGATTACGTGGTAAAGTTTTTGGGCAAATTCCATTCCATGTTTATGACAAGCCAGTCGAAGCGGCAAAAACAACAACGTAACAGCCTTGCCAAAGCACTGGAAGCCATCCAACTGACAGTCTAACTTCCAGGTGAGCGAGGGGCTCTGCAGCTGGGTGGGTTGAGGTATTCTGTTAAGGTTTATTGTTTGAATTTCGTGTATCTTCTTTTTTTTTTTTTTTTTTTGTGTGCTTGGCCATTGTTGGGCAGAGTGTCCCACCTTCCGCAGCACCTGATGTCGCTTTTGGTAGTGGTGCTGCTGTTGTTACTGGCCGTGCCTGTCAAAATATTTTGTCAGCCATTTTTATGCAAATGAAATAAATTTTGCATAAAAAGTCAAACATCAACAGAGATTTATGACTTGTTGAAACTTTTGGCATAATTTCATAAATATTTAAACCTTTTCGTGGGCCGCATTTCAGCAAACGGAGTGCACGAGTGTGTGGACACCGATCCCTCCCAGAAAAAGAAAGGGATGATTATGATTATGATTATGATTATGTGCAAATATTTGCACTTATTACGCAGCCTGTCAGGACGACAGCACATCAGGACATCAGGACATCAGGATGTCAGGAATGTCAGATGGCAATGCAACAACATAGTGCCACAGAATGCAAACAGGCAAAAGGAGCTGGCTTATTTATGTATAATGTAACCTCAGCCTAATTAATGGTCAACAAAGCCGGGGTTATCAGCTAACAATTTCCGCTACATGTGCAAGCATTCGCAGTGACCCCCTCATGCCCCACCAATTAACCCTTTTACTCAATGGAGACGTCCTTTCAATTAGCCAACCAGATATCCGACGTTTACCATTATGGAAACTGAAACTAAAGGCATTCGCCTGCAACAGAGCGTTGCAATTATCCACATAGTTGCATTTAGCGGGCTGCTCACACTGTTATGAGCAATTTAATATGAAGGAAATGTTTGCATTTATGAAATTATAAATCAATTTTTAAACTTCTATTTGGTATTGCTTAATTATTTATTTCGAATTTACTAATTGATGCATTTTTGCCTTTTACAGTAACTAATTTAATTGAGTTATAATTGTGTGAATTTGATTTTGAAAAATGTATTTCATTTATTTATATTACAAACTCGTTTTTAGATACTTCCATTGAACCATGCTTTCATATTCTCTATGCAGCAAATATTTACTGGGAATTCTCTGGTGGTTTTCTCATATTCTTGGTAAAGTCAAGTCTAGTGAATAATAAATAAATTCATAAAAATTTCCAATTGCCGATTGTAAAAATAAATTGAATCTCGGCAACATTTGTTGGGCCAACTGAATGTTCCCAAGTAGCGAACGATTAAGAAATGCCAAGAAAATCAACTATTGACTTGGCTTAATAGTTCAATGTAGTTGGCATGTCAGCATGACTCATTATTGCAATTAAAAATGAATTTGCCAAAGCAAAAGCGAAAAGAAAATAAACTTTTTCCAACAAATGCACTTAATGCCATAAATTCTATGAAAACAAACTGATTTAAGCCAATTGAAGTTGTCCGTTCACGAGTTGCTTGATTTGATTTAAATATTCAGTAGCTGACATTTCACAGTGTGTGTGTGTGTGTATGCGTGTGCGTGTGCGAGTGTGTGTGTGCAGCGATAGTCATTTCAATTAATGAGCGCGTCGCTAATTGCAGGCGGGTCGACTGTTGGCAACGGCATGCAATAACTCAATTGCAGCCAAGTTAAGGACTCATTGGAGTTGCAGGACCTGCTTACTGCTTTGGCTGACGAGGATTATGCATTCGCTGGTCTACAATTAGGACACGCCAAGGACACGCCACCGAGAGCAAGTGCGACACGCATTTAAGCCACCGCAGCTGTTGTTCCAAACTCGACCGATAACAAGCACGAAAGTTGCCATGAAGCGACGCGTCGCTTATCGGTCGTTAATTTATTTTGCTACTTTGATCCTGGATAAAGGAAGGACAGGCAGTCAGGCAGACAGTCAGGCAAGCAGGCAGGCAACTAACTTTTCATATAAATTTCACAGTTTGAGCGACAGTCGAGAAGACAAAGAAATTTATCTGCTCAATAAATTGCGCAAGTTGTGATTCAAAATATTTTCCAAAAACTGTCAGGTTCAGCTGAAGAGAGCATTTCCTTTCAATGTGTGTCTTTGTATAAGTATTTGTCTTGCACAACAAAGCAATAACTGCCGACTGTTTACAAATAAGCAAAAGACTCGCTGAGACTCCTCTTCTCCTGCCCCACAAGCAGTGGAATGATGCGGGTGCCAAGGCTGGTCAGAGCTTAGCTGGATGACAAGTGATTACATGATTGCCGTTCAGCTCCTTGGTTACAAAGTTACTCCATATCCCTGGCCACAAACTGCTAATGCCATAGCCGCTGCTGTTGTTCATTTCGCTGGAGCTGCTGCCTGACATCAAATGTCGAGATAAGTATTTGGGGTAACTACGACAACATGGATAATTTGAGAACAAGGCAACGGATATGGCAAAGTTATTTGAAATACGCTTAGCATCAACTTGTTTTCTTAAATGAAAATTAATGAATTTCTGACAACGTCAGCGTCAGAATCAAATGAATTAAATAATATTAATAAATATTAAACCAAGTGCCACACATTAATATTTGCTGCTCTTCAATTATCTTTACAACCTTTGCAATGCAACCTCTCTTAAATCTGATGCATACTTTGTTGTCGATAACTAGCAACGTAATCGATGTGTGTGTGTGTGTGTATTTGCACCATTTGCCATTGGCATCCATTGCTCTGCTTATGCTACAAATACAAATAAGCAGCCCTGGCAGTGCTGGCAGTCGTGCTTATGCTTCGCCATCCCTCGACATTCCTTTGCCCCCATTCGCATTACGCTTTGTAGCTGTTGAGATTTTATAGCTTGCATTTGTTTCACGCTCACTCGACGTCAACGGCATTGACACACATACAAGCAAACACACAAATGCCAACATTTGTGTTACTCACGCCCAACACTTGCGCACACACACCCACACACCCACACACACAACACACACACACACTCACTTACGCTCACATGTGCATTCAATTTACGATGCGCAGCAAATGAAAATTTTGTTTGTTCGTTTGTCGACATTTTTGAACTTTCGTTTTGTCCCCGTTTTTATTCGTTTCAGCCACGTTAGCTGTTTCCGCTGCTGCTGCTGGTTGCTGCTACAATTTGTGCTGCACTTTGTTGAGTATTTGCAATCTTATGCATTATTGTTATGATGGCCCAAGCAGCGCTAATGCAATTTTATGGCTCACTAGTGAACTTAGAAATTATTGCCAATTGTTTATGCCACAGATTCATTAATTTGTGCTTAACGGTACAGCAAAATAGCCAATGTGTGTGTGTGTATGTGTGTGGGTGTTCTTAATAGTTTAACTATCAAATTGAAGCAAGAAGCTATTAGCAAGAGGCAAACTGTTTTCCAAGTGCCACAATACATTTTCTAATTGCAAAATCTGTCAGCAGTGTTGACAGCGCCAACTGAGACTTATAATATAAATTAAATAAACTTTAAGTTTACTTCTCTTATTATTGTAATATTTATTTTGATTGGCAAGTGTTTGTTATATTTATAAAAACTGTATAAAAAGTAAGAATAATAAATAAAAATATAAAAACAAACAATGGAAGCTATAAACGCACAACTCTCTGTGCCTCTGTGTCTCTGTGGAAATCTAGAACTTTCACTTAATTTATAGCTTAGCTTATTGTTAAGCTTCTTGCTTTACTTCTCGCTTCGCCTCTCGCTGCTGAACACTTCAAGTTGTGCGGCCTGCGATAATGTATTTGCTAATGGAGCCCCGTTGGACACGGCCTTTTAAAGAAGTTCGAGTATCAGAGATCTTGACCAACTGCAAGTGCAAAAGTCATGAATAAATTTCAATAATATGCATAAATAAATGCTCTGTCTCTTTCGCACGCTGGTGTTTCTTAACATTTTATTTTTGTCATATTTAATGCGCTGGGCTGCCACTTTATGCCATCTTTGGTGGCAACTTTAACGGCCCGAGCGCTTTAATTTATTGCTGCACGTCTTCATGTTGGCCCTGAGTGTCGTTTGCCATCATTTTTAGTGTCGACAAAATGCTGCTGACGATGCCAAGCAACAGCATAATTGATGCCAATGCCAATCCCATACCCCCCTAATACGAGTTAACAGAGACAGAGACCTCAGTCTCAATGTCTCTCAGTCTTTGGCTGCTCTGCATTTGATATATGCGCGCCCAGCGACGTAATTGAGAGACGAGGCCACCTTCTCATTACAATTTTCTGGTGGCTGGATGCTGTGTGCTGTGTGCTCAGTGTTGAGTGCTGGTTGCTGGTTGCTGCTGGCTGCTTGTCATTTACCCAGCGGAAGTATCTCATTGCCATTTGCATGGCCTCGCGTACGCATTAATCGCATAATTTACTGAAAGTGTTTGTCGCTGTTTAACCCGCTAACTGGAAAATGGCGAAACGTAACATTCAATTAAAGCTTTGCGACAGCAGCACTTATTGTTGTTGTTGTTGTGTTTGTTGTTGGTATTGTTCTTGTTCTTATTGTTGTTGTTGCTGGTACATGTCAGTGTCAACCGCAAAGATGTTGATAAATTAGAAGCGCTGCAACAAAAGCCATTAGCAAATCCGAAGGCCTCTTCCACTGCCTCCATCGCAATGATGATAACTTGCCTCTTTTCTTTTTCATTTTCTCCCTCATTTTTGCCTTGTCAGCGACACCTGCTGTGCTTATGGTTGTGTGTGTGTTTATCTGGATATGAGTTATTTATTTTTTTGGCTTTGGCCAAAAATAAACTTACCAACTAAAAGCCAAAATAATTGCCTGCCTACTTTTCTGGGGGCGAAAGTCATCACGTGAGCGCCAAAGACAAATGCCAAGCCACATGCAATGACTGAGTATGTGAATGCTGGTGTATGTGTGTGTCTGTGTGTGTGTTTATGTGTATGGATTGTCAGTTGTCAGTTGTCAGTTGTCAGCTGGCATGTCCTTGATGTCCTGGCTTCTGGCATATCAAAACAATCAAAATAATGACAACAATCATGAGAGCCAAACAACAGTCACGGCCAACACAATTATTTGTTAACATTTCAGGAAACAAAACTTTGCATTTTCCTCGCTAAACGCACAATTTATTTATTTATGGCAAATGAGAGAAAAAAAACTTAATCAAATATGCAAATGTCACATTTATTGTTTTGGAATTGCGGGAAGTCGGTGACAGAAATTAAGCATCATAAAAACAACACAATGACAAGGCAAACGAAGAATGGGAAAGCAAGCACGCGGAAAAATGAAAAGAAAAACTTGACATGCAACTGTAGGGATGAGGTAGCAGCACGCCATCTAGCGGCCATGCTGGGCGGCAAGGTGCATGTGTGCGTGTGTGCGTGTGTGCCTGCCACAGTGTAAGGCACAACAACAGCCACACACTTGCCTTACATAATTGCCGTCGGTTAGGGCCTACGTCGTACCCCCCGCCCCACCCGAAATTGATCAAAGGAATGCGTATGGAACGTGGCTGTTTGCCTCAGCTATGCTGCTGCATACTCTCAGCTTTCATGTGGCCTGTGTGGCAGTGTAGCAGTGTGGCAGCGTGTGCCTGTGCCTGTGGCCACTCTTGAGGTGGTCTTACACGGAAAGGACAAAATAACTTAAAGCCAACTTTAAAAGTCGTCTCACACGTGCCACATCTGGTTCGATATACCAATAAACCTAGTCGTAATCCCTTTGGGCATTGCATACGGCTTTTCCTTCCGCTCGGTATAATCAATGGCACACAAATAATTTCCGCCCCAATTCAAACGCAAAGCGGCAGTAAAATTTTTCCAAATCACAACAAACACGTACATAGCTCTAACTCAAAAGGAAAATGCTCGAGACGAAGCCACAACGTGGCTTTTCCTCCTGCTGTTGTTGTAGTTGTTGTAACTGTTGTTGTTGTATTTTGTGGGCCTGTGGCTATTTTTATTGAAAAATGTTGGACTCTAGATGCGGACAAGTATTTTATAATAAACTTTGAGTACTCTGTAAATGTAAGTGCGCGACGCAGAGTTACCCTACAACTATTACAGACAGACATCTCAATTTAATAGCTATTTCCATTAATTATTTATTTATTAACATTTAGGAAAGTAACAGTTCTCCGCTTATTATTACATTAATTTAGCAGCTATTGCATAGGTCACTTAGTTGACTGTATGGATAAAATTAGATATAATGTAATCAAGGGGAAGTGGGCAGTGTGTATACCTTATTAAGTCTGTTACTCACTGCTGGTTTCCTTTTATCTTTTGATATTCGAAATATACATTTCTTCTGCTAACTTTTAGACATACGTAACTCCAACTCTAGTTTTCTTATACTTCATATGCTTTACTTGATATAAATAAATAAAGACGCAACTCGCATTCTATATATTTTTGTATTATACCCTGCTTTACACATTACCAATTTTGTACGGGGTATACAAAGAAGAAGAAGCTGCTGCTGCCAGGAATTCAATTTTGGCTATGCAATATTTTTTAGAAATTTTCGTGCTCTTCTTGTGCCTTGGCACATTTTCAATATTTAAGCTGTCAAAGTCATGCAAAGATATAAACAAACTGGGAAAGCTTCGTTCTAGCTTCAGGACAATGTTCAGTAACAGAGTGACTGAGAGAGAGAGAGAGAGAGAGTGAGTGAAAGAAAGATAGAGAGAGAGAGAGAGAGAGAGAGTGTGAAAGAGACAGTGTGTGCGCGTGCATGCGAATCTGTGTGGTTTTTGGTTGCTTGTATTGTGAATTAATATCTGATTCGGTTTAATGGAACCACTCAAACGTACAGCAATTGCTGTTAAATCAAAGGCCGTTTCAGCGTCCTTTTTATGCTCGCATCGCATAAAATCGTGTTGCGGCATATCAATAAATAACACTTTATGCAACCTGTAAAAAGGCAAAGGCAGAAAAAAGCATGCGGAAATTGCTTAATAAGCAGCGCAGCTGTCAGCACGTTGACAGCCACCAAAAATGGCCAGCAAGTGGTGCGTTGAGTGTGTTTTTTTTTGTTTTTTTGTTGGGCGGTTGTCTGGGGTGACCATCAAAAGTAATGGCCAGCATGCAGCGCTATCAATTTCTAGTTGAGTGATCTAAGCAGCCGAAAGTGCTCACCAAATGGCGAATGCTATAAACAATCAAAATGGCCAACAAAAATAAAGCGCGGCTCTTAAAATGACCAAAAATCAAGGTAAAACGAATTCATTTCGCTTTCGCTGCAGGCAGGCAGCAAATTAATTCTGAGCTGCCTCAAAAAAATATAAAGACTGCCCCGGGCAGCCCTTGACCAAGATCTTGATGGCCACGGACTTTTGTATTAACGCCAACGCAATTTGCGCCTCATGGAAGTTGAATGGCAGCAGCCATGCAACACGACCAGCAACACACGCTCCTCCACGTGCCATCGTTGACTTGCCATCGTCGTTTATGTGTCCGCAAATTGCAGCTGCTGCCTCGGGTTTTTGACAATAATCAAAACACAAACAGTAAACAGCAACAACAGCAGCAACAAGGGGGCAATATGCGACGACAGCAACAGCTATTGCTGGTTTTGAGGCTTGAAGAACGTCAGGAGAAGCCATGTCAGCTTGATGCGGATGCCGTTCCCTGGGTCTCATACTAATTGCTTTCAATTTAATGAAAATTTTAATAGAAAAGCGCTTTGGCTGCCAAAAATTGTCGCCATCGTCGACGTTGCACGCTCGCCTGCCCCAGCTGCCCCAGATGCCCCATCATCACCATCAGCACCATCAGCTCCATTTGCCATGTCTTGTGCCCTAAGCTGCTGTCGTCTCCATTGCCATAGCGTGCATAAAATATATAAAAGACTCAACCTCACACACACATATAGCAATGCAAAGATAGAGATATAAAGAGTGTGAGAGAACGGCAACAATTGCGGCAAAACAATTTGCACTTAATATTGTGCTAGGAATTTATTTGGCACACACACACAAACACACATGAGTTGATAATCAAAAAGTTTACATTTTCTGGCATGTGAAACTGCATTTCATTTAAGTTTCGTATTTGCATTTTGTGCACAAAGTTTTGGCCTCTGCCAAATGCCTTAAAGCAGGACAAAATACAACGGCAACGACAACGACAACGACAACAACAACGACAACGACAACGACAACGATTGTGTTGTGGAGCTTATGTCACGCTTGAGTGTCAGAGTGTCTGCTTTTAGGCGCTTAAACGTGATTGAAGGCAACACTTTTTGCAGATCCCCCCTGCAGTTACATTACTTTCCTTCAGCGAACTGCCAAAGCGTTGCAAAACTGCTTTCAAATTGATTCCAATTGCTGCCAGAGACGACTCACATTGTATGCCTCTCATTCTTCCCATTTCTACACCTCTACAGCTCTACAAACATACTTCTGCCTTCTTCTACATACATTTGTGTGTGAGTTTCGAATTACATTAAAAACCTGCAGGCGTCAGTTTTCACACCTCGGGCAGCACCTCTGTGTATTTGCTGCTGCGCTCAAAAGTAGGCAACAAAAAATCAGACTCAGTCCACTCAGCTAATGAAGAGAAAACAACAATTGGAAGAGCAACAACAACAACAACACCTACAACGGCAACAACTGTAGTTAGTATGATACTCTAGAATGGCCATTGTGATTTGTTATTGTTGATTTTCGAATGAGGCGAGCCAAATTGTCAGCCATAATTCTTTGGCATGGCTCATTCGCGCTTCGATGAAGCCAATAAACAATGACGAATCACTTATAAATTGTTGCCATATTTCTGGAATGACGCAAGATATTTACTATACAGAGAAAGAGAAACAGAGTGAGGGGGGAGAGAGAGAGTAAGACATCCCCACTTGCCACTTCTCGCAAGTGTGAAAATTGAAATTGATGTTGTTTCTGTCGCTGTCGCTGTTGCTGTAGCTACTGCTTCGATTGCTTTTGACTTGTCGCAGCTAATGCTAAATGGGCAGCCTCCTAACGCCCCCTCGAACGCCCCTCAGCGTTGTTGTTTATTTACGAACATTAACAAAATAAATGACATGCAAAAAATCCAACAAAAGCCAATGCAAAACGCCAAAGGAAAAGTTTAAATAGACAAATTATTGTGCTGGCAATGAAAGCAGCGTGAACAGGGGAGAGAAGTGAGGAGGTCCAGTGGGTGACTAAATTGCTAATGGTATTGGATATTGAGTATTGGGTATTGGGTATTGAGCCCACAATTGACAAACGCCTAAAGCAATTCATTCTCAAATTTACTTTCGTGAATGCCAACAAATTGGCTGCTAAGGTATTTTTAATTTTGCACCCAAATGAGTTGAGAATCTTGTTTAATTTTCTGCTGATTGCTTTTCGCAGTTCTCTTTCTTTTATTTGTCATTCGGTCAGTCAGTCAACGAGTCAGCCACTCTGTCATTGAGTCGCTGTTCAGCTTGATTTGATTTGATATTGGCTTAAATGTTGATGTTGGTCACGTAATTAACGACAAGTTTATTAATCGCCATTCGCTGATGCTTTGGCTGACTTTGCAAGCTGCCTAATTAAGTCAAATTCGCCGCACAATTCCAATTGTTATTAAATGAGTTTTTCTTCACAGTTCTTTTTTTATTTTTTTTTTATTTTGGTGCTGTATTTTTTGTAGTTATTTTTAAATATTCACTTTGGGTTGGGTTGACGTTGAAGCACGTGCAAATGAGGCAATGGCAAAAGCCCAACGCAAAAGTCAAACCTCTTTCCATTTACCCGTAGCTTCGACACTCAAAGTGAGAATGCGGCAAGTGTTTGCTGGCTGCTGACGGTGGCTCTTCGTGTTGGGGTTAGAATGGGAGTTGGGGGTGGGAAGGGTTGGTGTTTTGATGGCTTGGAGCGAGTTTCCTCTCAATGTTGCCGTTTGGCATTTGGCTTTGTGGTAAAAGTGTTGAAGACCTGCTGCTGCCGTTGACAGCCAGCCACGTTCTATGTGGCCCAAGCATTTTCCAAAATTTCATAATAATTATAATTTTGTGTGTATATTTGCATGTTTAGCTGATAGCTAAGACCTGGGAGGAAGCGAAAGAGAGAGACAGAGTGAGTGTGAGCAGAGACGCGGTTGCGGGTTGACTGTGTAGCTGTGGCAGCTGTGCAAAGTTCTGTCAAGCAAAAAGTTGTGCGAACGAGCTTTATGAAATATTTGTGGCAGGATGCGTGGCAGGTACCAGTTACCGTTACTATACCCCGCTCCCCTCTTCGGCCCTCTAAGTCTCTCTGTCTCCTGATCATTTTCAGTGCCTTTCTTTTGGCAACATCATTAAGTTACATGTTCAACAATTTTAATGAAAATTATACCAATTTGAAGGGAGTGTGGTGTGCACTTTCTGCTTGACAAGCTCAATAATTGTACAAACACACAAAGCCACACTTACACACATGCGAACACATGTACACACACACACACACACACACACATGCACACACACTTGTTTGTGCATTATTTATGTTGCTGATATAATTAAAATTACAAGAAAGCAGACATTTACTTGAATATCGACTTTCACAAGCATATCCATTTCATATTCAAGCTCGCCTAATCACCAAATGCTTTTTCCCAATTAAATTACAGTTTTCTCCAACGAATATAAATTTAAATATATGTACTATATAATCTTATGCAACATGCACACACACACTCACACACACGCACATGTGTAACAGTAGCTTTGCAACATTAAACAATCTAGATAAATCTGTATAAATTATGTTTTAATAATATATGACACGAAAATACCTTTAAAGTGCTTGCCACAACAAAGATTTATTGTTGTAAAATCTGTTGGAGCAACTTTTGCAACACATTTGGGTATTTCGGACACTTTGGGCAGGCAAGCGTGTGCTTAAGATAAAAATTAAGCGCAGCTCTTTGGACTGGCTTATAGTTTCGACATGCTCCGATTAGAGATAATAATTTTAAGCTCCTAAAAGCAGCTGCAATTTAAATTAAAATACTTTTGTAATTATATAATATATATAATCGCAGTGTAGAGAAATTAACTTGTTTTCTACTTTAAGCAGTCGCCGTTGTTTCACATAATCATAATCTTTAAAGCATATTTCTGCTTCATTTTTGATTCATTACCCCAGCCATTGTGTTAAATGTCGAACATCTTGCATTATGGCTCTATAAACAACTCGTAACTGACAAATCGCAAGTGTAGCTTTTAATACTTTGCCACTGCAATTGACATTTTGTCAAAGGGCAGAGCACAATGCCTTGGCATCATATGTGTAAGCAATGCAAAGGAACTACTACTACTACTACTACTTGTTGTTCTTGTTGTTATTGTTTTAATGTTGAGCAATAAATTGAAAAGTAAGCAAGCGTAAAACACAGCCAAAAACAACAATGCGAATACAATACAATAGAGCGAGAGAGAGTGAGAGAGTGAGAGCGAGATAGAGTTACAGTACAAGAGCACAACATTGTAGGCAATGCCAAGGCGACTATCAGTTGCAGACAGTCGTAAATGGGGAAGTTTACAATGCCATCTTGTGAAATACAACGAGAGCTCGTATAATGGCAATGGCAATGCCAAATCCTTGTCGCACATTTGGCCTGGCTTTATGTGGGCAGCTGCGATTGAAAAATTTCCTCGCTTTGTTTTGTTTCGTTTGGTTTTTATATATTTCACAGACTCGTAACCCGGCTCACTCACAAGCACAAACAATGTCACAATACTCTCTCTCACTCTCTCCCCCTCTCTCTCTCTCTCTCACTCTCTCGTATTCGCAGTACTTTTCATTCAATTTTCAACATGCTTACGATTTGTTAGTTGCCATTCACCGCCCTCACCGCTTGCCCCGCCTACCCTTCGCCACTGCTGCCTGGCCGTGTTTAATGTCACGTATTTGATCAGAAAATTAAGGATCAAAAAGGCATTTGTGTAAGCATCTGAAAATGTTGTGATTTATTGCTCTAAAGCGTTTGCAAGTAACTCTCCTGGCCAGCAACTGCACATATGTGTGGCTGTCTCTCTCTCTCTCTCTCTCTCTGTGTGTGTGTGTGTGTGTGTGTGTGTGTGCCTGTCCTTATGATGTACGACTCGAAGCAGCTGCTGGCTTGAGCTCTTCTCTGCTGTCGCCTGTTTAGTTTAAAACTGGGACGTGTACAATTTAATTTAATCTTTGGATTTTCTTTTTGTGTATATGTATGTTCCCTCTATCTTCGCCCCACTCCTTTCTCTCTCTCTCGCTATGTCCATTGTTCAGTTTTTCTCTACTTAGGCGACACACATAAATGACAACTATAATAAGAAGAAACTTTTCATTTTGAGCAGCAAACAAACCTGGCATATACTTGATATTGCAATTCAATTAATTCATACTTTTAGTTGATTAAATTAAATTGCATTTAATTACTTACTGCCGTTTTCGCATGACCCTGGCTCCGTCAGAGCCAATCAACTAATTATGGTGGTGTACTTACCTGCAAGAAAGAATATTGAATGATATATTCATGAATTAGGCAATTTCACATTAATTAAGCTATTGTCAAAATTGTAATTAGAAACCTAATCGTACTGCGCAAATACAAACTCGTATATAGTAGTACAAGATCGAAGGCAAAACGCTTTCAACGATGAAAAGTCAATTTAATTTGTTGAAAGCTATTGCTTTCCCGGGCACGTACAACAATTTGAAATGAGACACGTTGATACAGCAGCGGCAGTGGCAGCGGCAGCAACAACAACTGTAACTGATGGCTAAATTTAATAAATTTTCCACGTTTGCAACATGAACTTACACACACATACGCATACGCATGTATATGAAAATATACTTATATTTCATATGATATTGAACTAGCTGTATGGCAACCTGGCTTATTAAAAGCGTCTGTCAACGCGTATACGCCACATGGACTTGTCAGCCAGCTCTCAATGCACTTTTGACAGCGCACAATTTATATGGCATTTGGAAAATTGTTAATGTATTCTGTTAAATTCAATTGCAACATGAGGGTCATAATTGCTATTTATGCTAATTAAAAATCAATAATCAAATCATTTCTTTCATTTTTGTTAAACGAACTAAATAAAACTTTTTAATTTCAGTAATATTTTGTGGCTTGCAGTTAAATGATTTACACACTCGCAACTTCTGGCTGCAAGTGGCTATAACGAGTTCTTAGTTATCTGCCTGGCATTAATATGTTTGGTGCGCTTTAATCAAATTCTCTTTTATTAAAAATTCCAATTGCTGTAATTGGACTTTAAATAATCTAACAGCAAAATGATGTTATATGTGCACTGTTATAATTTGAGCTTTGCTTACGCATTATGCACATTGCGAGCTCTAACCGCAATTCAACGCACAAATAAAATGCGAGCATTGCGCGAGTGGGGGAAGCATTAATATGTATATACAAAACAAATACAGGGCGTATACTTAATCTGCGCAATGGCCACGGTTCTGGGCAGCTTGGACAGATGCCCAGCTGCCATACAAAAGCGCTGGCGGTTATTTTTGCTCTTTATGTCAAATGAAGCGTGCAAATGCCACAAACGCCCCCAAAAACAGAGCACACATTAAATGCGCAGCCCAAAAACATGCGCTGCAGGCGCTTGCCAAGGATCTCAACGATGGTTGATGGGGGGGGGGGACAGCACAGGGCACAGGACATAGGATAGGACCATTATCAGGGCACAGATATGAGTGTGAGTATATATAAATTTGTGTGTTTGCTTTGTGGCGCTTAACAAACGTTTCTTGATAAAGTCATCAGCAGCGCGGCAAATCGATGAAACGAAATGAATGCGGAAAATAAAAATATAATTTTAGCAGATACACAAATCGCTAGAGAATTGAATTCACAGTGAGAGCTCGCATCCCAAAACGACAAAAATGGAATCTTTTATGGGTCAGCAATGCGATTTCCGACTCATTTGCCAGCAACTCTCTAAATGTAAAATTCATTTGCGCTCCTTTCTCGACATTTTGTGGCATTGCCAGCAAAGCAGCTGCCCGTCTCTAAGGAACCCCGACCCCAGTTACTACTTCCTGCTTTTAATTGTGGTTAATTAATTAGATGCACGTGACGTCATTTTCAACGTTTATAAATTTCAATTTGAATTTTATTTCAATGCCCCGTCCAGTCATTAAAATTGGCCAACGCTGAAAATTGATGGTCCGCAAAAGCATAAATCAAATTGCAGCTCAGTGTTTAATAACAAATAATGCGACAGAATTATTTTTTGTTTTAATATTTCAGTGTTTTTGTTGCTGCCATATGAATTATGGAAGCTAAGTACCAGGCTACAGAACAAAGTCTACATTCATGCAATTGAACAATGCACAGAGGACACGTGCTGCTGTTATAGTTGTTGTTGTGGTTGTTGTTGCCATTGTTGTTGTTGTTTGTATGCATGTTTAGCATGAACTGTGGGCGGTCGCTCATAATCGAATTAGTTGCAATAAAGCACAAAATTAATTTCCGCACTGCGGGCCGCTAAACAACAAAATGTAAACCAACAGTGCCAGCTGAAAAATATGCTACGCCCCAAATGATTTATGCGCTATGCACAATGGCTGCTCGTTGTTGCTGTTGCTGCTGATGCTGCTGTTGTTGTTGTTGTTGTTGTTTATGGGCTAGATGACTGACCATTCAACTATTTAGTGTATAGCGTGTGGTAGTCACAATTTATCTGCGTGCCTTTTTTTCCAGTACATAAAACCAGGCCTCGCATCTATGCATGTATATAGAGGGTCCACTCTAATGGCAATCAGTTTACGTTGAAAGTGAAAGAGAGATAATAAAATGAAAGCATAAAGAATGCAACATAAAAGGATAACGGCATAAGCACATGATATACGCTTTTATCTTGAATAAAGTTATTTCTTGGCAAATATGACGACGACTGTGAGAATGTAGAAACAGACGGCAGACCGAATGGCCGCCATACAGCACCCCGGCTCTACCGACTCCCTCGATGGCCCCTCGAGTAGCCCCTAGACTCAACTCGACTGGCAGCAAACAAACAGACCGCCAGATCAGATAAAACCGATTGCCTGGCGATACAAACACACACACACAAACACACACAAATGCGTTGTCGTCTTGTGGTCTGATGCTAGACCAAAACAATGCTGAATATGTTGCCTTAACTATGGAGCAGCTGCAGGACGCATGCAACATACATACATATATATACATACTCGTAGCTCCTCTTTATGCTTCTCACTTCTCACTTCGCACTTTGGACCACTCTCTTGGCATAGGCAACGCACACAAATTCAATTTTCTTGGCCTAGTGGCTGACTCTATGCGTGGAAAGCAAACTGGTGTGTGGCTAAGCTTTTGTCTAAGTGCGAACGTGTGTGTGTGTGTGTGCGTGTGAGTGTGTGTTTGAAATACTCTGTGCATTATGTGGCTGCGTATTTATGCCAAAAAGCTTTGGCATGCTTCGCATACGCTCAATAGCATCTTTATGCCAACGCCAACGCTTCTCAGGCACAGTTCGCATATTTGCAAACTTCCATAGCATACTTTCAGGCGGCAGTCGAAAACGAAGTGTGTGCGAGATGGAAGATGGAAAATGGGAGATGGGAAGGCAAATCCGGTAAAAGACATCAACATCAGCATCATCAGCATTTGGTAGCTGGATAACTCGACTCGACAAGTTGAATTTTGGAAAACCTTTGCCGATTGCATGAAATATACTCTTATGCCTTCACCTACAGTTTATTTCGCTGCATAACGAAGCCTAAGCTCTTGTGTTGTTGATATTCTCCCCTCCCTACCCTACCCTTCCAAGCTACTTCCCCTATCTTCTACTCCCTGTATACACATGCCAAAGGCACTCAAATGTATTGCCAACAGTAGCCGTAATGTTTTCTATTGCTTCAGCTTAATAGGCAAAGCCCCAGCGGGCAACCATTTTCCATATTTCTTAAGCCTTTTGCTTTTGTACTTGTATTTGTCTGTCTATCAGCACCATAGTTGATCAGACACTCCGGCAGTTGAGTTGAGATGAGTTGAATTCCGTTACGTTATGCCGGGATGCCGTTCCGTTCCGTTCAGTTTAGTATAGTCATTCAGACAGTCACCCAGTGCCCGAGGCAGTAACACACTTTAAAATCCACCAGGCAGCAGTTAAAAACTTTGGGCCAAAGGGGTCTCTTTTAAGCTCCCCATACAAATCCCACATGCCCCAAAGTGCTATTACTGAAATTGAAGACATCTATAAGTTTTCAGCCAGCTCTCATTTCATTTTTTTTCCGTTTTCCTTTTCCTTTTCATTTTGCTTTTCTTTTTCATTCTTTTTCCTTCTCTTAGCTACTTTGGCCGTTCATATGTGCGTGCTGTCGCTCTCAGCAACGCTTTTATGGTAATGAGCTCACATTACAAGCGGCAATAGCAGCAGCAGCAGCAGCAGCAGCAACAGCAACAGCAACAGCGGCAGCACCAGAAATGGCAGAGAGCGAACAAACATTTTGACATGACGCCTTTTTGATAGACGCAAAAAGTGTCATCGAGGGTCGTTCGATAGGTTCAATGATGCTTCGGCCTTAATGTCAACTAATTGTCAAGCAGAACAAGCTTGTCAACGCTTCTCTTCTCGCAACCCTCGCTCAGTTGACAGGCTTGTCAGACAAGTTTCTCTCACGCGCTTTGCTCTTAGCCTTATCGCATCACAGCAAATGAATCGCACTCTGAGCTCAGGCAGCAATCGTCCATATTAAAGGCGCTGCATCGTGTAAAATGTTTATTTCCGTAATTTAACTTAAGCATGTCCTCCATCCTTGCCCCTCTGTTAACATGTTCGCTTCTAGCACTTGTTGTTAAATTGTTAAATGGAAAGATGAGGCGACTGAAAACACATCTTCAGCTTGAATGCGTCGTGCACCTTTGTTTATGTATGTGTCTGCCTTGTCCTTTAGCTGACAAACAGCCACGCCTCCCCTCCCAACGCCCAGTCACACCTGCCTGATTGTCAAGTGCTTTAGGCACGAGTACTCGCTTATTCTTTTTTTTTTTTTTTCGTCTCGTTGTTGTTTCTGTTTCTAGTTTCACTTCTATGCATTTCATTTGTGCCACTTCATGTGGCAACTTTCGCTATGCTTCCTTTTTTATTATTTGTGTCGCAACACGGCGCGTCGCGTTGCCTTACAGACGAACGGTGGCAGGGGGGGCAGGGGGGCAGCGGGTTGTGAGTGAGAATTTAAAATCTTGATGTTGTGCTCATTTTGGCTCGGCATTGTTTTTATTATTGTTGGCACTTACATGTTTTTATTTGTGTGTGCCTCTCGCCCAACTTGATCCTTGCGGCAAAGGACCTTGAACTCGCTGCGGCGCTAACGAGTTACAACAGCAATAGCAACAACAACAAAATGAAGAGGCATAAAAGCGCGTGGGCTGCACATATTTCATATTTATTTTGCGTATTTTTCGGAGTGCCCATAAAAATGTGCTGGCAGAACGAGCTGACTGACTGACTGTCTCTCTGTTCCTCTGTCTGTGTCTGTCTCTCGCTCTCTCTGTGTGTGTGTGTGTGTGTGTGTGTGTATTACATTACGCCTGATTTACGTAGCATGTTTTAATTGAATTTGGCATAACTTTAAAGGCAAAAAATTTGCCGACATTCGATACGAAGCGAGTTCATATAAATGCTCTCAACAATAATTGTTGAGTGTCCGTCCGGTCATTTGGCCAGCTCGTTGTGCCGTCAATTTGAATTGAAAATTCAAATTCGTTTTTGTATTTTATGCAAAGCAGAGAGGCAAACGCAAAAACTAACACAAGAACTTGAATATGCACGAGCGCACAGGAAAAGCTATAAGCCATGTGATACGAGTCATGATCAGCTCGATGTCGATGTCGATGTATATGAGTATGCTGTGTCTACGCTTGGCAGGACAAAATTATATAGGTATGTATATAAAAACAAAATCAGTGTCAATCAGTATATATACATATATATATGCATACATATACATAGATACATACATATACATAGATATTTGAGTGTGTTTGTATTTTACTATAAGCATATCCATCTTTATAAGTATTTGCTTCACTGAACTGGACGCTGAAAACAAAATCCAAGGCGCATTTATATGTAAAATGTTGTCAGCCAACAAAAGCACAAAATGAGGAAAGAAATAAGAGCTAAAAGTGGAAGTGGGAAATGGAAGTGGTAGAAGTAGACAGTTTCAGTTGTTGTGCTGTCGTTTGTTCTGCTTTTCTCCTAAAATGGCTTCAATAAAAACACAAAGTAAACGAAATGCAAAGACACACTGAAGGCAAAGTGTTTTGGCCAGAAGTCAGGTCGGAAAACAAGAAACAAGAAAAGAATACAACGAGTGTGCATATAGATGGGAATATGTATGTGTACTATGTCTGCTACATGGGGTAATTCTTAGTTAACGAGCAAGCAGAGCGTATTCACGCTTTACTTAATCCTCCAGGGACTAGAGCATCCTTCCCCAGCTGCCCCAACACATCCTTCTACTGCTGCGACTTTGTTGCTGTGTGCTTAGGACAACGGCAATGCAGTTAGCTGTCTCTCTATGGCCATACAATTTAAGTCCTAATTGTGGGCAATTACTTTTTGCTCGGCTAATAAAAACGTTAGAGATATTTGCGTATTTTAACTAATGATTTTCTGCTTAAACGCAAAGCTCAACACCAACACTCCAGCTCACCTCTTCTCCCTTCTAATTCTTCGGCATCTCTAACGCCTAAATAAACAAACCTAAAGTTTTAGTACCTCAGCTGTGTGTGTGTGTGTGTGTGTGTGTTAAAGGTAAGCCCCAAGTTGTCCTGTTGTTTCTATTTTCATGTCTGTCACAGGTTTTAATGACATTGCAAAGTCTGTGCACAAGTCTCTATATTACGTATACGCCCCTTTATGGTGCGTAGTCGTTTGATATACACAAACATACACCTTGTTAGCCCACTGCCGCACTGCCGCACTGACACACTGATTAATAATTCATTTTGTGCTAATAGAATGTTCGGATTTCAAGGTAGAGTATATATACACACACTCAGAAACAGATACAGATACAGCTACAGCTACAGATACAGCTACAAATAAATCACATAGAGACTGCGACACGCTCTTAGCATAATTAGCTGATATTCAATAATTAAGCTGAATCGAAACAAAACTTGACTGTCAGACAGGTCTTACATAAATGGTAAATGTTGAATATATTACAACAACATCAGCTGTAGCCTTGGTGACCCATTCAAACAGATCTTGATTGATTACCTGATTTCGAGGACATGGCATTGAGTATTGGCGCAGAGGAGCAAACAGAACTAAGCAGTACAGGACAAGACCATCGATTAGATGTCATCTGGTGTCGTGTCTGGTACATCTGTATCGAGCTCTGAGTTAGCTATAGACCCGGCTTGATTATGCAAAGTCCTCATTAGGAGCTTAATTTGTTAAGCGCGATGTAAATTTAATTGCCTCATTATTCTATAAATGTTTATGGCATAGTTGAAATGCTGAAATGAGTCTCAGTTTCAAGCGGATATACGGCAAGTCATAAAACTCTGACAGCCTTCTTACATTTTGTAAGCTGCCGCACTTTTAATTGACTGCGACTGCCACGGCTTGTGCTAAGTGAGCATTAAGTATACGCCCCGTTTAAACTGTAGACTGCATGATTATGCTTTCAATAGCATATAAAATAAATTATTGTATGGACATTTAAAGTGTGCACATTTTCATGGCAACTTTAGCATTTCATGCTCGATAAGTCTCCCAAAAAGAAAAAAAGAAGGAGAACAAGCAGAGTTAAATAAAATGCAACCAATCAAATGGAAAGCATTAAAGACTACGATATATATCTGCAAAGAGCCAGGCACAATGCGGGCACCCAGCGTTAGCGTCAGCGTCAGCGTCAGCTGCAGCACACACAATGCCACATTGGGTAAATTGGGATGCAGCCCAGCAGATAAGCCCGGCATCAGCTTGGCAAAAGTCGCCAAAAATAAATGGAAATTAAAAGTTGGCAATCAGAATGAAAAGCTGCAACAGTGGCCAAGCCATGCATATGGAATGGAAATTGAAAATGGAAATGGAAATGGAAATGGATGAATAGAGAGGCGAATTGTCTGCGCCTAAAAGTATGCTAAGCAAATCAAAGCGTGCGATTGAATAAAATATGATACGGTTATGATACGGTTATGATATGATATGATATGATATGAGATTCATATGTGATCTTATGCTTAACAGGGCAAAGTGTCTGCCAGAGTTGAGCTAAGACCCATATGCTTAGCATAATAACTAGTTGTACGTGCACGACGAGACGCGTTGTTAACATGACATCATCTCGTGCAATAAGCGGGCATAGTCTAATGAATAAAAATGAATTTAAAAACAGCAAAACAGAGACAATGACACGACTGGGACAGAGATATATATATATAGAGAAGGGAGGCATAAAATATGCGGCGACATAGACAGACGGGACACAGCAGGCTGCCAGCCAGTCTACGCACTGGCTATGATACTAAATATGAGAGAAAGAGAGAGTCCTGACAGGCAGCTGGCCAAGCCAAGCCAAGCCAAGTGAAGTGAAGTGAAGTCAAGCCAAGAAGCAGCGGCACACAGCACACAGCACACAGTCATAAGCAATGTCCCAATCACTTTTCCTTTACCATTTTCATGTTTTTCTTGAGTTGTTGCTGTTACTGTAGCTGTGTGGATGCTTTTGCTGCAGGCAAAGTTAGTTGGCCTGTCTGGATAATCCTTTATTTAAATATTGTTTGCTTTTTATTTGCTATTGTTATTATGCTTGTAGATATTTTGCATAAATAACTAGACAAGGCAAAAACTGTCAACTGTCTCATATACAAACACATACACAATCAAATCAAGTCAGCAATCTGTGCAGAAGTTGAGCAAAAAGTGCTTCGTGTTTGTTTTTCTTTTCTTTTTAGAGTAGTCAGTATTCAAATTTAAATAGTTTCCCGAAGATGTTTAGTCAGCAGAGTTGACTTTTAAGCCGTATCTATCATGTCGTTTAAGGCAATAGAACGCATATTGCGCATACGTCTAGTGGCCCCACTCATTAGCAATTACAACACATGCAGAGTTACCCCATCCTATGGGAATGCCACTTGGAATTTGTGTCAACGTCCAGACAGCAGCAGACCCCACAGCCGGGCACAAAAGCAACTGACAACGGTATCCGACATGGCCCAAAAGGCGTCGCCATATTTAGCATGTTAACGTGGTGAACCCACAAGGTGCTGAAGCGCTTTGTCGCTCTGTCGCTCTGTCGCTGTGCCGTGAGTTGGGAGCCCATTTTCAATGAAAGGTTACCACATGGCCTCGTTAAATGGCTGACAGCCAAGCGTTGACATAGCCAGGCATCTTGTCAGCCAGCCACGCCCAGACATGTCCCAATCCACCTTCTATTCAGCCCCCTCCCCATCCCCTCATCCAGTGTTCATCGCTTGTGCGTGTCCCTGTGCGTGTACGCTTTCAAATATCAAATTCACATTAATTTTGACATCGAAGCGGAAATATATTTAATTGCTTTCTTGCCACACAGCGTTGCCTTAGCCACATTCAGCTCACATACTCACACTCACACTCACACTCGTACACACATTCAACATTCAACTCACACTTGGATGATTTGCTCATCGCAACTGTCGCTTCAACAGCGACTGACTCAATATCTCACGTAGTCGCCGTCACCGTCGGCGTCGTCGCCTCGACGACTTTTGCCATTAGCGCTGTCTCTCCTGGGCAAACGCAAATATTTGGCTTTTCCCAGCGATTTTCCTGTGTTTTCATTTTGTCATTTCATTAAGAAACCGTCGCTATAAATATGTGTATGCCATCTACATATTCGCGCCCTGCCTCCACAGTTTGAACCTTACCCCCACCTACTATGTATCTAAATAGCGTTTAGTCGTGCGGCTGTTTCAGCGTTAAGTTGCCATAATCGCGTTGGCCTTGTTTATGTCACGTTTCGACCAAAATAATTAAACGTCAAAGCAAACGTTGCTGATTTTGATTAACTCAAAAGGAAACTTTAATAATTCCCATTTATATTATCGAAATTGCATCCCAAAACAACAAATATAGAATAACAATATTATTGCTGCTCACAAATTTAATGTCTCTTAAAATTAATGCGAAATTTGTACGGTTTTTGTGAAGCGAGAGATTGTGTCGTTACCATCGAGATGCAAGATGAAATATCCATAATAAATTGCCTAAAAGTATTTGCAAATAATTGGCAAATAATTAGGCTTTTGTTTTTCAGACGTATTCGATACAATATAATTATAAGAAGCTTTTAAATAAATAATGAGCGAGAATTAGCAATTATTCAAGATCACAAATTAAATATTTAATGCATGCAAATAATAGAATTTGTTAAACATGCTCAACTCATTATTTTACTAATGAGTAAATCAAATGAAAGTATTTAAAAAATACCTTAGAAGAAGCACATTTTTGTTGTTTGCTGAATTTATATAAACAAATAAACAAAATACAACAAATGGAATGTGAACGAAAAGAGGCTTAAAACTGTATAGATAGCTTAGTATCCCAGTGAGACTAAAAAGGATTTGCAGCCAATACATATAGACAATAGAGAAAATACCTAGATAAAAGAATGCAACATGAGTTGAAAGCATAAAGCATTTGCAGCTTTTAATTTAATACATAAAGATTATTATTGGATTTTGATAGTAATACAATTACATATACAAACAATTTATCTAGCAAATGTTATGCCATTTTTATGCCCACACAATTTGCTTGGCAATGAACGTAAATGATAAGATACAAGGACGATGACATCTGTCACACTTATTTATGTTGTCATAAATGTAAAATGTAATATGTGAAGTGTGTGTGTGTGGCTTCGTGTTGGCAAAGCCAAGTTAACATTCTGCCGTTGGCCATAAACTAACGCATGTCAAACTTTCAAATCTCTCATGAAAATGCTAACGGATGAGAGCTCTGCGTAAAGGGATATGGCTGCGAAATAAAAGTCATACATTTTACAGGTGTCAAACTCACATGGATGCGGTGACTGTTGATTCCTTGGGCTAAAATGTGGCAGCTGCTTCGTCCTGCGAGAAATGCAGCTAAGCCTCGTCAGCAGAAAGAACTTAGGACACACGCAGTGACAGTACGACAGTGTGAGAGTACGGGAGTAGATATAACAGATTATATTTATCTATGTAATATCCTTTAATCCTTATTCTTCTTCTTCACTTTGTTCCGCTTTCGCTCGCTTTGCTTGTTTTCCTGCTTTTCCGCTTTTTGTATGTTTACGCGCTTGAAGCGACTTTTATCTGGTGTTCACACAAAACTTTGTCACGGCAATGACACCTGCGCTTATCGGTCATGCATTTTACTTACACACACACCTACACACACACTCATAGACACATATGCAAACTAACACCAACTGCGAGACACGCGCGTTGCTTGCGATTTGGGTCAAAGTGCTAACAAAACAACAATGCAGCAGCACATTGCCGTTGCCGTTGCCGTTGCAGTTGCCGCTTATGATCTGCCTGGTGCCTCGTGCCTGGTGCCGGGTGCCTAATGCCGCTGCCTTCTGGTCCCTTTCGGCTTCCTTCCGTTTCCGGCAATGCGTTTCGCTTTCGCTTTCACTTTTCCGTCGTTGCTGCCAACTTTTTAGTTGCTTTCACAGTTGCTCTGACAATTTCTATAGCAGCAGCAGAAGTGGCAACATTTGAAGCTGAAGCAGAAGC
This sequence comes from Drosophila funebris, assembly GCA_018901825.1. Taxonomy (NCBI): domain Eukaryota; kingdom Metazoa; phylum Arthropoda; class Insecta; order Diptera; family Drosophilidae; genus Drosophila; species Drosophila funebris. The sequence continues at coordinate 7,871,349 of JAEIFK010000682.1, forward strand.
CGACTCTGTTGCAGTTACTGTCTGTGGCAACAGGAGCAGCAGGAGGCATACACATGTGGATGGAGCAGACGCTTAACGCGTTGACGAATTTTCCGCCTTGTTGCTGCCTTTCACTTGCACAATAATTTCTCAACGCGCACAAATGCGTTTTCAAGGATAAACAAGGATATACACGATGCCACGCACACACGCACGCAAACGCACACAGAGACACTCGCGCGCCGCTTTTTGTTATGAACTTGGGGCATGAACTTTTGGCGGCTCTATTGAAATTTATTTTCAGCTTTTCTTTCTTTCCTTCTTTATTATTATTTTAATTTTATATTTTTCTTTTTTTCTCAAAATAATTTTAAACGCGCCACTGAGAAATAAGTATTTGCCGGCGGCAAAGGCGCTTGTTATTGTGTTGTGGCAAGTGCTTATTGTTGTTTCAATTGTTGCTGTTGTTATTATTTTTAATTGTTGTTGTTGTTGTTGTTGTCGCTTTTCTTATTTTGGGGGAACAAACGCCGTGGCTTCCGTAACGTGTTCAGCTTTCATCGAGTATACGAAGTAAACTGAAAAGGACACTACTGGCGTTGTGGCCACAGTATGACGATAGCTCTAAGGATAACGAAGATGATGACAACCACGAGGACGACGACGACAACGACGAGGGCAACGATAAAACGGTGCACGCCCGTGTGGCAAGTCGAGCTTCGTGTCTGTCTGACAGCTGGAAGCGAGCGTCAAGCATGCGCACTGTCTCTCTCTCTCTCGCTCTCTCTCAAAAGAGAAAGACAGAGAGGAAGAAAGAGAGAGATAGAGGGAAGGAGAGCAGTGAAAGCTTTGCTTGCAAGCTTTGCAGGTCAGTTTCGGTTTCATTTTCATTTGACAGCTGATGCGCGCCACAAAGTAGGCTACATTTTCCAGTGCGCAATCAGTTCCAGTTCTCTTTGCCTTCTCTTCGGCCAATGCGCGCTCTCTTACGCTTTAAGATGCGTTTAAGCCACACATAGCAGGCCCTCGATGTGTGTCACAATTCTAAATTGCGTTTACTTTGCTAATGTCACGTGCTTATTGCGTTACCCATTTAATTAAGCCAACAAACTCAGACAGCCTGTCGACTGCAACAGCAGTAAATGGCAACAGCAGCAAAGGCCCAACAGTTGTGCCACATTAATGACAGATTTCGATATGATACGAACCACAACGTGGTTGCGGGGTGGCCGGCAAGTCAGAAACTATGGCAGGGACAGAAAATCAGTGCTCAAAAGAAATTGATCCTGTAATGCTGCAGTCAGGACAAGCAGAGGCATGCACAGGCTGTCAGAGTGGCAGGCTGGCAGGACGCAGGACGCAGGCAGCAGGATGCTGGATGAAGGACGAGGGAAAGACAGGGCATTGCCGCAACTATCAGCTAAACTTTTGCGGTGACCAAACCCAAACGTGAAGTAAACTTGAACCGCAGTCCGCACGACAACGACAACGACAACTATCGCTCGGCAACATCCGGCTACGTGCGAGGTATGGAAACTTAGGAGATTGCAACCACTACGATGTTGCATCCAAAAGGGTAAAAGGGGTGGAAGGGAGGTTAGGGCAAGGGAGGAAGGTCGGCAAAACGTTTGCCCACATGCCGCTTGTCGTTTTCCATTAGTGTGGCGACCAACCTCAATGATTTCTTACTTACAGCGCGCAATTTGTAAGTTTGAGTATGCGCGCAGGACGCGTAACATCATCCACACACATACACAGACACACACACAGGCACACGTACACTCATAGAGCCGCATAATCGCAGTCGTATTGGTTTTCGAATGCTGTCGAGTGTCGTGCAGTCAACGCCAACCAAGTTGGCCAATGCGTTTCAAGTGAGGTCGACTCCTGCGTGCGTACGTTTCTCTGTCTGTCTCACTGTCTGTCTGTCTGTGTGTGTGTGTGTGTGTGCCTGTGTGTTCGTGGTGAGTAAAAACTTCAGGAAATTGCTTTTGCATGAGCGCTTTGGCGGGCAGGGAGACAAGAGACCAGAGACCAGAGACCATAGCGAAGGCGGCATGCAACAAAGTAGTCGTAAAAAGGAAGCTGCGGCGATTGCAAAAGAATTGGGCACGACGTCAAATATATTAAAGACTTGCAACATTGATATTTGCAGAGAACAGACGACACAGTGTTATGGCGAAAATTATAAAGGCTCTGCAATTTGCCAGTCACTCAAAATACATTTTCATTTCGTTTTATTGAAATTTAATCATTGCTGCTGCTCAATAAATAATCCAAACATACAATCAAACACAAACAGATTCACAGATACAAGTTCCACACACACACACACACTGACAGACAGACAGACAGACAGACAGACAGAGGAGCTGGCACAGCTTTTGGATTTCTTTTTTTGTTATTGTTATTCTTGTTGTTCTTGTTGTTGGCAATTGTTGGCTAGCATGTTTGCCAGCCATTCAGTCAACGGTCAATATGCTGGAATCGGATTCATACACTTTGACCTCATTTAACTTTTGTCGTCAGCCACGTTCAAAATGATTTCGTGTCTGACACCCTTCCTCTCCCTCATCCCTATCCATATGGCCATCCCTATCCCCTATCCCTGTGCCTCTGACTCGACTGCTCCGCCTGAAGACCCCATTCAACACTATCAGTGTAATACTTTGTTGTAACTGAATGTAGTTTTTCTTTTCAATTGAAAAATGTTGCCTACATTTTTGTAGCCTGGCTACAACTACAACTACAAGTACAACTACAAACACAATACGAATACCAATACCAATACGAAGACCAAAAGCAATTGTGTACAAACGTGTTAGTGGACAGGAAACAAACTGTCGAGCTTTTAGCAAGTCCATCCTAGACATATGTATCTATATGTATGGCTGAGTGTGAGTGTGTGCTTGTGTGTATGTTGTGGTATATTTGAAATAAACGAATGAACAATATGATGTATGCCTGTCGGACTGCTCTGAGATTATATGCAAAGCATACTTCAATGATGGAATTAAGTAATATTAACTAATGATTGCTTTGTGCACACTTATATGTTTACAAAGTAAATAAGCATTTATTCTATATTCATTGTTGACACCGTTTGATAAGCCTTTGAATCACCACAAAGCTTTCTCTATTAACATTAGCTAATTTCAATTTAATCTCAATGAAAGTCTCCACTTAAATATACAAAGTAATTGAATGCCATACCATGTAATCTAAGCATTTGATTACAAATAACGAAGGTTAGCATTACAAGGTAATTGAGTGACGATATCTAGAGTATATCAAATAAAGCTATTTATGTCTGTAAGTAATATATATAATAATAAAAAGTATAGCATACTTTTTGGGGCAGAAATAAGTTCGCGTTTATCTTTAGTTATGTCTATTACTGCTGTCCATATCTGGCAGCAAGAGAAATCAGCGCTTAAATTGCAAACTTTTAAATACAAAACATTTAGAACTCTGGCAAATTAAACAAAACAACTTAAACAAACTTTTAAGCGTTCAGTGAAATTGTTATTTATTCTGTGAAACTTCGCAGAGTAAAAGAAACTGAACATTTGTGCTTTGTAGAATGCTGTGCAGTATTGAATACAGGGTATGTACTATTCTAATCCCTTCAAGTAACAACAAATAAAATGTGACATAGAGAAAACAAAGGGCAAAGGGCAAACAAATGCAATCAAATGTCATGGTATAGAAATCATTAGAGCAGATGCAGAAACAGATAAAACAAGTATGTATATATTATATATAGTTTCTTGCTGTATAAAAGAGTCAGTTAATACGATTTAATTGTAATTTATAATTGTCGAATTAACATTGTGAGCTGGTGTTTTGTATTTGATTTAGTTCAACAAGCAGACACATATTGACAGCTTGAACAATGAATTTGAAATGCTATTACACTGTATAAAATGTATTGGTATTGTGCATATGGCATGAGCAATGGTGCATGGGGCATGTAGCATGTGGCATGTCTACACACACGGGATAGGCATGTTGTTGCCCGCATAATGTAGGTCTATTAAATCAATTTTGTTTGTTGCTCTTTTGTACTACTTTCACTGCTGTCTCAAAGCCTGCTGACTGACTAACTGACAGATGGGCGGACTGACTCACTGATTGAGCGAGTGAGTCAGTGAGTGAGTGAGTGTGACAGTACAACATAAGCCTGAGAGTTAGAGAGTGAGGTGAGGATTTGGCAGCGTGATTGGCAGCCAGAACTGAGGCTCAGTCTAAGCATGCAATATTTGCAAAGCAGCCAATGCGCGCCCAAGGCAAATCAGTGCCAGTCTGAGGTGTGTGTGTGTGTGTGTGTGTGTGTGTGTGTTTGTATTTAATAACTTACAAAATGGTTATGAACTTCAAATATGCAAGAGCGATTCTGCTGTATAAATATTGACAGTGTCGAACAAATTACCTGATTACATTTGGGTCAAGCAATTTTTGGCACCACAGCGACACTAAATGTTCGTTCATGTTGTTAGTTGTTTATGTGTGTCAAAGGGGAGACATATGATCACACACACACACACACACACAGACGCACACTCATACGTACACTCGCGGGCCAAACAGACGCTGAAATAATTAAAAGTTTGTGTGTTGTCTAGCATAATGTTTCACATGTGTGTGTGTGTGTGTGTGTGTGTGTGTTGATTTTTATGCGCCACTGTTGTTATTTTTTTGTTGTTTGTGTTTGTTTCTCTGTTTGTTGTTACTTGTTGTTGCTTGTTGTTGTACGCGACCTTGTAGCAAGTTAACAATTTGGGGCACTCGCTGTCGCAATGTTTACAAATAATAATGGCATTTATGACCCTGGTCTACACTCGTACTCGCACTCGCACTCGCACATCTCCATGTGTGTGTGTGTGTGTGTGTGTGCGTGCGTGTGTGTGTGTCGGGTTGTGTACTTCAGGGTCACTGGCTGCTTTGGGGAATTTGTTCATCATCATTTTATTCGCATACAAACAAACACACACACACACATACACACACACTTGCTGAGCACACCAGCCCACTAAAGTGCATTTATGTTTTTATTTTATTTTCGCTTTTTTTTCTTCGTCTTTTACATTTTTTTCTGACATTTAGTTGAAAAAATAAAAAAATTAATTTAATGCTTGGCTGCAGAATTATTCTAAGCATTTTATACTTATGCCATGTATTATGTAACATTTTATTTTAAGTTTTGTGTTTTTTTTTTTTTTTAAATTTTTTTTTTTTTTGCGTATTCTCTCTTAGCATATTTCAGTTGCACGCTCATGATTCTGAATAATTTGCAACAACAGCAGCAGCAGCAGCAGCAGCAGCAGCAGCAGCAGCAGCAGTGGCAGCAACTGAGCCTTGCCCCAGCTCTTTGGACATGTATGCAAATGAAAGCAACTTGTTATCTAGATAGAAATAGAAATAGAAAGTGGCTTACAACTTTGTTTTAGCTACGAAATTATTATTAAAGTACTTGTTTAGACAAAGTTATTAAAAAGTTAAGCAAGAGCTAAACATTATATAAGCATTAACTAATGATAAACAAATTGCTTGTTTGTTCAGTCAGCTGATAATAATGAATTCCCCAGCCTAGGGAAGTACCATTTCCCAGAGGGCATAGACCACTCAATGTTAACTCCATTAATTTGCAGCATATCAAAAAGAGATTGACACTTCTTCCTCTGTGTGGTGGATATACTTATAGAGCCAGAGTGTTGTGAATGCTGTGAGTGTTGTGAGTGTTGTGCATTCATGTGAATGTCTGTCGCGTCTGTCTGTCTGTCGTCAGGTGTTTGCCGAGCTGCGAGCTGCGAGCTGCAAGATGAGTGTAGAAGCATGTCCTCGCTTACAACTCTGCCACTGCCTCTGCCATCGTCTGGCCCTCATGTGCTGCCCGAAATGTGTGTAAGCAAGTGCAAACATGTTCGCACAGCTGCTCAGTGTGGCATTAATTTCCGTTAATTAAAATAAATACGTCAAGCGATAATAAATGACTCGCTGATGATATTAAATGCACGCAGAGCGTTCGCAACTCTACATGAAAGGTATAAAAGACGAGCGCCAACTGCAATTAGGCAGAGAACTGAGAACTGCCAACGGAGAACTGGCAACAGAGAACGAGGAACTGGAGAGCTGGAGAGTCAAGAGTCGAAAACTGGAGCCAAGAGCTGCTGACATATTTAAAACGAGAGAGACAGCAGTTATTTCGCTTTGCGTCTAACATAGGCAAAGGCCATTTGCGCTACATTAAATGGCTTAATTGATTCGCCTCGACACGACTCTTGTAGAGTCCAAAATTAATTTCTGGCTCAGACAGATGCGGCCAACTGGGCTAACCAATGGTCGAAAACCCCACTTGGTTTATTACACTGCATAAATTCTGTTCAAATTCTATAACACGTCAGCACGTAAGCTGCGTTGTCAGACATAATGTGTACTGAGACCCCATGTGTGTGTGTGTGCGTGTGTATGGTTGTGTGTATGAGAGAAAATAAGTGAAGCAAAACTGAAATATGTGTTGTACCCGAAATGGCAGCAGCTTTAGCCTTAGGTTCAGCTCGAGCTTCCGCATATGCTTACCTGAAGTAGAATGCGAAAGAAGTGAAGTGTGAGCGGGACAATGGCAAACAAAAGATTATCCTTGCCCTTGCTTCACGTGCTGCTTTGGTCACAACACAATATCTGTGTACACAACACAACACACACACACACATAAGCACACATGCATGCACAGGCAGCTGGCTGCTGTTGCTTCTATTGAAATGTTGAAGTAATGAAAAAAAATGTCAACTTGTAAACGAAGACAGCAGGAGTAGAAACAGGAGCAGCAGCAACAGCAACAGGAACAGCAGCAACAACAACAGCAGCAGCATCAGCAGGATCAACAGCAGCCGGTACAGTGGCAACACTAGAGGTAGTAGGAGGTACAACAACAACAAAAGTAACAGCAACAGAAGCAACAGCGACAATGACAAGAACAACAAAACATGTGTCAAACGCCAGACATTCTGAGGAATATTAATAACACTCTGCGAACATATTTTTCATTAAAGCTGCACAGAGATGTCAAGCGGCAGATACTAAGATACTATACACAGCACATGCCACTAACACACAAAGCCATACACCCACACACACCCACACACACGCACACACACTTGTATTTATTTGCTTTAAAACTGATTATGCAAACTGCCTGTTCGCTATCAGTCGGGCAACTTTTATAACTGCATTTGTTAAATACAAAAAAAAAAAAAAAAAAAAATGTACACAAAGAAAACTTGAAAGCCAACTGCGAATTGCGAATTTGACTTGGGAGCGATTAGCGTCCATTTCATCATATTGTATTGTTGGCAGCATTCCCCGAGGATAACGACAGCCTTGAATATTAGATGCCTGCTAATGATATCAGCAATATGAACTTTGGGCCGGGGCCACGCCTTCAAAGTTTATTGGCCGCACAAATGCAAATGAAATGTTGGGCCCCAAGGTAAACGCGGCGACAGGCTTTATGTTTTCAGCTCAAAATTGAAAACTTATTTGCCACAATTTAGATGCATATCGTTTAGTCGGCCCACGCTGCGTATGCGTATTTTTTATCGTCTTATTTTTCAGTTTAGAAATGTCGTCAGTTAGGGCAAGTTTTGCGCTGGCACATCATTAATGCAGGCTGGAAAGCCAACATGTGAAAATATGCGCATTGCAACATTCATCAAACTGGGGCCTGCACTTGCAGTGTTAATTAAACATAACGGGGCCAAGCGAAACATTTCTCAAGTGAATAATTCAACAACTGCTCCGAAAGTTGATGGAACAAACTTTTCCAAGGCATCGAAAACTTAACTTAAACCAAAATCTGACCCTTAGTCTATATAAACCGCTGGCAGTTGCCCAGATGCGCCATAAATGGATTGAATTGAGCTTAAGATGGTCTTCAAGCTCATTAAGCCGGCCCCGTTGACGGAGCAGGTGCGCTCTCAGGATGGCTGCATCTATCTGTATCGTGCCATGAAGTTCATTGGCTGGATACCGCCAAAGGAGGGCATCTTGCGTTATGTCTATCTCAGCTGGACACTGATGACCTTCGTCTGGTGCACAACTTATCTGCCATTGGGTTTCCTTGGCAGCTACATGACGCAGATCAAGCTGTTCTCCCCTGGAGAGTTTCTCACCTCGCTGCAGGTCTGCATCAATGCATATGGATCGTCTGTGAAGGTTATCGTCACTTACTCGCAGCTCTGGCGTCTAATCAAGGCTAGGCAATTGCTGGACAAGCTCGATCTGCGCTGCACAAGCGATGAAGAGCGTACAAAGATTCATCAAAGTGTTGCACGTAGTAATCATGCTTTCCTTATCTTCACCTTTGTTTATTGCGGCTATGCGGGCTCCACATATTTGAGCTCTGTGCTGAGCGGTCGTCCTCCATGGCAGTTATACAATCCATTTATTGATTGGCACGATAGCAAACAGAAGCTGTGGCTAGCCTCGACACTGGAGTATATGGTCATGTCTGGTGCTGTGCTGCAGGATCAGCTCTCAGACACCTATCCTCTGGTTTACACCCTCATCCTGCGTACACACTTGGATATACTCAAGGAACGCATTCGCAAACTGCGCACCGATGAGAATATGACCGAGAACGAGAACTACGAGGCGCTGGTTAACTGTGTTCTTGATCATAAATTAATCTTGAAGTGAAGCAAATGGAATTAGACAATTTATAACATTTTTTAAGCAACTCTTTCTTTAGATTCTGCGCTTTGATTAGACCTGTCATCTCGGGCACAATTTTCACACAGTTCCTGCTAATTGGCGTTGTCTTGGGCCTTACGTTAATTAATGTATTCTTCTTTTCGGATCTTTGGACTGGCATAGCGTCGTTCATGTTTGTCATCACAATTCTGCTGCAAACATTCCCCTTCTGCTACACCTGCAACCTCATTATGGATGACTGTGTCGCCCTCTCGGACGCCATCTTTCAGAGTAATTGGATAGATTCTGGTACCCGATACCAGTCGACATTATTGTATTTTCTACACAATGTGCAGCAGCCCATCGCTTTCATTGCTGGCGGCATCTTTCCCATCTCAATGAGCAGCAATATAAGCGTAAGTCGGTTACAAAGCCAGCCATAACATTTCGAATAATAAATGCATTTTAATTTAGGTTGCTAAATTCGCCTTCTCGGTCATCACCATCACCAAGCAAATGAATATTGCCGATAAATTTAAGACCGAATGAATTATTTATTGATGCAGCTTTCAATAATGATTCAAAAGCAACTCTGTGCACGTAATAATAATAATAAATAAACTGTTGCTAGAATATTTTAAGCAGCTTACATTGTGGTAAGAACAATTCAAGTTTCACAATAATACAATTAGAATATTAAAGATTAAGATTAAGATTAACAAGATATTCAATTACATTTGCATGTAAACAAAAAATATGTTGCATACTTTATATATTTTATATTTTTTTTTTTCATTATTTAGTTTTCACTGTTCCATTACATGGGGCTTTGATAATTTGCCCAGCTTTTCCGCTATATCCATGTTTTGTACTAAAGTAAACACAGAAAATGAAAATTTGCTGGCCTGCAAGAAATAAAAATCATATTTAAATACCGCATAAATAAATTTAAATCGTTGTAAATTATGAATATTATTAACATTAAGTTATTTGACTTACGGTAAGATTTGTGGCCACGGAAATGGTAAGTATATTTCCGGCCATGAAAACAATTGGCTTTTGTAGATTATGCAAAAACTGTATTAATGTATTTTTGTAACGTTTCTCCTGGTCAATCCAATTGGATTCGAAAAGTGCATCCGCTAATTTAAGGCTATCATCTGTGAGATAATTGCAGAGAATACAGAAGGGCGTTGTCTCAAGTAGAACAGCTGACATGAATAAAAGAGCCGGAATGCGAGTGCCAAAATTGGCGAATTTGACAATGTTAATGAGAGTAAAACCCATGACGATGCCTAAGACCAAAAGCTGTATAAAGATGGTGCCACCGATCACAGGACGCAATGTATCGCAAAAGCTGCAAGTGCAATCATAATTAAAAGTTGCTGTCTAAGGGAATGACTTGAATATACCTACCGCAGTATGACTCTGTGATTCTTTATACAATCGATAAGTTTCTCATAGCGCTGCTCAGGAGTCTCGTCTGGATTATTGCCCAACTGTCGCAAACGATCCGCAAATAGGCACATGTGAGCTCGCAGTGGTAGCACAAAGTTTATGGGATAACAATCGACGCAGGCATCTTGGAAACATGCACCCAACATAGCAAAGTATTCTAAGCCAGCCTGTAGCCAAAACTGCCATTCGCTGGCCCGCCAATTCAGAATGGGATAATAATTCTGATACGGCGGCTTACCCATGGCGACGGCGCCGAGGAAATTCATCGTTGCGTATGCCATATAGACCACCATAAAGACGAAGAATATGCGATTGCTACGGGCGACAGCTCGATGAACTATTCTCCGCTCTCTGGGCTCAGTAAGTACTTCATCCATTTCATCTAGTATCTCTGTGGCCATATCAAAGCGCTTGACATGTATCCAAACAATGATCACTTTGATGGAGCAGGTCCAAACATTGAACGCCACCTGCAACGAGGAGAGAAGCTCACCCGGCGTAAACTCAGACAGGTGCATAATATAACCAGTCATGAATCCAATTGGTTGATAGAATGTTGAGCACAGATTCAATGCAAACGACCACAAGCAGTAAACCACAAAGAACCTCTGAGGAGGCGTCCTTATGCCCATCAAGAAAATGCAACGCAGCAGATACAACGTGGCATTCCGAGACTTGGCCGGCTCCCAATCCTCGGCCGTGTACATGCTTGGAAGAAGTTTACGAAGAAACATTGTACTGCAGCAGCTGTCAATTAGATATTGAAACGCTTCTTTGCCAGCTAGGACTTTATATACCAAAAGAAATGGCCAAAAGGTGTGATTATAAACTCATCAATGTGTCTGCTGTGTGTAAAATTCATGAAATACACTTTGAAATCAATTAACGCAAATGTTACAGCACAGACAGTTGCGGGGATTCGGACTGATATAATGCTTAGAAAAGTGTGGAAGCTTACACTGGCCTACAAATAATTGATGTCTGCCCAAGCTGTGGCTGTTCTCAAAGTGCAGTTCACCTGTTTATTATCTCAGCGATCAGAATGAAATGTTCAATTAATTACGTATACGAGGCGTATTACATAACCTTCATTCAGGAGCTTAAATTGCAAATAAACATCAGTTAAAATAACAATAATAACAACAATGTGTTAAAGCATTGATTCAAATGGGCGACAATGTAATGCAAAATGAAAAGTTAAATAATGGAAGGCGTTTAAGTGATAAAAAAGAATAATAATACAAATGTATTTACTGTTAAAAAGATAAAAATATAATTAAAGCGCATTAAACACACCTTCCGATTATTGTTGTCAAGTTAAATGGGCATTGCTTTCAGTGGTGTGTTTTTTATTAATATTTCAATTGTTCTAAGAAAATTAAATCGCTTAGCATCATCCTCTTTTAAACATGGTATATTTAATGCTAGTTAACGGAAGTTCATACAGGAAATAATAGTTTAAACAGCAGCCTGTCATTGACAGTTTTAATTGAAGCACGTTTTTTAAGCATTTTAGCAAATTATTTAACTGTCATGTGCAGATTAATTAACTTATTGCTTGAGGCGCACAAATTGTATATAACATTAAAACTCTAATTAATTTCAAGTGCTTCAAATAATTGCAGTGATTGTAATTTAGGTTTTATTTAGTGAAGCTGAAAGTCCTTTCACGTATCCTTTAACTGAAGCTTAACTAATTAAATTAAGTTTACTGCTTTAAGAGTTCTTATTTGAATTTCTACTAATTCAATCTATTCATCACGAATATCTATTAGCTTTAGCTTTTAACTACTTTCATTATAGTTTTCTTCGTATAATTTGTACATTAAATAATTAAATCTTTAACTTTGATGACTAATACGTAATTTAAATTAGTTCTTATTACTTTAAATTACAATTCAAGAAATGTGCTTTCAATATTTAAGCAACTGTTAATTTGAGGAATTCGTTTTAAAGTTGATGTCGACACTTTAATTGACAAATGGCACCTGTAACAGGTGTAACCGCTTTGACGCATACAAAAGTTGATTGCCATTACGTGAATTGACCCAGCTGCAGTTTTGTTTTTCTTTTAATTAACTGGCAGTGACAGGCCTGAAATTCGACGAGTCGCAAAAGGTGACAGACTTAAATGGAAAACTTTTTAATGAGCTACTTTAAATGCTAGGCCTCGTATTCATGGTTAAAATACTTTAAGCAAGGCGTTAAAAAAAACTCGTAATACCTAAGCTAATTTCGTTCGACATTTTTAACTTATCAATTTAGCCAAAAAAACATTGGAAGTACCCTATATAAATTGAATGAATGGGTAAGTTATTTTTAAACCATTACTTGCAATAAATATAGCACACTGTTTGGGGTATTTAAATATCTAAATAAATATGAATTATAAAATATATTATATTATAAATTTCGCGGCATTGATTTCTGATTGAGCATAGAAAACCCGTTTTAGTTTATTGTCAATCTCAACTGTCAGACAATAACAAATGAAATGATTTACTGGGAACTCATATTATTATGAATTGAATTATGATGCTAGGACTAAACATTGTAAGTGCGTCAACTGGTCCTGCGGCATCAGATGACGTTCTTTGACAAGGGTTCAAGTTACGGTAATAAAAGTCCTACAATAAAATTGAATGTGTCTCTTCTGCTTAATCAGCAGGGATAATTGTCTTGCTAGTGTAAGTGTGTGTATGCGTGTGTGTGTGTGTGTTAAAGAGATTAAATATCATGAATATATTACACTGCGTGTCCATATAGCCCTTTGCAACTGGATATAGGGTATCATGTGGACAAACAAACACGACAACTCGCACTTGTTTTCGCTTCTCGCTTTCCTTTTCCCACTTTTTTTAAATTTATTTTTATTTTTTTATTTTCTTTGGTTAAGCATGAGCAATCAACATCAAGTTGGGATGTCAGACGCGCAAATATTTAATTTCAGTTGACTGTTATTCTAGCTGTGGCTGTTTTTTTTTTTTTTTCTTTATTTGCACCAGCTTATGGAGGTTACCCCCCTAAATGGGGAAAGGGGAACCATCGAGCCGCAGGGGCAACAGGTGGCGCATTTTATTGCGAAAAGCAAACTCATTTACACTTGAAACCTCAGCAACAAGTCTGGCAGCAGCAGTGGGAAGGGGGTTGCAGACGAAGCCAGGATGGAGGTTAGCAGACTGACAACAGACCGACACGAGCAGCTAGCCAAATGTTGATATTAGCCCACCCGAGGTGGCTCAAATCAACAGTTGGCTTTGGGTTTGAGGTCAACTTCAAAAACCGACAGCTGCTGTCTCTCTTGAGCATTTGACTTTAAAGTAAATAAACATTGAATCGCATTTTAGTGTTCGCTTTGCTGCGTATCTATTCCAAGAGACACAAAAACAGAACGCAGAACGCAGGGCACAGGACGCTGGAATGGCGAATCTGTTTCGCTGGGACTGGATATCCTCCAGCTTTCTGCTGGAGGCCAACGTTATAATATTGGCATTGGCTGGTGTCTTTTTTGTCGATCTTTTTCATCATTTCAATTTGAAACGCAAGACATTGCCTCACATTAACACATCGTTCTACTTGTGCCTGGGCACACGACTCTTCCTTATACGCACTCTTACCACCCTCGGGTATATTTGGAGCGGCATTCTGGGTATCGTAATAGCCAAGACTCCCACAATCTTTCGGTTTGTCAGCTACATCATGGTGACTTCCATGACGCTGATCTTCACATTTTGCATCGGACTATCACAGTATGTGTATAAGGCAGAAGGTAAATACTTCTCCAACATGATGCTGCACGAGCTGTGGACAAAGAATCGCATTGAGCCACTGGAGGCACTATTCGATTGTTGTGGCAAACATGGCGCCATCGATTATCAGATTGCCAATCGCACATGGTCGAAAGCATCCTGCTGTGAGTTACCCAATTGCGGTGGCTGTGAGGATATGTTCTATGACTTTTTGAAAACCTTCCAGAGGGAGATTGCACGTGATAATATCATTCTGTTTGTGTTTCTCTTAATCGCCTTGCTGCTGATGATTGTGCACTACAAGGGTCTGGTGCTGGACGAAGATCCTTATCTGTCTGAGGATGAAGATGAAATCGAAATGAATACAGATTCAATCGCAAGCAATCTTCGTTGATGCAGAAGCCATGATACGCATAATAAACTCTGATCCGCAACTAAATAAAATCGCTTGTTTGTACTTATTGGACGGCTGGACTCTACCTCCAGTTTCGCCAGTACTTTCAGGGTCCACTACTGAATACTCAGTACTGAGTCCTGACATGACGGCTATTAGTAACTTTATTAACGACCCTTGGCGTGCTTTGGCCAATTGAACTTTAATTCAATGCTAAAGCCACGCCTCTGAGTGTATGTGTGTGTGTGTGTGTGCGTCTGCTTGTTGCGCCTCATTAATCGAGCTTAGGGGAGTCAAGCAAGTCAGTTGGCACAGCAACGGCAACGGCAACACTGCCACTTCTAATGGCCTCACTTAATTAGCTTTCAAAATAAAATGCCCCCAAAATATATTTTAATGGCTTCGATTGGAGCGTGTTTATTGACTGTGAGTGGCTTGAGCTTGGGTATGAACAAACGATTATGGGTTTCTTCGATTGCAGTTAGATTTATTGGCGATTATCCTTTTTAATTTTCCAACACTGTCATACAGTGCGTATGATTAATGTGCGCTCAAACTGCAGGCCAGCGAAACAAACAGTAAACGCTTCATTTGACATGACCATTAAGAGGAAAGTTTAATAGACTTGTTATGCCATAAACACTCGAAACTTTTAAATGCCATCACATCTGAGCCACGTCTGACTCAGTCAGCAGCCACTGGCTATAAAAATACAAGTTGAAGTACAAGTATTTTCATCAAATGAAATTTTCATGAACTTCTTATTTCCTCTGTCTCTCTCTCACTCTCTTTCTGTCTCTTGTGTGTGTGTGTGTGTGTGGGTGTGGGTGTGTGTGTGTGTGCGTGGCCCTTTAAGGGAAATAGTTTTTGCAACTTGCTTTGTCATTTCGTTGCCTCAACTTGTGGTGGGTTGCCTGGATCCTGGCCTGTTCAGGCTGCTGCATCCGCAGCGGTTTGTCTAAAGGAAGCGTCTCCAAAAAATAAACAGCCAAAAAGGATGCGAAATGCAACGGAAGTGCGCGAAATTTGTGCACATTTTAGCAAACTGCGCTTCCCCTTCTCTCTCTCCCTCTCTCTCCTCTCTATCTCTCTCTGAATCTGTGTTTCTCTCTCTCTCTCTTATTCTTTGGCTGCCTGCCGTACAACTTTATGGCATTTTAATGATGTAGACATTTATGACAGTTGGCTTGAAGATTTCGCAATGCTTTGACAATTGACTTGGCCGTTTGGTAACTGGTAATGCAGCAAATACAGTCACAAAAACTGCACCACCCAGCGACTCCGCAAATCGAATTCCTCATTGTGTCTGACAGTTGACAAGCGCAAAGTTTAATAACTGAATCGAATGCATAACCAATTGGTAAATATATTTGCAAATACTTTGCGCCAGGCCAAGCACTATGCTGAAATGAATATCGTTAGCCTTTTAAATTACCCGCAGAATGAAATGTTACCTGTTTGCTTGCCCCACCCCCCCCCCTGTGTCGACTTTGCCAGAAAATATTGTGACATAAATCAATCACTTTGCCAGCAAACGGAGCAAACAGAGCATACAGAGTATGACATTTATTAAAATTCGTGTGAATTTTTGTATCGCAATCCCAACGAAATTTATCTCCACATTCATTTTGCCAGAACCTTTTGACTGATTTTGTGAGTGTGCACACAGAGCAAACAGACAGCACGTTAATAGCAAAATGCAGGGATTTAATTAAAAACAATCTTTGTTGACAGCTGACAAGGGAATATTATTGAAATATCAACAGGCAAGCTTCATTTTAATGTATGCAGCAGACTTATTACTGTTTAAGGCTGGCCAAGGTCAGGCAAAGGCTAATGTTGTCCTTGATAAGTGGCAAGTGGCAAGTGGCGCTTGCTGTCCTCTGCCATTTTTTGCCTTTAATTAAGTTTTGTCACGACAATTGAACAACATGCAGCATTGACACACACAGAACAACGACAAACTTTCGCAGCCTTTTGCATTTGCATTTCAGTTATTTCCCATTTGTTTTCCCCTGCTGCTCTGTTTGAATTATGTGCCACGCAGAGTTAAAATTATTGCAAAAACAACTTGAAATAATTATTTTCATTTTGCAGTAAAATACAACTTGATTGTGCAACTTTGCGCATAAATAAAAAGCAAACAATGTGGTGTGATAAGGGCTGGGCCAAAAAAGGTCATCAGAAAACAACTTTAACTTAAAGTCTGCCTCTCTTAGGCCTTTTACCTGACAGGGCTCACAATTAAGCGCACATTTATTATTTTAACACAACAAGGACAAGACAAATGTCCTTAAATTTAAGACAAAACATAAATCAAACTAACAACACACTCCTTATACATTTCATTAACATGTTTGTTGGCAAATATGATGAGTTTAGTATCATTTGTAGCACTTGAAAGCATCAACTCGTATGGACTCAAGAGTATTTGCAGCCTTCATATACTTTTAGCATATTCATTTGCAATTTTGTCGCCCAAAGTCTGACAGTGAGTGAAGCACTTTGGCAGTTCGTTTCGGGGCCCCAATAAACGGAAACTGAAGCTCAGACTAAAAACGCGTAAAAGCAAAGTTGAGCGGAGAATTCCTGTTGTTGTGGCATGAGAAAGTTTGGGGCGAGAGTCGATTAGATGATAAGATTTGGTTGTGTGGCATGTCAAACGTATTAGTAGCTGAAAAAAGCCATGCACACTCACCTCACACACTCACAAACACAACTGGGGCAGCAAGAATCGAAGTGACATTCAAGCAATAACAGCTTAAGAAATATCAGCTATTAAACAATTTATATATATATATATATAATAAATATCTGAATTACATCTTTCTGCATTAGATTTTTTACATTTTCAGTTCAATCTGTATAATTTTAATAACTTTAAAATAAGTTCTCTCAATTTTTCAAGTGATTTTCGTATCAATAAATTGGCTTGCAGTCATTTCATTTGAATACGGCGAATCTTTTTTCGTTCTTTTTTTCATTTTAATAAAGCCTCGAATGGCAATTTGACAGTAAAAGTATAAAGTAAATGTTGAAGCTCTTGCATGTCGCAACGTTTGACTGACTTTCACCTGCGGCGTCAAACGTGGCGTATGCGCAACATTTGCATACGCAAACGTTTAAGCGCTTTCGTTGCTCCTTTATTTTTTTGCAATCTTCGACGTTTGCTCGGCTTATGGCAGCTTTTATGTATATAATTTACAAAGTTTAACTCGAAGTTTATTTGAACCGAGACCGCATAAAGTTAAATTAATGCTTGGTCTGAAGCAGACACACACACAAACACACACACACACACGCAAACACACATGTTCTGATGCGTTTGGCAGCATTTCCTTCGCTAAGTTTTTTGTCGTTTTCAATTACACTTAAACTTTAAGTGTTTAGACGCTGTTGGTATTGTTTTTGTTCATTTTTTTTTCTTCTTGTCAGCATCATCAACTTTCTCTGGAGTGCTTCATAATTTTATTAAGCAACATTTTGTCTGCTGGCTGCTTGCTACTTGGTACTTGCTGGGATACTTGCCACATGCTGCAAATATTTCGCTGTGGTATTTAGCATGATGTGTTGCGGCTTTTGGTATTTACTTTTCTGTTGTTGTTGTTGTTGTTGTTGTTATAACTGGCCGTGTAGGGACCGCATTCGAAAGAATAGGCCTACTTTTCACATCATTCGAAACGTGGCTCGCATTTATATGGCATTTTACTTAATTCTTTCTTCATGGGTTCATTTTCTACTTTATTTTCCATGTCTTGTTGCGAGTTTTGTACAAAGTTTTGCATTTGCTGTGCTTCAGCTTCGGCTTCGGCTTCGGCTTCGGCATCGTTTTCGTTTTCGGCATGGGTTCATGTACTGGTTAATTCACTTTACAGGCGAGTTCAGAGTTTCTCTTGACTATGTCTGGCTCAGTAATTTATCAACAGACGTGCTAGTTTAGCTCTTTTTTCTTTTCTCCTTACTCCTTACTCCTCTCTCCTTTCTACTTTCTCGTCTCTTTTTTTTTGTGTATGCTGCTGCTAACTAGTTTTTAATTTGAGCAGCATTTGGCAAAGTTCTAATCCACTTAACTTGTCTGGGCTATGAACTAAGCCCGTCACAACTGTAAGCTATTAGGTGCAAATCAATTTCAGTTCACTCAACCACTCAACCAACTGAAATTGTTTGTGGTTTTTGCGTTAATTTATGCCCTGCCTCTGCCCTATGCTGACCAGAGCAATCCCATCAAGTTTGTCAGCTGCGGATTTGTGCACAAATCTCACACAAATCACAATTTGAGTAGTTGATTAAACGCTCAGAATTGGACTTAAATGACCTCAGATCGTTATACTTATAAGTGCGATTGGCATTAATTATACGCACGCCAATTTGCATTGACTGATTGATTGATTGATTGATGGATTGACTGACCGACAGACTGAGCAACTGAGCAGCGCTCTCAATCTTGCCTTTAGGCCACATTCCTTTCTCTCCAAATAATGTAGAGATTCTACCAAATTCCCACAATACACACACACACACCAACACACACACACACACACAAGTTATACAATCGCATGCAAAAATGCGCTTATTTATAATTCTAGCATATATTTATTATTTCTGTCCGACTCCGGCTGCGTTTCCTGCTCTGGGTCCGGGTCCGGGTCCGGGTCCTGGTCTGGTTACGGTTTCGGCATTGCAAACATTTACATTGTCAGGCAACGATCAAGGCGGACAGGGGCTGATGGGGATGTTGGGGGAACAAGCCTGCCCGCTGGTTGTGATGACGACGCAACCAAAAACGAGCATAACGAGCATAATAATAAAGCAAAATATCTGCTGCACCGTGAAATGCAATAAATGATAACAGTCCACTAGGAATTCACAATTTCCCAGCACATTCCCTTCCTCTAACATACTCTAGGACTGGCAATAGAGTGAGATAGAGATAGAGCGAAAGAGAGAGACAGAAAGAGAGTTGTTCTGGCTGAAACTGAATATCAACTGTCAACAGCCAAACGAGATAGATAGAAATCTATGCAGGTATGAGTATAAATTTATACATGCACGTATATTTAGCAAATATGTGATATTATTCATAGCTTTGGTAGCAGGTATTGTGCAATTTGTATTACCAAAAAAAAAAAAAGAAATATCCAATAGTAAATGTAATTTTGAAATTCACATTGGCAGCTATTCAGGTTTGGCTTCCATTGAATTGCTGTGCAAAAACCTCATCAATTGAATTCTATTCGATATTCGTGTACGTATTCGTATTAAAAACACTTCTTATCCTTTGCCAAAGTTGGTATCACTTGAGTGATAGATTGAGTGAAGTTCCTAAACTACGGGCATAGGTCAAGTAAGGTAAATATGCATATCTATAGCTTTGTCTTATTCTGCTATATTTCATTTGATGCAACTATGTAGATTCAATTTGCAGTAGGAAATATACTCTTTAAGCTTGCAGTTGCCATAACACTATGAAGACTAAGACTAAATCATTGCTTAGTAGAAGGAATCACTTCTCAAACTTGCAAGTTGCATAACTTAATTAAAGCCGTAAATGTAATGAAATTCTGTGTTTAATTTGATCATATATATCAAATATCATATTTTATTAATAAAATAAATGTATTAAATATTAGAAAACATTTTAAACGATATCAGGAAAAGTTAATTTGTTGATCTAGATTTGCATAAATAACATATAGACTTTCAATAATCTGTCAACATGCAAGAAGTTTGTCTGTTGCGATTGAATAGATACAAATGCGTAAGCTGGGGAAAGAGAGATACATTGCTTTGGTGTTAGACTTGTTGTTGTGGTGCTATCCTGTCGTGCTCTCGTCCTGCAGTCCTGTTGTCCAGAAGGACTACATTCTGTTGGGCAACTTGGCTGTCAACAAATAGCAAACAAATCGACAAACAATTTCAAGTGTTCAAATGCTAAACACAAAATGCTTAACTTGACCAATAAAAAGTAAATGGCTAACACGCATACCCACACACGTTCACTCGTTCACACATACACACACACACACCACAAGCTGGCCGCAAGTTAAGCACAGGCAGGCACTCACACACACCGCAGTAATAGAAGTGGCCCGAATGAATGGCAATGGCTTCTGCTAAAAGCGGGTCGACAAAGGAATAAAAGGCGAAATCAGTCGAAAGCAAGCGGCAACAGCAGCAGCAGCATCAGCAGCATCAGCAGCTCTTGGCCATTCAAGCTATTTGCATAGCACTTAAAATAGAAAGACACATTCGAAGCAAATAAAGAAAGGAGGAGAAGAAGAACGACAAACAAGAAGAAAAAAAAAAGAAAAAAAAAACGAATTCGAAGGTAAAAAGGGATGTGCAAATCTGCTGCAGAGGCAGATGCTGAGTGATAATTCGACATGAGAGGCTCGTGTACAGAAGCTGGTAATTGACATTGTTGGTCGACAGGCCAGGGCAATGCTGTTTATCAGCAAATAGTCGTCGATGTTCCGTCGTCCGTTGTACGTTGTCCGTCCTCCGTTCACCATTCTCCGTTCTCCATCTTCCGTCGTCAGTCTCGTCATCAGCAATGCAGCATGTGAAATGGTTTTGCCAAAGGACGCTCTAATAACGTGCATGTCAACGCAGCAGCTGAAAAAGTGGCCAAGATGTGTGTGTGCTTGTGTGTGTGTGTGTGTGCCTGTGACAATGACATTTGGCAGCCAAAGTGTTAGTCAGATCCGACAGACTGTTTGTCAATGTGACAGAAACAGACTCGATGCCCATATATCTCCTCTCATTGAGAGAACAAGAATGCGTCACCTCAGTTGTTAAGCACAATGAGCAGCAGCAGCAATGGCAGCATCACTGACCTAATTGCCCGAGGGACATACCAGCATCAGAGCACACCTGACGTATGCGTAATTTGTGTTTGCTGCATTGCATTGCCCTTAGGCTGTAACCTTATACTGTAATTTAACAGCTGTGACAACAACTAATTAACTTTAACAACAATACTCAATGATTGAAATGTTATCTTTGTTTGTAAATCAACTTAAAGTTTTACAACACATTTCAATGTCAGTTTTTGAAATGCATTTCTCATTAAATTTATGACTTAATGCAGCTGTTGCTATTGCTGTTGCTGTTTGCAGCAACTGTTGTAGTTCGCACAATAAACAGATACCTGGCTCAGCAGCTCAACTGCAGGTTCAGCAAAGTGACAAGAGCTCATGATGGGCTTTGTGTAACGCACTAAGATGCTAATGATAATGAGTATTAAGGCTGCTGTCGCCTTGAGCAGCGCCACACAATAATTAGCTATTTTGTTATTAGCCAGCTCACAAAAGGCGTAATCATAACCAGGTTGTCATTGCATGCACAGAGCAACAAACACACGCACACATATAGAGAGAGACTCTTGCTCAAAACCAAACTGAATTGAATATGTAATTAAGCTTGCGGCCTTTAAGAAGCTCAAAGCAGCATATTTCAATTAAACAATTAACTAACTATAATTTATTTGTTAAACTAAATTGAGCTTGGCATTTAACTATTTTTGTGCACTTTTTCCAACATTTTTTTTAACACATTTACAACACGAAACGCGCTGAGTCGACGCTTTTTTGCGGCTGCCTTTCTTGTTGCATACTTTTGTGCGCACTTATTTATTTGCACGCGTGTTTGTGTGTGTGAGTGTGTGCATGTGAGTTAGAGCTGATGATTCTCGTATTGTGTGTGCGAAATGAAAACAACGCATGCTGTGGTCATGCTGTATATTATTTTGTCTGCACACATTTGCTTTTGCTTTCTTTCCTTCTTTCTTTTTTCTGTTATTTCTATTTTTTTTATTTGTTGCTTTTTTTTATTTGTTTCATTTTGCGTAAAATACGCGCCACGCCTTGATGTACGACGTACACGTATGGAGCGAGTGCAAAGCGAAGCGATGCTGTATGCAATATCTGCATTTTATACTTGCTGCTGTTGGTGGTTATGGTGGTGATGGTGGTGCTTCTTTTTACCCTTTCGTCAGTTTCCGCTCCTCGTCGTCGTCGTCGTCGTCGTCGACGTCGTCATCGTCGTCGTCGGTGGCGGCATCCGCCGTCATCATTGCTGCCATTTTGTGCGCACTGACCCGCTTTTTGCGCTTTTTCCCATTACATTTGGTTTGCTATTTCGCTTTATTTTGTTTGTCTTCGTTTTTGTTTCCTCTCTGCCTTCCCTCCTCTTCCTTGTTATATGTTTTTTTCTTTGCGCCCGCTTACTTACTTATTTATAGTATAACTGTTTCATTGTTGGCTCGCGGGCATGAACTATCTGCCTGGTCTGCGTCTCTCCCTCTCTCGCTCTCTCTCTCTATCTGTTTGTGTGTGTGTGTGTGTGACCAGTGTTTGTACAGGGTGCGCGAAATCAGTTGTGCCATGTAGTTTTCATGTTAAACGCGCTCAAAATTAATGGTCACACATAGATACACACACACTCGCACACACATTGCTGTTGGTAGTTTGGAATAGAAATGAACGTTATCGTTACAAATGTGCTTTCCGCTGCCTGTCAGCATGGCTACAATTCGCGGCCGCATCCTGGCTCCCTGGCTCCCTGGCTGCCCGGTTGCCAGTTGCCAGTTGCCAGTTGGTTTTACTGCTGCTGCTCGCTGATTTTGATGTTGTCCCTCTCTCAACTCTCAACTCTGCACTGCGAACTGTGAACCCCTTAACCCTTTCTGTACCTAGTAGTGGTCTTTCTGCACATGCATTTAATATTTGCCTGCAGCTAAATCAAATCGTTTTTCTGCTTCATTTCTTTTTTTTTTTGCTCTTTGTTTCTGTTGCTAGTTCTGTTTCTGTTTGTTGCTCTTTCCCCCAGTTTCTATCCATAAAAAATAGAAGATAAATGTCGGTAAATGTAATTTTTAAAAGCTCTAATATCCAGCGTCCATTTATACGCCACACTTGTTATTTCTGCTGTGGCCTTAGAGTTTTGATTGGATGCGGTGCAAATGCGGGCGTCAAAAACAATGTTTTCAACTAAATGGCAATTAAATATTATCATTTATCTCAGAGAAATCAATTTTAATTTCTTAAGAGTTTACATACTTATCACTCTATCTCTCTTTCACTAATAATACTACATATACGAAGCGGGTAACTGAAATACATATATATTTATATGTATATATATATATGTGTTTACAAGTTATATCAGTTGGCATACCGCCTTACAAACGTCCAACATGGCATTAATATTTAAAAGTCAGCTTTGAAACTTGTTTGACAGGCTGTCAGGACATGTTTACCAGCAAAGGGTTGCAATATTATCCAACTGACGTCAAATTGAAAGCATGTGCTCGCTGAGCTCATACTTCTTTCCAACAGACAGTTCTTGAAATTAGGAATCGCAAATATGACGAAAAACGAACGCACTCAACTTTAGAATACCCATTATGCCATTATATATGATAGATATGGTCAGAGATGCATCGTTCCCTCAATATACCCTTGTGTTCTGCGTTTGATGGGTATAAAAAGAAGCGAAGTGAAATGGAAAAAATAAATTGAGCTACTGCCAAATTAAAGTTGATGGCTTTAAAGCGCTTAGAAGTACAGAGGGACACCAGGACATATTCAATATACAATATGGAAAATGTTTCAGCTATTTGCGAGAACACAGACAATATCAAATGAAGAGCACATTTTGCAGGCTAGTCTAGGCGACAAGTCCCGCTGTCCTTTAGTCCTTTATGCCATCTTTGCCTCCACTCCCAAGGCTCCGTTTTGGCTCACGTGTGCGGCGCCAAGTGAACGACAACAATCTCGCTTCATATTTTGATATTTGGATATTTTGCATAAATACAAAATACGTTTCTCTGCTTTGTCAGCAATTTTAAATTAATTTTATTTTTTTTATATACCAACCTATGCTATGACTACGGGCAAACCGCAAACACAGCCGCCAAGCTCAGCTCTTACTGGAGCCTGGGGTCCCGTCAGTTAGACATCAACTCAGACTTCCTCTCTGTCCCCTCTTTTCACAAATATAAGTAAGGGGACAAAAATGAGAAGAGGGAAAACCGCAATCTAGACATGCTCGGGCTTTTATATACACAATGTTTGATGTGACTTGTGATTTTTTGCTCTTTATGCAGATGGATTTGCCTTGGCACAACAGAAACACACACACACACACACACAAATGCGCAGGGATAAACATGCGAAAAGTTGAAGCAGGAAAAAGAAGAAGATACACACATATACACATAAACTTATACATACACATTCTAAATCACAATCTTCCTGCATGAAGCATATGAAAATTGCGTTTTGTGTAATAAAAAGTCGAGTTTATCTGCGCTGCGTTCGTTCAGAAAACTGATTTACTTTGCAATTTTATGACTTTATTAAGAATTATGCGCTGTTTTGTATATATTTACAATACACACACACGCACACACACGCACACACACACAATCAGAGTCAGCAGGAAGTTAAAGTAGCAGGAAACTCAACTTTGTACGCACATAAGGCAAATGCAAGCCAAGTTTCTACAATACACACACACACACAACAGCTGCTCAGTGTATGTGTATGTGTGTGCTTAGTAGAGTCACTTGACCTCCAGTAAATGACATGAAAATCCTTTGATAGAGTTGCACACATTCGTTCATATCAAGCCAAGCTCTGGACACAAGTTATGACTGCATATTTTTATGCTACAGAATTGTACATCGAAAAGTAGCAAGAACGATGATGAGGAGAGAGGAGAGTGGAGAGTGCAGAGAGAAGGGTACTCCATGCAGATGTACCTCTACTTTAGATGAAAATGCAGCTGCATTTGCAGTAGTACAAGAGAAGTACACTTATTTGTTTCCGAGATTTAAATACAAGCCAAGGCAAACTCGACTTTGCATTGTGTCTAGCCAGAGGGAGAGAGAAAAACAAAGAGATAGATAGAGAGAGAGAGAGAGAGCTGACAAATGATAATGTTGTGCGATATGTTTGGCATGTTAGTTGCCGGATAATGTATTCTATTTATGTTTGTTTTTATGGCCAGTCATTGCGTAAATCAGCATTAGAAGTGTCACCGACTGCAATCCATTGCCTTGGAGCAGCTGACCTCTTATAGTTAACCCATTCCACACTCAACTTTTCATACTTTCATGCAACATTCTTAGTGACTTTCCACCTGGACTTGTCAGCAGCGTAATGGACTTTTATCGGCATTGACCCATCTACGAGTGTGTTTTGGCATTGTGAAATTTAATTAATTTGATAGAAAAATCACATAAATTCGCTGGTTTATTGTGCTGTTAATTGTGAAAGGATATCTGGGCAGGACACGCACTCGATAACAATTGAGCCCTGGCCACTGGCCAGCAATACCACTTCAACAGGTA
Organism: Drosophila funebris; assembly: GCA_018901825.1. NCBI lineage: Eukaryota > Metazoa > Arthropoda > Insecta > Diptera > Drosophilidae > Drosophila > Drosophila funebris. The sequence goes on from JAEIFK010000682.1 coordinate 7,896,976, forward strand.
AAAGGTAAGGTAAGCAAGGTAAGAATGAAACTCAGCTTCTTTTATGTTCGTTCAATAGTATCTCAAAATTTGTAATCTCAATCTCATTGTGTTTTATCCTTACAACTTGGCATTGATATGGATAGCAACGACACCATCCTCCTCGGACGTGCGAATGGAGATGTTGGCACGGCCATCAGAGCCAACAACGATTGTCTTGCCAGTGCAGTTGGAGCCGCTCTTCTGGCCAGAGATGACATCGCAATAGGTGCCAGAGGGCAGGCCCGTCTGGAGGGAACTGTTCAGATCGTAGTTATCGTTGTTGAAGGCGATAAAGCCACGATTGCCACGACTGAAGGAGATTTGATTGTTGCCATTGTCCCACCAGTTCTGGATCTCAGCAGTTCCGACGGCATTCCTGAAGCCAACCATGTTGTAGATCTGGCGCCAACGATGCTCGCAAACCCATCCACCGCTGCAGGACTTGTCGCTGTTGAATATGGGCGAGGCAATGTTTTCGCCATTGGTTGTCGGTGGTCCCTGGTCGGTGTTGCTGAAGGCAAACGAGGACATCACGCGGGGAGTGCCAAAGGGATGGGCCAACATGAAGGCGGAGGCCATCTTGTACTGCTTGGGCACCTTGTAGGTGAGCACATCAGCGCCACCGGCACCATGTCCACGCTGATTGTCATGGTTATCCACAAAGATCAGCGAGCGATCAGAGGCAGCGAAGCCCCAGGATGTGCCCCAGTTGTTCAAATAACGCAGCTTATCCTTGCCACGGAACACCTTGCCAATGGAATCGGAGTGACGGAACTCGGTGATGGCACCCAAGCCAGTGTACTCGGACTTCTTGATGGCCTCGCTACCCAAATCGATGACCTCCTGGAAGATGTAGGGCTTGGAGCCAGAGCTGAAACCATGAGCGGTATTCAGATTGCTCAGACGCGCATAGATGGCACCCAAATCTCCAGGCCACATGTGCTTGGCGGCATCCACACGGAAACCGGCAACACCCAGCTGCGTCAGATGATTGAGGAAATCAACAATCTTGTCACGCACATAAGAGTTACCCTGGTTCAGATCACGAAGGCCAACCAGCTCACAGTTGCGCACATTGGTGGGATCATTGTAGTTGGTGATGGCGCAAGTGGGATTGAAGTCCAGCGAGGAGAAGGGAACAGCCGGGAAGCTCTTGGAGTCGGGATTAGCTGAGCTGCCGCCAGTGCCAGAGGTGCCACCATTGGCAGCCATATGATTGAACACAACATCCACATAGGTGCGCACACCAACATTATTGCAACGCTTCACCATGTTGGCGAACTGCTGCTCGTTGCCCGAGCGAGTTGTCAACTTGTAGGAGATGGGCTGATAACGCTCCCACCAAGGGCGGCTGCTAATCACGGCGTTCTCATTCACGGGGGAGACCTAAATGCAACGAAAGATGCAGTAGTATTTGCTTTTAGATAAACCTAAGGGACTCAATATACATCATATATATAATTGAAAAGAATATATAGAGATCTGATTAATGAATTCATTACACCAATCTAATTTGATTTCAAATAATTTAAATAATTTATTTATAATTAATTGAATGCATTTATTTCGCTCACCTGCACTCCAGCATAGCCGTTGGGTCCCAGGAAATTCTCGCACTCGGCGGCAATATCATCCCATTTCCACTCGAACAAATGGACCATGCCACTGCGTCCATTCACATAGTTGGGCGAGAACTGGGCACTGGCCAGCGCCAGAAAGGCAATACAGACGAGTCCTTTTATCAGAAACATGGTGTTGTTGAAACCACAGTTTCACACTGAATCCAAACAGCAATCGACTCGGCCTTTTATAAGCAAACCAAGCTGGTAAACTGTAAAGTGAGTAGACTACTGAATGATTTGTGATGCAAATTCTCCGCTTATCACAATATCAATGGGGGGTATGTGAGGAGCAACCACCATACAGTGGGGTCTAACCAAGTGGACGGCGACTAAAGATTAGATATGAATGTCGTGTGTCGTGTGCTCTCTGTGCTTTTATCAGTTGTCGTCCGTTGATTTTGGCTTTGGCCCTCTCACAACTATTATCACAAGTGGCCAATAAATGCCCAAGCAGATTGTGGTCAACTCGTCATCGATGAAGTTACTCCGGGTGGTCTGTTGTGTCACAAATCATAGCATACAAATCAGCGGACATGTCAGAGCTTGTTTTACAACTTGCGATGACTTTGCGCTGATTTCACATAACTATATAGACAGACAAATATATATATATATATATAAGTCGCTTTCAGCCATATATTTCTTTCAGGGAATAACAAAACATTGCCACTTATCAGAGTACACTTTGCTAGCCAATTATTCGAGCGACTTATTACGTATTCTTCGATTGTTTGATTTTCTTTTCTTTTCTTCTGATTTTTATTGATTTCCGATTTTGATAGCTGTGGAAAAAATCTTATATATAACTATTTTAGAAACGCATATTTGCATTGATAATTGCTGCAATCACTCGGTTGACGCGTGAACTTCACGACTTCACTTCAGATAATAAATGACTCAATATTACATTCTGCACTCGAGATAAGCGTCAAATTCTGATTAATTAAGTTGACAAGTGTCTAGTGTTACCCATAGCGTAGTAGTTATAATAAAGAGAAGAAGAGATAATGAAAGAGAGACATATAGAGTGTTGTAAAAGATAATGCTCGACAAGCAGATACCAACAATATAAATATATTTGTATGACTTCTCTATTAATTGTTTAATTGCTTTATATTAAGAATTGGAAAATTAATTTAATATATTATATACATTTATTTAAAATATTAAATAAAATTGGAATTTGTTAAAAATTGGAAATATAATAGAATATATATATAATAGGAACAGATAAATCAATAGAAAATGTTGAATCAAATTTGTAAAACTATATATATAGTATTTATTTATATATAATTGTATATATATATATATATATATATATATATATATGTAATCATTATTGTGAACAGAAGAATTAATAGAAAATGTTAAATTAAATTTGTAAAACTATATATATATATAGTATTTAATTATATATCTATAATTTTATTATTGTGACCAGAAAAATTAATAGAAAATGTTGAATAAAATTTGTAAAACTATATATATAGTATTTATTTATATATAATTATATATATATATATAAAATCATTATTGTGAACAGAAGAATGAATATAAAATGTTAAATAAAATTTGTAAAACTATATATATATATACTATATATATTTATTTATATATAATTACATATATATAGTATATATATATATATAAAATCATTATTGATTATATATTGTATATATCTACAATTTCATTATTGTAAATTTGTTAAGCTTATTTTGCCCTACTAAATTAAAGCTTAAATATTTCCAAACATATTAGAAGATATGATATACCAACTGCACACACGACTAACCTCTTGAATCAGTTTGCAATGTGCAAGTGCGAAAAGTGCGACAAAAACTTGTATTAATTACAATTTTTATCTGCAAATTGCAAGTGAAACGTATTGTGTTGTGTTTGCTGGTGCAATTGCAATCGGAGTGGAAAATGTTTGATAAGTTTTCAATTAAAAGTGCACAAAACACTAAAAACGTAATTGTTTTTATTTACAATACCCAAAAAAAGAAACACACACAGAATTCTGTGCTGTGCGAGTGCAAGATAGATAAGAAATGCAATGTTAGGTAAGAGCTTGTAGTGTGTTATCTCATATGGAGACGTTTGGCAACAGTTTCTGAGAAATTTTACATTGTCAGTTTGGACGAACAATGAAGTCAACTGGTCTAATGCATATTGCAGTTGAACAAATTTCCAAAAATACAAAACAATCTTTTTTGCTTATGAAAAATCTAAGCCAAGTTCTTCTTCATCTTCTTCTTTTTCAGCAATTCACACACACACACACACACAATCAAATCATCTAAAGCAGTGTAAGAACGGTGCAAAAAGTGACACTTGTGCTGAAGCATATTGATTTGCATGCCAAGCAAATTTACATTTACATGCAGAGAGAGATAGACGGAGATAAAGTGAGAAAGAGCAAGAGCAGACAGACAAGCTGTCTAAAAGTCAAGTCAATGTACAAATATTTACTTTAAAGTACGTAAACGTAGCCCGAAAACTGAATGTGAGCATTTCCGCACATTACACCTGAAGTTCGTAAACTTACTTTGCTGCAGTCCCAAAAGTCGGGACGGGGCCAAGATATATGCCATCTTGCCATGCCGCACTCTCTGGGCGAGCTGAGAGAAGCCAATTTGAATGGTAAGCAAATGCCGGATATGGCAAAGTTCAAAACGGAAACGTTTGCTGCACTTTCAATGCCAAAAAAGCCAACAACAACAACAATAACAAGCGTTACGTCACGTTGCCAACTAACTGACAGCAGTAACTTTTACCAACCAGGCTCTAAAGGTGCCCAGTGCTGGGAGCATGGCAATTGTCTAACATAAACTCAGCTGGCAATCTATAACTGCAACCGCACAGCCAGACTTCTCATATATAGTTTGATAAGTAAGCTTAAAACTTTACAATTCACAGATACCACCCCTCATGCCCATCATACTTCTACTCTCCGCAGAACCATTCAGAGTTTACAGTTTAGAGCTAGCAGCGAGTGCAATTGCATATGCGAAAAATTAATTTACATTTAAATGAAATGTATGTCATTGGGCAAAAGTTGTTGATTTTCATAGACAGCAGCGGCAGATGGAAAAACAATTTGCAAAACTAACTTATTATTATTACTTATTATTGCAATGAAATTGAAAAACCCACAAGCATTCCCCAGGCGAGCGTCAACAGCCTGCAGTCAGTTGGAAATTATGAAATATACTTAGCCAAGCTTCCTGTATCTCTTTCACTCTCTCTCTCTCTCTCTCTATTACTCTGTATCTCTCTCTATCGCTTTCTGTCTCTTTGTACGACTCGCTGGCGTCAGGCGTCATGGAATATGCTACTATTGTCGGTATGAGAGTTTATTATCATGACCAGATCCATTAGAAGTCAAAGCGAACTTAATGCGCCCTTTGCATCACATTTTTTCATTATACGCAGGTGACAATCGCATTACTAAAGTGTGTCTATATGTGTGTGGCATAAACCCGTTTACATGCAGCACTTAACTGCATCCTCATCGATTGATACAACATATGCTCTGACAAGTCTGTCTGTGTGTGTGTGTGTGGAGTCTGTTGTGTCGCCTGTCAGCCACGTAATGCGTTTAACGTAACATTGTTACATTTTCCATTTTGATTGCAATATGCTAAGCATTCTAAGACTCAAGCACACACACACACACATACAACCGCAACGCTTGCTTGCCGTTTAACACATTGTACAAAAAGTTGTAGCATACTTTCAGGCGGGCTTAAAGAATTTGTCATTGCCGAGGCAACCAGCGGCTTTAAGTCGTTTAATAACATAAATTTGCCAGCAGAGCTAATAAAATATAATACACTGCCAACTACAGTCTGGCGTCAACAAAGCTGCTGCTGCTGCTGCTGCTTTTATTGTTGTTGTAGCTGCGTTTGCTGGCAGCGAAATGTGCGCAAAGTGACCAAATGGAATGCAAGGCAAGCGAGCGAGCTAATAAAAAAAACCAACTTTGCCACTGCAACAGCAACAGCGACTTTGACTTTTCGCTTCCTTTTTAGTGTCACACGAAAATAAAACTGAGAATAACGAGCCAGTTGAAAGCGACTGGCCAGGCCAAGTCATTTCAGTCAGAAGCTGGAGCAGGAGCAGGAGCTGCAGTTGGAGATGCAGCTAGAGCAGGTCTGCGTCCGGGTCCGGGCCACGCCCCCGTCGCCAAACGCCAACGCCCTCGCATAGTTGCACAATGAAATGTAGTTGAAAATTATGAAAATTATCTGCCACGCCATTTTTATGCCAGAAACTTTGCATCTAAATGTCCATAAAAGCGGAAGCGTCGCGTCGCGTCGCGTCGCCAAATGGTAAAAAGAACAAGACGACGCTGAAAGAATCCTCCAGCGCGGCATAAAAATAAAATGGCAAACTGCAGGCAACGTCATTCGTGTGCTACGTGTGGACGTGTGGGCGTGTGGAGCGTGTGGGCGTGTGGGCGTTTGGGCGTATGGAGGCGTGTCAGCTGGTGGGCAGCCTCGAGGACTGACTGCCTTACAGACGGCATGTCATCATTATAATAGAAATTAAGTGCAGTTCCAGCAGCCAGTACTTTAGAACGTGGCTCCTTTTGCAGCATTTTCTCTTGTAATGGGTAATAGAATTAAAATTACTTGGACGCATGCCACGCCAAAGCCAAGGCAACAGCAGCGACACAGACGTTAAGAGCAACGAGTAAAAGCCAAACAATAGCGTCGAGTCATTAAAAACAAAGAGTCAAATGCAGAGCCAAACTACTTGCAAAGCTATTGGACTGGATTCTGACTTTGGTTCTGCTTCGGCCTCTTTAAGCCGATTGCCTTGACAACAATCTGGAATTTAAAGCGAATGCACAATTTACGTTGTGTTTATTGGCGCGCTTAAAAGTTTGCAACACAACATTTGAGCTGTTGTCCATGTTGTTGCACAGCCCTGAGGCAAACATCACTTCCACCGTGTGTGCCCTGCCTGCCGTGTGTTTTTGTGCGTGTGTGGCAACATCACAGATTACCACCACAAACACATTACATTGCTGCAATTGTTGCATATATGCGAATCCATTTGACAGATGATTTTCCACAATTCGCATTCCTTTCATTTGGTTCGTTGTTGTCCACTTTCAAACAATTTTACACACATTGTGTGTGCAATTTATTCGTATAAATTTAACAAAAAATAAATAAAAATAAAGGTATTTTATTTATATAGCATTAAAATGTAAAAAGGACCGCAAAGCATACGCAAAAGGATGGCATAAAAAAATATAAAATAGTGCTGTTCATTTCTGCATTTCTAGAACAAGCAATGTATACACTTCTTAGCTTCTCTGTATTTAAATAATAAATATTTATTTGTATTATTTGAATATTATTGAAATTTACTGAGTAGTGAATAATTAAGTGTAACGAAAATAAAAATTGCTGCAATATGTGTCAGACATTTCTAAAATTATAAGAAATAAATTGTAAATTTATACAAAATTTGGCAAATGCAATAAACAATTTATACACAATTTTACTTTGGAATTGGAGCTGTCAGCGCCAGACAGACGGGACGAACGTGTAAGACAACCCCTGAAGACTATGAGCAGTTGAGCAGTCGAAATATATTCAATAAATCGAAATAAAAAGTTATTTCTAATTTCTTAACCCTAAATTGGACCTTGAGCCGGCTTAAAGCAATTCAATTAAAATTTAACAAGTTATTCTTTTATATATTTTGTAAAAAATATTTAAATATACTGTGTAGTAAATAATTAAGTGTAAGGAAAGTCTAAACATTTCAATAATGTTGCAGATATTTCTAAAAATTTTAGAAAATAATTGTCAATTTAATTTGTTAGCTTTTATATATTTTTGAATAAATATATTACTCATTTTTATTCTATATTAATATTTTATTTTATTATTATTATTATATACAAAGAAGTAAATAATTAAATATGTTTGAAATATTGTTGAAGAAATTAAGCATAATATTTATACAAAATTAAATAATACTCTATAAATACATATAAAGTATTATTAAATTCAGAAGGCAATTGTAAAGTATTTATTTATATTTATTTAAATTTCTTAAATGTGAATTTTATTTTAATAATTTAATCCAATTTAGTTGTCTAAAGTAAAATATACTTTTATATTATTTATTTATTATTAAGTCTATAGTTTATGAAGACAAATTTATTACAAGAGTATTAAAAGTAAAGCACAGTATTATTTAAGCCTACTTAACATAACTCAACTTGCAATATAGAAGATCAATTTTTAATTACGAATTCGAGTTACGAATCCCTCTAATTGCTGAACCACAAACTGTAACCGAAAACTGCAATACCTGCGAGTTGGAAAGTGCAGTTTGTTTGGGTAATGCAGAGCGTATAAAGAGTCTGACCTGTGACCGCAGCAATGAAAGGTGGTTAGCCACACACGCATGCAAGTGCAGCCAGCCCTGGCTGAAGTAGGGCCGAAGTAAAAGGGTACGAGGGTAGGAGATGGTGAATCGCATATCGCATCAACGCGCCGATGATGATGACCATAAAACATGGTAACATTTTGCGTCAACAAAAGCACTCAGACTCCCCCCTCCCCCCTCGCAAAATGTGAAAATAACTGCGAAAAATTGTATTTACGCACAATGCAAAATTGAAAATTGAGGTGAAAACGCGAAAGGGAACAAGTGAGGGGTAAAGTATGAACTCATTTTTGGTTGCAATTTTGAGTGAAATGCGTGTAATTGAAAAGTCTGTAGTTGTTGTAGTTGTAGTGTTTGTTGTTAATGTTGAAATGAGTAGTTGCAGTGTCCTTCGAACTGAATGCAAATATCCTCAGATCATGCGGCATCCAACACTTTAATGTCCATGCTATTCACAGAGATAGAGAGAGAGTCTGCTTTTATGTGCAATGATAGCAGGGCCGTAAGCAATCAATTTGTCTTAATATCAAAGCAAATTGCATGTCATAAGTTCAATTGTGCCAACGACCAGCAATTTTAGTGCCAAAAAGAGAAACAACAAAAAAAAATTAAAAGAGAATAGAAAATAAATGAAAATGAAAATGAAACTGCAGCCGCTGGCTGAGCACAAGGAAAAGTATAAAAAAAAAAAAAGAAAAAACAATAGCAAATCAGGAATTGAGCGCTTGATGTTGGCTTCTGTCGCAGCAGGACAATCAATTTTATGGCCAATGCCGAACGCAGCAACAACAAAAGAGAACGCGACCCAATAGCGTTATGAGCATCAAATAAACATAAAGCCATGCTCGTTGGCCGATTTAGGTTTATGGGTCACAGTCGCAGCAGCTTTATATATATAGTTACGACAATAGTGCGGATCTCTCTCTCTCTCTCACTCTCTTTCTCTATCTATCTCTGCTTTGTGACATCAATTGATAGTACTTGTACTCGTTACTTTCACCCTCCTCCCCCCCCGTCCTCTGTCCAGCTACAACAGTTTTCCTGACGTGTTTCGTCAGCTTTTGGGTTGACACGTGGATGCCATTTTCAATTTATGACACACTATTTGAACATGGACTTGCTTGGGTCGTCGCCCTGACATCATCCACAGAGTGGGGCACAGCGGTCAGACATGCATTTCGGTATATAAATCGAATCAAATCAAATGAATTTGATTTGTGTGCACACAGGAAATTGTCACTAAAAATAAGAAAAACATAAATGTAATTTCCTGCAAGTGCCGATAAAAGCTCTTAATGCAGCCTAAACAAAAAGCAAAAAGCAAAAACCAAATAAGAAGAATTCTCAGTCTCATTTACTAAATGCTCAAGGTGTTTTCCTTATCAGTTTTCGCATAAATATAAATCATTTCCGGTCGTTGACTTAGCTGACCAATAAATCAACTTTAATTCCAATGAGAGTATTCAAAAGCATTAGCAAAATAATTGATTAATCTTCAATGAATAATGCTTACGATAACGTATGATTATCTATGGCAATACTATTTGATAAACTATATTCATTATGTATATTTTTTTATAGTTTATCTTCTAGTATTTATGTCGAAGGAACATAATGAACTTTCAAAGAGCATTGAAGTTAAATGCTCACAACTTGTGTATAAATCAAATCTTCTAGCAATAAAAATATGTTATTCTTGTTTTTTATTACCAAGCTTTTCAGTTATCTTGCATTCAAGTGTAAACGAATTTGGCATTGTAACAATAATCTAAAATGCCAAATCACTTCTTGCTCATATGTCAGAGCAGTCAACCAATGCAACGATGAAAAAAAAAAGCACTTTTAGCCCAGTTTATTGCACATTTGAAAACAAGTCATTGAATTGCACATATAGACTACAAACTGTGCTGTGCTGACAGATGACGAGCATTCCATCAATAAGTTTTTACAGAGACTAACATGATTTAGGTCATGCAAGCACTTCATTTTTTTTATGCGAATTCAAATTATTGTAGCTGAGGTTCTTTCCCTTTTTTTTTTTGGTATAGCTATCAATGTCAGCACATGTAACATTAACTTGATTATAATGCAATGCCTGAAATGCTGGCCAAACATTTGTCAATAAACTCTGATTTATGCATTGCCAGCCCCCGACTAAGAGACGTCTGCATGCAAATCACCGAAACTCAGCCAAAAATTCGGCAAAACGAATTATCAAAGCAGCTCTCAGAAGGCTATGAATGAAAGTTGCTCAACAGCATGAGTCAGAGAGGTGAGGAGAGGAGAGGAGAGGAGAGGAGAGGAGAGAGAAGAGGAGTGACTCGTATGCTAACTGGCAATCACTAACCGCCGACTCATTTTTAAACGCAATTGGTCAACACACACCGGGCGGGCAGATGCTGCAGCCATGGCAAACGTTTCATGAATAAACCATGAGCGTCAACACCAGTTAGCAAAAACAACACAACAGCCGAGGAGTAGAACGAGGCAGGAGCTGGGCAGCAGCAGTTGGAGCAGCAGAAGGAACTGCAACAACAACAACAGCAAAAGCAACCAGAGCAATCCAGTGCCAGTGGCAGCTGCATTTGTATCCGCATCCGCATCCACATCCACATCCACAACCTTGCAACCGTTGCCTGAGCCTACGATAGACAAAATGCAGAGTTTTCGGTTTGCACATTGCACCCAGAATCCTGTTGCCTGCCTGTCTGCTTTACTTCCACCTCATTCTCTGTTGGCACTCAAAAGTGCTTAGCATATTTTGCACTGATGGCGGTTTTGGCACGTAATGGCCAGACCGGTGTTGCAGTTGCAGCTTGCGGCCTATAGCCAGCTGCCTGCTGCCAGCTGCCTGCTTGCTGCACTAAAAGTCTTAATTATTTCAAAGGTATTTGCGCCCCGTTGCACATACGACGAGCTAATGGCCAGCAGTGTGTCAGGGCTGGGCCACCATCTTAAACAGTTGCCACAAAAGCTTAAAACTCGATTCGAGTTTGGCAGTGCCACACATGCTGCATGCTGCAAAGTTGCGAGTATGTTGCAGCTATCAAACAATTGCACGCATGGCTGCCACATCATTGAAATTATATGTACATAAACTAATATAACGTATATCAAACTTCTTATAACTGACAACGGGAAGGGCGGGGAGGTTGAATTTTAAGCAGTTGCAACAGGGAGTTGCGGCGAGCGGAGAGCGGAGAACGGAGAGCGTTGAGCGGGAACGCGTCTGCTTATCAGCTGAGCCACACTGCAGCTGGTAAGTAGAAAGTAAACAGAGTGCAACCAAAAGGGGCAAAAAACAAATTTTTGGTAAAAGACGCTGCTGCATCGTTGGTTTGCTTATCCGCTTGCAACATGCAGCAAGTGGCAGCAACATGAATTGCATTTGACTTGAGCAATTTATGAAAATTTGAACACAAATTAAAAAATAAATGGACAATCGAGTGTAGCGTCAGCTTGTTATTGTCCTTGTTGTTGTTGTTGTTGTTGTTGCTGTTGTTGCTGCTGTTGTTGTGGCAACTTTGCAAACAGTTTTAAGTGAAATGCCTGAACACTCATACGCCGTGTGGGCCCCGTCGATTCAGCTCAACAAATACACAAATACAGCCAATTTTCGAGTCGACTCGAGTAACTCCTCTCGCTCTCACTCTCCTCTCTCTCTCTCTCTCTGCTTTGCCTCAACTTGCCGCGTGCTGCATTTTGTGCTAAAAAAGTTGATCGTTAGCAGGAAATTTCTGCTAAAAAGTTCGCAACCAACTTTCCACAGTCTTTTCATGCGCCGTTATAGTTTATCGTTAAAAAGTTGCGCTAAAAATAAAACCAGAAATATGAAAGTTGTATTGGGATTTACGCAATACACTTTGTCTTCGTTCTCGTTCTCGTCTTCGCCATCGCCTTCGCCTTCCATCTCATCTCTGGCTCACGTAGGTGAATGAGTGGCCAATACTTGTAGTTCTCAAAAGCCGATGATGATGAAGGTGTACCCCACTTTTTTTGGGGTTTTTCAATGGCGTTTGAGTTTTGCGAAAATCTTCTATCGCTCTGAAGTGTTAATAATGCACTTTTGCCCGGGGAGAAAACCGTGCCACATTTTCTGAAAAGCAGCAGCAGCAGCAGCAGCTTCAAGTGGCACGCACAGTTTTAGTTTTATAAGCCTACTTAGTGGCAAGTCGAGTTGAGTACAACGACCTGTAGGCGACCTTGAGGCCGTTGCCGTACATTAATTTCAAATAGATTGAAGATTGAAGATTGAAGCACCGCCTAACTGTCTTCGTGTGCAATTTATAAGAACGTGCTTCACACACTCACACACGCACACACACTCACACTCTTCTCGACAGGTATCATTCATTCTAACGATGCCAGTGCCGGCTGAGCCACCTTTCAACTAGTCCGTGTCAGTCTCCTGCCGATTTCCTTACAAACCCAAACACGCACCGCACATACACACACACACATAGATAGATACACACACGCAATCTCTCGCACACACCTCGGCATTTATCTGTGCCAGGAAAACGTTTAATTAAGTCACTTGAATGCGCAGCCAGTTGCTGTGGCATTTATTCTCAATGATGTTGCTAATGCTGATGACGATGACGATGACGATGGCAATGACGATGACTATGGCGATGACGATGGCCGCTTGCCGGAGGGCGGTGGGGGGGAGAGGCATGTTAAAAGAGATGAGATGTGGCAAGAACGAAAACAACATCATCTAACTGAATGTGTGTGTGTGTCGACTGTGTTGATGTTTTCTTTGCCTTTGCAAAGGCAGCTAGCTAGTGACCCTATCAACCATGTCAAGTTCTCACATTTCTCGAATACATTTCAAAGTGAGCATTGTGATTTTTATGTGTATTCATTTATACACACATAAGTGTGCGTATGTTTCTATATTTGAGTATGTGCATATATATGTATATATATGAGCTTGTCTATTCATTTAAATGAAGCATGAAATCGGGTTAAAGCTTCAAATAAAACTGTCTAAGATACTTTCAAAGGAACCAGTCGAGGCAGGTGCAAAATAACGAGGCCTAGAGCTTAGATATGTAGGTAAAATATATAACATTTAATTATATTATAAAAAGGATGGCAAATAAAGGTTTAATATTAAAGAAATATATTAAGAAAACTTATCTAATATATTTTATAAAATAATATATATATATATGAAGCATGTTAATATATTTTATATATTTAAAATATTTATTTATTTATATTGTGGAAGAGAAGAATTAATTTCTAAATGAATTGACGAAAATAAAATAGAGAAAGCGAGCTGAATTTCAATGTAGTAATATAGTAATATAATTAAATTATAAGTAATGCGAATGTAAGTAAATAAATAACTAAATAAAGTAAACAAAGATTAAAAGAAACATTTTCTAAAAACATTATAAAACGTTTCTATAAACGAGAAAAATATAAGGAAACTTAATAGAGTAATAAATAATGTAATATACTCAAAAAGAGAATAGCGTGTACTACACTATAATAAATGGAAAAATGCAATAAATCAAATTGATAACAAATGAATGAATAGTATATACAAATAATTAAAAAATTATTATAGTTAAACTGAATAGAGTAGAATAGACTACAAATTTATAAATTGCAATTGATAAGAATTAAATGGCTTATATTAAAGTATGCAATGCATAGAAAACTGTACAATTAAATAGAATAAAGTAAATAAATATATTTGATGATTAGAAATGATTAGAATTAATTGGATTATAGGAAAGTATAGAATAAAAACAAATATATATATAGAATAAAAATGTATTGCGATTAGAATTGATTAGAATTAGTTGGATTATATGAAAGTATAGAATATATACAATATATATATACAGTTAAATAAAATATAATAAAAATTCATTGCGATTAGAAGTGATTAGAATTAGTTGGATTATATAAATGTATACATGGTGTTATAATAATAATACAAATATACTATTATACTATTATAGTAAATTAGATTTAACTGTGTGCATTTCATTTAAGTTTCGCACAACTTTCAGCTCTTTAATTAGAAGAATTAGAATTGTGCAGTGAAGTGTGTTTTTTGTGAGCATTGCAGTTGTAATTTTATCTAACCGTACACACAGTTATTTAAGTGTAATACCGTTATGAATATATGATAGCTACATTTAGTAGATATATGTATATTATTTACTAGTCATTTGTTGACCTGTTTTGCAGTTGGCTGAAACCACAAAAAGACAAGTAACCACAGAGAGGCAAGCACATAAGTAAAATACATTTTGTGGTCAACGCTTAACGATGCCTATATAAAGTTGTTGTTCTTGTTGTTGTTGTTATTATTATTGTTGTTGTTGTTGTTGTTGTTTGTGGTGCTGTTGTCGTTTGTCGTTTGTTGTTTTAGTTGCTGTTTTTGAAGTCATGGCTGTTGCTTGAGCTTAACATTATTTATAATAGCACCGATAATTCCCATGATTAATGCCCAACTTGCAGTATGCTCTGTTTGTAATTAGTGCAGGCAAATGTTTAGATAATAACATTAGCTACAGCTGTATGTGTGTGTGTGTGTTTGTGTATGTAGCTTATTTATTTTTTGCTATGCGCCATTTATTTACTGCGGCTGCTTCAGATTCAACGGACACTCAAATATGCTTTAGTCAACACAGGGAGAGAGAGAGATAGAGAAAGAGAGAGAGAGAGAGAAAGAGAAAGAGAGAGAGTGAAAGAGCGGGGAGCAAAGCAAATGTAAACACATTATGTTTAGATTGAGTTACATAATTTAACAACAACCTGACATTTGAGTAAATACAAACAAACTCGCTCTGTCCGTTGGCACAGAAGCTAAAGCACAGCGAATGCTTCAAGCAAATGAGGATTACAGAAAAATAAAGAAAGTAAAGAGAAAGTAAATTAAACCTGCACTTGCAAATGGCAACAATTGTCACACTCTGCCAGGATGGCAGGCAGCCATCTCTCTCTCTCTGTCTATTATCTTTTATTGAATTCAATTTTATTATAATGCATAATGAATTTAATTGCCTAATCCACAAAAACCACTTGACAGCGCATTGTCACTGTCCAATTCAAATGCCACATATTTGAGCTGAAACCGCCAGCTGTAAATTGTTGGCCCTCAAATCCGGTTAAAACAATTATGTAGATGGACATTTACTTCTTCTTCTTCATTGTTTTTTGGGACACATTAAAGCAACAAAGCAACTCATGCATTCGGTTGTTAACGGATAAAGGGTCGGAGATGGGTGGGGGTGGGCGTGCTGTGTTTTAAAGTGTTTAATGAATTCACTTTGAGCAGCGGGACAGCAACGATTGGGGATGCAAGAGTCGTCGTCCGACAAGAGGCCAAAAATAGCAACGGGGGCGTGCCACAGCCAACAAGTCAATTTGTCAATTTTTAAAACAAACTACAGGAAAAATCGAGAGCGTCCCGCTGCGAGAGCTGTTGACTACAAAAGCCAAACAAAAAATAAAAAGAAAATCACCAGTGAAAATGCTTTAATTGAGACTACTCGACTTACAGATACCCTGTAAGCAACTCTGAAATAGTCTAACATATGCTGTTACTTATAAATATTAGCCATACATTGCGTAGTAGGCATTTTCTGAGACTGATCGAATAGCAGCTACCCTGTAAACAGCTCTGCAGTAGTTTCATATATGCTGTTACTTAAAAATATAATACATACATTGCGTAGTAGGCATTTTCCGAAACTGATTGACTAGTAGATACCCTGTAAGCAGCTCTGAAGTCAACTGGCAGTTACTCTACTTCTAGCACATTCCCCTTTTGCAGATGCTTCTCTATGCACGTTATGCCGCTCCCTACTATTTACATACTGCTGCACAAGCGTGTAATACCCTTCAGACAGTCAATGGGCACAGGGTATAAAAAGTGAGGTGTAAAAATATACACCGAAAAAGTTCACTTGTACTATGCGAGTGAGTCCCCTCTGAAAACACGTATATATATATATATATATATATATATATGTGTGTGTGGGTGTGTGTCACAATGTGCAAAATTCAACGTACCAAAAGCCGCACACAAACAATCAGCTGGCAGCATAGCAGAGGCAGAGGCAGCGACAGCGGCAGCGGCTGCGGCAGAGGAAGTCACTCAGGCATGGAAGAGTCAGCGACGTTGTGGAGTTCGAGTGTCGCATCCGCCGAAAACAAAATCAAAGTTAAGCACTCAATTTTCAATTAAGCTCACAAAATGCACACGAACGTAACACTCAACCACTCGCACACCCACACAGAAACACACACACGCATTCGCACACACAAAGCAAAGGTCTAACGTCCTCATTCAACCAACCGTTGAGCTGGCGAAAAGAAAAAAAAAAAATAGAAAGGTGAAAATAAAATGACTTGGTGTCAATGAAACACTCACGTACCCAGCAGCACCACCACTCGCACCACCTACCAGCACCATCCAATGCTCCTTAGGCTTGCCCTATCAAGCCAGGGATATAGCAAGTTTGTGATGTCATTAGACTACACTGACTACGAAAAGTAATTGCAGACAAAGCCAAATTCTGTCTCTCATAAAAGTTTCCTCAACTTACAACATTTTAAATAACATTAATAAAACAAAATATAACATAAAATATGTAAAATAATATGAAATATGCTGCAACACATCAAAATGACATTAAAAACATTATTTATTAAAGCCTTCATGTGAATTTTATAGCCAAAAATATTTGAATAAATGATTATATTGCGTATATTCATTTAAAAATCTTTTCTATTTATTTAGAATAAAATATATTTTCTGAATATAGACTTGAATTTGTTTTATTTCAAAGAGCAAACAAATTTCATGTAGCTATATGTTGACCTAGGATTGGTATCCTTTATTTCCTGTAAGGCAAAAATAAACACACACAAATACAGACATACATACATATATACACACACACACACACACGCACACACAGAGACTGTCACAAAGAGGCGCAGCCTCATGCGATTCACAGTCATTGAAATGCTCAAGGCACTTTGTATTAAATTCACTTTGGCTGTCACTTGCCATCCCACGCTACCCTCTACCCCTGTAAACCTGTCTGAAGTCCTAGCCAGTGTTACCTTTAGTGTTGAGTATGGCCAACACATGACACGCACACACACACACATACACAGAGAGATAAATACAAAGAGCCGCACGATATTTTTACCAGAATTCTTTTGCTTTCTGTGTGAAGTAGCTTCTTGATTTCCTTCGTTATGCGGCTCGATGATGTTTCCGTTTGTATTTCTGCTGCTGTATCGCATGTCTGTGTGTGTGTGTGTGTGTGTATTTGCAGCTGATGAACTCAGGAGCTGCTGGATCTTTGCAGGATGCCAAGCTAAATAACTGGTACTGACTTGGCTAACTGGGAGTGTGATATGTGTGGTTTAAGTGGCAGTCATGCCCGTCTATGTAATTTGTTTGCTTTTCTAATTACGCGAATCTACGTTATCTTGTGTGTGTGTGTGTGTGAAAGGAGGTGTGTGCCACTTGGTTTTGATAACAGCTGCCATTTACCCATGCGATTAGGTTCAGCTGTATAATGTTCAATCTTTAATCTGTGCTTCATGTTTGTCAGTTATCGTTAACCTGCTCAAAAAAAAAAAAAAAACAACACAATTTGTTGCTTAGCAATCAGTGAGAACGCCCACACAAACAACTTCTCACACACACACACGCACACGCACACGCACACACATGGCAACAACAAATCAAGCCAGCCCCCAAACAAACGTAATCAACAACATCATCAATGGTAACTGCGGCGTCAATAGTTCATGGAACGATAAAGCAAAGCAGGCAGGGGGGTTTGGACAGCCCAGGAACAGTCAAGATGCTAACGATTATTTAAAATGGCTGGCAACGACAACAAGCAGAGACAGACAGAGAGAGAGAGAGAGAGAGAGATGGCACTCACTATGTGTGGCATAAAGTTTTCTTTCACGCAACCTTAAAATTGAGAAGGCGGTCTAAATACTTGCACACACACAACAACAAAAATTCCAAGAAATTTAATTTGTATTTTCTATTTAATTTTCTTAAATATTTCACATGCGGTTTACCTGCTGCCAAGGTGTAACTAAGACACACACACGCAGGCAAACGGTTAAAAAGTTTACACACATGTACATATACGTATACGTAATCTGTGGCATGCCACAGCCGCACCGTTGAGTGGGGCAGCTGCTCCACTTGAGTTGTACTTTTGAAGCTGGCAACAATTTCCAGAAGACACGAACCTTGCCAATAAGTAGCCACTTTCAAGTATTGTGATTGCCTGTAATTTAATACGTATTTCTCTTTTTTACGTTTTATATTCGTAAACGTATCTATGTCTGCCATCTGCGTTTAAGCGCCTCCTCTCATATTAATTGAAATCTTATCGTTTTGGGGCATTTCACAGATGAAGCGTAAACGTTTACAGTAAATAGATCCATTAAGGGCAAAACTTAAACTGTCTGCAAAAAAAAAAAAAAACATAGAATATCTGTCGAAATTTGGCAATAAAAATATCAATTTCAACAGCCTAAAACCTGTATAAATTCTACGCTCAGATAAACACAACAAATTGCCATACGATTACACATTAGCTTGAGTGCTAAGGCATAAAGTTAATTGCAAAGAATTTCTCTAATTTTTTAAAATATATTTACAAATTAATAATATTTTATAGAATTTAAAGAACTTAATTAGCTAATTTTTAGGATTGCATTTCTTATTGTTACTTGAATGTTACTTTATGCGACGTATATTTGTTTAATTTTAACTTTATCATAGCAATGATATCATCCTATTCATTTAACCAATCAAAACATTTATTGACCTCCATTTACCCCTTATTAATTGCACTTGTTCTTTTATGCACACATATGTGTGTTTATACCCTGTAAAAAACAAATAGATACATTCTCAAGCAACTTTCTATCGGTTCATCAGTTAATCTGTTGCAAAGTAAACTAAGCAATTGTGAAGCTTAGGGGAAGCAGCTCTTTGAAGGGTTTTTGGTTAGTCAACATTTTTTTATAAAGGAAAAATAAACCTATATAAACAAAGCACAATTGTTATGTGGAAATGCGCATTGCAGAAATTACCAAGTTTTGTTAATCATTTATATACATAAGTGTCGACGGCTTCGTCATGGGTTTTTAAATTGGTGGAGCCTACAGATATATGTATGTATATAAATATATATAAATATGTATCTGATTTCATATGTTTGCTTAGTAATCACAATTTCACAGAATTCAACTTAGCCATTTATTTATGACCATGTAAAATTCTATGAAATGTACATGTCATTTGAAATATTTTATGATAATATTTTACTAGTATTCCAAAATTAAAAGAGCTTTAATTGTCTTTAAGAATGCGCTGTTCTAATTATCGAATAAGCACTGTAGTGCAAATAAAACATATGTACACTTGCGCATTAAATTCAATTTTATTGAAGAAGAGATAATGAAAAATCATCATTATTATCATCATAATTACCGATATGTAGCTATTTGTATGCACTTTAACAACAACAACAAATTACACAAATACAGCAACACTTTTGTTTACAGTTGAAGTTGAATGCAGACTAACAGACTGCAACTCAAACTGATCTCGAGCAAACTGAATGCGATCTCAATTTGAGTGCAGCGGGGAAAAGCACTCAAAAAATAGAAGCGCTCAGAGCGCTGTGAGCTTTGGGCGCTCGCTGATTAACGCTCGGTGATGGGTGCTCTTAATCAACGCCCAACACACGTGTACAAGATGACGTAGCTCGCATAAGCTTGCAAACAAACACTTAAGTACAAACGAATATTAACACCCGGCGCTCGCTCATCGCTTATAGCTCTCCCTTTCTCTTTTACTCGTTCTGCTCTGTTCGCTGTGGTTCTGTAGTTCTGTCGTTGCCGCTGTTGCTGATGCCGCCGTCAGTTGAGCTTGATGCGTCGCTGGCGACGAGCGCGTTTGCAACGGTAACAAAAGCACAAAGAAAAATCGGGCTGTGCTAATGATCTTCGCAAATATGTACGTAATATACGACAGATAATAAAAGTATATTGAATATTGACAAGCCAATATTTGCCAAGTAAAATAATGCGAATATCCATACGAGTGCAAATGAATTTAAAAAACAAAAGGTGTTGAAATAATACAAATACGTATAAATATACGTTATAAAATATAAATGTTACTGTATGCTCACACACACACA
The DNA here is from genome assembly GCA_018901825.1 of Drosophila funebris. Lineage (NCBI taxonomy): Eukaryota > Metazoa > Arthropoda > Insecta > Diptera > Drosophilidae > Drosophila > Drosophila funebris. The sequence goes on from JAEIFK010000682.1 coordinate 7,917,269, forward strand.
CAGACACACACCAGAATTGTGACTATACACCGTGACAAATTAAACGCCTGGAAAATGGCACCTTCAACAAACAAACAAACAAAAAATGAAATGAATCAACAACAATCAAACGCAATACGGCAGCGGCAAACAGTGAAACTGTGAGAGCTACACAAAAATGCTAATTATACAATTTACTGAAGAATTGTGTGAAATATAAACAGAAGTCACGTGAAAGTCGCGATCCCATAGGCTTAAACAACTCAATTTATTGTACAATTTCATTATCGCTGATAACGTACACACTCTTGCTCTCGCTCTGCTTCTCTCTCTGTATCACAAGCACTGTGCTTGCAAAAGATGAGTAAAAAGCTCTCATACTCTCTATCACTCTCGCGCTCTCCCTCTCTCTCTCTCTCTCTCGTTTGACCGGCTTCACGTGCTATGCAACTTGCGTTTAAAGCGCAGCTTCTGAAATAACAACAAAAACGAGAACAACAAACTAGTTCGATATATTAAACAGCAAAAACAAAAAACCTGTTGATAAGGTCAACGTACAGACATAATATGCTAAGTGCAGTGCGTCGTATTCATTCAATAAATACAACGCAAAACAACAACAAGCAAACAAACAAATATAAATACAATTTTAATTTCATATTTTTTCTGCATATTCTGGAACTAAATTCTGGCATTGGGATTTTCCTAAATATAGCCAAGAAAATAGAAACAAAAGACGTCAAAATAAAGCCCCTTGCGCAGTGCAGGCATCCATAAATAAACTGTTTTAAATGGAAATCGTTGGGAAAAAGAAAGAAATCAATTGAAATAACAAGGAGAACTAAGTGAAACACACACAAGAAAAGAAAGACACCCACACCCACACCCACACAACAAATATGCCCCGCGCTGTCAACAATAAATTCATTTCAAATCAAATTCCTAGACTAGACCTTTTCCAGAGTCCAGAGTGTGTTTCTTGGGGATGACTCTGTTGCGCTGAATGAAAAGTACGCCAGGCGCACGTACATTTTATCAATACTCAACGGGTATTAGCTACTCATCTATATTTACGAGTGTATACATACATATGTATACATATATATACATATGTACATATATGTGTATTGAAGTGTTTGACAGACTCGTATATTAATAATTCTAAAAGACGCTGTCGACAGCAATTTTAAAGTGTAGATTATATTGACCGCAAAATATGAGCTTTAGTTGAGTGCTCTCAACTTTGAAAGACTCTGCACATTGCTGCAGAACTACTGTATCTATTAGGCGATCGTTTTGAAATTTCTCATTAAGAAATGTGAGCTAGCAAAGGAAACGTATAGAAGAGTGTAGCATGTTTCAAGATAAACAATTACTATAAATTACTAAACTAAGGCCTATTCATTTACAACTTGCACATTTTATATTTACAATAAAGTTTCGATATGAAACACTGCCGATAAAGTTGAGCACTCAGCGAATTGAAATTGTTTCAATGTTTCACATGCATAAAGTTAGTTTATGCGATTCAATCAAGGTTTTATCTAATCAAAGTTTATCACTTCAATTTATACAATTCGACGCTCAGAAAAATGGGGGAAAAAACGGTTGTTCAAGTTGAAAACATGTCAAAATTGTTTATGAATCAAGTGCTAATTGTTGTTCAGTCGTTGCCAAACTGCGAATTGAATTAGTTGTAGCATTTGAAGTATCGACGAGTCTATTGCTTCTGTCAAGTGTGTAAAAAGTGTGCAACTGTGTCTATTAATGTGTGTGAGTGTGTGTGAGTGTGCGTATGTGTGTCAGACAGCTCGGATAAGTTAATCATTGTGGGCAACAACAGTTTCATGGGGACAAACAGCGACGCTTATCACAACTTGAGGTTCCCAAGGCAACTACACATTGCGATAAATGCGTACAACAATGCAAAGCAAACGAAAAGATAAAAATAAACAGAAGAAAGAAAATACTAAATACTTACATGCAAACGACATAACAATTACGGTTGTTATTGTGGTAATGGTTGTTGCTGTTGTTGATAAGAAACCCTAAAGAAATAAATGTTTTGGTCAAAAGACTGTGACCCATCGTAAGCATTAAAAAAATTATAGTTTCGAGCGGGAAAATGATAGTAAAAAGTTACTTTAGACTGCCGATGATTTAATACTCTTTAAAAGTTGTTCAGAGTTCAACTTCCATTTGCCAATCATTTCGAATTAATATAAAATCACAACTACAATTTTTAAACTTCCTATTTTCTATTAAACAAAATGTTATCGTAAATTAAATTCGAATCTTTAAATCCGTTTAAAAAGCCATAATGCAAAATGGCATGGAATGCCAGTTGCAAAAATAAAAGTAAAATCAGAGCTAAATATTTATTATTTATACAATTTTTAAATTGAATGCAAAACAGTGAAGAGCATAAAGCAATGGCTTATTAAAACAATTTAACAATAACTGAATATATCGCGATTTAATATAATTTAATAATTCCATAATTGCAATTTAATACAAACAAAATATTTACTTAAACATACATATATGTAAAGCAGATACACTGTGTAATCTGGTAACCGGATACAACCTCAAAAAGTAAACACACTACTCAAGCAAATACTACTCAAAAAAAAAAAAACAACAAAGTAAGCCAACAGCATATAACATATTTTGATAGGAAAAAAAGAAAACACACACACATGCATACATGCATACATAAACAGAAACACGTACAAATTAATTTGAAATCCCCT